>CM019121.1:32219895-32819895 GCA_009720345.1 Fragaria iinumae | reverse complement strand
CAAAACGGGGTGGCAGAGAGGAAGAATCGTATTGTAATGAATATGGTTCGATCCATGTTGGTTGCTAAGGGGATGCCAAAGACGTTCTGGCCAGAAGCAGTGCTATGGACTTTCTATGTGTTGAATCGATCACCAACTGTTGCAGTGAAGGATGTAACACCACAAGAAGCTTGGAGTGGAAGAAAACCTTCAGTGGCACTTTAGAGTTTGGGGATGCATCGCACATGTTCATGTACCAGAAGAAAGGAGAAGTAAACTTGATAATCGAAGCTTTACGTGTGTCTTACTAGGGGTGAGTGAGCAATCTAAGGGGTACAAACTGTATGATCCATTAGAAAAGAGGGTGGTGTTTAGTAAAGATGTTGTGTTTGAAGAAGACAAAGCGTGGGATTGGGGGAAACACTTTGAGAGTCAAATTAGTATGGAGATAGCTTGGGGAAATGAAACAGAAGTTGGTGAGAGTGAGGTAGAGCTGATTGAGGGAGGAAATAGTGAGGAAGAAAGTGAGAACAGTGAGGAGGAAGGTGAACCAGGAGCTCAGACACAAAATCCTAACCCGAGTCCAAACCCTAGCCCGAGAACTTTAAACACTAACCCTAGCTCAAGCACTTATGTGCATGGGAAAGTTTCTTTTGCAGGAAGAGAGCTCAACAAACCCGATTGGATGGAAGATTATGTAAGTGGTGGAGAGCTCAGTGAAGAGGAAGCATTGATGATCGAAGATGGAGTACAAGTTAATGATCCTGTATGTTTCAATGAGGCAGTGAAAAGTGGAGGAAGGCAATGGACAGTGAGAAGAATAATACATGGAGTTTGACACAGCTGCCGGAAGGAGCCAAGAAAGTGGGAGTAAAATAGATCTACAAGACTAAACGAGATGAGCATGGTGAGATCATCAAGCACAAAGCTCGACTCGTTGCAAAAGGTTATACTCAGAGGCAAGGCATTGATTTTTTGGAGATGTATGCTCCTGTGGCACGACTTGACACTGTAAGAACCATTATTGCATTGTCTGCTCAAAAGAGATGGAAGATCTTTCAACTGGATGTCAAATCAGCCTTCCTGCATGGTGATCTGGTTGAGAAGGTTTATGTTGAACAACCTCAAGGGTATGAGAAGAAAGGCAAGGAGCACATGGTGTATGAATTGCACAAAGCATTGTATGGACTAAAACAAGCTCCTCGAGCTTGGTTTAGTCGTATTGAATCTTATTTTACTGGTCAAGGCTTCCATCGATGTGAGAGTGAACAAACCTTGTTCACTAAGAGAAGCAAAGGAGGAGGAATAATCATTGTAAGTCTCTATGTAGATGATTTGATCTATACTGGAGATGACCTTGATTTGTTACAAGATTTTAAGCTCTCCACATGATGAAAGAGTTTGACATGACCGATATGGGAACCTTGACCTACTTTCTTGGCATCGAAGTCATTCAAAAGTCTTATGGGATTTTCATCAGCCAGAAGAAGTATGCAATGGAGGTGCTCAAGAGATTCAATATGGATGAGAGCAAGGCAGTGACTACACCAATCGTACCAGGTTCAAAAGCTACAAAAGATGAAGAAGGAGTGATTGTGGATGAAACATATTTCAAGCAGCTTGTTGGCAGTCTAATGTACCTGACTTCAACCCGACCTGATTTGATGTATGTCACTAGTCTTATTAGTAGATTCATGTCAAAACCTACAGAGCTTCATCTACAGATAGCAAAAAGAGCTTTGCGTTATCTCAAGGGAACAAGCAGCTATGGCATACTTTACAAAACAGAGGGAGGTAACAAGCTGTTAGGTTTCACTGACAGTGACTATGCAGGCGATTGTGATGACAGAAAAGCACAAGTGGATATGTGTTTATGTTGAGCTCAGGTGCAATTGCATGGAGTTCAAAAAAGCAGCCTATTGTGACCTTGTCAACAACAGAAGCAGAGTTTGTTGCTGCAGCAACTTCAACATGTCAAGCTATCTGGTCGAAGAGGATTTTGGAAGAATTGGGACAAAAAGAAGAAGCTGGTTTCACTATCAAGTGTGATAATAGTTCCACAATTAAGCTGTCAAAGAATCCAGTTCTTCATGGAAGAAGCAAGCACATTGATGTGAGGTACCATTTTCTTAGAGATGTTACTAAGCAAGGATTAATTTCTGTGGATTACTGTGGGACGAATGAACAAGTAGCAGACATGATGACGAAGCCTCTCAAGGCAGAAGCTTTCATTTATCTTCGAAGCAAGCTTGGAATGTGCGACATCAGTAAAATTAAGCTGAATCGTTGCACTTGATTCAGCTAAAGGGAGAGTTTGATAGGTTTTGAAGGTTGTTTGTGTCATTTAATAAAGTCCTAGATTGACACAGTCAAGAAGACCTAGTCATTAGGATTTCGTTTTTTTGAATTCCTAGTCTCTAGGGTTTATTGTTTTCAGTTGAATCTTTCAAGTTGTTAAACTCGTGGCTGCATGTAGCCTATACGAGAGGAGTCTGTTTAGCTTTTCTGTTAGAGTTCTGTGGCTATATAACTAGCCAAACTTCAGTTGAATAAAACTAGAGTGTTGAAACCATCTTTGCTTTGAAGTCTTGTAGCAATCAAGTGCAAAGTTTTAACACAAACCCTTCTTTAAGGGGAAGATCTTATTTGAGGACAATGAAGTAAAGGATGTTTGCCTTCTCAAATCGGAAGAAGAAAGTGATGGGTCAAATTTCCCTCCTTATTTGGAGGAGGATGACATGTAGTTCACTACATGTGAAAAACCTTTCGGTGAAGCCTCAAGACCCATTCAATTAACCAAGAGGCAAGATGCTAGATGAATAGCGAAGTTGGTGGTGTGTATATGTTGAAATGCAAGAGAGAACCTATATGTATAGGCTTGTGGGTGGCTGAAATGTTCGACAAAAGAATGGAGATGCATTGATGGTGCACACAAACATTGAAGCTTGAATTAAGAAAGAAGTTTGAATTCTCTTCCTTGTGCATGGACGTGAAGGATTTAAATGGGAAATGCATGAAGAATTTTGCCTATATAAGGCATGAGCAATGGTGCAATAGAAGTACCGGTGAGTTCACCTGTGCTATACAAGAGTGTGAGATAGAGAGAAAACTCCAAGTTGAGAGTTTGTATGTGTAACAAAACAAAGTGTGTGTGTGTGAGAGTGTATCCCTTTAAGAGTGAGTCTTGAAGTAGTGTTTCTCTCCGTGTAACATTTATTCGTATAGTGGAGGTTCTTTGTTGTTGTTGCCCCGTGGACGTAGGCACCTTGCCGAACCACGTTAATTTCCGGTGTTCTTTATCATTTTCTTTCCGCTACATTTTACATTTGTGGTTGTGAGTTTTTCAATTCTATTCTACAGTTTATTCTTCCGCATAACCCAACGGAAAGAGCAAAGAAGATATTTGCTGAAACTTCAAATTTACACAATGAGTCAATATTGAAATTGTGCTTCACCACTTACTGCGAAGCAATCGAAAGTTGAATTTTGCGCTATGATAAATTTGATCATCTTCTAGGTGATTGGGTAACAAAAAAAAAGTAGTCGAGACCGAATGAGATATGCGAAGATCTTCTGCAGTCCAGAGGTTGCGTTATGATTAGGTATGATTTCCTAATTTATCAACTCAAGACTTTGTGTATATTTTACCTGAGTGTGTTTACTAATTTCCTATGTATACTTACTGATGTAGGTCACTTTTAGAAGGCATAATATCCGTGCATAATCACGGTCTTTTTCATAAGAGTTTGAGTCTAACTACTAGCTACGTCGTTCTATCGAACACAATTAAAATCATCAACATCGGCATGCACAGCTTGAAAGATTTGCCAGTGCCAGACGATGCAATGATAAATAAATTGAGGACGGATAACCTAATGGGATTTAAAGCCGTGTTGGAGACGCACATATTGCTACCGGATGTGGCTTGGGCCGATCGAGATTTGTTCTTTGATTTTTTCTGTTTGACTGATGTAGTGAGGTACGTATGATCAATATGATTAGTTTTTCCTGTCATAATATATATGTATGTCTGTGTGTACGTGTATTGTTTTACATTTTTGTTTAAAAAAAATTATGGTAATATTTCTGCTCAGGTACGGTATATTTGTTCAGAAACTTATGAAACATTCATTTTTGATGAATTCTGACCTGGAAAGAATGCGATATTTCTTCGATATAGTGCACGCCATAGAGTTGAATGAGCTACCCAGGTTCGACGAGTTCAGATATGTTTTGGAAACTGAAACGTTCAATCAATATCTGAGTTGGGATACTGGTATGGGCGATAGTTTAAGAAGTGTCTATGAATATGAGGATATATGAAAAAGTTAAGAGAAGAAAATATGATGGTCAAGACGTAATGCAACTACTTGAATTCCTAAGACGGAAAACTTAGGAAGAGCTTGACAGTGATGTCAGAAAAGCATATCCCGGTCTTTTGCATCTCCTTCATAAGGTGTTATGCAGGTAAGCAGATTTTCCTACTTAGATGTAAAGGTGAATTGTTCTCCTTGATCAGTTCTATGGATGCAAAAATCATTTAATTATTACGTACAACAACATTGATGTTTCTTTTTTGTTCTGCAGACTCGAGCGTAATGATGACTAGTGATTTGAAGTGAACTTGAGATTTACCCTTTCCTTCTTGTTACTGGTCTCTCTCATTAAAAAAGCAAAATGTTGTCTGAAACTCTAAATGGTTAACTTTTTGAACTACTTTTTTTTTTATTTGGCAAAGCTTAAATTGTCATTTAACCTTGCATGAGAAATTAAAAGATCGATTACTAGATAAATTGAACTGATACAAATATCTTTTTGATTACTATGTTTAGACATAGTTGACTGGTCAAGACAATGGGGAATTGGACGTTGATACAATGGATCTGCAGACATAGTTTTCGAGTTTGAAAATTGAGCTTTAGATGCTAATGCTTGAACTATAGTATTGTTCTCCAGGGTTACTTGATACTGTGTTGGTATAAGGATTATTGGCTATCCCTTTTATGATCAAAACACAGGACACAAGCTATTTTATATATCCGGATGGTAAGGATATCACAAGTGAAGAATGAAGACTTGACAAGATCACATGTGTCCTACGTAACTGATGCATATGCATCTGATGCTTTTCACTGAGAATTCTACATATCCTGATGGTAAGGATATCACAAGTGAAGAATGAAGACCTACCAAGATCTCATGTGCATCAGGTAGTTCATGCATATGCATCTCATGTCTTTCACTGAGAATGACAGCTTCACTTGTCATCCTAGATCGGATGATACCTCCTGGTGTATCTGTCCTAATCTATTGGGTCTATATGTATGCATGTCTAAATGAATTTGCTATCTGTGTATCATTAGTTTGAATTCCCCTGTTTGAATTCAAATCCCATTTAGCAAAACATTTGTCGTTGCCTTGGTTCTTCAAGTCAGTCTAGGGTTGTGTAGTGTTTCCAACCCGTGACCACATGACTAGAGCTTAGAGGCTCCAGCTAGGTTTGTGATACACAAACTAATATGTTAGCTGGCTCTTTGTTTTTATCTCATGTACATCAGGTAGTTCATACATGTGCATCACATTCATTTAGGATGGCAGCTCTACTTGCCATCCAGATTTGGTGGATACCCCTGTTGTATCTATCCTAATCTCTGAGTCTGACTTCGTGCATATTTAAATTGTTTTGCTTCAGCTTTTCAAGTATTTGAATTTCAAATCTCTTTTAGCAAAACATTTTTTATTGTGCTTGAGCTTCAAGTTAGTCTAGGGTTGTGTTGTTCTTCCAACCCATGAGCACATGACTAAAGCACTCTTAGGTTACCTCCTTCTTTAGTTCAGCTGGGTTTTGTGATACACACACCAAGTCAGTTGTTAATCCATGTGATGCACCGCCCAAGCTACTAGCCGGCCTATGTGTCCTCATATAGGGATAGGTTTTGTTGTGTCTCTTTCATTCACAAAACCTTTTGTTTCTTCCTTATTGGACCATTATCATATAAGAGAGTTGTGTTTGTCTTTACTCTCTTGGAGCCTTTTGTTTGTCTCTATGGTCCTCTCACTTTATGAGTTTGGCCAAGAACTAAAGTCCAAAAGTTGCCTCCCATTTTAGTAAACGTGCATGCTCTTCTTTAGCTTGCACTTTGCCTATATATATGGAGCAACTCTCTTCTTGCTCTTTGGTTGTCAAGATGTAGTTTTCTACATTGTTTTAGTTGGGTCTAGGTTTTACCTTGCATTGTTCATTTGCCTCTAAGTCTTCCCTTGGTGATTGTAAATCTTAGAGCAAGAGCAGCAAAAACTCTTTTCATAAACCCATTAGCATTCTGCATATCATGAGTGATGGTAGTGCAGCAACCCCAGAAGTATTCAAGAAGGATCAGTTGATCGAGGAGAGCTGAGTTCTAGAGAGTCAGTTAAAGGTGTTAGCTAAGGTCTGAAGAATCCCTCTCATTAGGATAGCTGAGTTCTGAGTTGAAAGTGTTCAAGAAGAATCAGTTAAAGGCGTTAGCTGAGTTCTGAGTTGAAACTTCTTCTTATACCTTCATATGTAAACACTTGAGAGACAAGAGAGGTAGGTCTAGACTAGTAGGTAGACTAGGCAGGATAGCAAGTCGTTGTTGTATCCCTAGAACTATAATCTTGTAAGAAGTGAGTTTTACATAGTGGAAAGGTTTGTCCCTCAAGAGTTAGGGGCACGCAGTTTTTCTCCCTGGTGCAGGGTTTCTGCGAATAAAAAACGTACTGGTGTCATTTCTTTTACTTTCCAGTACTTGTTCTTTTATTTATTACTACGTCTCCCTGTTATCAGGATAGCTTAATGTTTGCTATCCTTGTGAACGGAATTGGACGAAAAAGTAATAAAGGCCTATTCACCCCCCCCTCTAGGACCTTCAAGTGGTATCAGAGCGGGCACTAGCTTTGCTGGCGAGATCCTCTGTATCCGAGAATGGACTGTGGAATAGGCTTTTCTTCCACTACTATCCCTTCTTATGTTGATGGGACTAATTTTGGAAGGATGAACATTAAAAGCTTTTAATAGCTTGAACATCGCTCTATTTGCCAAAGAGCGCCGGAGAATCACTCACTCCTTGACGACCAAGACGGCTTCAGATACACCACTACTTACCAAGGTATGTCTAAGGTAAAGTCTCAAAGACTCCGAAGGTTTTTCTCTTGATTTCAAAAAGTTTATCTATTTGACAAAACAATTTGAAAAATATATCAAGAGGCCAAAACCTATTTCTTCTTGTCGATTCTTTTGTGTGTTAAAGGTTCGACCTCTAGGAATCCCAGAAACAGTGTTATGTCAAGTGATAGGAATCCTAGGTCTAGATCTTTCCAAAAGAATGACAAGTGCTTTAAACGTGGTGGTGTTGGCCATATGGTTATTGGATGTTGAGCATTCAAAATAAACCCCACAATATTTTTAAAGCTACTTGGAGTGATAGCGAGTTTGAGTCATCCTTAGATCTTGATGAGGATACTTTGGTGTTTGTTGTTTTGGTTGTATTGGACGAGTCCTTTGAGGATGATGACTCTAATGTCAATTTGCTAACTTTTACACTAGGTTATTTTCTGCTTCCAGGTCTATGCTTGTTAATATTGAAGTTCTCTCTAATGAACTTTCAAAATACAAGAAGACCAAATTAGGGATACAGGAGATGTTCCTATCCCGAAAGTCTTGATGGAAAGCGGACTAGATCTGTCTAGAAAACCAAGTGTTGTCCTTACACACTAGCCCTTCTGCTAGGATAGTAAGTTATTACAGCAATTTGAAAATTTCTCTCTTAGGTTTGAGAAATTGACCAAACTGTGTGGGTTAAGTGAGTAGGTCATCCCTAAACCTTTTGTTCTCACTTCCCACTAGTGGTGTTGTTGGTCATATATGTTATCTCTGTTGGAAGTCAGCTCAACCTTAGGAGAGTGAGTTACTCACCTTGTTTCAGATCTCCTTAGAAAAATCCTTGAGAGTGTTGGCTAGGATAGGAAGGACCATGTCTATCCCTAAACCTAGATTCCATCCACTTGGGTTAGAAAGGGAACTCCAAGCTTTACTGTTACCAAGCCTTTTTGTTTTATGTGGTTGAAACTTTGATGATGAGATAGTCTGTTTCTTGTCAAGAGTTCACATCAATCCTGAGCCTAAGGATAGGATAGTTGTCATGTGTTCTGTTGCACTTACTACCCTTTCTGTTAGGAAATCCACTTAATGGTTTTTGACAATGATTGCCTTAGGCACATCTGGTGATCCCAAGTAGTTTACCTCCATGGATGTTACTCATCTGATTGAAAGCTTTGTGTTTGGTGTTGTTGCCAAAGCTGAGAATCCTAGGATGAGAATCAGTTAGTACTCCCGGTCTCCTTTGCCTGAGGATTGTCCTTTTAGTCAGAGGATTAGAGTCAGTTTGTTAAGTGTGACTCAATTTGTTGATGAGCATGACTTATTTGTCTTTGACCAATCAAAATGCTTGAAACCTGATGGTAAAGGTAGAAGTATTGTGAAAGGTGAGAGAATTAAATATCATGCTATTGTACTCTTGCAAAAAGAAGAATTTTCTCCACAGGTATGCTTTCAATCAATGATGTATGAGGATCCCTTGGATGTCTGAGACAGATGGATGTGTCACCTGAGTCATCATGATCTTATGAAGTTATCTTCACAAGGAGTCAGAAGGATACCAAATCTTGCTGGTATCCCGTGAGGTATGTATGGGGATTGCAAGATGGGTAAGTTGTCTCATTGCTCACTTGGTGCTAACCTATTTTAATGTGCTTGATTTGTTGCATCTAGACTTAGTAGGATTTGTTGAAACTAAAAGCATTGTTGCATTGTGATACGTGCTTAAAGTTTTTTATGTGTTTTTTCAAAATTCACTTGGGTTATTTTCTTAAATTGCTAAAAGTGAAACGTTTGAAAAATATATCAGTCTTGCTAAAATAGTCTCATATGAGAACTTGTCTAGTGGCATGCACATTGTTAGGATTAGATTCAATCATGACATTGTTTCTAATAATGCATCATCTCATGATTATTATTGAGGAATTTGGTGTGCATCATGATTTTCCTGCTCTCATTGCTTTTAAAGTATAGGATTGTTGATTGAAGAGATCATGTGCGTGTTGACATGAGAAGGGTGATGCGTAATGCCTCTGCTCTCCCTAATTTATTTTGGGGAGAGGTTGCTTCTAATGTTTGCTATACTTTGAATATAGTGATTTTCAGGTCGGGCACCTTCATGATATCAATGAGCATTGGAAAAGGAAGACGTCAAATGGGTCATACTTGAAAGTCTTTGAAGTCCTTGTGGCAGGGACCAAAAATACTTGTCAAAAGTTGATACCAAGTGTGATATGAGAATCTTCCTAGGATATGCCTCGGATAGTCAAGCATATCATATGAGAAACAAGCGATCATGCAAAGTGATGGAAATGGACTGAATGTGGTCTCCCAGACTCAGGGATGGATGAGAGTTTTACCATCCAGACAACCCACAGATCTGGAAAAATATCGAGCTCAAACCTTTTGGCATGTATGGTAAGTTGGTGTACCCAGACAAACTGAGGGTAAGTCAAGTTGATTGGTAAGCAATGTTGCTATCCTCAAGTGGTTGATTGGTATGATATCCACTCCTTGCTTTTGTATGGTTTTGTGTCCATAATTGTTATAACCGATTTGCATGATGTTATTTATATCAATGCTTTGCAAGAGGAGTTGGACCAGTTTGAAAAGCCTTGCTTGATGTTGTTTGTGACACTTAGTTCATAGATTCAAACCCTCAGGATTCCTAAGTGTCACCCATCCTGATCATGTATACATGTTAGTCAAGGCCCTTTTTGGCTATAAGCAAGCTTCTAGAGCTTATGAGAGACTGTTCACACACTTGATTGAAAATGGTTATGTGAGAGGTTCAGTTGACAAAACCATGTTTGTCAAAGGCACCTCAAGGTACATTATAATTGCACAAGCACATTGTGTTTTGTTCCATTTTTGATATTTTTGGTTGTTGAGTTTACCACTCTTATGGAAATATTTGAGATGAGTCTCTGTGGTAAATTAAGTTACCTTTTGGGTTTAGAAGTTGTGCAAATAGGATGGACTGTTTATGTGTTAGTATATATGTCATCCAGTCATTTGGGATGGAAACTTGCCCTGCCATCCAGAATCCGATAGGCACGAGCTGTAAGATCAATGCCGATTTGGAAGGTCTAGATGTTGATCAAACCTATACAAGAGCTTAATTGATGCTCTCTTGTACCTCACAACCAGTGGACTTGTCATTGTCAATCCAACCCTAAGGGATCCCATGTGAAGGCGGTAAACCGTATCTTTAGATTCCATTTTTGGTACTTGTGATTTTGGTCTCTTAGTTATTCATATGATACTAATACTGATATTGCAGGATTCTCCAACTTGGATTGGGATGACGATGCCACGAATAGAAAGAGCACCTTGGGAATTGCTTCTTTGGGTGAACCAATTTGATCTCTTGGTCAATTAGGAGCCAAATTGTGCGTCCAACTCTATTGCACAAGCTGAGAACCTCATGCACTGCAGAAAGTTGTTGCATGCAACTATTGTGGATGTAGCACATGTGTGCTAATTATGGATTTCAACAAGGTATTGTATCCCTGTCTCTGTGATAGTACTCTTGTTTTTGAATGTTTTCAAGAATCTTATGTTGCATGCTAGGACCAAGTATATTGAGAGTAGGTATCAGTTCATCAGAAATTTGGTTGAACATATCTTACTTGAATTGTGTTTTTACCTGCTGAAAATCAATATGCATGTTTGTTTACAAAATCTCTTGACAACCTTCGTTTTATATGCATTTGAAAGGTCATTGATGTGTGCCAAAGAGATTGATTACTTCCTTTGAGACTTTTGTGTATTTGCACATAAGTGTCTACTCTTTGAGGTTCTTGCTTAATGAGAAAATTCAAAATATGCATGTGTTTTCAGGATACCTGTGCTATGTGTTATCCCTAGGCAATTTCTGAATTTGACCTAAGTGAGTGTCTCAATTTCACTCATCTTAGTTGTTCTTATTATACACATTTATGTTTGCATCTGATAGATCAGTATATCTTATACGTGGTCTCTTTGAGTTTAGGATGCATGAGTTATATGATATCCCTGGCTGTACTTGTTGATCTTGACCTAAGTATGTGTTTAGGGTTGTCACAAGTCTTGTTTGCTCTACATCTTCATATGACTATCTGCATCTGCTCTTCTGTGGTCTGAAAGTTGTGACATATAGAAGAGTTATATGCCTCACATAGTGTGTCTAAGTGGTGTGCAAAATGCAAGTGCTATAAACTTGAGATGAGTTGGTGCAAGAATTATTCCAAGCTAATCTCAAAGTATACATTCCTCGGTCATGGTGAATGATATGAGGGTGGGCAGAAACGAGATTGGTTTGATGATGGGATACCAAGGCTAGTCTCAAAGTATACATTCCTCGATCGTGATGAACGATATGAGGGTGGGCAGAAACGAGACTGGTTTTGAGGATGTTGATTGAAGGATGAAATAACAATCTAAATTGTTTAACTAGTTAGTCTCACACTGGATGTGTTGATCAGTGGGGACTGCTGAGTCATGATCTATCCTTCTATGGGTTTGGAAAACTGTCCTAGGCGTGTTCTTGTTACACGTGTTGCCCTAAAGCCAACTGGTTTGGGAGTCAACGACAATGCTTTCTTGTAGTATAAGCCTATGAGGACGACCTTTCAGCTAGGCTTCAAAATGAAAAATAAAGGAAGCTTGAAATGTTAAATAACAGTGCTGAAGATGTTCACAGAAGATATAAGGATGGAAAAGACCTATGGTCTCAGGTTGTATGTGATACATCACTTATCTCGGTTGATGCAAACCAATATGCCCCATTAAGACTGCTATTTTCACACACACTCACACACACACACTCCTTCTAATATATGTCATGATATATGGACCATGTTATCTTGTTTCAGTCATATATTCATATAAAGTGTTTGAGCAATGAAGGGTTGTGGAAGTCTTAGTGTCCATGCTTTGTGAGTCTATGCTCCAACCATCCTAAAAAGTGGGATTTGTGGTTACTGTGCTCATATGGTGTTTTACTCTACCCAACGTGTTTATCTTTGTAATGTATGCATCTTTTTTAGGGGGAGTAATTGGTAACTTGTGGTACACACATGCACCTTATATTTTTCTAAATTAAGGTTGTCAAAAGTTTTTGGAAACTCTTGTATGTCACTCTTTGCATGTTGGTTGAGGACTTTGTGAGTTGTGCTTACAATTATATGATTTGAATCAGATTATAGGTCTTGCATCTAGTTGTTTCTTCTTTTATATTGTGCACACTCATAGGGGGAGCATTGCACTCTCTTAAGGGGAGTATATTGATGTTGTGGGCTATACACTTATTTGCATCCTAGTTAAATCATTTAGGGAACTTCTTCTCATGAGTTAAATGTTTTTGAGTGTGAGATTACTTGTTTTTGGTTGTACCCTAATACATGTGATTTGAAGCATGTCTTCTATTCAGATAAGGATCTTGGCTTTTGCTTTGATGATTGGCTTGTTTCCCGAGTTTTAGGATAGTTGAGAGGATTAAACTCTAGCCTTGAGATTTGAAGGGATTAAACTCTAGCTAGTTGTTTTGAGTTGAGTGAGTTGTAGTTTCGAGGCATACTCTGACGTTAAACCACGACGCTTCCTCCGCTGCCTATATGCCATCCTAACAGCTCCACTCTCTCCCTTGATCCATTTGACCTTATCTCTCCTAAGATCGAGATCACCTTTCCACCATCATTCTCTTCAGTTCTTACTGAGACATAGACCGGTCTGTTCGACTATTGTTGATGTTATTACCTAAACTCAGAGAAGGAGACGATGTCTTTGAAGGAAAAGCTCCAGCTGCTGTAGGGATACTAAACCTATTTTGTCTCCCAAAAGTCCTTAAATATCCCTAGCTTTCCCTCCTTCTCACCTTGCCTTTTGATGAGTTCACATTACTCTCTCAAGGGTTGGTTGTTTATGAGAAGTCTATTGACCCTGAAACTCTTCCCCTTGTTGAGAAGTAGTTTGTTGATGGGTTGGGATGGGACAATTCCTTAGTATCCTTTCCTAGGGTTAACCATGCTTGGGTACATGACCTTTGTGCAAACTTTCCCTTAGGACATTGGTGTAGATGTTGAGCTTAGATCTTAGGATCCTATCTTATGCTTAACCATACGTCTCTAGGATATCTAGACGGTTCGTATCCCTTATACCCTTCGAGAGTTTTCTCTTGGTCTTTCAGGTATTCACACCAAGCTCTGCTTTGTAGCTAATGTTTGAGTGTCGAATCATGAGGCTTTTACCCCTGACTTTTCCCTTGTTGACAAAGTCATCATTGCCAAGTCTTCATGACATTCTAATGAGTTTGCCGGGTCTCTTGAGCACAATTTGGAGATGTTTCCTACCATCTCTGATGTTGTGGATAAGTTTACTAAAGTGTTGCTATTGTTGAGGATGTCACGTTCATGTGATTAGTTTGAACCGCTCTGACTTTATTTTGGTTGCTTTTCTCATTCTCGGCTACAGATCTGGTCTCCCTTTGTCATTCCATGTCAAAAAGGGGGAGAAGTAGGTAAGTAGTTGAAGGGCTGTTTGTTTAAACTCTTCATGAATGTTGTTATTTTAATGATATGTGATTGGTATATCTGCTATTCTGAAGTTTATGATGCTTGATATATCTGCTATCCAGAAGTTATGATTCATGAATGTTTTATGGCCCTCCATTCTTCACTTGGTCTTAAGGTTATTGTGCAGGTTTATTTCTCAGTCCATGAATTGATAAACCAGCACAATCTATGAATGTGTGTTTTGATAAGGAATGCCAAAGGGGGAGATTGTTGGTATAAGGATTATTGGCTATCCCTTTTATGATCAAAACACAGGACACAAGCTATTTTATATATCCGGATGGTAAGGATATCACAAGTGAAGAATGAAGACTTGACAAGATCACATGTGTCCTACGTAACTGATGCATATGCATCTGATGATTTTCACTGAGAATTCTACATATCCTGATGGTAAGGATATCACAAGTGAAGAATGAAGACCTACCAAGATCTCATGTGCATCAGGTAGTTCATGCATATGCATCTCATGTCTTTCACTGAGAATGACAGCTTCACTTGTCATCCTAGATCGGATGATACCTCCTGGTGTATCTGTCCTAATCTATTGGGTCTATATGTATGCATGTCTAAATGAATTTGCTATCTGTGTATCATTAGTTTGAATTCCCCTGTTTGAATTCAAATCCCATTTAGCAAAACATTTGTCGTTGCCTTGGTTCTTCAAGTCAGTCTAGGGTTGTGTAGTGTTTCCAACCCGTGACCACATGACTAGAGCTTAGAGGCTCCAGCTAGGTTTGTGATACACAAACTAATATGTTAGCTGGCTCTTTGTTTTTATCTCATGTACATCAGGTAGTTCATACATGTGCATCACATTCATTTAGGATGGCAGCTCTACTTGCCATCCAGATTTGGTGGATACCCCTGTTGTATCTATCCTAATCTCTGAGTCTGACTTCGTGCATATTTAAATTGTTTTGCTTCAGCTTTTCAAGTATTTGAATTTCAAATCTCTTTTAGCAAAACATTTTTTATTGTGCTTGAGCTTCAA
The DNA here is from genome assembly GCA_009720345.1 of Fragaria iinumae. Classification (NCBI taxonomy): domain Eukaryota; kingdom Viridiplantae; phylum Streptophyta; class Magnoliopsida; order Rosales; family Rosaceae; genus Fragaria; species Fragaria iinumae. Next base: position 32,805,251 of record CM019121.1, on the reverse strand, counting down.
GTTAGTCTAGGGTTGTGTTGTTCTTCCAACCCATGAGCACATGACTAAAGCACTCTTAGGTTACCTCCTTCTTTAGTTCAGCTGGGTTTTGTGATACACACACCAAGTCAGTTGTTAATCCATGTGATGCACCGCCCAAGCTACTAGCCGGCCTATGTGTCCTCATATAGGGATAGGTTTTGTTGTGTCTCTTTCATTCACAAAACCTTTTGTTTCTTCCTTATTGGACCATTATCATATAAGAGAGTTGTGTTTGTCTTTACTCTCTTGGAGCCTTTTGTTTGTCTCTATGGTCCTCTCACTTTATGAGTTTGGCCAAGAACTAAAGTCCAAAAGTTGCCTCCCATTTTAGTAAACGTGCATGCTCTTCTTTAGCTTGCACTTTGCCTATATATATGGAGCAACTCTCTTCTTGCTCTTTGGTTGTCAAGATGTAGTTTTCTACATTGTTTTAGTTGGGTCTAGGTTTTACCTTGCATTGTTCATTTGCCTCTAAGTCTTCCCTTGGTGATTGTAAATCTTAGAGCAAGAGCAGCAAAAACTCTTTTCATAAACCCATTAGCATTCTGCATATCATGAGTGATGGTAGTGCAGCAACCCCAGAAGTATTCAAGAAGGATCAGTTGATCGAGGAGAGCTGAGTTCTAGAGAGTCAGTTAAAGGTGTTAGCTAAGGTCTGAAGAATCCCTCTCATTAGGATAGCTGAGTTCTGAGTTGAAAGTGTTCAAGAAGAATCAGTTAAAGGCGTTAGCTGAGTTCTGAGTTGAAACTTCTTCTTATACCTTCATATGTAAACACTTGAGAGACAAGAGAGGTAGGTCTAGACTAGTAGGTAGACTAGGCAGGATAGCAAGTCGTTGTTGTATCCCTAGAACTATAATCTTGTAAGAAGTGAGTTTTACATAGTGGAAAGGTTTGTCCCTCAAGAGTTAGGGGCACGCAGTTTTTCTCCCTGGTGCAGGGTTTCTGCGAATAAAAAACGTACTGGTGTCATTTCTTTTACTTTCCAGTACTTGTTCTTTTATTTATTACTACGTCTCCCTGTTATCAGGATAGCTTAATGTTTGCTATCCTTGTGAATGGAATTGGACGAAAAAGTAATAAAGGCCTATTCACCCCCCCTCTAGGACCTTCATACTGGATCCTTTGTATACTGGATCCTATTTACGTGTTTAATACTGGATCCGATGTATATTGTGATAATTTGCTAGTGCACTTCATTATGAAAATACTAGTTTTCCTAACAAGGATATCATGAACATCCCCTGTTTCATAGTGCTTTTCTGGTATGACTAGAAAATAAAGATATAACTCAATCAAAAGTAAATGATTTGTTTTAGGTAAACTTGGAACAAGTGAATCACTTCAACGTTTTTATCTCATTCTCCATCAGGAAGCTCTTGCTTGCAGATCTATCTCCTGTCAATGCAAATGTATAGTGGAACTTCAGCAAAGCCTAATGAGTAGTGATTGCAACTTAGAGAATTCATCTAAGCCAAAAGGCTAGTCACACGTACCTTCGTTGTGATTGTGCTGCCGATGCTGAGTGTTTCGGCGAGGGTCAGTGTTTCTACAAGATGTTCCACGTCCTCATTAAACAGTAAACGAAGGGCACAATTATCACCCTTTAAGCATGGGCTAGACGACCCGATAGTTATCCTGGCCAATTTGCATTGCCTCCACATGTTACTGACACATTTAGTGCGGGGTATATAAACAAACAATGTCATATTGCATGCTGATGGCTCTGGATTCTTAGATGATAAATGCATACTGTAATCATATAAGCCCTCCCAAGCAACATCAGAGTCCAGATGGCAAGTAAGCCTAATATCCTCTGCATTTACAGGATCAGTACTGCCAAGAGTAATTGGATATTGGTCATGCGACAACTGAAAACATACGGCAAACCCCAACCAATTATCGTCATCGAACAGATTCAGAGGCAGTTGGATTTCTGCACAGTTGCCCTGGTTGATGAAAGGCACGAACCATTTCAACTTGGAGATTTCAAACCTCTCGAATATATAATAAACACAACGAGGGTCAGACCATTCCTGTATATAGAAGCTCAAATGTCAAAACGTAATTAAGTAAAAAGATAAAGAATAAATCATAGTAATATATAGCAAAAACCATGTATGCGTGCAAGAGAGAGACCCAATTTCTGTATCTTTGTAAGTGCAACCCAAATTGTTTTCTCCGCTCTGTCCTGCTCTCTAAATGGGCACCTTGCAATCGTAGCAACTGTAACCATAGTTCTACCACCAACTTATCGTAAACTTTAAGAGAATCTTCCCTATGCATGCACCTGATAATACTATCAGCAAACCCTTGACAATCTTCCTGGTACATAACACGGAACCCACATCTTTCAATCTTTACATGAGGGCTATCAGTGATCTTGATGTAACACTCCGTTGCAGTTGCTAACCCACATCTTCCATCGGGGAACTGTGCCCGCGGTATGTAAATAACCAATAGTCGATGATGTTCTTCTGACAAGTGCTTGCAGGGCTCAAGTACTGGAATCGCATGAAAGTCATCCCCCAGTTTTAGCATGACAGATACTAGATACAATTCATGTTCCATTGTCTGCCCCACTTCCTCTACAAGTGACGCGTATATTGCTAGTCCCATCCACTTCTTGCTCTTGTGTACATTTTGAGGCAGGTCGATTGGCATCATGACGCAGTCTGACCTCGTAACAGGGACCACCCGTTTCTGGAACCAAGCAGGGCTTCCTGTGAGGTTAAAGCTGAACTTTACACAACTGTCAACTGCCTGCAATATTGAAAATGCACGTACAATTCCAATTGTTAGAACAGACTCAAGGTGGAACATATCATATATATGAACCAGAACCAGACGATCAACCTCAAGGTATCTTGGAAGAACAGACTCAAGGTTCTTTCTCAGCAGGAGTGTGGATTCTTCCCGCAAGGGTGGAATGCTCTCCCTGCAATATTTAATTTCAAAGCATTAATTAAAGCAAGCAGGTAAAAAATACGTACAGATGCAGCATTTAACTAGTTGTATGGATCATACTCTACCATTCCATAGATTGACTAAGCCAGCCATACTGCAGTACAGAGGCATCATCCTCAGCTTCATTCAGACAAATCGGAACATCCACCGAGTCTATTCCAATATACCATCCAGCATCTTGTTCATAGACTAGACGAATTCCACATTTCTGGACCACCATGGATGGATTGGTGGTTTCAAATGTAGCCCTTACCACAGTCGATTGACTTAGGTTTAGCGCCCTCCTCTGAAACTGTAATTGAGGTATATTGAAAATCACACGCAGATGAGAACTTGACGCAAAGCCTGATTCCAGTACCGACACCCCTAAAGGTTGCAGACGTATAACATCAGTTTCCAATTTGATTTCATATGAGTATTTACAGAAATCAGGATCCGGTTCAATAAGCGAGAGATAAGTATGCCCCTTGACTGCGAATATAGCACACGCTGCAAATCCCTTCCACTTGTTATCATCCACCAGACTATGAGGTAGTGAGATTGATATGGGATTTCTGGTAGATTTAGTGCTGAACCAATCTGGAAATTCATCAGAAGCAGCTATGCAAGTGAATGGTATGCAGACAGACAGCTGCATATGAGAACACAAAAGCAGCATCGTTAACTAGTAGCTTGAGAAAAGGATGGAATTTTAGATACGTTTTCTGTTTTTGTTATTAGAGACATACCTCATGTTTTTGATACTTCAAACTTGGAAGTGGCGAATGATCAATTTGTTTCCCTCTTGTATGACCATACGTCATTCATGGAACTTTGTGGAATTTCAACTGCAGATGAAGAATTTAGGGAATTGACAATAGTAACCCCCGAGTCCGATGATTTCAATATTTTGATTTGATTCGGGTAATCTGTCAGTGAAGTGCAATCCTGTGCATACACGTCTTGAAGACTTAACGGAAGCTTCTTGGGCAGCAGTTGAAGCTTCCTGCAATTACTCAAGACCAGAGTCTCGAGCTTTGGAAGATGAGAGATACTTTCAGGTAATCGCACAAAACAATTTCCACTCAAATCTAACTCTCGTAAGAAGATCAGGCTGCTAAAATCATTGAGAAATGCTGCATCCATCAGATTGCAATAACTCAAGTCTAGCTCTACCAAACTCGATAGCAAAGCCAGACTTTTGCATGATTCTGAAACGAGACATTCACATTCTCGGCAGGATAGATACTGTAGATTCGTCAAGCCTGCAATATAAGATAAGTCCCTTACGCAAGTTCCACCAATGAAAAGCTTCTCCAGACATTTCATACCATTCAGATTCTCGGGTATCTCAACAAGTTTGGAGCAGTCCATTAGATAGAGACTTTTCAAAGATGTCAAGCACCCAATGGTATTGGGAAGATGTAAAAGGTTTATACAAGCTGTCAAATCCAACATGGTTAGACCAGTCAAGCGTTCAATTGATGGAGGCAATTCGTCAAAGCTGGTGCACTCCAAATGAAGCTCCAGCAAGCTTTTCATATTTCCTTTAATTTCTGGAAACTTCTTCAGTCCTGAACAGAACGAAAGCCACAATACTTGAAGGGATTCCAAGTTAGTGAAAGGTGGAAGGCTCTCAATAGACTGGCAAAATTGCAAATCCAATTTGCGTAGTTTCTTCAGAAATCCAAGAGAAGGGTGAACGAAGATCAAGCTTGTGCAACGTTGAAGCACCAACTCTTCAAGATCAGGAACCTCAGTGAAGTCTGGAGTCGATATTAAGGATGATGAACCACTCAGATCTAAATGCCGTAGCATGCTCCATCCCTGTAAATATTTCAAAGATGATCATTAAGTGATTTAAAATAATCATTGTACGTTCATTTTTGGTTCCACAGCTACAGTAATTAGTTGAATTACATAAAGAATTGAGAGTAATGTCCTAAAGGCCATATTTATTTGTTATGGATGTGTCATGTGTGTTACAGAGGACGACAAGGGACCTTATACATTTATGGAACTCAAAAAAGCTACATCATCATTCATATATATGAAAAGTATGAAACTATATATATATATATATATATATATATATATATATATATATATATATATATATATCATTTCTGAAAATTTTCATCCAATTTGATAATCCTTAAGGTGCTCAAAACTGTAAATTGCATGAACCGTTCAAATCTGCCAGATTTGAATCGTTAATGGATTTAAGCTAGTTCGAAGGCTTAACGATCACCAAATTAGATAAAAAATTTCAGAAATGATCCATATATATAAAGACATTGAACGGTGGAGATTGAAATTGGTAATTAAAAAGTTGGTGTAATTCTCAATCCCTCATATAAATCATAACAAGGAATCCCTCATTAGAAGGGTCATGTATGTGTGTGTGTGTGTCTATATATATAATCTAAAAAATCGGCTATATGAACATGCATGAAATGAATTATGATCTTACTTTTTGTCCCCTCCATAGTTGTTTGATGCGGCTGAAATGCATGTGAACTTCAACAAGATTCCCCGGCTGAAAATCTGACGGGAAAGAGTCCAAAGGACACTCATGCCATTCAAGAAACTGTAAGTCATTAGAAAGATAACTGATGTTTCCGGAACACTTCAAATTCCAAATCTTGAGCAACCTCAGTCTGTCCATATTTGAGAAGGCATTATCAATGGAGTGAACATCATCTCCTGCTGAAGTCGGGAGGTATATGCTTTGAACTGCATTAGTCGCCTAATAAAGAGCAAACAACTAGCTATCATAGCACTTCGCACAAGATAGTCTGTAATATTAATTTAAAAAAAAAACAACGAATGAGTTTAAGCACTCGGTTGTTTCATTACCTTATTCTGACCAAGTACGCGGATGATTTCTTTGGGCAGCCACAACCTGCTCCGTTTGCCAGGCTCTTCACGGCATTCTTCAATAACAACTTCCCGACCCATTTCCTGTATTAAATCATGCATCCACAATTTTGTTCCAAATAAAGTGACCAAAGATCTGTCGATAAGAACTTGTACATCCATCTCCACGCCATCATCGTCACAACCATTTAGTATTCTTATTACACGATCCTTGTTCTCTCCTTTAAAGAAACAAGCGATGTCCAAAAACGTTTTCTTTTCTGTTTCCTCTAATCCGTCAAAACTAACTTTAAGAACATCAGTAATTCCTTTTGGAGGAATTTTTTCAAGTCTCTTCAATGCACTTGACCATAACTTCTCATTTCTACCACGAACAGAAGATCCCAAAACTTTAATAGCTAATGGAAGGCCATTAGCATATTTCAAAAATTCATAGGATAGCTTGCGAAAATTTTCTCCAATCTCATCTTCATTGAAGGCTTTCAAACGAAAGAGCTCAAAAGCTTCAGGATCACTTAATGCATTCACCATGTATACTTTATCTGCTCCAAATGCAGTGATCAAGTGTTCATCTCTGGATGTTAGGATGATTCTACTCCCCGGACCAAGCCAAGTACGGTGACACAATGTTTCCAATTGTGTATCTTGATCCACATCATCAAGAACAACAAGCACCTTTTTAGTAGATAGTCTATGCTTCATGATGTCTTTTCCCATTTTAGTGTTCTGTACATTGACATTAGTATTCAGCAAGTTCAGGAGAAGTTTCTCTTGTAAATGAATTGTACTACCCTGCTTTTCAGTTTCATGTTTAACATTCGCAAGAAAGCTATCCCCTTCAAACTGAGCTCTTAACCTTTCAAAAACCACTTGGGCAATAGTAGTTTTCCCGATACCACCCATTCCACAAATTCCTATAATGCGAACATCATCGAGACACCCAATATCTAGGTAGGAAAATAGTTCATTCAGGTGAGCATCCATCCCAACTAAGCCCTCAGATGTGAAGATTATTTTATTCAACTGGGTGAAAACCATTCCAACAATGTCTTGAATAACTTCGGATTCGTACCTATAAAGTAAAGAATACTCGGTCTTACTTAAACTATCTATAAGATATTACAATAACATAAAAATAGTGGAAGACTATATAATGCCAACCTATTTCTTCATTCTAATGAGAAAAATTAGAACTACGATCGATCTGATTTAGTTCTCCACACGGAAAATGTTACGTGGCCTTAACAAGGCCTATGATTTTCGACCTTAATCATAAGTGACATGCTATGTCACTTGGATACATCATCCATCATGAAGATTTTGTCATATCATTCTTAAGTAAAAAGACAATCTTATCTTTCCAAATGCAATGTCTATAGACTATTTTGTTTTTATATAAAAAAATATATTTCTAGCCTTTTCTTTTTATCCTTTTTATCACTATGTAGTTTAGATTAAGCACTAAAATGTTTTTGAGAATATACTTGTAAAAATGCAAATTCTTATGGGGTTTGTCTATCATACCATATGCTATAGCATACCTTTTGCAAATGTGTGGTTATGAATGCACGTGTGGGGCTTTTGAGGGATTAAATGGTCATAACATGATCATTTAAATACTTTTTCAATCAATGACAACCACATATTTAAGAATGCATTACATGTCATATGGAATACTAGAATCTTTCATTCTTATGAATATGTGTGTATATATATATATATGTATGTATCTATATACATATATAAATATATTCCAAGAGAAACATTTCGTCCAAGAAAAAAATTTACATATATATAATTAGTCCAAAATTAAATTTATAAATGTAATTCATTGATTTCATTCAAACGAAATTCAATAGAATTTTTTTATTTGTTATTTAAATTTTAAAATTGGATACGAAAATGGCTTTTATACATAGATAACAAAATTTCCCGAAAAAATAAAAATATTAAATTGGTAAGTTAAAGATTGAAATTAAACTTAGATTTACAAAGATGGAAGGAAGTTTTAATAAATTTACGAAATTAATTTATTGGATAAAAGCCTAATTTGATAATAATAGAAGATAGAACATTTATTTTACTATAATTAGTATATATGTAGGATATTTTATTGTTGTAATTAATGTCAAAGTCTCTAAAATGAGGAATATTGGATTTGGAGCAAAAAAAATTTGGAGAATTTGGCTTTTGCTTTCCCATTTTAGAGAAATTTTAAGGAAGTTGTTGGAGATGCTCTAAAGCCCTCTATCACTAAGTTGTTAGAGTTTTTAAGACTTGTAAATTGTTATATGTTGAGTAATTACATCTAATAGAACAGAAATTACTTAAGTAATGACTAATTTTACCAAAACGACAACAAATTTGTAGTTATACTAGAAAATATAGGTACCAGAACTAGTAGGTACTTAAGAAAATTTCAGAAGTTATAAACCAGTAGGTACTTAAGAAAATTTCAGAAGTTAAGAACTAATTAACTCCGCATTTTTTATCACAGAGATACTAATTAAAAACGTTCATCTAAATTTTTTTTTAACTGTGCAGATGATACATGGAAAGCTTACCCATCTTGCAGATGCCATCCAGAGAGATTGCCTACTTGAAAAAGGGCGTCTTTCCATATCTTTATTTTCTCTGGATCACCTTTAAACCTCTTCTGATGCTTCACAAATGCTTTCCCAAAGTGATCCCCTGTTTGTCTTCGTACCTCAGATGGATCAACATGGTAGAACACTGGGAGGACTATATGTCCCATCTCATTCATGCATTTAGCAACCTTTGCAATCTCATCCAAACACCATGCAGAGTTGGCGTAGTTCGGTGAGAAAACAACAATTACATATCTTGATTCTTCAATTGCTTTCAACAGATTCGGACCAATCAATTCCCCCCTGTTGAGTTCCTCGTCATCTCGAAACGTGTATATCCCTTTCTGTTTGAGAGCAGTGTAGAGATGGTCTGTGAAGTTTCTGCGGGTGTCTTCACCCCTGAAACTGAGGAACACATCGTACTTAAATTTACCGGGAGGAGGAGAGGAACAAGAGGAAGAAGAAGAAAAATTTATATCTGTATTGGTTGCATCTGATGAAGAAGTGTGGATCAGTAGTGCTGCTGGTCTCTGTTTAAAGGGAAAACTGAATGCCAAAAGGCAGCAGCAAATGGAAACAGTGGAGAAGAAGAAGAACAGGTACAGCCCTAAAGAGATAAAGCCACAGAAAAACAAAGCAGAGAAAGAAAGTAGGGGGCAAATGGAAGACAAGAGGATAACCCGGACAGGGAAGCCCATCTTTGATCTCTTCCTAGAATGAAATTGAACAACTTGGACTTCTTCTCTGCAAAATCTAACAATGGAATCCGATACACCAAACCAGGTTCCAGTCCAGCTTATTTAGTGCGTGCACCTAATCACCTATAGAAAGGAATGCTAAGAAATTGAGAGGAGAGGTTGAGCTTCTCTGGCGAGATGTATCGTATATATGCTATCTGTGTTTACAATCATAGAGAAATAACTAGGGTTATATAGAGTGCAATATTCACTAGCTAGTATCACTGTGTACGGTTGTGTGATTGACTAGACTCTGAAAATACAGTACGTTCACATGAAAGTACATCTAGGAAATTACAGGCGTTCACATGAAAGTACTATTCCATATATATATAATGCATTTTGGAAAGCAGTACATCTAGGAAATTACAGGCAGAAGAAAAGAAGCAGATGGCTAGTCATCAAGACTCAGAGCAATTGACTGAAAGATTTCCATTACAGACGTCATCCGGTTAGCACTTAGCAACTCTACTTGAAACGCATGAAAATTTGTGAGAATTTATTAAGGATCACACACTAAGGGTGATAGTGGTTGACTGGTTGAAGATGAAACTGAATCGTTGGAGTTGGCATGGCAAAAAGCCTTCTTTGGTATTGCAGACAGATAAAGAGATAAAGAGGGTGGAGTAAAATAAGCAAAGGAAAGAAGGTGGGGCAAAAGGAGAAAAGAAAGGCAGCGGTAATGGAAGGAAGCGACTGGGAAGATAGAAATAGAGACAGAGGAGCACAACATAAGGAAATTTGCCGACAATTATGCACAACACATGATTTATTTTAAAAAGTATCACAACGTTATTTTCTCATTCTTCATTAGGAAACTGTTGCTTGCAGAACTTGGTTGCTGTCAATTCAAAAATATATCAGAACTTCAGCAAAGCCAAATGAGATTTTATTGGGACTTACAAAATCAATCTAAGCCAAAAGGCTATCCACAAGTTACCTTCTTTGAGCATGATTGAGCACCAGATGCTAGGAGATGTTCAAGGTAATTCGGCGAGGGTGAGTGTTTAAATTTGTTCGTGGTTTAAATATCAATTTTTTTAAAATTAAATATTTGTGACACCTTCAACTTTATATCTAAAAACATTTTTGTCCTTTACTTTTTACATTAAATCAATTGTAGGCTGTAGTTAGGAACTACCTTCCCCACCCATAGATCAGTTAAGAAGGTTGTAGATACGATGTATATCCTACCTTACCATAGTGAAAGATTATCAATACCACATCAGGAAGGTGCTCTCCCAAGCTCCACAAAAAAATTATCATAAGAAGATACATGTGTAGTTAGTCCCATATCGAAAACATGTAATAAGAGGGAACATTTCTTAGCTATAAAAGAAAGGTTTCCTATATGTAGAAAGGATGGATTCCACCTATTCCATCTTGGAGAACTCTCGTAACACCAAAGGGGCCTATTGGCCATGATAGTAGAAGCTTAAGTGGATGAAGCGGAGGACATGGCGGTGAATCACTATATATATGTCTTTGTCGCTTGTTCATGATCGTCTATTATATATGTTCCATCGTGATTCTACATAGTCTCCGGGATTATGGTTAAAACGTGTGCCACATCAGCATCATAATGAAGATATTTGACGGAATAGACCAAATGGTGCGAATTAAAAAGTTATGGAGTGATCGATTGAAATTAAAAAATAATAAAAGAAACTGTCAAGCACATACAAATTAATTGAGTGACTAATATTTTATCATATTCTAAAATGCGTTTCCACCTCTAAAAGCATAGCGCGCGAATTGCAGGAGAAGACTAGCTTTTCAAGTCTTCGGAGAATAGATATATAATTTCTCAGAGGTCCTTAGCCGAAAAAAAAATAATAATAATAACTTAACAAGAACTTTATGTTTCCACACACAAGTGGATCCCTCCATTATAATAAAGTTGATGAAGACTAGCTTTTCAAGTCTCAGAGAATAGATATATACTTAAAAAAAAAAAAAAGGAGATATATACTTTCTTAATCAGAGGTCCTGGGCCGAAAAAAACTTGACAAGAACTTTATGTTTCCATTATAATAAAGTTGATTAGAACTTGTGGACTTGCATCATTAGGAAGCTCTTTAATAGGGAGTGACCATTTATTAGCTTTCGATCAGATAACTGATTGAAACATTATCCTGACAGTCTAACTAGCTAGGATTTCATATATAATGCAAGTTATGCAACTGTGGTAGCGATCCTGATGAATATCTAGCTAGGCTTTCGTTTTCGGAGAGTTATACGTGCTAGATTGGGTGATTGGGTGTGATTCAATTGCTATGAGCTCGGCAAGAACTAGCCAAATTATGAGTATACATGTGGTTCGTATATGCTTATTATTAAATGCTTTTCTATTATCAGTCTTTGTTTTAAAGAGAGGAACGTAGGCTGAATCTAGAGAGATCATTCCAAATTTCCAACCAATTACTCGTCCTCATCTGTGTGTGTGTGAGAGAGAGAGAGAGTGTGTGTGTGTGTGTGTGTGTGTGAAGATATGGAAGATGAGGGGGAGAAGAGAGAGAGAACAGAGACAGCGACGGGAGAAGATACAGGAAGAAGAGGGACACCTCTGTCTCTTGATTTGCATGTTGGAGACTTGGTCGTTGACATTTCGAATGGATGATGGTTAAGTAGTTTGAGTTAATAGGATTGCTTGGTCTTCGTATCTGTTAATAACTCCTAGTAATGAGGAGCTTGTTACTTACTAGTTAGAGTTTGAGCTATTCCTTTAGTTGAGTCGACCACAGTCTTAGGGCTGTTAAGATGTGGTTTGTTTTTTTAATTTCTTATTCTTCTGTAATGGCTATATAAGCCGTAGTTGTTTCTTGAACTTAATAAGAATCATCCATCAAAAGCTTGAGAGTTATTTGTTTCTAGGATTTGGTTTTTCAACATTTGGTATCAGAGCCCTATCACTGGGGCCTAACCTAATGAGCATTGAAATAAGATTTTTTTGCAGAAAGTGAGAGAATGGCAGCTGAGGGTAGTTTCGTGCCAGTAGCAATTCCAAAGTTTGATGGGCATTATGCTCATTGGGCATTGATGATGGAGAACTTTATTCGTTCCAAGGAGTATTGGAACCTTATAGAGTTTGGGATCCCGACAGAGATATCACCAACAACATCAACAGCAGGTGAACCAAGATCTTTTTCTTCGGTGGTGGCAACAGAGAGACCTCAGCTCACAGAAGGCCAACGAACGCAATTGGAGGATTAACGCAAGCAACTTGAGGAGTTGAAGCTGAAAGATCTCAAGCTCAAGAACTATCTGTTCCAAGCCATAGATCGTACAATTTTGGACACTATCCTCATCAAGGATACCTCCAAACATATTTGGGATTCCATGAAACTCAAATACCAAGGTACGACAAGGGTGAAAAGAGCTCAATTACAAGCCCTGAGGAAGGAGTTCGAAGTCCTCCACATGAAGGAAGGAGAAGGAGTGGAAGAATATTTTGCTCGTACGTTGACAATTGCCAACAAAATGAAGATGCATGGAGAGAATATGGCACAAGTGGTGATAGTTGAGAAAATCCTACGTTCAATGACATCCAAATTTGACTATGTTGTTTGTTCTGTGGAAGAATCTAATGATTTGGACATTTTAACAATCGATGAGTTGCAAAGTAGTCTGTTGGTGCATGAACAAAGGATAAAAGGGCATGTAACTGAGGACCAGGTTCTCAAGGTTTCTATTGAAGACAAGTTTGGAGGTAGAGGAAGAGGACGTGGAATGTTTAGAGGAAAAGGTAAAGGTGGAGGTAGACAGGGTTTTAACAAGGCAATTGTGGAATGTTACAAATGCCACAAGCTAGAGCATTTTCAGTATGAATGCCCTAGTTGGGAGAAAACAACCAATTACGCCGAGCTCGATGAAAAAGAAGAGTTGCTACTGATGGCTCATGTAGAGCTTAATAACTCAAACAGGGAAGGAGTGTGGTTTCTAGATTCTGGATGCTCTAATCACATGTCAGGCAACAAGCAGTGGTTCAGTAATCTTGATGATCAGTTCAGGCATACAGTGAAGCTGGGGAATGATTTCAGGATGCCAGTAATGGGACGAGGGAATGTCAAGCTACAAGTCGAAGGAGTTACTCAGGTAGTTACTGATGTTTACTACATTCCTAAATTAAAGAATAACTTGTTGAGTATAGGCCAATTGCAAGAAAAGGGACTAGCTATTTTGATCCAAAATGGAGCTTGTAAGATCTATCATCCGAGAAGAGGGCTCATCATGCAAACACATATGTCTGCAAATCGGATGTTTGTACTTTTGACAAACGTAATGGTTTAATCATCAACTTGTTTGAAGATGGAATCAGAAGATATCAGTGAGCTTTGGCACAGAAGGTACGGTCACTTGAGTCCCAAAAATCTTTGTATCTTGCAACACAAGAAATTGGTAAGGGGGCTGCCTCAAATCAGAGTTACAAAGAAAGTGTGCACAAGTTGCATGGTGGGGAAACAACATAGAGAAGTTATATCAAAGAAGAGCAAATGGAGAGCATCTCAGCCACTTCAGCTGATTCATTCTGACATATGTGGTCCAATAACTCCTATTTCAAACAGTAACAAAAGGTACCTCTTGAGCTTTATTGATGACTTTAGTAGGAAGACTTGGGTCTATTTCTTAGCTGAGAAGAGTGAAACTTTTACAACATTTAAATCTTACAAAGCTCTTGTGGAGAAAGAGAAGGGAATGTCTATATGTTGTTTAAGAACTGATAAGGGAGGTGAGTTTACTTCAAATGAATTTAATGAGTTTTGTAAGGTTCGTGGTATCAAAAGACAACTTACTGCTTCATATACACCCCAACAAAACGGGGTTGCAGAACGTAAGAATCGAACTATCATGAATATGGTTCGATGCTTACTTTCTGAAAAGGAGATGCCTAAGTCCTTCTGGTCTGAAGCAGTGAGGTGGACTGTTCATGTGTTAAATCGGAGCCCTACTATTGATGTGAAAGATAAGACACCAGAGGAGTGTTGGAGTGGAGTCAAACCTAGTGTTGAGTACTTTAGAGTGTTTGGGTGTGTTGGACATGTTCATATTCCAGATGCTAAAAGAGTAAAGTTGGATGACAAGAGTCACAAATGTGTGTTGCTTGGTGTTAGTGAAGAGTGAAGAGTCAAAGGCGTACAGACTATTTGATCCGGTGGCTGAGAAGGTAGTGATTAGTAGAGATGTTTAGTTTGATGAAGATGAGAGTTGGAAGTGGGGGAGGAGTGAACAAGAGGCAAGGCTTGATATGCTTCATTGGGAGGATAGTGATAAAGAAGTTGATGACACTGAAGATAGTGATGAAGATACAGAAGAAGAGCTACAAGACTTAGTGAGTGGGTTAAATGAGGCTAGTTCAAGTGTAGCTTCTAACACAAGTGCATCAGACTCACAACCGGGTTCTACACCAAATCTCCTGAAGGCAGAAACCGAGGACCACCTTTCTGGATGCAAGATTATACAAGTGGAGAGGGTTTATCGGGAATTAAAAATGCTCAAGAGGAAGATGATGTTCAACAAAGCCTGTCCATGTTTATTTCATATGAAGATTCAACAAGTTATGAGGAGGCAGCAAGAAGTGAGAAATGGAGAGTGGCAATGGACTTGGAAATTGAAGCTATAGCAAAGAATGAGACATGGAAGCTAGTTCACTTGCCAAAGGGAGCTAAGAAGATTGGAGTGAAGTGGGTTTACAAAATAAAACTGAATGAGAATGGAGGGATTGACAAGTGCAAAGCTCGTCTAGTTGCAAAGGGCTACGCACAAGAACATGGCATAGACTACAATGAGGTCTTTGCACCTGTGGCTCGGTGGGATACCATACGAATGGGCTTAGCCTTGGCAGCACATAGAGGGTGGTTGGTGTTTCAAATGGACGTGAAGAGTGCTTTTCTTCACGGAGAGTTGAATGAAGATGTCTACGTTGAACAACCACAAGGTTATATACAGAAACGTGATGAGGGAAAAGTTTACAAGCTTCAAAAGGCCTTGTATGGATTAAAACAAGCGCCTAGAGCATGGTACAGCAAGATAGAGGGATACTTTCTTAAGCAAGGATTCAAGAGGTGTAGTCATGAGCATACTTTGTTTGTCAAGACAGATGGTGGAGGAAGAATCTTGATTGTAAGTCTCTATGTCGATGACCTAATTTACACTGGTAATGATGCTTGTTTGATTGAAGAGTTTAAAAGCTCCATGAAAACTGAGTTCGAGATGACAAACCTAGGGAAAATGAAATATTTCCTAGGTATGGAAGTTCAGCAGAATTCAAAGGGTATACACATATGTCAGAGAGAGTATGCTAGAGAAGTTTTAGAGAGATTTGGAATGGGGATACGCAATTCAGTCAAGAATCCTATAGTCCCTGGTACTAAGTTGACAAAGGAGGGTGAATGGAGCAAAGTTGATGCAACAATGTACAAGCAAATGATCGGTAGTCTCATGTACTTGACGGCTACTAGACCAGACTTAATGTATGTTGTTTGCCTTGTGAGCAGGTATATGTCAAGTCCCACTGAGTTACACTTGCTTGCTGTGAAAAGGGTGTTTAAATACCTGAAGGGGACTACCGACCTTGGGGTATTCTATAAGAGAGGAGGTGAAGAAAAGTTAGTTGGGTTTACTGACAGTGACTACGCTGGTGATCTAGATGATAGAAAGAGTACTTCGGGTTATGTATTTGTGATGAATGGAGGTGTTGTGTCATGGTCTTCCAAGAAGCAACTAGTGGTTACTCTTTCCACAACAGAGGCGGAGTACATTGCAGCAGCAGCCGGTGCTTGTCAGAGTATATGGATGAAGAGAGTTCTCAATCAGCTTAGTTCTTGTCAAAGTAAGTGTATTACAGTATTTTGTGACAATTCATCTACCATTAAGTTGTCAAAAAATCCTATTTTACATGGAAGGAGCAAACATATTGATGTGAGATTTCACTTTCTTCGTGATCTCACTAAAGAAGGAGTTGTTGAGTTGAAACATTGTGGCAGTAGTGAGCAACTTGCAGATATCATGACTAAACCTTTGAAGCTGGAAGTTTTTGAGAAACTTCGAGGGTTGCTTGGTATGGAGACCTGGAATGAAGTAAACTGATTGCTTATAGCAATATCAGTTTAGGGGAGGATTTGTTGGAGACTTGGTCGTTGACATTTCAAATGGATGATGGTTAAGTAGTTTGAGTTGATAGGATTGCTTGGTCTTCGTATCTGTTAATAACTCCTAGTAATGAGGAGCTTGTTACTTACTAGTTAGAGTTTGAGCTATTCTTTAGTTGAGTCGACCACAGTCTTAGGGCTGTTAAGATGTGATTTGTTTTTTAATTTCTTATCATTCTGTAATGGCTATATAAGCCGTAGTTGTTTCTTGAATTTAATAAGAATCATCCATCAAAAGCTTGAGAGTTATTTGTTTCTAGGATTTGGTTTTTCAACATTGCAGTGTTGCACGTGCCCTTTTAGAGATAAGGGTTTAAGACTTTAAGGTGACTATGAGATTGTTAAAATAATATATAAAATTAAATTAGGTGATATATATTTGTTTTGATTTAATAAATAAATAAATATTATTTTATTCTGACGTTTTCAAAACGTACCTGTTTTTTAAAAAAATTATAAAAAAACACTTCCGCGCTTTCAAACGCTTCGCTTTCGCGTACCCGCTTCCGATTCCATACGACTAGATCTACACAAACCTATGCATTCAAGTAAGGATCATTTAACAAAGAATGAATACGGTGCATCATTGACTACTTCACTTGATTTGCATAAACATGGTGTACGTCATAACGAAAAGCTTAAGCTTATATGGAGCCATGCATAAAACACTTTGTATATTTGTTTTCGCCTCAGTAAAGCATTCACTTGCAAGGATATACCCCATACCACGTCATCCAATACGAGAGGGTGTTCTAAACGGCATCAAGCCACAGTTTGTTAAACTAAAAACACCAAAACAATCTAATAAAATAGGCCAGGATGGGCCCAGAAAGAAAACCCAAGCCCTAGTAGCAAACTTAGGGAGGGGATCAGGTGCCTCCACCTGTAGTTGACCAAAACCTAAAGTCGCTGCCGACGGGCTTCCCATTGCACCACCGCACCCAAGCCATCGCCCTTAACAACAGGCCGATCACATCACACCTCGAGGAGGCAGCAATGTAACCCGGATCCGTGCCCGAATTTTAGGCAAAGGAAACGATCCATATCGGAACATTCCAGTCCGAACCAAGCCTTAACACCCTGACACCGTCCCTATCGACCCGCCACCACAATTACATTCACTCATCAATCCGCCGGCCAACGCTGCAAGTATTGAGCCAAACTCAACCAAACACCGCGGTTCCCATCTCATTTTCCTTACCCAGAGCTGCCACGATCTCACCGGCCATCAAGTCGATGGAGGATCCCGGTGTCACAACAACCCACTCAAGGCCAATACATACCCATCCGACGACAGTGGGAGGGCTCGCAGGCGGACAAGGAACTCATGCCCAATGTTTGTATTAGGCCTGTACAACTCGTCCCTTTTTCTCTCTGTTTTCTTAACTGAGTTTCCAGAAATATAGTTTGATTTTCCTTAAAAGATTCTTCCTCTAACAAAAAATAACTTTACTAATACGTTTGATTTACATAAAAAATAGAAGCTTTACTTAAACGTTTGGGGCTTAATTTTATGTATATTAATTTGGACTAGCTAGGACTTCTTAATCAATATTTAGTAAGTATTTGGATTTTCTATTTGGATTTTTATTGTTTGGATTTGTTTGGATGTTGTTTTGGTCACAATCCTCAGTAAGGGATAGAGATGTAATTAGCTACCAAAAGTAATAAAGCAGCAGGCGTGCCACCTCGCGGACGAGGAAAGAGAGTGTGTCGACTCTTGACTTCTTAATCAAGCGGAGGGATTCCGGTGTCACCTCATGGACGAGGAATTACGAGCACTTCGCGATTCGATACTCACTGTGTAGCGAGCAGAGCAACAATATGGCGCTAATCAGAGACGAGTGTGAAAGAGCTCTGACCTAAGGCGAGATTCTTTAGCACTGAGTTCGACTAGGTCGATTGTATTTTTGTTGAATTCTTGTCGAGTTGTTTCGAGTTGTTGTGTGTTGTCTCTGTGTAACCCTCAAGGTCTTCCTTATATAGTGACTCGCATCCTCCCAAAAGAAAGATAATCATAGTCCAGTTCGGACTCATAGTCAGAATGCTACAAGGACACTGTTTCACTTGCGCGAACCAATCATCCGCATGATACGTGTCCAGCCGCGTGATTGACTCTGCCTGCGCTACCGCTTTCGCGCTATCTAACTGTAGACTCCTACGCGAACTCAACTACGGACATTTTTATCTCGCGAGATGCTACAGTCTTTGTCACACTCCGCCCCGCGCGCCTCCGAAGCTCGCGACTTTAACGGGCTTCATATTAAAAAAGGGCACAGGTATTGGCCCAAATGCCTATTCAAAACTTATTGCGAGTCTCGGACCAAAATATTCACTGGGCTCAAACAGATGTCAAATAACTTTTAAATTGGTTAAGAATGACATAAAAATAACAAGGTGATCCTAAAATATACTCAATCCAATGGTTATAAATTATACAAGCAAATATAAACAATTAAAATCCAAGTACAGAAGCCAAATTCAAGTTCTAAACAATAACCTATGTTTATTTACCTTCCTCTTTTATGTTTACTAATTCTGAAAGATTACATAATTGATGCTCTATATAAACAGAGCGATTAGATTACAATTTCAAATTCCTGAATAGCAACACCATACAAACTACGTTGGACTGTTTAATTGGTGTTTAATTAGTACACAAACAGAAACCTTCGAGCTTCGACTACTACGTGTTTTATGCATGGATTATATGAAACGTCAACAAGCTTTCTTAGATGAAACCAAAGAGAAAATCATCAGTGCCAAGACTGCGGTATGCCCATATTCATGTAATCGTGTTACCTCAGGCTGGCCTTCCTTTATCTTTTTGGGCAGCTAATAGGCGCCAAAATTATCACATATGAGTTCATCAATAAACCGTCTAAACCCTTCTTTAAGGGGAAGATCTTATTTGAGGACAATGAAGTAAAGGATGTTTGCTTTTTCAAATCGGAAGAAGAAAGAGCAAAGAAGATATTTGCTGAAACTTCAAATTTACATAATGAGGCAATATTGAAATTGTGGTTCACCACTTACTGCAAAGCAATCGAAAGTTGGATTTTGTGCTATGATAAATTTGATCATCTTCTAGGTGATTGGGTAACAAAAAAAAGTAGTCGAGACCGAATGAGATATGCTGATGAAGATCTTCTGCAGTCCAGAGGTTGCGTTATGATTAGGTATGATTTCCTTAATTTATCAACTCAAGATCGACTTAATTTGTGTGTATTTTACCTGAGTGTGTTTACTAATTTCCTATGTATACTTACTGATGTAGGTCACTTTTAGAAGGCATAATATACGTGCATAATCACGGTCTTTTTCATAAGAATTTGAATCTAACTACTAGCTACGTCGTTCTATCAAACACAATTAAAATCATCAACATCGGCATGCACAGCTTGAAAGATTTGCCAGTGCCAGACGATGCAACGATAAATATATTGAGGACGGATGACCTAATGGGTTTCAAAGTCGTGTTGGAGACGCACATATTGCTACCGGATGTGGCTTGGGCTGATCGAGAGTTGTTCTTTGATTTTTTCAGTTTGACTGATTTAGTGAGGTACGTATGATCAGTATCATTAGTTCTTCCTGTCATAATATATGTATGTCTGTGTGTACGTGTTTTGTTTTAACAAAATATTTGGTAATATTTCTTCTCAGGTACGACATATTTGTTCATAAACTTACGAAATATTCATTTTTGATGAATACTGACCTGGAAAGAATGCGATCTTTCTTTGATGTAGTGCACGCCATAGAGTTGAATGAGCTTCCCAGGTTCGACGAGTTCAGATTTGTTTTGGAAACTGAAATGTTCAATCAATATTTGAGTTGGGAAACTGGTATGGGGGATAGTTTAAGAAGTGTCTATGAATATGAGGATGAAAAAGTTAAGAGAAGGAAATATGATGGTCAAAACGTAATGCAACTACTTGAATTCCTAAGACAAGCATACCGACATCCTCGAGAGAATTCCATGGAAGAGCTTGACAGTGATGTCAGAAAAGCATATCCCTTAACTTTTTGACATCACTGTCAAGCTCTTCCATGGAATTCTCTCTTACTATTGACAGTGATGTCAGAAAAGCATATCCCTTAACATTGATGTTTCTTTTTGGTTCTGCAGACTCGAGCGTGATGATGACTAGTGATTTGAAGTGAACTTGAGATTTACCCTTTCCTTTTTGCATGTTGTACTTAATTTTAGCGCTGTTAATGGTGTCTTTGATTAATAAGCAAAATGTTGTCTGAAAATTTAAATGGTTAACTTTTTGAACTACTTAAATTGTCATTTAACCTTGCATGAGAAATTAAAAGATCGATTACTAGATAAATTGAACTGATACAAATATCTTTTTGATTACTATGTTTAGACATAGTTGACTGGTCAAGACATTGTGGATTTGGACGTTGATACAATGGATCTGCAGGCTTAGTTTTCGAGTTTGAAAATTGAGCTTCAGATGCTAATGCTTTAACTATAGTACTGTTCTTCAGGGTTACTTGATACCAGTACTGGATCCTATTTACGTGTTTAATACTGGATCCTATGTATATTGTGACAATTTGCTACTGCACTTCATTCTGAAAATTCTAGTTTTCCTAACAAGCGAATGAATTTTTGTTTCAAACAAGGATATCATGAACATCCCCTGTTTCATAGTGCTTTTCTGGTATGACTAGAAAATAAAGATATAACTCAATCAAAAGCAAATGATTTGTTTTAGGTAAACTTGGAACAAGTGAATCACTTCAACGTTTTTATCTCATTCTCCATTAGGAAACTCTTGCTCGCAGATCTATCTCCTGTCAATGCACATGTATAGTGGAACTTCAGCAAAGCCAAATGAGTAGTGATTGTGAGTTAGAGAATTCATCTAAGACAAAAGGCTAGTCACACGTACCTTCTTCGTGATTGCGCTGCAGATGCTGAGTGTTTCGGCGAGGGTCAGTGTTTCTACAAGATGTTCAAGGTCCTCCTTAAACAGTAGACGAAGGGCACAATTATCCACCGCTAAGCATGGGCTAGACGACGAGATAGTTATCCTGGCCAATTTGCATTGCCTCCACATCGTACTAACACATTTATTGCGGGGTATATAAACAAACAAAGTCTTATTGTATGCTGCTGGCTCTGGACTCTTAGATGATAAATGCATACTGTAATCATATAAGCCCTCCCAAGCAACATCAGAGTCCAGATGGCAAGTAAACCTAATATCCTCTGCATTTACAGGAGCAGTACTGCCAAGAGTAATTGGATATTGGTCATGGGACAACTGAAAACATACGGCAAACCCCAACCAATTAACGTCATCGAACAGATTCAGAGGCAGTTGGATTTCTGCACAGTTGCCCTGGTTGATGAAAGGCACGAACCATTTCAACTTGGAGATTTCAAACCTCAGGAATTGACAAAAGACACAACGAGGGTCAGACCATTCCTGTATATACAAGCTCAAATGTCAAAACGTAATTAAGTAAAAAGATAAAGAATAAATCATAGTAATATATAGCAAAAACCATGTATGTGTGCAAGAGAGAGACCCAATTTCTGTATCTGTGTAAGTGCAACCCAAATTGTTTTCTCCGCTCTGTCCTTCTCTCTAAATGGCCACCTTGCAATCGTAGCAACATTATCCATATCTCTACCAACAACTTATCGTAAGTTTTAAGAGAATTATCCCTATGCATGCACCTGATAATAGTATCAGCAAACCCTTGGCAATCTTCCTGGTACACAATACGGAACCCACATCTTTCAACCTTTACATGAGGGCAATCAATGAAACACTCCATTGCAGTTGCAAATGTCTGAGTGAACCACTCCTCGGGGATCAGTGCCCGCGGTATGTAAATAACCAATAGTCGATGATATTCTTCTGACAAGCGCCTGAAGTAGTCCTCAAGTACTGGAAAAACACGAAAGTTATACCCCAGTTTTAGCATAACAGATACTTGATACTTTTCATGTTCCATTATCTGCCCCACTTCCTCTACAAGTGACGCGTATATTGCAAGTCCCATCCACTTCTTGCTCTTGTGTACATTTTGAGGCAGCTCGATTGGCATCATGGCGCAGTCTGACCTCATTCCAGGGTCCATCCATTGCTGAAACCAAGCAGGGCTTCCTGTGAGGTTAAAGCTGAACCATACACGACCGTTAACTGCCTGCAATATTGAAAATTCACGTACAATTCCAATTGTTAGTAACCTCCCTCTTTATGTATGAACAAGCTAGAGAGAAACACAGACGGATCGATCGATCAACCTCAAGGTATCTTGGAAGAACAGACTCAAGGTTCTTTCTCAGCAGGAGTGGGGATTCTTCCCGCAAGGGTGGCAATCTCTCCCTGCAATATTTAATTCCAAAGCAATAAAGTAAGCAGGTGCAAAATACGTACAGAACTAGCAGCATTTAACTAGTTGTACGGATCATATTCTACCATTCCAGAGATTGAGTAATCCAGCCCGACTCCCGTACAGAGGCAGCATCTTCATTCAGACGAATCGGAGCATCCAGCGAGGCTATTCTGTCAGTCCATCCAGCATCTTGTTCATAGACCAGACGAATTCCACATTTCTGGACCACCATGGATGGACGGGTGGTTTCAAATGTAGCCCTTACCACAGTTGATTGACTTAGGTTTAGCCCATACCTCTCAAACTTTAAACGAGGTATATTGAAAACTACAAGCAGATGAGAACTTGACGGAAAGCGGCCGCCTGATTCCACTCCCAAAATCTCTATTGGATTCAGACTTACAACATCAGTTTCCAATTTGATTTGATATGAGTAATTACAGAAATCAGGATCCGGTTCAATAAGGGAGAGAGAAGTATGCCCCTGGACTGCGAATATAGCACACGCTGCAAATCCCTTCCACTTGTCATCATCCACCAGATTATGAGGCATTGAGATTGATATGGGATTTCTGGTAGATCTAGTGCTGAACCAATCTGGAATTTCATCAGAATCAGATATGCAAGTGATAATTGCGCCAAAAGTTTTCTGCATAGAACACAAAAGCAGCGTTGTTAACTAGTAGCATGAGACAAAGGATGGAATTTTAGACACGTTTTCTGTTTTTGTTATGAGAGAGACATACTTCCTGTTTCGGATACGCCAGATTTGGAAGTGGCGTTTGATTACACATAGATTCCCCCTCGTATTCTGGTCTAGTAAACAAAAACGCCCCGTTTCTTTGTGAAAATTCTACTGAAGAATTTTGGGAATTGACAATAGTCTCTCCCGATGATTTCAATATTTTGATTACATCACTAGTTTGCAAAGATTCCCCCTCCATTCCTGGTCTAGTAAGCGTCATGAAACTTAGTGGCCTTTCAACTACTGAAGAATTTAGGGAATTGACAATAGTAACTCCCGACTCCGATGATTTCAATATTTTGATTTGATTCGGGTAATCCGTCAGTGAAGTGCAATCTTGTGCATACACGTTTTGAAGACTTAACGGAAGCATCTTGGGCAGCCGTTGAAGCTTCTTGCAATTACTCAAGACCAGAGTCTCGAGCTTTGGAAGTTGAGAGATACTTTCAGGTAATCGCACAAAACAATTACCACCCAAATCTAACCCTCGTAAGAAGATCAGGCTGCTAAAATCATTCAGAAATGCTCCATTCATCAGATTGCAATAACTCAAGTCTAGCTCCACCAAACTCGACAGAAAAGCCAGAGTTTTGCATGATTCTGAAACGAGACATTTACATCCTCGGCAGGATAGATACTGTAGATTCTTCATGCCTGCAATATAAGATAACTCCCTTATGCAAGTTCCACCAATGAAAAGCTTCTCCAGACATTTCATACCATTCAGATTCTCCGGTATTGTATCAAGTTTGGAGCAACCTTGAAGATAGAGACATTTCAAAGATGTCAAGCACCCAATGGTATTGGGAAGATGTAAAAGGTTTTTACAGTTTGTCAAATCCAACATGGATAGACCAGTCAAGCGTTCAATTGATGGAGGCAATTCGTCAATGCTGGTGCAATCCAAATGAAGCTCCAGCAAGCTTTTCATATTTCCTTTAATTTCTGGAAACTTCTTCAGTCCTGAACAGAACGAAAGCCTCAATACTTGAAGGGATTCCAAGGTAGTGAAAGGTGGAAGGCTCTCAATAGACTTGCAAAAATGCAAATTCAATTTGCGTAGTTTCTTCAGAAATCCAAGAGAAGGGTGAACCAAGATCAAGCTTGTGCAACCTTCGAGCACCAACTCTTCAAGATTAGGAGTCCCAGTGAAGTCTGGAGTCGATATCAAGGATGGTGAATCACTCATATCTAAATGCCGTAGCATGCTCCATCCCTGGAAATATTTCAAAGATGATCATTAAGTGATTTAAAATGATCATTGTACGTTCATTTGTGGTTCCAGAGTTACAGTTTTTAGTAGAATTACAGAAAGCTAGGGTTGAGAGTAATGTCCTAGAGCCATATTAATTTATTTTTATGGATGTGTCATATGTGTTACAGAGGACGACAAGGAACCTCAAACATTGATATAAATGAAAACTATGAAACTATATATATATATATAGAATCTAAAATATCAGCTGTATGAACACGATTAAAATGAATTATGATCTTACTTTTTGTCCCCTCCATAGTTGTTTGATGCGGCTGAAATGCATGTGAACTTCAACAAGATTCTCCGGCTGAAAGTCTGACGGGAAAGAGTCCAAAGGACACTCATGCCATTCAAGAAACTGTAAGTCATTAGAAAGATATCTGATGTTTCCGGAACACTTCAAATTCCAAATCTTGAGCAACCTCAGTCTGTCCATATTTGAGAAGGCATTATCAATGGAGCGAAGAACATCATCTCTTGTTGGAGCCGGGAGGTATATGCTTTGAACTGCACTCGTCGCCTAATAAAGAGCAAACAACTAGTGATCATATATAGCACTTTGCACAAGATAGTCCATAATATTAATATAAAAAAAAAAACAACACATGAGTTTAAGCACTCGGTTGTTTCATTACCTTACTCTGACCAAGTACGCGGATGATTTCTTTGGGCAGCCACAACCTGCTCCGTTTGCCAGGCTCTTCACGGCATTCTTCAATAACAACTTCCCGACCCATTTCTTGTATCAAATCGTGCATCCACAATTTTGTTCCAAATAGAGTAACCAAAGTTCTGTCGATAAGAACTTGTACATCCATCTCCACACCATCATCGTCACAACCATTTAGTATTCTTATTACACGATCCTTGTTCTCTCCTTTAAAGAAACAAGCGATGTCCAAAAACGTTTTCTTTTCTGTTTCCTCTAATCCGTCAAAACTAACTTTAAGAACATCAATAATTCCTTTTGGAGGATTTTTTCCAAGTCTCTTCAATGCACTTGACCATAACTTCTCATTTCTACCACGAACAGACGATCCCAAAACTTTAATAGCTAATGGAAGGCCATTAGCATATTTCAAAAATTCATAGGACAGCTTGAGAAAATTTTCTCCGATCTCATCTTCATTGAAGGCTTTCAAACGAAACAGATCAAAAGCTTCAGGATCAGTTAATGCATTCACCTTGTATACTTTATCTGCTCCGAATGCACTGATCAAGTGTTCATCTCTGGATGTTATGATGATTCTACTCCCTGGACCAAACCAAGTACGGTCACACAATGTTTCCAATTGTATATCTTGATCCACATCATCAAGAACAATTAGAACCCTTTTAGTACGTAGTCTATGCTTAATCATGTCTCTTCCCATTTTAGTGTTCTGTACATTGACATTACTATTCAGCAAGTTCAACGAAAGTTTCTCTTGTAGATGAATTGTACTACCCTGCTTTTCAGTTTCCTGTCTCACATTCTCAAGAAAGCTACTACCTTCAAACTGAGCTCTTAGCCTGTCGAAAACCACTTGTGCAATAGTAGTTTTCCCGATACCACCCATTCCACAAATCCCTATTATGCGAACATCGAGACCCCCAATGTTTAAGTAGGGCAACAGTTCATTTAGACGAGAATCCATCCCAACGAGTCCCTCAGATGTGGAGATCATTTTATTCAACTCTGTAAAAACCTTTCCTACAATTTCTTGAATTACTTGGGATTCAGACCTATGAAGTAAAGAAACAAAAAATCATTCTTACTTACAATTATGTGTATTAGATAAAGTTACAAATTTTAAATAAAGATACTTGAACATTTTATAATGCTAATAATGTTCTAGAATATTCACCATGTATGTCTTGGTCTAATACTAGTCAAATGAGGAATCCCTTTCAATATAGTGATAAGTTTATGTTTCCTTGTACACACCTAAATGGTGCTATGTAATTCCTTATATAAAGGGCTCTCATAATAATGAATAAGACGATGATTCTCTATTCTCTTTAATATCTCTCTTGTTTTTATTATTCCCTCTACAACACGTTATCATGCACGTTGTTCTAACTCTAAGCTGATAACTGATAACAAAACCTAGATAGTAAAAAATGACTTTCGGCTTCTCTGACCGACTACCGCTGTAGGTCTACTCCCCCGGCCGCTGCCGCCGTCCGACAATCCTCTGGCAGCCTTTCGCCATTGATTCTTGGCTTCATTCAGCTTTATTTCTCAAACTTTTTTTTCAATTTTAAAATTTTTGAAAGTTTTTCGGTTTATAAGACTAACCATATGTCTTTTATTTGTTTCATTATTTTATCACGTGACGAATAACAATGGAAGTACGCGAGCAATTTCACCGCACCACATGGAGCATGGAATTGCACACTATACTATAAACGCAGTTTATTTGGTAAACTAACAAGTAAACTTTTATATACAAGTTATTTCAAAGTTTAATAACTCGGGGGGAGTAATATATATCCTTCTCCTCCTTCTTCTACACTCCTTTCCCATGCTTGGTTTTGTGTAAATTGCAGGGAAATCTTAGAACTAAGAGCATTATGGGTCCGGGTTGTGTTGCATCAACTCTGGTGTTTATATTGATTGTGTAGTATCAATCCTACAAGTTCAGATTGTATTGTATAAACCGCGACATTATTGCGGTTTGTGTTGTATCAATCCTACCTACCAGATTGTGTAATATCAATTCGTATGACAAACCATTAAAGCATCGTTTTGTGACCTTTATCGAGTCTTATAACAACTTGGTTTTGTATCCAAGACCAAGAGTAAGGTAACATTCTGCTCATTCAAGCTTTGACGTACTCGATACCCAAGATTAATATTCGTTGGGTATTTGTGGAACTTTTCATTAGAAAAGATTACACGACAAATTTGACCCTAAAGCTAAGAAGCCTAGATGCCGAGATTTAAGATTTCTTGCACTTAAAGTTTTTGAGGCGCCACATCGACAAATTGCCTTCACCAACAATATGTCCAAAAAGTAATAACCACGATGTACTGTGGAATGCTCTCATGGAACGTATTTGACAAATTGCCTTCACCAACAATATGTGCAAAAAGTAACTCTACTTGTTGAGTTAATAGTCATGTGAATTGATTACCACTTATTTGACTACATATCGTCGATGATATTTTATGACATCTTGATCTATAATTTTTAGCGGGAAACTATTGCAAACAAGAATTGCATTTGCGCAAATGAGATCAAAGTGGTAGCTTGCGTCCTTGGGACTAACCCCTAGTGTGGGGAAGGCAGTGTGGGTCACGACAATTGTCACACCCCAGTTTTTAAGTTATTTTACGGTTATTTACTTTGGAATTATTTTAGTCTTTTACCGTATTAAGTAACCGTTTACTGTTAAGGGCCTTAAAGTTGACTTTTTCTTCTGTTTGGAATTTGGGAAAACTTTCTTCATGAAAGTTGTAGAGGACATGATTACGAGTTCGTAGACATGCCACGCGTTAAAATCGGAATTAGCATGGAAAAGTTATTAATTAAATGGTAAAGATTTTGAGTTGGTAAAAAGGGGTAAAATTTTTAGTGGGTATATTTTTTTGGTTGGGTTTAAATGATGGACCGGGTGGAGGGGAGCTGCCTGAGCCCAATCTTTCTCCTCTTTTTCTTTCTCTTCCTTCTTCCTTTCCCCGAGCTCCCTTAGCTCTCTCTCTCGCCAGAAACTTCAGCCACCAGCTGCCACTGTCCAGCCAACCACCAGCCGCCGCTCCAGCCCAGTTCGGACCCCCGCCACCTCCTCTCTCTCCCCGACCTAGTGTCCGAGCCGGTAGTGCCGCCGGAGAAGAGAAAAACCCGCCGGAAAGCTGACTGTCTTTTCGTCGGAGCTCCGTCCTCCGGCCACCATAAGCCGAGATTTTTGGCTCAACTTATAGCCCTCATCTAGGTGAGTAATCCCTCCAAAGGAATAGGCTTAATTCGATCTTGTTGTGGAGATTTGTATAATTGAAGTTTTAGGACTCAATTTAAGGTTTCGGTCCGATTAGCCTAGTTATGCTTAGAATTGGATTTTGTGCTAGTTAAGGAAGTTGTTGTGCGGGTTGAGAGGAGTGTTGTGCTAAAATTTGAGAAGCATTGGAGGTCGCCGGAGAACGGCTGCCGGCCGCCACTACCGGCGGAGCAGGCGGCGGCGGCGCCCCTTAGGGGCTGATTTTTCATGTTTTTAAGATGGTATTAAGGAGAGGATTTTAATGAAGTATAGTTTGGAATTTTTTGAGGAGTTTTGTTAATGTTGGGGATTTTTCAATGGTTAAAGATATTGGTAGAAATTAACCGGTTTTAAAATGCGTATAAGGTTAATTTTTAGTTATCGGTGATGGTGGTGAATTTTGAGTTTTTGAGTTATAAAGGGTTAAAGATGAAGAAAATGGACAAGGAAGAAGAATAATTTTAGACCCTTAATTTTATGGAATTATTTATTGAAGTTTTAATGTTGAATGAGAATTAATATTAATTATTGTTCAGGACGAGAGGAAAATCATTTGGAGGAAGCCTCGGGTCGTTGGCAGGCATAGCTGAGCACTGTGAGTGGACCTTTGATTTGAATGTCTTGCATGCAATAAAGTTTATTTAATTTTCTAAGGCATATTGAAGATTTTATAATTTCTTGGAGTAAAGAGTTCCATTTATTTTTGGGAACTCTCTTGAGCATTTTATTTGACATGTGGGACATGTCAAGTGATTTTTATATTAATTTTTCTTGGGGAAGTGACATTCGGGATATTTGTTATTGCTTTTATTTCACCATAAATGGTTGATATATGATCATTATTGCTAGCTAACCTTTATTAGCGGCTACTCACCATAGACGAGTAGTGCGCTTAGCGTGAGACGCTATTATAGCCTGGGAGGCAACCGATCGGTATTTTTATATATATGTTAGCTAGCCATTATTAGCGACTACTCGCTATAAGTGAGTAGTGCGCTTAGCGTGAGACGCTGTTATAGCCTGGGAGGCTCCGACCCTTGCTTGGGAGGCTCATCGTTATGGTGAAACATCTTCCCTCTTTTTATTAATAAATGAGAACCAATGGGATTGGTTCGTCATTTTTATTTGTAAATATTTATGGAGAGTCTTCCATGAATGGCATGCAAAATATTTTTCCAATGGAAATTATGGGAGAGCATAGATCTGATTTCATTGCTTCATATTTTTGTTATTTACTTTTGTCCACTCACTCTAACGTTTTAAATGCTTCTCCCTTGGGCCTTTCGTTTTTTTAAATGCCCAGTCTGCAGAGTTCGGTTTGGCGAGGATAGGAGGCGTGTCATAAATCCCCACCTCATCCAGTTTTCTCATATAGGTTATTAGTTTAACCTATTATGTTTTTGTTTCTCTTATTGTTCCTAGTAGATGCTCTGATAATTATGAGATATTTTAAGTGTGTTAAGAGCTAATGAAAAAGATTCATTGTTTATGTTTATTTGAGAGATTATATTTTGGATACTGTTTGGGGATTATTTTGAGTTGAGTTTGGTGATTTTTCTCTCAGTTAGGGTTACCTATTATCAAGGGAGGTTTCACCAATATTTTTGGTAGAATTTCCCTTGAGGTGGGTCCCGCAGAATTTATTCCCGATTTCAAGGGGGAAATTCGAGGTAGGTCATGACAACAATAGCAGAAGAAGTCGCGCCAATGTCTAGAAAAGTGGGGGCGGCACAACAGACCATAGTGGTGGCGCTCCCAATCTAGACACTAACTTGTCAAAACTACTCACGCTAGCTTACGATAATGCAACCGCTGTAGATCTCTAGATCACTAGTTCAAAGAATTGTCGAGCTCATCTTCAAGTCGTGAATACATACAAGAAAAGTACACAAGACCTTTGGTGATCGGTTGTATGAAAAATCGAAAACGAGGAAAAGAATGTCAAACTTAAAGATTGCAGAATTCATAGTTTCGGATCCCGCTTTAGATGTCTCTGACTTTGGCGTCATTGAGACTTTGATTTTCTCTCCAAGCTACATGTAATTGTCTTTACAATTTGAGAGCTTGATGTAAATGTTGGCACAATGTCGAAGAGTTTTCTCGAGTGTGGAAAAATATTCTCCATTGTCTTTTATGGTTCGAAATATGTAAAATTTACATCATCCTTAGAACATGGCATGATTGATAATCCAAGAGTGGATTATGCCGAAGTTTTGTCTCTCCTAGGGGAAGATGACACCGGCCAAGGAAGGTTGCAACGTTGACGTAAGTGAGTCTTCTCTTTTTATAGCGGATTTGTCATCATCAATTGTTCAACCAGGCTTATCCAAACTCAGTATGATGTTTTAGAACTGTCCGAAATTAAGGAACTAATGGTTTTAAGTGTGCCTCACACTATTGACCCTCCGCGGACATGCCTGGTCATACTAATTTGGAGTTACCGAAAAACTTTTGATCTTGACTGTCACTTTACGCTATTTAATCAATTGTCATCTTCTCTAAGACGTTGAAGACCATGCTTGTGTAGGACTCATACACGTCACTTTTGGCAAGGCAAGTGCCTATACGCCATTTGCAAGCTTCATAGCTTTGCACATGCCTAATCTGCGAAAACCAGAAAATTGAGTTTCTGGATAGCAAATTCGTACGCGCTTTGTGAGCAGCTCCGAACGAACTAGCATGTGAACTTTATATCAATGAAAAGCTCTATGAGTTTAGTTTTCAGAAAATATCGTGGTTTGTTCATATCTACTTCGTAGACGAAGTTATAGCTATTTTAGTGCGCAAATGACGTCACTATGCATGGAAATTCTTATGCACTCTCGGGATTGTACCTTCTTGTAGCACTTTTTCAATCCTTCTAAATAGCTTCAAATTGAACTATTTACTCATATTTCTATTCCAATTTAGTAGACATATCTCGTGGAGATATTAAGTGCCTCAGATATAGTAAAAATACTCATAAGATTCTAAGGAACCGGCAACTAATTCTTAATTTAGTGCCTTGTAAATCTTTTGTGACTACGATGATTGGGTCATCACTGGTCATTCATGAACATGATTTTAACTCAATTTTTGCTGCCTCATGGCACCATGATCAATGTCAAATATGCTTTCTATGTGTTCAGATGCAATCAAACCTTGTTATGTTTTAAGAACATACACACCAACGATTACCATATGAAACTCATTGTGAGAATGATAGGAATTTTTGTGTCAACTTCTCATGAGTGCGAATGAGAGCGCATTATGGAGAGAAACATGAGTCAATCTAGTTAATTGTATGTCATTACGATTCGAATATCGAATCATTTATTGTCGCCAATAGAGAGATTTTAGAACATGGACTCAGACAACCTATGACATGACCATTTGGGTAATCCTGAAAGAGATCCGAATTTGGTGAAATTCTCATGAACATCTATTTTTCCACTAAAAACGAAAACATTTAGGAACTAGTATCCCAAAAGAGTATGGTGACGGTGCCATGGTTGTAAATGAAGACCACTAGGGAGACATTGATGTCACCCACCCACGGTTCCGACGTCTTGGACGCCGCTCGGCCATGCCCTCGATCAATCGAGACGTCCCGGCCTTCCCCCAATGCGTCGATGGCTTTTTCCGACACTCATTACTCATTTTACAAAGCTTGTTCTTTAGCCACATTAGGAGCAAGACCATCCCACACTATGACACAAAAGAAGAGCATTCTATTATTGCAACAAATCCAAAAAGGGATTATGTAGACATATACAACCAATTTTGCGAACAACTTATATGCTTTAATGCTGTTGGTTGAAGTGTTAACACATTGGACACATGTTACACAGGGTTGATGACTATTACGTCTCAATGAGATTGATATTTATAACAGTCTTACAGAAAACGACTGCGATAATAGTCTTGAGATTGGTCGTTGCACGTCAATACTTCCGTTAAGGTTATATCGCATGCATCTTTACTAATTTGTCCATGACCCACCATCATTGAATTTATTGCACGACAATTCGTTATTATGTGCAAGGATTGAATCGGAATTACAATCCTTGAGCTTTGGCAGGTTTGAAACGGATCTCTAATCCTAAGCTCAGCTAGATATTGTTTCTAGGTGCCAAAACTGCATTGCCACAGTGCCTAGTGATGGGTCATCTGAGATAAATAAATTTTTAGGTTGGATATGAGTCTTCACCTATAGTTCGCTTATGTAGACACCTTGACAGATGATCTCTCGTACCGCTATATTTATGGATTGTCACTTTGATGAGACAGAATTCCTGTCGTTAGGGGGAGATAAGAATACAAGTGTTCAAGTGGAACGACGTGAATTATTGTCGATTGGCCTCACTAAGTCTCATCTTGATCCATACTGTTGTGGATTGCCTACTTTTGGTGACGA
Organism: Fragaria iinumae; assembly: GCA_009720345.1. Classification (NCBI taxonomy): domain Eukaryota; kingdom Viridiplantae; phylum Streptophyta; class Magnoliopsida; order Rosales; family Rosaceae; genus Fragaria; species Fragaria iinumae. Next base: position 32,772,203 of record CM019121.1, on the reverse strand, counting down.
GATTATATACTGCAAATATGTCTGCAAGTATAGATGTCCTATTAAGAGGACATGTCGCGACCAAAAGAGGTTGGTCCGGCCTAGAGCCATCACCATGGATGGTGATACGGTGATACCAGAAAAGTGGCTACATGGTGTCACAAGCTCGTGTGGCTCCCCGAAGGAAGGAGGGAGGCCCTTATGTTCGATACTTACTCGCCTAAGGATGAGAGCGAGGTTGTCATAACCTGATCCATCGATCAGTGATACTCAAATTCGTCTCATGGTGTCTGAATTGTGATTATTGTTGGGGAACGTCTCAATGTCAAATCCAAGCATTACACTAGTGTACATGAGGATGTGGAATAATGAGTCAATCAAATCACACGTTAATCATGTCGACTTAGTAAACTGGCCTTAATAAAAAGATGTGATCTATAGCAAAGAGGTAGGTCCTTAGGCAGGTCCTTAGCAAAGATGTAAACCTTATTGAATACGTCTTTGTAAGATAGCGTAGTTAGAACAAGAGCTTAGACTAACCTTAAAGAGCAAGGTCTCCAACTAATACGCACTATGATCGATTACGATGAGATATGCTCTCGTAATGGATGTCATTGCACTCTACTACTTTGTCAGTTTGGTAGTTTGTGAATAACTGAACATACAACCTATGAATATGGTCATAAACACTTCTCTACAGGATCAAAGATATACATGAAGGTCTTGAAGAGACTTTATTCACCTAAGTCAAGTGACTCCAGACCATATGAGCGTGCGTTTGTAAAAGAAGTAGGAACGTACCCTAAGTAACTACTTGATTTGGGAAGAGATATGGTGAATTATGCCTTTGCGTGTTGATTCCGGATTTACATACACTCTTGATGGATTAAGGGATACCAATATGTGTCGAACATCCAAATTTAAGAATGAATAAGATCTTGGGAAGACACGATCTCGAATAGGAACTCGAGGATCGTATTGATAATGTTTTTCCATCTATCGGCTTAGGTGCTCAAATTAAAGTGAGGCCTTACATATATTCTCATGATTAATCAAAATCTTTACTCTAAACGAGAAATATCAGTTTTATCTAAAGGAAGATGATAATGAAAGACTTAACCTCTCATATGTTATAAAGCTAAGTGTAGCTCTGCGCCCACACAACGCTAATGGAATGGCATAAGGACATCTTTCAATACTAAATGGCATGAAAGGTCTAGGCATATTCTATCCCTACATACGAAAGACACATCAAAAGCAAAAACAGAATCTGCCTAGTTTTGTAGATCAAATTCCACAAGACCTATAGGAAAGCTCAGTCATTGGAAAATGGTGAAATTAGTACGGTTGGAACGCTCTATGTGTCCACTTTCCAGAGACACCAACTATTTGAAATATCTTTCATATCTAGCAAGTTATGGCTATTTGAGTGAAGTAGGACATATCTGTTCGAACAAGAATCTAATTTTGCAAAACAGTCACTTTTAATGGGACTTTGTGAGCACCTCATGATGAACCAGAAAGAATGTGACCTATATTTCGAAAGATACGTGAGTTCACTTTCCAGATCTTCTTACGATTCATCAATGTGTATTTCCTAGAGGAAGATACAACTGTTTTAGTGCTCAAAGATCATTCTGCACGTAATCTGATTTTCAGCGCGAACTTATGTTTCAAGTTTTCAAACGACCTTCTCCTCAAGATCTAAGTGTAAAAGATCAATTGTGAGGACAATACAACATGATTGGGTTAATCATTGTCAAAATGCCACATCTGAAGACGTGTTAAAGGACATTTATATGTTAAAGTTATCCGAACTCCTATGAATGATCTAAGAATCAGGAGAAGATGCAGACTTCAGGGGGAGTCTAGCACATACATGTCATTATCAAATGTGAAGGGTGCAGTTGTGTCGTATCAACTATGTTGTGCTTTTTTTCCCTTAGACCAAGACTTTTATCCCACGAGGTTTTTGCTTGGAAAAGGTTTTAACGAGACAACGCAGTATGCACCGCTTTTCTTATGCAAAGACCATTGATCAACATAAGGTTGTTCATGAATGTGTTTGGTTAAGGATAATCATTAAACATGACATACTTGCTTAAGTCTTGGCCTAAATCTACTTTCGAGAAACATGTGAAAAATATTGGAATGCATCGAGTATCAAGTCTCTCCGATTAAGTTATTCATCAGGGGGAGCATCATATGTTTAAGTTCTCGATTAACTAGTATTGGTGCGTTGTGCTCTTTTTGTCCTTCGACCAAGGTTTAGTTTTTGCCACAGGGTTTTGTTTACTTGGCAAAGTTTTTAACGAGGCAACACTGGATGCACCAGAATACTATGTAGACGCGCGGCACAGGGGGGGGGTGTTCTAATACTAGTCAAAGGAGGAATCCCTTTCAATGTAGTGATAGGTTTAGTGCAAACGGTCAATACCCCTTTATGTTTCCTTGTACACACCTAAATGGTGCTATGTAATTTCCTATATAAATGACACTTATATCAATGAATAAGATGATGATTCTCTATTCTCGATTAAGTAGTATTGGTGCATTGTGCTCTTTCTGTCATTCGACCAAGGTTTAGTTTTTCCCACATGGTTTTATTTACCTGGTAAGGTTTTTTAACGAGGCAACACTGGATGCACCAGATCGAACATTATGTAGACGCATAGCACAAGGGAGAGTGTTCTACAATATTCACTATGTGTGTCTTAGTCTAATACTAGTCAAATGAGGAATTCATTTCAATGTAGTGATAGGTTTAGTGCAAACGGTCAATACCCTTCATGTTTCCTTGTACACATCTAAGATAGGTTTAGTGCAAACGATAATAGTGATAGGTTTATAATTAGCTGTTCAACTTTGGATACCATTTCAAGTAATAAAAATTTGTAGATACCAAAAAATATCTTTCACGATAATCCAAGTATCATTTTAGGTTTTTATCGTTCCTTGTACACACCTTAATGGTGCTATGTAATTCTCTATATAAAAGACTTTTATATAAATGAAAAAGATGATGATTCTCTATTATTTTTATTATCTCTTTTGTCTTTATTATACCCTAAAAAAAAAGAAGTTTTAAAAAAAATTATTTCGGAACATATTGATTCACGAATTCACAAATACATTTCGTATGAGATCACAACTGGCTGAATAAAAAGGACCATCCCAAAAATTATCAATTGTAGTACATAATATAGGTAGATAGAATATTTCAAAAAAAAAATAAAAATATAGGTAGATAGAAAGCTTACCCATCTTGCAGATGCCATCCAGATAGACTGCCAACTTGAAAAAGAGCATCTTTCCACCTCTGTACTTTGTTTGGTTCCGCTTTATACCTCTTCTGATGCTTCTCAAATGCTTTCCCAAAGTGATGCCCTGTTTGTCTTCGTACCTCAGATGGATCAACATGGTAGAAAACTGGAAGCACTTTTTGTCCCATTTCTTTTTTGCATTCAGCAACCTTTACAATCTCATCCAAACACCACGCAGATTCGGCGTAGTTTGGTGACAAAACCACAATAACATATCTTGATTCTTCGATTGCTTTCAAGAGATTGGGAGCAATTGATTCCCCCCTGACAAGTTCATCGTCGTCTCGAAAAGTGTGTATCCCTTTCTGCAAGAGAGCAGTGTAGAGATGGTCTGTGAAACTCTCGCGGGTATCTTGACCTCTGAAACTGAGGAACACATCGTACGTCAATTTACCCGATAATGGAGGACGAGAAGAAGAAGAAGGAATAGCTTCAGTGTTGGTGGTAACTGAAGAAGTGTGTGGTGTTGGTGGTATCTGTTTACGGAGAAGAGTGAAAGCCAATAGGCAGGAGCAGATAGAAAGCGTGGAGAAGAAGAACAAGAGGTACATTCCTGAAGAGATAAAGCTCAAGAGAAACAAAGCGGAGAAGAAAACCAGAGGGCAGATGGATGACAAGAGGAGAAGGCGGACTGGGTAGGCCATCACTTGTTCTAAGCATGCAAAACCTCAATCTGGGCTACTCTGAGATCAGGAGCAGTCTGCCCAGACTATTTGAACGTCTGCGTGTTTTGACTCCGTCAAGGACGAAGACTTTGAAGTCATTCTGGGTCGTCCTCTCCGCGTTCCTCATCTTCTCCGCAGCCTCCCCTGTTTCTGTCATAGACTTTTTTTCACTCCGTAGCAGGCCGTCGAGTTTGAAAATTGAGTTTTAGATGCTAATGCTAGAAGATGCTATGTTATTATTGCTTGTCAGGTCTTGCCCCTACGGGGGGGGGGCAAATTGCAGGGTTGTTGTGGTGTGAATGTGACTGATTCCAGTGTTGACCATACTATTCAATTGCGATGCTTCTTCGTTCCTTCCTAAGCAGGGCTCGGTGTTGCGGTGGCATTGGGTGTGGGTCTTGCTGTGTCTTTTAACCTGAAGAAAGTGGTATTCGAATCAGACTCCAAAAAATTACAGTATCCGAAATCACCTCGATCATTTGCATGCAGCAATTGAAGCACTTATCTTTTGTTGGAACAGATTCAATCGAAGAGCTCGTTCTTCTCGGACTCCCCGCGAAGCGAATCGAGCTGCATGCTCACTATGCAGCCACGCTTGCAACTCGGATCGAGCGAGCCAGGTGCTGAATCGGCTGCGACGTCGTTTCGTTCGACCTCAATAGCAAGATGGGAGCTCACTTCTGTTAAAGGATTAGAGTTCTGCAAATCCCAGCACAAGGACACAAAAATTAGGACTGCAACAGCAGCATACACTACTAGAAAAAGGTTCTAAGGTGACGAAATATTTAAAATTCGTCACCTAAGAGAACACTTTAGTGACGAAACATGTTTCGTCACCTTAGTGACAATTTTCGTCGTCTAAGTAAGGTAAGGTGACGAAACATTATTTCGTCACTATTTTCGTCACCTTAGAGCTAACTTAGGTGACAAAAATATATTTCGTCATTTAAGTGATAGGTAAGGTGACGAAAATATATTTCGTCACTAAAGTTTTGAGCACTTAGGTGATGAAAATATATTTCGTCATGTAAGTGATAGATTAGGTGACGAAATATATTTTCGTCACCAAAGTTTTGAGAACTTAGGTGACGAAAATAGAATTCGTCATCTAAGTGATAGGTTAGGTGACGAAAATATATTTCGTCATGTAAGTGATAGGACTTTGGTGACGAAAATGCATTTCGTCGCCTAACAACTTACTTTTATGACGAAAATAAATTCGTCGTCTAACACATTTACTTAGGTGACGAAACATAAAGTTGTATGTCTTTTTTAACCAACTACGGGGTAGAAGTAAAATTTTAGAAAACCCACCTACTATATGATCAGTGTACTTAAATTTTGCTATGAAAAAAATTCACCAGTTTTCGAAAACGTTAAGGTCTCAATCCACGTGGTCAACATTAAATTAACGCCACTTATTACACGAAAACGCTTTTACCTACCCCTATATGACCTAGTTTGATTGATTCGTTCACACACAAAACTCTAACATTGATGAGATGTAACCACTCATGTAAAAATTTGGAGACGTTCACCTCTCGACGATAGGGCTCCACATAGGGAAACATAAACGTATATAAGGTTGACAGCTTGTATCGAGGACCAAACGTTACCAGAAATATGTGATTTTTCAACCATAGTCGTATTTCACTATACTAATGACATCCTATTTCACAAGATTTTTGAAAATATTGTTTTCTCCCTATAGTTGGTTCACAAATATCCACACTTGCATATAATTTACTAAACAAGTTATACCATATTAGTAGATACGTTGTGGTTCCGATGGCTAAATTTAACAAAATAAAAATTCAACCGTCTGATATGATCAATATACTAAAATATGGCTATGAAAAAAAATCCACCAGTTTTCAAAAACGTTTAGGTCTCGATCCACGTGGTCAACATTAAATTAACGCCACTTATTACACGAAAACGCTCTTACCTACCCTTATATGATCTAGTTTGATTGATTCTTTCACACACAAAACTGTCACATTGATGGGATGTAACCATTGATGTAAAAATTTGGGTACGTTCACCTCTCGACGATAGGGCTCTCATAGGGAAACATAAGCGTATATAGGGTTGACCGCTTGTATCGGGGACCAAACGTTACCAAAAATATGTGATTTTTCAACTACAGTCGTATTTCACCATACCGATGACATCTTATTTCACAAGATTTTTGAAAATATTACTTCTTCCCTATTTAACAAGATCACATTCTATCAAAACCTTTTCTTAAAAATAAATATTTTTGGTTTACTGAGATGACGAAAATTCATGTCTTCGTCACCTAACTACTTAATATTTGGCGGGTAAAAAATTCCACCAATTTTTTGGCCAAATTTTGTATTTGACTTAAATGACGAAACGGCTTGATTCGTGGGCAACAGAGTCCTATGCTCATCTTAACTCTGAAATCCCTAAATCAATCGTATACATCCAACTTTCCAAGCCGTCTCCTCCTCCTCCTCCACATCACTGTCTCCTCCTCCACATCGCCGTCTCCTCCTCCACATCGCCGTCTCCTCTTCCGATTCCAAGCCGTCTCCCTCCCTTGCGCCACATCCACTATGTCACAGACTAGTGGGAAGAGGAAGAGACAGGCGGAACAGTCTCAGCGACTGATACAGGAGGTAGCCCAGCAATATCGACTATGTTCTTGAGTACCTCCTCTCGCATGTGGCTGAGTACGCCACCGCCGCAGCAACCGAGACCAAGTCGGCGTCGTCGGCCGGGCCTAAGGATGGCGCCAAAGGAAAAATCACCGACGAGTTCACCAGCAAAGGCGCGATCGGGCAGGTGTGACAGGTCATCGGAGCCATCGTTGATGTGAGATTCGAGGAGGGATTGTTGCCGATCTTGACGGCGCTGGAAGTTCTGGACAACTCGATCTGGTTGGTGCTTGAGGTGGCTTAGCACTTGGGTGAGAACATGGTCAGGACTGACTATTGCTATGGATGGGACTGAGGGGCTTGTTAGAGGAACAGATGGTAAGTCTCAACCATCTGTTGTTTGTTGTGATGGTTGCTTGTTCAATTAGTTTGTGTTTTACTTAATATGTATCACATTCTTTTGTTCATTGCTTTTATTGATAACATGCTATAGAGATGCTATGCCATAGAGATAGTTTATTAAAATTTGGAAAGCATTGAGGAACCTTAAGTGCTAGTCTCTACTTAATAACTCTCAGATGTCAATGTGTGAGAGTTCTGCCGGAACCATGTGCTCTCCATTCCCTTTTCTCTCTGTTTCTTATTCCTCTCAGAATTACTAAGAGAAAAAAGAACAAGAAGGAGGACCCAGAAACCAAACAAGGAAACCAACCCAACTAGTGGCAAAGACTTGGACTTTTGTCTCTCTTTTTCTTTGATCAAATAGGACTTTTCTTTTTTGATACAGAAAAAATTGTAGAAGCACATAATAATTGCCACTGTTGGGAGATTAAATATGATTCAGAGCTTGTTTAGCGACAGTTGGAAAGAAAGAACATTCCAAAATCTAAGGAAAGATAAAATTCGGGCCAGCAAAAGTCAAATTTTATTGTTTATTTATTCTTTTACTGTAAACTTAAAATACAGACGTAATCGATACGCAAACTAATACGCGTCTCGCCGTATCTTTTACGCGAGACGTGTACTAATCACGTCTTTAAAAACGCAACAAACGGTACCGTTTTATTCCAATCGCTCTCTCACTCTTGTCTCTGGCTCTTCTCTGATTTCCTGCTTTGTTTCTTATTACTGGGTCTCTGCTGTTTGTTGTTGTGTCTGAAATGATGGCATGTACATCCGATTCGATCATGACCTGGAGCCGGATACAAGGTAAGTATATTAATATTTGGTCAGGCTTCTCATCAAATGTGGCTTATCAAAAGCCCTAAAGGTAAATTGTTGCTGGCATGTTTGACATTTAATGATAAATCCATGGAGCTGGCAACAATTGGTGAAACTAGGATTGCACAGTATATGGAGCAGCCTGCGTTAGGTAGGTAGCATTAGTTCCATCCTATCATAGTTTGACTGACTTTGCAAATCAGATTACTTTCTGCTTCGTAAATTGTGAATTTTCATGATCACAATTAAATTTTCGGCGAAGGTGCTTCTCTAAATTGCATTTGTGTTGCAGTAACTAAGGACTTATAATCAATGTGCGTTATGCTGCATCGATGGTAGTTCAACAGAAGAAAATATGGGAAAAGGATCTTGATTACAGGTACATTGTTAGATCTGTTATTGCCTTTCTTTTGAAATTTTCATGTTGTTGCTTTTGCTTCTATATCTCTATGGATATTGTGGCTAATCTTAGTGTTATTATGATGACATATGTTTGCTTATAAATCATTTGGTTTTTGAACCGGGAAACGATCTCTATTGGAAGTCTTTGGAAATGTCTGCTAAGGTGCTTTTCTACTTGATCTTGTGAGAATGATTTTGAAATCATGTGTTGCCATCCTTAACTTTGGTAGTGTTGGATACTTGCATAGCATCAAGTCATTTGAATTGTCAAGCAACATGACCTTTAAAAGATACCTTTTCTAGAGTTGGTGATACATGGTGTAGCATATTTGTTAACTTTGGAGATCGCACAAAATCTATTATGAAAGACTTGTTCTTCCTTAACATAGATATTGTGGTAGATCAAGTCTAACATGTCTGCTGGTATGCCGGACTTGAAATGTAATAATGTGTCTTGTGGTTTTTGCATAAATGCTTGTGTTGTTTTCATTCTAGCTACATATGATTGGTCTTTAAAGTATTCATCTTAGTGGCTTGTAACAAATCTTAATATCAGGTTTGTCTTGTTAGGAAATTGGCAGTTATCAGTCGGCACGTCTTCAACAATGTGAACAGTTTCTCTTCACCAAATTCGGCGTATGTCAGCCGGCAGTCCCACCAGTCCTACCGCAGGAGCAGCCTAATGATGATGATCATGATGATGGAGGCATTGATTCAATTGACACTTCATAGTCACTAGCTAGTTCATTTTCTAGTATATATTTTGTATGAACAAGTCTATATTGATCAATTAAGTACTACTCTTGATGAGTTTGTATTTGAACTTGATTATATATATAAATTTTTGTTACTGTCTAGGTGCTTTGTCCAGGTGTTTTTTTTTTAAAAAAAAATATTAAAAATGTGATTTTAATAATTTTTAATGATTAAATTTAATAAAAATAAATATCACTAAGGTGACCAAAGTTAAACTTTCGTCAGCTAAGTAACATGGTGACGAATGAACTTTCGTGAGCTAAGTAACGTGGTGACGAAATATTTTTCGTCAGCTAAGTAACCTGGCGACGAAATAATTTTCGTCAGCAAAGTAACCTGGAGACGAAAAAGTTTTCGTCAGCTAAGTAACCTAGCGACGAAAAGTTGTTCGTCATCTTAGTAATGACTAAGATGACGAAATTAATATTTTCGTCACCTAAGTGCTCTAACCACCGGCCTTAGATGACAACCCTTAGGTGACGAAATTTTCGTCAGCTAAGTGTTTACATGGCGACAAAAACACTTAGGTGACGAAAAAAATTCGTCACCTAAGAACTTTTCTCTAGTAGTGATATATCCCTATAACAAAATGCTGCGCGTAGCTAGCGGAGCAACACTCCAGGCATCGGCCTTATGAGAATCACAAGACCAGGCACAAACCAGGAACCAATTAAACAATACAAGGACCTTGGGTACTGCTAAATGCTGACAATCAACCTCACGTACACATCGAATTCAGCAAATTGTACAGTTTGGACAGTGTAAACAGGATAGAATCAACGTACTAATGTAAACACGAAAATATCTGCAACAAATAACAGAACAACACGTGTATAAAGAATAATTTAATTTAATCAATTCAATGCGAATGCGGGTTACAATCTTTATGAACTCCTCTGATTCTATCTTCGAATTTAGGTTTAACTCAAAGGTGACAAACACTTGTTCTTGAGGGTTACGCGGGTTGATCACGTAACGGGTATTTAGGATTTGGATTTGGTGAAGATGTCGGCTATTTGGCAGCTTGATGACTCTTCAGGATTTGACAACTTCTAGACTTGAGGTTGATGAAGAACCGGCTACTTGGCAGCTTGATGACTCTTCAGGATTTGACAACTTCTAGACTTGAGGTTGATGAAGAACCGGCTATTTGGCAGCTTGATGACTCATCGGGATTTGACAACTTCTAGGTTTGAGGTTGATGAAGAACCGGCTATTTGGCAGCTTGATGGTTCTTTAAGGGTTTAGTGAAGAACTGGCTATTTGGGGAGTTTGATAGTTCTTCAAGGATTTCAAGGAGGCTTCTGAGCTCTTGAGGGATTTTTTTCTCTCTCTCTCTCTAGTCCGCTCCTTTTTTGTTTCTGCCCCTTCCTCTTGGTATGAGAGGGGGTATGTCTCCACTTAAGGCATGTAATGAAGATTCTGAATCAACAATATTTCCTTAATCGAATCAATGAATCTTAACTGATTGATTTACTTGCCGATTTCAACATAATCAAATCAATCAAATCTTAAGATTTAGATATGCTCAGATCGCTTTGGATTAAATGTCCCGTTTTGAACAAGATCCTTAGTAAGAGGCGAGCCATCCCGCGGATATGGAAGGTATCTCGCGAGGCACCTTGATTTCCAAGCAACCGGTGATTTCTTGTCTCACTTCGCGGACGACTTATCTTGGACGTACATCCCGCATGCATGCGAACCCTGTCGTCTAACTCCTTCGCGAGGTTCCCTCTTACACGAGCCATCGCGCCTTGCCTTTATGTTAATCTACGCACGCGGAGCCATCTCGCCTCGCCTCCACGTAAACCTACGCGCGCGGAGCCATCTCGCCTCACCTTCATGTAAATCTACGCGCTCGGAGCCACATCGCCTCGCCTTTGTTTACTTCTACGCGAAGTCCAGTTCGCCCCGCGAAGTCATGTTCGCCTCGTGAAGTCCAGTTCGCCTCGCGAACTCTACTATCTAGCTCGCTTGACCGCTGGTGAATCATCACCAATTATTTTGGGGGTGTCCGATTAATTTAATTTAATTGATATCTGATCATCAATCGACACTTGATAATTGATTTCAATCGGGATTTAAGGTTTTTTTGTCGGCCGACCATTTCCACGTTGCCATGTGTCATTTCAGACGGCTTTCCAATTTTGTCGACTCACGAGCCAAGTATTTGCTTGGATTATTCAACGACTATTATTATCGTTAAATTTCATATGTCTACAAATGCCCCCACTTCAAGGTGCGTCGTAGCCATGCTGTCGTCATGTGCCAAAGGCGCGACTTGAAGTCCATGCTTTTGTTGTGGATGATCTGGGCCAACTTCTTGGGCTTAAATGCGTGTAGGAATTCTAGAATTTGTAAAAATTCCTGACTTTGTCGGGGCTCCTTGAGTTTATAAGGATCCATGCATATGTAGAGACTCCTTAATTTTTGTATGTCTCCTCTTTGACATGGGAAACACCTTAAGCAAATTCATTTCCTTGTTTTGATATGGCAGTGTTCTGAACAACCCGAGCAAACTCATTTTCATGCTTTGTTATGACTGGACTCAGAAGCTTCTTCCAAGCTGCCTACGTACTCTTATGAGAAAGAGATCAAGTCATGACGTAGTTCAAGGAATTTTTTTTTTGGGTGCCGTACGCAGTTTATGCTCGTGCGGGCAAGGAGCATTTTTTTTTTGTGTGTGTGTCATTTGCAGCTTAAGCTCGTGCGGACAAGGAGCATTTTATGTCATTTGCAGTTTAAGCTCGTGCAGACAAGGAGTATATTTTTTTGTGTGTCATTTGTAGTTTAAGCTCATGCAGACAAGGAGCATTTTTGTCATTCGCAGTTTATGCTCGTGCGGACAAGGAGCGTTATAACTTTGGTGTGGTCTACATGAGGCTTGGCAGGTTGCATGCCCCCAGCAAAGACATCGATGATACTGCTTTAAGTTGTTCATAGATGAAGGTAGCATGATTTGACTGAGCTACGTTATCTTCAACGTCTAAACATATCTTTCCTTGCTGTGCGAGCTTCATGATGAGGTCTTTCAAAAGAAAGCACTTCTCCACCGAATGACCGATGATACGGTGGTACTTGCAGTATTTTGGATCATTGATGCGATGCATCTCTTCTGGACGCTTGCAATCTGGCAATTTGATTACTTCTTTTTCAAGCAAGTTTTCCAACATCTGAGCAACATCGGAATCTGGAAAAGGGTAACTTTTAGCTTCCAAGTCTTTTAGAGTTTTCCTCCTTGCTTGATCTTGAGTTGACTGAAACTTCTTTTGATCATTTGATTTGACTCGTTTCATGACCCTTGCAGGAGTTGCGTTGATTGGACTCTTGATTCTTTGGTTCCATGATGTCACATTTTCTTTGGCCATGACTAGCCAAACTGAGTTCCATGTCATGAGCTCAAGTAGCAAGTTCTTCAAAGGTGCGAGGCTTTATCACTTGAAGAATGTACAACAAATCCCAATGCATGCCTTGAATACACATTTCTACCGCAGACGTCTTCGACAAACGGTCTTTACAATCGAGACTGAACGAGCGCCACCTGTTGATGAAGTCAACTGCTGGTTCGTCCCTCCATTGTTTTATGTTGGTGAGTTCCATCATGCCCACAGTTTGCCTTGTACTGTAGAATCGGTTTAAGAATTCACGTTCCATTTGGTCCCAACTGTCGATGGACTCGGGCTCTAAGTCCGTGTACCACTCAAAGGCATTGCCTTTCAAAGAGCGAACGAATTGCTTGACAAGGTGGTCACTCTCCGTCCCAGCGTTATTGCAGGTTTCAATGAAGTGAGCAACATGTTGCTTTGGATTGCCCTTCCCTTCAAATTGTTGAAATTTTGGCGGCTGGTATCCCAACGACATCCTTAGTCCATTGTTTCTTTTGGTGTAGGGTTTGGAGTAGGTGAGAGAATCACGAAAAGGACCTCCATATTGAGCTCTGATGGAGTTGGTGATGATGTCTTGCAATTGCTGAAAGGACATTGATCCAACCGAGCCATCATCTTCCTTGTCATCGTTCTTGGAGTTCTCGCCCACTTTGTCCTTCTTTTTTTCATCTTGACTTTCAAGCCTGCTATAAAACTCGGCAATTTGCAGGTCCTTTTCTTCCACCGTTTTGGTGAGCTTCTGAACCGCTCCCATCAGATTGGCTATTTGCTCTTCAATGGTGGATGCGCCTATCACCATGACTTGCATAGGGATAGGTTGTGATGAATAGTCCGTTGGCAAGCCATACGTGTTGTTTTCATCACCATTTGGACTTCCATCGTATGAAGCCGTGCTTGATTCATCATCCGTGGCAGGTGAGAATGATCGCTCCCTTGATTTGTTTTGAGTTTCCTTCTCTTCACTTCGCGAGGCACGCTTGTCCGCGAGATTTGCCAAGGTGATGACTGGTTCGCGAGGGTTGGAAGGCAAAGCCACAAATGTTGTGGGTTGATTCCTTGCCATGCTACGGGTAACATGACCAGAGGGCTCGCTGTTTGACCTTGCGGTCGTTGGTTTAGACTTCTTCGTCGAGATGGCTTGAGTGCTCTTGGAGGCCATTACTTCGAGCGGATTTGGGCTTTCTTGCGGAGAAGGAGATGAGAGGCAAAGTTGTCTCACTGGGCGTGCCAATTTTGTAAACACGAAAATATCTGCAACAAATAACAGAACAACATGTGTACAAAGAATAATTTAATTTAATCAATGCAAATGCGGGTTACAATCTTTGTGAACTCCTCTGATTCTATCTCCGAATTTATGTTTAACTCAGAGGTGACAAGCACTTGTTCTTGAGGGTTACGCGGGTTGATCACGTAACGGGTATTTGGGATTTGGATTTGGTGAAGATGTCGGTTATTTGGCAGCTTGATTACTCTTCGGGATTTGACAACTTCTAGACTTGACGTTGATGAAGAACCGGCTATTTGGCAACTTGATGACTCTTCGGGATTTGACAACTTCTAGACTTGACGTTGATGAAGAACCGGCTATTTGGCAGCTTGATGACTCTTCGGGATTTGACAACTTCTAGGTTTGAGGTTGATGAAGAACCGGCTATTTGGCAGCTTGATGGTTCTTCAAGGGTTTAGTGAAGAACTGGCTATTTGGAGAGTTTGATAGTTCTTCAAGGATTTCGGGGAGGCTTCTGAGTTCTTGAGGGATTTTTCTCTCTCTCTCTAGTTCGCTCTTTTTTGTTTCTGCCCCTTCCTCTTGTTATGAGAGGGGGTATTTATAGTGTTAGCATGCCTCCACTTAAGGCATGTAATGAAGATTCTGAATCAATAATATTTCCTTAATTGAATTAATGAATTTTGACTGATTGATTTACTTGCCGATTTAGATATGCCCAGATCGCTTTGGATTAAATGTCCCGTTTTGATTAAGATCCTTAGTAAGGGGCGAGCCATCCCGCGGATATGGAAGGTATCTCGCAAGGCACCTTGATTTCCAAGCAACCGGTGATTTCTGGTCTCACTTCGCGGACGACTTATCTTGGACGTACATCCCCACATGCATGCGAACTCTGTCGTCTAACTCATTCACGACGTTCCCCCTTACGCGGGGCCATCTCGCCTTGCCTTTATGTTAATCTACGTGCGCGGAGCCATCTCGCCTCACCTTCATGTAAATTTACGCGCGCGGAGCCATATCGCCTCGCCTCTGTTTACTTCTACGCGAAGTCCAGTTCGCCCCGCGAAGTCATGTTCGCCTAGCGAAGTCGCCTCGCGAACTCTACTATCTAGCTCGCTTGACCGCTGGCGAATCATCACCAATTATTTTGGGGGTGTCCGATTAATTTAATTTAATTGATATCTGATCATCAATTGACACTTGATAATTGATTTCAATCGGGATTTAAGGTTTTGTTGTCGGCCGACCATTTCCACGTTGCCATGTGTCATTTCCGACGGCTTTCCAATTTTGTCGACTCACAAGCCACGTATTTGTTTGGATTATTTAACGACTATTATTATCGTTAAATTTTATATGTCTACAACTAAATATAAGCTTACCCATCTTGGCTCTTGCAGAGACCATTGGGATCATCATCAGAGA
The DNA here is from genome assembly GCA_009720345.1 of Fragaria iinumae. NCBI lineage: Eukaryota > Viridiplantae > Streptophyta > Magnoliopsida > Rosales > Rosaceae > Fragaria > Fragaria iinumae. The sequence goes on along the minus strand of CM019121.1, from coordinate 32,757,191 downwards.
ACACTGGGAGGACTATTTGTCCCCATTTCATTCCTGCTGCATGTAGCGCGCGACCTTGGCAACCTCAATACCTCATCATCCAAACACCATGCAGCATCCAGAAGCAAACAGAAGGAGCCAGAACGATTTATTTAGCTTTTATTTTATTTTCTTTCTTCCTTTAAGGGTGGATATCGCAGCCCGTTTAGGTCTATGTCACTAGAATCCGCCTGGACGCATCTCGTCCCCGCCTGGCCCGCTTTGGGCCCAGTCCCCCAACGCTGGCCCAGCATTTTTTTTTAAATAAATTTTTGTTACCCCAGATTATTAGTCCCATCGCCCAAGGCTGAGCTATCGGCGGAGAAACAAAGCACAGAAGCTCCAAGCTCCAACCGGAGAAGTTTAAACTCGTACAAATCAGAGTTAACTCTAATAGCGAACTCGTTGTTTGTTCCCAACAACTACTTGGTCATACCTTCTCCTCGTGTTTCTGCTTCCTTCTCTTCAAAACCTCAACCTCTTCTCCGGTTTTCAAACGCTAATTCTTGTCCTATAGTTTTACACAGCAGCAGCAGAGTAGCAGGCGTGCCTGGTATTTTAAATCTCATATCGCTGCTGCTTAAGTCTCTGTTCCCCCAGTGTACGCTTTCTATCAATCTCTCTCTTTTTATCTTTAAAGTTTTAAGTTTTCGATTATTTTTTGTGAATCTGTTGCTTAATTCATCTGATTATCAGTCGGATTTTGGGGAGTGGTCGTGGGTTTAAGTTTAAAGTTAGTTTTGGTGCAATAGATGTGTTCAAGTTGCTTGCTTTTAGTTGAATAAGCCTGACCCGTGTAGTTTGTTTTCGGTCATTTTCAGTTGTCTAGATGATTTGATAACGAACTATTTTGGTCATAAAAACAAGGAATGGTTTTGTATCCGAATTGCATTATGGAAATGGTGTCTGATGGGAGTGTAGATGAGTTTTTAAGTCAGAGATATAAGGCTTGTTTTATAAGGTTCCGGATGGCCGGGTTTAAGGCGAGGCTTTCAGCGGAGGCGGCAGAGATGGCGGCGCAGGACATGCCGTTTGAGGTGGTGTATTATCCGAAAGCAGGGTGGGCTGATTTTGTGGTGAAGGCGGAGGTGGTGGAGAAGGCGTTAAATGTGTTTTGGACGGCTGGGATGAGAGTCAAGATGGCCATGGAGGCTGATGACTCATCGAGGATGACTTGGTTTCAGGGCACTCTGTCTTCGGTGTTTGTTCCAGAGAGTGGGCCTTGGAAGGGATCTCCATGATGTATGTTTCACTGCTTCAGGTATTTCATTTCTCTGATCAGATTTGAATGCATTGTGGTGTTTTTTTTTTGGCACATTTTAATGTAACGTAGATGAGTTGAATGTAGTTTTCTGTACATAATAGTGATTTATATGCAGATTATATTGCTTGTTTGTATTGAAACATCCGACTCACATGGCACAGCTCCTCCATGTTTGTCATCTGCATCTTCTCACATGTATGGGACAACTCCCATCCTTGTCAGCCACCAACATCCTATTTGCTTTCCAGCCTTTAGATGTTTTACAGCATAGAATAGCTTTTCACCTTGTATAAATACAGTTCATACACAGATCAATAGCAGAACAAGTTTTTCATACCAATATCAATCTTTATTATGGTATCAGAGCACCAATCCTGGTGTCTCTAACCCACCAACTTCCGCCACAAACAAACACAAAACACCATACCAAAGAAGAACTTTGTTTCTTCACCTCTTTCCAATACCAGAAATATCATACCCATAAGCTTACCCATAAAGCTTCATCTATCCAAAATTCCTCACTTAATCTCATATGTACCCAAACTATCAAAACCTTCACAAAATACTACCAATACCGGAAGCAATTGCGAGATCGTACCTGTTGCACCTCGCTGTCCACCATAGGTCCATAGCTTGCTCTTCGTGCTTGTCACAGCCCCACCGTCTTCAACAACTAGACCCGATTTAGTTGTTCTCTATTGATCTTGCAATCATCAATCTGAGACTTGAGAAACTCGATCTGAAACTTGAGCTCAATCTCTCGCATACTGCACCGCATCACCAATCTCGACGGGAGGCACTGACAACCAGACCCGGAGTTCATCTCAGCCCTGCAGTCCAATCTCCTCCTAGATCCAGCGCATCTACACTGCTGCGACCCACCAGCGCAGCCCCGCCCCTGCACGGTTGCGACCTAGATACCGGCGTGTCTGCAACTCAACGTCGGACGACTAAAGCAGCTGCTTCCACCGAGTCCTGTTGTCGCTTCCTCAGTCTGACCCGAGGCGTCCAAGTTGAAGCGGCATCCGGCTCCATTGGCTCCCTTGCCTCCCTTCTTCATCAGTTTCCAATTTCACTCGAACGGTGTCGGACTCGAAAGAAAGAGAGAAGAGAAAAGACTCTGTGCATCAGAGGAAGTGAGGAGAGTGAGAGCATAGTTGGCTCACTCCTCATATTATGGATCTCTAGATTGTAGACATGGTAAGAGGTTTTAACCTCTGCAATCACTAACGAGTCCTACCAGCCTACTTCATCTCTACCTGGCCAGCTAGCCTTCTGAAACCACATAGTTAGTTAAAAAAAGAAAATCATAATGCAGTCTTCCGAGTCCATTGCATTCCATGTGCAGCAGCAGCGCTTTAACAAATGTGACAGGACAAACCACTCTACCGAAAATTGCAGAGCTCACCTACTTTGCACAATTTGCAACTTGAGAGGGCACACCGCCGAGACCTGCCGACAACACTTACTTTGTTCCTATTGCAACTGTTGGGGACATGTCTATGAAGTTTGTCGAAAGAGAAAAGCAGCCCAATCTAGAGAAGGAACCAGTCGAGTTAATCATATCTTGCCAGCTTGTGAAGGGACTACCTCATTCCCTTTTTCACAAGAAGAATGTGCTCACTTGAGACAACTTTTGGACAACAATCAAGCTCCAACTCAAGCTGGTAAAATTCGTGACTATGAGGAACTCTCTGGTAAGGTCGCTTTTCTAGCAAATAATTGCTGTCATACACCAACATGGCTTATAGATAGCGGTGTCAGTGATCATATTGTGTGCAATGATGAGTTCCTTACTTCTAAAAGACTTGCCATGAATTATACTGTGAGACTCCCATCTGGTTCATCTGCTCAAGTTACGCACATTGGAACAGTAATATTTGCGTCCCAATTAAAGCTTGAGAATGTGCTATGTGTTCCTTCCTTCTATCTGAACTTGATATATGTTAGCTGATTGGCTCGAGATTCATTCTATGTAACCATATTTTTGAAGAAAGTTTGTATTATGCAGGACCTACAATCGGGGAAGATGATTGGAATGGACACTAAGAGGGAAGGAGTCTACTGTCTCGATCACCATAAAAAAGGAACGTGCAATATGGCTCGAGTTCAAAAATCCAACCTCTGGCATCAACGTCTTGGCCACCCATCACAACGAGTATTTTCACTATTTCCTTTCTCTAAGACAATTGTGCACCAACTAATTGCCTCATTTGCCCTTTGGCTAAGCAAACTCGTCAACCATTTTATTTAAGTATTACTTCTAGTAAAGACTGTTTTGAATTGGTTCATATAGACATTTGGGGTGGTTATCACGTTCCTTCACTCACTGATGCACAATATTTTCTTACCATTGTTGATGATTATTCACGAGCTACATGGATTTACCTTATGAAACACAAGTCTGAAGCACGTTCACTCATTGTCAGTTTTATTCATTTAGTCAAAACTCAATTTGACAAACGTGTCAAAGTCATTCGAAGTGACAATGGTCCTGAGTTTCTCATGCCTGATTTTTATGCATCTAAAGGCATCGAACATCAAACAACTTGTGTCAATAATCCATAACAGAATGGTGTTGTCGAAAGGAAACATCGTCATCTTTTAAATGTCGCTCGTTCACTTCTCTTCCAAGCCAATCTACCAAAACGATTTTGGGGTGAAGCCATTCTTACAGCCTGTTATCTCATAAATCGCACTCCAACACCCCTTTTGAAATGAAAAACACCCTTTAAGAAACTTTTCTCCAAAGAACCAACTCATGACCATTTACGTGTTTTTGGTTGTAGGTGTTTTGCCTCTACACATTCATTGAAACCTAGCAAATTTGATCCCAGGTCGGTTGAATGCATTTTCTTGGGTTATCCTAATGGTAAAAAGGGTTATTGAGTCTATGATTTCAAAAACAAGAAAATTATATTCTCTCGAGATGTGATTTTCTTTAACGATTTTCCTTATCGGACAAAAATTCCTAACTCTTCTGATGTACCCATTTCCCAAAATCCTCCCAATTTTGATGATTCTTTACAAAATTCTGGCTACACAAATCACGCCAACAGTCCTACTGGACAAACTAATCCCGAGATTTCTCACTCTGTCCTTCCTAGTCAGACCAGTCCACGTCAAGACAGCTCACGCCCTAATTCTTCCGATGTTAAGTTCACCGAGTCACCATCCACTTCTCAAACCTTCCCATCACCAAGTCCTATTCTTCAAACACCTCAATCTCCTCCAACAAATGCGTCCAATTCTCCCGCGTCTCTCGATTCTTCTCTAAAGTCTGCTCCACGTCGATCAACTCGACCAACAAGGACTTCAAGCCTATTGCAAGACTTTCATATCGAGGTAGCTCTCCCCTCACGTGTCGTCCCACAATCTTCACCGACCGAGGTCTCAGGTACGGCTCATTCTTTATCTGTTGTATTGTCTTATGATAGACTTTCAAGTTCACATCGTGCCTTTACTGCTGCCCTCACCATGCAGCGTGAGCCCACATCTTTCTCACATGCAGTCCTTGATCCAAAATGGCGTCAGGCCATGCAAGAAGAGATTCGAGCCTTGCAACATAATCGTACTTGGAGCCTAGTGTCACCACCCTTGAATAAACGTCCCATCAGCTACAAATGGGTGTACAAGATTAAATACAATCAAGATGGTAGTGTTGAAGGGTACAAAGCACGTCTTGTTGCTAAAGGTTACAGTCAGATTGAAGACATAGATTATCGTGAAACATTTGCACCAGTAGCCAAGCTCACTACTGTTCGCATCCTTCTCAGTTTGTCCGCTCTACAAGGGTGGCATCTTCACCAACTTGACATCAATAACGCATTTCTAGTTTCGGAGGAAAGGGGGATTTATTTGAAGAAGTTTACATGCAACTTCCTCCTGGTTTCGGAGGAAAGGGGGAGAATCGAGTCTGCAAGCTACATAAATCATTGTACGGTCTTAAACAAGCTTCTAGACAATGGTTCATCAAATTGTCCAAAGCACTCACAACTGCCAGTTTTCAACAATCCTGGTCAGATTACTCTTTATTTGTCAGAAATCACAAAGGCCGCTTTACAGTCTTATTGGTTTATGTTGATGACATTATTCCAGCCGGAAGTCATATTGACGACATATCCATGGTGAAAAGGTACTTATCTGACAGGTTTAAGTTGAGAGATATGGGAGTACTCATATACTTTCTTGGCATAGAAGTTGCTCGTTCCAAGCAAGGAATCGTACTCAGTCAAAGAAAATACGCATTGGAAATATTTGAGGATTCGGGTTTCCTTGGTGCAAAACCTACCACTTTCCCTGTAGAATACAACACAACTTTAACACAAGGAGAGGAAAAGTTGTTATCTGATCCTGCACAGTACAGACGCTTGGTAGGGAGATTAATCTATCTCACCATCACAAGGCCAGACATTGTGTATGTTGTTCACATCCTAAGCCAATTCATGAATAAACCAAGAGAGCCACATCTGGAGGCGGCACATAAAGTACTTCGATATTTGAAACAGACGCCAGGACAAGGCATATTATTGGCGTCCACAAGAAGAATGCAGCTAAGAGCTTATTGTGATGCAGATTGGGCAAGATGCAAAGACACGAGGAGGTCAGTCACTGGTTATTGTATTTTTCTTGGTAATGCACTTATATCTTGGAAAACAAAGAAGCAAACAACTATGTCAAGATCCAGTGCAGAAGCAGAATACAGGTCTATGACATCTACATGTTGTGAAATTACATGGTTACAAAATATCCTGAAAGACTTGAACGTAAGAGGTACACAACAAGCACTTCTCTCCTGCGATAACCAGGCTGCACTTCATATAGCATCCAATCCTGTTTTTCACGAGCGAACAAAGCATATTGAAATTGATTGTCATGTTGTTCGTGAGAAGATCCAAAGAGGACTTGTCAAAACTGCCCATGTTCGAACAACAGATCAACCTGCTGATATTTTCACCAAGCCATTACAACCAAAGCAGTTTGCTGAGCTATTGAGCAAGTTAAGTGTAATTAACATACACTCCAACTTGAGGGGGAGTATTGAAACATACGACTCACATGGCACAGCTCCTCCATGTCTGTCATCTGCATCTTCTCACATGTATGGGACAGCTCATCCTTGTCAGCCACCAGCATCCCATTTGCTTTCCAGCCTTTAGATGTTTTACAGCATAGAATAGCTTTCCACCTTGTATAAATACAGTTCATACACAGATCAATAGCAGAACAAGTTTTTCATACCAATATCAATCTTTATTAGTTTGGATATTCCTGGGATTGATAAGAAGATTTAATTTTCAATAACTCGACCCATCCTGCATTGTTCTATAGATGTTTGTTTTGAATGACTAACAAAAGGTAAGATAAGTTAGAAAAGGAAGATTTGCTTGATAGATACCTTTTGTGAGAATATGCATTACATTCTCTGGCCGTGCTCTGTTCAAATACTTGAATATTATGTGTTGAAATTCATTAGTGTTGTCTTGAAATAGAAAGCAAATAAAGAAGGAAGGAAAGAGCTAACTTCCCGTTCTGAAAATATATAATCATGTCAAGACAAATTGACTTAGGTGGTAGCTGATAAGTATCTATAGAAGGTTCTGTTGAGTTTTGAGGTTATGCGTGTTCGTAAGTTTTTTCTTGATTGAATCCCAATTGAAACTTGTTTCCATTTATGTTTGTAGTTTAGCGAACCAGAGCTTCCGTAATTTGCATCGAATTATGCCTCAGAATGCAAAGTGCACACACATTGCACGTGTGGCAGAAATAGAGAATGTGGTTGTTTTTATTCTAGGTAGAATTTTTCTGGAGAAACGTGTTGGATGTATAAAAGATGTACATTTGACGTAAGCTGACCTCATTGCCTTTAGCATATATCAAGTTTTAAGTTTTATAGTTCATACCTAGCATTTAGTTAAATATTTAATATCCCTATATGATAGGTTACATGGGACGAACCTGAAGTTCTGCAGAATGCCAAGAGGGTGAGCCCATGGCAAGTTGACTTTGTTGCATCTACACCTTCTCTTCATCCTGCTCCTTCGTTTCATACTGTACATCTCCTTACAAAGAGATTCAGAGCTCCGCTGAATCCTGCGCTGCTGAGGAATGGAGAGGAAGAATTCATGATACCTATGACAGGAGCAGCTAATTCAACAATGGGGCAGTACAATGAGACTTCAGAATACACCGCAAATGTGCAGAATGTTTATTACATTGTTCTGTTAAATGATTACCAGGTCTAGAGCTGGGATAGCCAAGAAGAAACCTTCTGATAATTTCAGACGCGCTACTTTGCTGAAACGTATGATCACTATGCATCATTAACAGTACGTTACATGACATGAAAGCGTATAGGTCTTACCCAGTACAAGGTATTTCTTCAGTAAACTAAGCAAGAAATTCATCATGAACACGTTACCCGAGTTTCTGAAGCATACAAAATCATGTTTAACTAAAAAAATGAAACTATAAAACGGAATCGATATCATTAGCGGGAAAATTTGATGTGATGCAGCAGAATCCTTCCAGTCTAGCCTGTAATAAGTGGTTTGGTTGGAATTGAAAAGAAGTCCACTTGTTTGCCAGTTGCAACATCCCACCTACAATAATCCTTGTATCCTTTCTCTTCCGAATCCAATGCACTTTCACTTTCACCTTCACTTGTTGCAGTTGGACAGTATTGCTCTTCTGGTTCAATATCCTCAGTCCCTGAATTGGCAAACGACATATATAACAATCAGCAAATATTCAAATGATTAATCAACAAAATAAAATCAAGGGATGTATCAATGTACAGAAAAAATATATAGGGAAACTAAACAAGCATTTACAACACAGATAACTTACGGTGTGAAGCTGCGTTAACATAGAAATCGCCATTGTCCATCATGCCGAGTTGAAATACAGATAACCGTAGGGTCCCGACATTCATTTCTCCTCCTTCACGGAGGATCCGAAATGTAGTGACACAAAGATACTGATGCTCAATAGACTATACATTCCTGATGGGTCAGTCCCTCCTTAATTGGAAAAGAAACTCATGTGGTGTCTTGCAACATGAGGAAAGCATTTGTTGCTGTAGCCTTGGTGACCCATTCAATGAAAACAAGGCTGGTTGCTATAGGAATAGCAAAGTGGATGCAGTATATTTTGAAAGGTAAGAAACAAAGCTACAATTCTAGGGTGGTGGTGGCAGCAATTCTTGACAATGGGAGGAGACATGCATTAATAAGGATGCCAACATTGAGCATAAATCATGGAAGAAAGCTTGACATTGCTTTCTTGTGCATGTTACGTAGCATGAAATTGCATGCATCCCATTGCCTATATAAGGCACCAAAGATTGCACCAAAGAAACAACCCCAAGGCAGAGTCACAAACAAAATAGAGAGAGTTTGTGATAGTTGTAGGGTGAGCTCATCTTGTGTGATTATCAAGAGTGAGATAGAAAACTCTTAAGTAGAGAGTTTGAGTGTGTAGCAAAACAAAGTGTGTGTGAGAGTGTATCCCTTCAAGTGTGAGTCTTGAAGTAGTGTTTCTCTCTGTGTAACCTTTATTCGTATAGTGGAGGTTCTTTGTTTTTGTTGCCCCGTGGATGTAGGCACTTTGCCGAACCACGTTAATTCTCGGTGTTCTTTATCATTTTATTTCCACTACATTTTACATTTGTGGTTGTGAGTTTCCGATTTCATTCTACAGTTTATTCTTCCGCATAACCCAACAATTCCGGCCTATCTGTACAAGGCAAAAATCCAACTTCCCTAGATGAACCAAATTTTGAGTTATCCTCCCCTCTAATGGAGATGGGGGATATGTTATATCCATTAGCATCAAGGGTACTGGAGTGCTTAGGTAACAGTTATGATCTGAACTCTCATTAAGAAAAAAAAAAAAAAAAAACAGTTATGATCTGAATCAAGAGAATGCTATAATTTCATCCGGGAACAAAGACGAGGCATAAAAACAGATATAACAGCACCAAATGGCTTAGCAGTTTTGGAAGAAAAGAATTGCTGGAGGTCTGAACCCAATTTCGTGTCGAAAACAAAAGAATTAATCGCTGTGACGGGCTTGCAGGGGGAACCATATCCGTTTGCCATTAGAACCAACTTGGAGCCCACCCTCAAACAAGCAGTTCTTCGGAAGCTCAAAAGTCTTATGGAAAACTTAAACACCGGATCAAGTACCGGCAGATTGTAACGATCAGCCCCATCTGAAGCTTCACTGGATTCTCCATGTTCTAGGTTTACTTTATATAGGGCACCTTGGTATGGACCACGACTGAATGTCACACTAACAAACATGGATTGAGCTTCCTGCTGGTTTGCTCTAGTCTCCATGGCCAACATGGATGTACAAGTCAAGTTCAAAAACTCACGGGAACAAAGCAGGCAACACAATCTACTTTATTAGCATCTACAATGTTAACAAAATCAAGAGTTGAGATTTCAATGCAGGTATCAGGTATGTTAGATAAGTTAGGAGAATAACAGTGGTCTCAGATCGTATAGATCATTACTACCGAGACTCAAAACAGTGGTTGTATAAATCATTACTAAACTAAACTGAAGACTACGAATATCAAGACGCAAAGAAGAACCAGCAAAAGAAAAATTATTGCTGAATCATCAGGTAAAGGTTATTTATACAATTGGTTATTTAGCACAATAGATTCTATTATTTTTGTACTCGTATGGATCCGCCTGGTTTTCAAGGGTACTCTATATATGTTCGTTCATTGACTTCAACTACAAAATCGATCATCAGAACAAAAAGTAAATTTAAAGATTGTGTGCTTCTTAAACTATATATTGGTATATGGATTAAAAAGTGTGGCAAAACTTAAATAAAAACCACCGTCTCGTCCCGTTTGATCTTTATTTTCAGGACACAAGCGGGATTCCCGTCCCATCTCGTTTCGTGCCCAGCCCTAGATTTATATATAATGCGAAACAATCTGGTATTGCATGCTAGTTTCAACTTTCACTTAACAATGTGTTTTGACCTATTAAATTCTGTTTTTGTCTTGGCCTATCATATTCAGAGCTTTTTTGCTTTGAGTTTTGGTTCTCTAGCCGTAGTAAATTGCCATCTAACCTTGCATGAGAAACCAAAAGATTACTGGATACATTAAACTGACACTAATATCTTTTTGATTACTCTGTTTAGACATGGTTGATTGGTCAAGACATTGTTGATTTGGGCGTTGATACAATGGATCTGCAGACTTGGTTTTCGAGTTTGAAAATTGAGTTTTAGATGCAATGCTTGAAGATATCATTGTTCTTCAGGGTTACTTGTAATCTATATATTTACGTGTTTATTACTGGATCCTACTGACTACTGTATGTATATTGTGATAATCTTCTACTGCGCTCCATTCTGAAAATTCGAGTTTTCCTAACAAGCAAATGAATTTTTGTTTCAAACAAGGATATCATGAACATCCCCTGTTTCATAGTGATTTTCTGGTATAACTAGAGAAAATAAAGATATAGCTCAATCAAAAGCAAATGATTTGTTTTTGGTAAACTTGGAACAGATGAATTACTTCAACATTTTTATCTCATTCTCCAATCTCCATTAAGAAACCCTTGCTTTCAGATCTTCGCCTCCTGTCAATGCAAATGTATAGTGGAACTTCAGCAAAGCCAAATGAGTAGTGATTGTGAGTTAGAGAATTCATCTACGACAAAAGGCTAGTCACACGTACCTTCGTCGTGATTGTGCTGCAGATGCTGAGTGTTTCGGCGAGGGTCAGTGTTTCTACAAGATGTTCAACGTCCTCCTTAAACAGTAGACGAAGGGCACAATTACCCCCCTTTAAGCATGGGCCAGACGACCAGAAAGTTATCCTGGCCAATTTGCATTGTCTCCACATCTTACTAAGACATTTAGTGCGGGGTATATAAACAAACAAAGTCATATTGTATGCTGCTCGCCCTAGAATCTTGAATGATAAATTCGTACTGAAATCATGTAAGCCCTCCCAAGCAACATCAGAGTCCAGATGGCAAGTAAGCCTACTATCCTCTGCATTTACAGGAGCAGCACCGCCAAGAGTAATTGGATATTGAAAACATGCGGCAAACCCCAACCAATTATCGCTATCGAATAGATTCAGAGGCAGTTGGATTTCTGCACAGTTGCTCTGGTTGATGAAAGGCACGAACCATTTCAACTTGGAGATTTCAAACCTCAGGAATTGACAATAAACACAACGAGGGTCAGACCATACCTGTATATACAAAGCTCAAATGTCAAAACGTAATCAAGTAAAAAGATAAAGAGTAAATCATAGTAATATCAAAAATCATGTGTGTGCAAGAGAGAGACCCAATTTCTATATTTTTGTAAGTGCAACCCAAATTGTTTTGTCCGCTCTGTCCTGCTCTCTAAATGGGCACCTTGCAATCGTAGCTCAGCTATCCAAGCCTCTACCAATAACTTATTGTTAACTTGAAGAGAACCTTCCCTATGCATGCACCTGATAATAGTATCTGCAAACCCTTGACAATCTTCCTGGTACACAATACGGAATGCACATCTTTCAATCTTTACATGAGGGCTACCAGTTATCTCGATGGAACATTTCATTGCAGTTGCTAATGTTGGAGTGAACAACCCCTCGGGGATCCGTGCCCGCGGTATGTAAATAACCCACAGACTATGATATTCTTCCGGCAAAAAGTGCTTCCAGGTCTCGAGTGCTGGAATAACAATAAACTTATTCCCAAGTTTTAGCGTCACAGATATTTTATACTTTTCAAGTTTCATTGTCTGCCCCACTTCCTGTACAAGTGACGCGTATATTGCAAATCCCATCCACTTCTTGCTCTTGTGTACATTTTGAGGCAGCTCGATTGGCATCATGGCGTAAAATGACCTCGTACCAGGGACCGCCGATTGACTAAACCAAGCAGGGCTTCCTGTGAGGTTAAAGTGGAACCTTATAACACGACTGTTAGCTGCCTGCAATTAACACAATTCCAATCGTTAGTAACCACTTACATTTCAAAAGATGGCAGTTCGAGATCATATGTATGAACAAGCTAGAGAGAAACACAGACGGATCGATTAACCTCAAGGAATCTTGGAAGAACAGACTCAAGGTTCTTTCTCAGCGGGAGTGTGGATTCTTCCCGCAAGGGTGGAATTCTCTCCCTGCAATATTTAATTTCAAACCATTAAAGTAAGCAGGTAAAAAATACGTACAGAAGCAGCATTTAACTAGTTGTATGGATCATACTCTACCATTCCAAAGATTGAGTAATCCAGCCAGACTGCCATACAGAGGCATCGTCATTCAGACAAATCAGAGCATCCACCGAGGCAATTCTGTCAGTCCATCCAGCATCTTGTTCATAGACTAGACGAATTCCACATTTCTGGACCACCATGGATGGATGGGTGGTTTCAAATGTAGCCCTTACCACAGTTGATTTACTTAGGTTTAGCCCATACCTCTCAAACTGTAAACGAGGTATATTGAAAGCCACAAGCAGATGAGAACTTGACGGAAAGGCGCCTAATTCCGCTCCCAAAATCTCTATTGGTTTCAGACTTACAACATCAGTTTCCAATTTGATTTGATATGAGTAATTACAGAAATCAGGATCCCGTTCTATAAGGGAGAGATAAGTATGCCCCTTGACTGCGAATATAGCACACGCTGCAAATCCCTTCCACTTGTCATCATCCACCAGATTATGAGGCATTGAGATTGATATGGGATTTCTGGTAGATCTAGTGCTGAACCAATCTGGAATTTCATCAGAATCAGCCATGCAAGTGATATTTGCACAGAAAGTTGTCTGCAAAGTAGAACACAAAAGCAGCATTGTTAACTAGTAGCATGAGACAAAAGGATGGAATTTTAGACACGTTTTCTGTTTTTGTTATGAGAGAGAGAGAGAGAGAGAGAGAGAGAGAGAGAGAGACATACTTCCTGTTTTTGATACGCCAGATTTGTAAGTGGCGTATGATTATACGTCATATGCAGTTGCAAAGATTTCCCCTCCTTTTCTGGTCTAAACAAAAACTTCTCGTCTCTTTGTGGAAATTTTAGTGAAGAATTTAGGGAATTGACAATAGTCTCTCCCGACTCCGACGATTTCAATATCTTGATTTGATTCGGGTAATCCGTCAGTGAAGTGCAATCTTGTGCATTCACGTTTCGAAGACTTAACGGAAGCTTCTTGGGCAGCAGTTGAAGCTTCCTGCAATTACTCAAGACCAGAGTCTCGAGCTTTGGAAGTTGAGAGATACTTTCAGATAATCGCACAAAGCAATTACCACCCAAATCTAACCCCCGTAAGAAGATCAGGCTGCTAAAATCATTGAGAAATGCTCCATCCATCAGATTGCAATAACTCAAGTCTAGCTCTACCAAACTCGATAGCAAAGCCAGAGTTTTGCATGATTCTGAAACGAGACATTTACATCCTCGGCAGGATAGATACTGTAGATTCTTCATGCCTGCAATATAAGATAACTCCCTTATGCAAGTTCCACCAATGAAAAGCTTCTCCAGACATTTCATACCATTCAGATCCTCCGGTATTGTATCAAGTTTGGAGCAACCTTGAAGATAGAGACATTTCAAAGATGTCAAGCACCCAATGGTATTGGGAAGATGTAAAAGGTTTTTACAATCTGTCAAATCCAACATGGTTAGACCAGTCAAGCGTTCAATTGATAGAGGCAATTCGTCAATGCTGGTGCAATCCAAATGAAGCTCCAGCAAGCTTTTCATATTTCCTTTAATTTCTGGAAACTTCTTCAGTCCTGAACAGAACGAAAGCCTCAATACTTGAAGGGATTCCAAGGTAGTGAAAGGTGGAAGGCTCTCAATAGACTTGCAAAAATGCAAATTCAATTTGCGTAGTTTCTTCAGAAATCCAAGAGAAGGGTGAACCAAGATCAAGCTTGTGCAACATTCGAGCACCAACTCTTCAAGATTAGGAGTCCCAGTGAAGTCTGGAGTCGATATCAAGGATGGTGAACTCAGATCTAAATGCCGTAGCATGCTCCATCCCTGTAAATATTTCAAAGATTATAATTAAGTGATTTAGAATAATCATTGTACCATTTGTACGTTCATTTGTGGTTCCAGAGTTACAGTTTTTAGTAGAATTTTACAGCTGTATAAATGAAAAATAAAACTATATATATAGAATCTAAAATATCAGCTGTATGAACATGCATAAAATGAATTATGATCTTACTTTTTGTCCCCTCCATAGTTGTTTGATGCGGCTGGAATGCATGTGAACTTCAACAAGATTCTCCGGCTGAAAGTCTGACGGGAAAGACTCCAAAGGACACTCATGCCATTCAAGAAACTGTAAGTCGTTAGAAAGATAACTGATGTTTCCGGAACACTTCAAATTCCAAATCTTGAGCAATCTCAATCTGTCCATATTTGAGAAGGCATTATCAATGGAGTGACCATCATCTCCTGCTGAAGTCGGGAGGTATATGCTTTGAACTGCATTCGTCGCCTAATAAAGAGCAAACAACTAGTTATCATAGCACTTCGCACAAGATAGTCCATAATATTAATATATATATATATATATAAAAAAAACCAATGGATGAGTTTAAGCACTCGGTTGTTTCATTACCTTATTCTGACCAAGTACGCGGATGATTTCTTTGGGCAGCCACAACCTGCTCCGTTTGCCAGGCTCTTCACGGCATTCTTCAATGACAACTTCCCGACCCATTTCCTGTATTAAGTCATGCATCCACAATTTTGTTCCAAATAGGGTAACCAAAGATTTGTCCATAAGAACTTGTACGTCCATCTCCAAGCCATCATCGTCACAACCATGTAGTATTCTTATTACACGATCCTTGTTCTCTCCTTTAAAGAAACAAGCGATGTCCAAAAACGTTTTCTTTTCTGTTTCCTCTAATCCGTCGAAACTAACTTTAAGAACATCAATAATTCCTTTTGGAGGATTTTTTTCAAGTCTCTTCAATGCACTTGACCATAACTTCTCATTTCTACCACGAACAGAAGATCCCAAAACTTTAATAGCTAACGGAAGGCCATTAGCATATTTCAAAAATTCATAAGATAGCTTGAGAAAATTTTCTCCAATCTCATCTTCATTGAAGGCTTTCAAACGAAACAGATCAAAAGCTTCAGGATCAGTTAATGTATTCACCTTGTATACTTTATCTGCTCCGAATGCACTGATCAAGTGTTCATCTCTGGATGTTAGGATGATTCTACTCCCCGGACCAAACCAAGTACGGTTACACAATGTTTCCAATTGTATATCTTGATCCACATCATCAAGAACAATTAGAACCCTTTTAGTACGTAGTCTATGCTTAATCATGTCTCTTCCCATTTTAGTGTTCTGTACATTGACATTAGTATTCAGCAAGTCCAAGAGAAGTTTCTCTTGCAAAGGAACTGTACTACCATGCTTTACAGTTTCCTGTTTGACATGCTCAAGAAAGCTATCAGCTTCAAACTGAGATTTTACCCTTTCAAAAACCACTTGTGCAATAGTAGTTTTTCCAATACCACCCATTCCACTAATCCCTATGATACGAACATCATCGAGACACCCAATATTTAGGTAGGAAAACAGTTCATTCAGGTGAGCATCCATCCCAACTAAGCCCTCAGATGTGAAGATTATTTTATTCAACTGGGTGAAAACCATTCCAACAATGTCTTGAATAACTTCGGATTCGTACCTATAAAGTAAAGAATACTCGTTCTTACTTAAACTATGTATAAGATATTACAATAACATAAAAATAGTGGAAGATTATATAATGCCAACCTATTTCTTCCTTCTAATGAGAAAAATTAGAAATTCAATCGGTCTGATTTAGTTCTCCTCATGGAAAATGTTTTGTGGCCTTAATAAGGCTTAGGATTTTCGGTCTTAATCATAGGTGACATGCTATGTCACTTTGACACATCACCAATTATAAAAATTTTGTCATATCATTCTTAAGTAAAAAGACAATCTATATACGTATATAAATATTCCAAGAGAAACAATTTGGTCCAAGAAAAAAATTTACATATATATAATTAGTCCAAAATTAAATTTATAATTAAATGTAATTCATTCAAACGAAACTCAATAGATTTACAAAGATGGAAAGAAATTTTAATAAATTTACGAAATTAATTAATTGTATAATAGTCTAATTCGGTATGACTATTAACTTGTTCATTATTAATAAAAGATTAAGAAAATATTGCGTCTTTGTTGTACTCTTATTTTCAGGTTTCAATGGAATGACGTCCTTTATCAAAAAAAAAATATTGCTTATTAGTATGTTGCCCTCATAAATTTGTAGGGTTAATATTGTATTTTTATCAAAGAAAGAAATGACATGATTTATCAAAGGGTAGTGCTAGAGGGCCTTAATGAGGCCTAAAATTTGCAGCCTTAAATCCTATGTGTCATGCCATGTGTGTAATAAAAATATTTATATCTAATTCCATAATATTTCTTGCCAAATCATAATCTTGCATTACCAATTTTACCATTTCTATTTCCTTTTAGATTTAGGGTGAATCAATGTAATGAACTTTATTAGGTAATGAAAACAAATTACATATTAATAGCAAGCATTTATTATGTATAGATCTAAGGAAATGATCTTAATTACATATGGAATTAATTAGATGAAGATTAATGATTTATTCAAATATTATTTAATTTTGTCAAATAAATTATAAACCAATCCTATTCGATCAGAAAGTAATTACAATTCATCAAAAAGAATCTAATATACTATGAAGTAATTATAATTCATTGTAACAAAAAAAAATAATTATAATTCATAAAAAACTAATATAATGTAAAGTATAAATTAAATAATTTGGTAAAATTATTTATAATTCATCCAAAATATAATTTAAATATAATTAATTCGTCTAATTTTTTATACATATTATATATAATTCGTCCAATAAATTATATAGCATACGTACATGTAGTGTACATATATAATATAATTAATGTTATTTTTTAAAGTAAAATATAATGTTATTTTGATGTTATATATTTTTGTTTAATAAGATATTTAGAAAAAAGTTAAAATAATTTTTTTCCAATGAAAAACGAAAATTATATAGAATTATTGTTTGAAATGGTAATTAAGATTGTCTTTTTATTTAAGTATTACATGGCATAAGATATTTAGTTTGTGTGTCTAAGTGATCATTTAAGGCCAAAAATCTTAGGTTTTAGTAAGACCTAAAATCATTTTCCTTATTAAATTGATAATGTGTATATGTAACAAGGCATGCCACATATGATTAAAGCCATAAATCTTAGGACTTATTAAAGCCTTCTAGCACTACTTTACTGTATATTTAGTGTTTTTAAGACATGATATAAAAAGGAATAGTGATACATTATCAACAAAATTATTTTACATATTTACGTATAATTGAACCGACCACTACAACGATAATAAGTTGTTCATACACTTGTAAATTGTTATATGTTGAGTAATTACATCTAATAGAACAAAAATTACCTAAGTAATGACTAATTTTATCAAATACGATAACAAATTTGTAGTTATACTAGAAAATATAGGTACCACCCACCGGTAGGTACTTCAGAATATCTCAGAGAGATGTATACTAATTAAAAAGGTTCATCTTAAAAAATTTCAACTGTGCAGATGATACATGGAAAGCTTACCCATCTTGCAGATGCCATCCAGAGAGATTGCCTACTTGAAAAAGAGCGTCTTTCCATATCTTTATTTTCTCTGGATCACCTTTAAACCTCTTCTGATGCTTCACAAATGCTTTCCCAAAGTGATCCCCTGTTTGTCTTCGTACCTCAGATGGATCAACATGGTAGAACACTGGGAGGACTATATGTCCCATCTCATTCATGCATTTAGCAACCTTTGCAATCTCATCCAAACACCATGCAGAGTTGGCGTAGTTCGGTGAGAAAACAACAATTACATATCTTGATTCTTCAATTGCTTTCAACAGATTCGGACCAATCAATTCCCCCCTGTTGAGTTCCTCGTCGTCTCGAAACGTGTATATCCCTTTCTGTTTGAGGGCAGTGTAGAGATGGTCTGTGAAGTTTCTGCGGGTGTCTTCACCCCTGAAACTGAGGAACACATCGTACTTAAATTTACCGGAAGGAGAAGAAGAAGAAAGATTTATATCTGTATTGGTGGCATCTGATGAAGAAGTGTGGATCGGCAGTGCTGCTGGTCTCTGTTTAACGGGAAGACTGAAAGCCAAAAGGCAGCAGCAAATGGAAACAGTGGAGAAGAAGAAGAACAGGTACAGCCCTAAAGAGATAAAGCCACAGAAAAACAAAGCAGAGAAAGCAAGTAGGGGGCAAATGGAAGACAAGAGGATAACCCGGACAGAGAAGCCCATCTTTGACCTCTTCCTAGAATGAAATTGAGCAACTTGGACTTCCAGCTTCTATAAGAAGTGGATTAACACTGCAAAATCTAACAACGGAAACCGATACACCAAACCAGATTCTAGTCCAGCTTTTTTTGTGCACCTATAGAAAGTAATGCTGAGAAAGGAGAGGTAGAGCTTCTCTGGAGAGATGCATCGTACATATGCTGTGTGTGTTTACAATCATAGAGAAAGAAGTAGGGTATACTCACTAGCTAGTATCACTGGGTACAGTTGTTCAGCCGTCACATCACAATGATTGACTCGACTCTGAAAATAGTGCGTTACACGTGAAAGTACTATTCCATATATAAAATGCATTTTCGAAAGCAGTGATACGACATGAAATGATTCTATTCTTATTTTGCGAATACCCCAGTTCAAACTTTCATACGAATCCATAGAAAGAACACAATCACTACTTCACAACAATCATACACACCAAATTATAATCTAAGCTATAAGGAAGGTTGTGTTTTCCCTACCTCAAATCATAGCAACCAGCAGCCAAAATCTCCAAGACAGACAAGCAGCTTCAAACACACAAGCTTCAATACCAAGAATAGCAATCCAATTTTGAAAGCAACCACCGAGCTTTTACCAGAGGAATTCACGTTCCCTAATTTAAGATTCAGTATATAAATCACACACCTAATCAAAAAACAACACAAAAACAATTGATTAATATTCCTAATTAAAAATGAGGTCGTTATACAGAAATTCAGAGAATACTATTGGGCATATTCAATCTGGTTCCGTTCACCCAAAACAACATTGCATATTCGAATCCAAATCAAAAACGATCTCTATCTTACAAACTTACCACCATTGTAGCTCCCCTTTGAACAACCCACTTTCACAGCTCTGAAGAATACAGCGGCAGCGATCGATTCGTCACTAGAGTCACCTCCACATTAGGACCAAAATCGAGTTCTGGTTGGAGAAGAAGAAGAAGATGAGAGACGATGATGGTTTGAGCCGGATTAATGAGAAGAAGAAGAGAATTACACTGCACGTGCGCAGTAACAACTCTCTTACAAGATTAATCTATGCCAAAAGGGTATCCACAAGTTACCTTCTTTGAGCATGATTGAGCAGCAGATGCTGTGAGATGTTCAAGGTAATTCGGCGAGGGTGAGTGTTTCTACTGATACTGATATCAGTGATATGGATGGTCTAGAGTGTTTCATGTTCTATAAAATATTTGATACCTCGAGTGTTTCAAATATAGCCCTCACCACAGTTGATTGGTTTAATAAGAACTTGGTCCTGTGTAGAAACTTCAAACTAGATATATAGAAAATTAAAAGCAGATGAGAACTTGATTCATCCCACTCAAACACTATTGGTTCCAGATGCATAACATCAGTTTCCAATGTCATTTGATACGAGTAATTAAGAAAATCAGGATCCGGTTGAATAAGGGAGACAGCGGTATGCCCCTTGACTGTGAATCGAATACAGCACACACGGCAAATTCCTTCCACTTGTTATCATCGGCCAGATTTTGACGTATCAAGATTTGTATGGGATTTCTGGTAGATATAATGCTGAACCACACTGGAATTTCATCTCCAGCATATACGCTGCGGAAATCTGACCAGTCATTCTGTCTCTGCAACGTAGAACACAAAAGCATCATTAACTAGCAGTATGAGAAAAAAGGATAGATTTATAAATATACGCTCTATTTTTGTTATGAGAGAGATATACTTCCTGTCTTAGAAACGCTAGAGTTTTCAGTGGCAAATGATCAAATTGTTTCCCCTCCGTATGCTTATATGTCACATGCACGTCTATATATTCCCCATCATTTCTTGGAAACATCAACTTTCTGGAAATTTGTGAGACTCCAAGTGCTGAAGAATTGAGGGAATTGACGGTGGTCACTTCCGACTCCGATGAATTCAATACTTTAATTTGATTTGGGTAATCCGTCAGTGATGTACAATCTTGTGTATGCACGTATTGAAGACTTAAAGGGAGCTTCTTGGGCAGCATTTGAAGCTGTCTGCAATTACTCAAGTCCAGAGTCTCGAGCTTTGAGAGTTGAGAGATACTTTCAGGTAATCGCACAAAGCAATTACCACTTAAATCTAACAATGTTAAGGAGATTAGGCTGCTAAAGTCATTGAGAAATGCTCCATCCATCAGATTGCAATAACTCAAGTCTAGCCCTATCAAACTTGACAAAGCCAGACCATTGCATGATTCTGAAACTAGACATGTACATCGTTGGCAGGATAAATACTGTAGATTCTTCATGCGTAGAATGATAGATAATTCCCTTATGGAAGTTCCACCAATTGCAAGCTTTTCCAAACATTTCATACCATTCAGATTCTCAGGCATCTCATCAATTTTGGAGCAACCTGATATATAGATAGAGACTTTTCAAAGATGTCAAGCACCAAATGGTATTGGGAAGACGCAAAAGGTCTTTGCAGTCTGTTACATTCAACATGGTAAGACCATTCAAGCGTACAATTGATGAAGGCAATTCCTCAATGCTGGTCCCATCTAAATGAAGCTCCGGCAAGCTTTGCATATTTCCTTCAATTTCTGGAAACTTCTTCAGTCCTAAACAGTGTGATAATGTCATTATTTGAAGGGATTCCAACGTAGTGAAAGGTGCAAGGCTCTCAATTAACTTGCAATTTCTCATATCCAAATAGCGAAGTCTTTTCAGAAATCCAAGAGATGGGTGAACCTCCACTAATCTTGTGCAGTTTTGAAGCACCAACTCTTCAAGATCAGGAACCTCAGTGAAGTGTGGAGTCGACATCAAGTACTGTGATCCAATCATATTAATAAACCGTAACATGCTCCATCCCTGGCATAATTGAAAAATGATCAACACATGATTTAAAATAGTTATAACACATTCTTTTGTGATTCCAACTTACAGAAACTAGTAGAATTACATGAAGGTTGATGTGAGAGTAATGTCCATTTAATTTAATGGATGCCAGTATGTGAGAATGCAATATTTATTTTATGGATGTGTGTAAGGACGACCAGGGACCTTAGAGTTATGCAACTAAAGAAAAATCCGCTTCTCTTTCCTAATATATGAGACTGGAATCTAAAATATCAGCTGTATAAATTGGCATAACATTAATTATGATCTTACTTTTTTCCCCATCCATAGTTGTTTGATGCGGCTCAAATGCATGTGAACTTCAACAAGTTTCTCCGGTTGAAAGTCTGACAGGAAAGTATCCAAAGGAGACTCATGCCATTCAAGATACTGTAATTCATTAGAAAGACATCTGATGTTTCCGGAAAACTTCACATTACTAATCTTGAGCAATCTCAATCTGTCCATATTTGAGAAGGCATTATCAATTGAGTGAACAACATCGTCTTCCTCGGGACATTGGAGGAAGATGCTTTGTACTGCACTGGTCATCTAATAACAAAGAGCAAAGAATTACGTATTGGTCAAGATAGTGAAGATACTCTACAGTTAAAGGACAATAGATGAGTTTCAGCACTCAACTGTTTCATTACCTTACTCCGACCAATTATATGGACGATTTCACTGGGAAGCCACAACCTGCTACGTTTTCCAGGCTCTTCAAGGCATTCTTGGTGAACAATTTCACAACCCAATTCTTGTACCAAGTCATGCATCAACAACTTTCTGCCAAACAGAGTTACCAAAGATTTATCTACAAGAACTCATATATCAATGTCCAGACAGTAGTCTGTACCTTGTAGTATTCTTGTTACATGATCTATATACCATCCTTTAAAAAAACATGTGATATCCAAAATTATTTTCTTTTCCGTTTCTTCTGGTCCATCAAAACTAACTTTAAGAATGTTGATAATTTTTGTTTTTTATGATTGTTCTTTACTCTATCCAATGCACTAGACCATAATTTTACATTTTTACCATGAACAGAGGAACCCAAAACTTTGATAGCTAATGGAAGGCCACATTAGCATATTTCAAAAATTCCTTGGATAGCTCGAGAAAATTTTCGCCAACCCGCTGGTCTTTCTATAGCAAAGAGCTCAAGAGCTACGGAAGCAGTTAATGGATTCACCTTGTATACTTTATGTACTCCAAATGCAGCAAGCAAATGTTCATCTCTCAATGTTACAATGACTCTACTCCCTGGGCCAAACCAAGTGCGATTGCACAATGCTTCCAGTTATTCTTCCTGATCCACATCATCAAGAATGAGAAGAACCTTTCTACTACATAGTCTATACCTGATTATATCTCTTCCCATCTTCCTGGTTTGTACATCTACATTACTTTTCAGCAAGTTCAAAAGAAGTTGCCGTTGCAATTGAACTGCACCTTGCTTTTCAGTTACCTCTCTAACATTCTCAAGAAAGCAGCAACCTTCAAACTGAGCTCCAACCTTTCAAAAACCACTTGTGCAATAGTGGTCTTACCAACATCACCCATCCCACAAATCCCTATGACAAGAACACTAGGATCCCCAAATTCTAAGCAGGAAAGCATTTCATTCAGGTGACAATCCACCCCAACTAAACCTTCAGATGTAACATTATTTGATTTAATTCAGTAAAAATTGTTTCAACTCAGTAAAAATCGTTTCAACAATTTCTTGAATAGCTTTGGCCTCAGACCTGCTGGAAAGTATCAAATAATCATCTTCTAGATCATATATGTATAAAATACAGGCCTAAAGCTACAATCAGAGATGATGGTTTATGGAAGTTCAGGAAAAGTCGTCAAATTGTTGAAGGGAAAACAATAAAATGTAATTCTTGATCAAATGAATCAGATAAATCGGCAATCCACATCATCATATGATTGGTTCTATGAAAAGTAACTGTTCCGATTATCAAATTGCATCCCAATTTAAATCTAAATAGAAGAACGGAGAAGTGTAAGTATACCCATTTTGCAAATGCCATCCAGAGAGATTGCCCACTTCAACAAGAGCGTCTTTCCACCTCTGCAATCTGTCTCCATAAAGTTCTCGATGCTTCTCAAATGCTTTCCCGAAGTGATCCCCTGTTTGTCTTCGTACCTCAAGACGGATCAACATGGTAGAACACTGGAAGTACTTTTGTTCCCATGTCTTTCATGCAATCGGCGACTTTGGCAATCTCATCCAGACACCACGCAGAGTCGGCGTAGTATGGTGAGTTGACAACAATGACATATCTTCATTCTTCGATTGCTTTCAAGAGATTGGGAGCAATTGATTCCCCCCTGACAAGTTCTTCATCATCTCGAAAAGTGTGAATCCCTTTCTGCATGAGAGCAGTGTAAAGATGGTCCGTGAAGCCTGTGTGGGTATCTCCACCTCTGAAACTGAGGAAGACATCGTATGTCAATCTACGAAATGGAGAAGAAGAAGACGATGAAGGACTAGTTTGTTGCGAAGAACAGAGATGATGGAAGTATAAACACAAACACACAAAGTATGAGTAAACAAGAAAACAAAAGAGTAAAGAAAATAGAACACCGGATGTAACGTGGTTCGGCAATTTGTCTACGTCTATGAAGCAGCAACAACAAGAACTTCCACTATCAAATGGTGGGTACACAAGAGGTAAACAACTTCAAGAACACATTTGAAGGAAACACTCTCTCACACTTGTTTAGCTACCTATAACACTACACTCTTTAGTGGACACTCTTCTCTATTTGGAAGATGATGACTTTAAGCTTGAATGATTGATTGAATGGGTAAGTGGCCTCTTCTTTTATAGGCCATGGAAGAACTCTCTAAACCTCTTCAATAATTTGCACCTTCATGAACCTTCCATACTTTTCTTGGTTCATGAAATTTCATGAAGCTTCCACACTTTTCTTTATTTAAGAGCCTTCATCATTTGTCTAGAAGCTTCCACAAGTTTCAAGGTTCATAAAGTTTCACCTAGGTTCTAGAAACCCCTCACAATTTCTACATAGGAAAACCTAAAATAACATTATTAATCATTATTTGGTCTTGAATTCTAACAATCTCCCCCTCCAGACCAACCCGGGGATTATCAA
Organism: Fragaria iinumae; assembly: GCA_009720345.1. NCBI lineage: Eukaryota > Viridiplantae > Streptophyta > Magnoliopsida > Rosales > Rosaceae > Fragaria > Fragaria iinumae. The sequence goes on along the minus strand of CM019121.1, from coordinate 32,732,480 downwards.
GCAAGGCTTCTTACTTGAAGTCCATCCCAGCGGACTTACTGCAATACTCCAACTTGTGTTGCGGCACAACTTTGGTCAACATATCAGAAATATTCTCGTTGGTGTGAACTTTCCTTAACTGCAAGAGCCTCTTCGACACCACATCTCTTATCCAATGGTAGCAGAGATCGATGTGTTTGGTGCGAGGATGATATACTGAGTTTTTACTCAAATGAATAGCACTTTGACTATCACAATGCACCACATACCTTTCTTGCTTCACACCGAACTCGCGAATGAACCTTTGCAGCCATAACATTTTCTTGCCTGCTTCATTCACCGCTATATACTCAGCTTCAGTAGTGGACAAGGCGACACACTTCTGTAACTTGGACTGCCATGACACATCTCCCACACAAAATGTAAACAAGTAACCAGAAGTGGATTTTCTGTTATCCAAGTCCCCAACTAAATCTGCATCTGTGAAACCCTCCGAAATGGATCCAGAACCACCGAAAGACAAACACAACTTTGAGGTGCCCCTCAAGTACTTAAGTATCCACTTAACAGCCTCCCACTTAACAGCCTCATGGAACACCACATCTCTGCTTCTAAATAACTTCTTAGTTATCAGATTCCATAACCGGTATCCCATTTCTTCGTTTCCATACCTAAGGAAGATACATGGTATGGCCTTGTCATCTAGCTTTGATTTGTCCTTCTTTGACACATGTGCAAATGCTTTGCACCCAAACACTCTCAAGTGAGAGTATGAAGTGCTCCTACCGATCCAAACACTCTCTGGGGTCTCCAAGCCCAGCGGTACACATGGTATTTGGTTGATGAGGTAACACGTAGTTGTTACTGCTTCGCCCCAAAACTTCTTCGTAAGGTTCGCCGTTTTCAGCATGCTTCTCACTTTCTCCAAAATGGTGCGGTTCATCCTTTCTGCTACACCATTATGTTGTGGGGTGTCAGGTACTGTCTTTATGTGTCTAATGCCATGCTTTGAAAAATAACTTCTGAACTCGTTCGAAGTATACTCTCCACCATTATCACTGCGGAGACACTTAAGGGTTCGCCCCATTTCCCTCTCCACCATGACATGGTACTCCTTGAAGGTTTGGAACACCTGGTCTTTTGATTTCAACAAATACACCCAAACCTTCCATGAAGCATCATCAATAAAAGTAACAAAATATTTGTTATGACCTAGTGAGTCAACTTCCATGGGGCCACATACATCAGTATGTACTAGGTCTAAAAGATTCTCCTTCTTGGCGAATGTATTAGAAAAGCTGACTTTCTGCTGCTTACCAAACAAACAATGATCACAAGAGTCAAGAGCGGTACCTTTGGCAAAGGGAATAAGAGACTTCTTTGCTAGAACTTGCAATCCCTTCTCGCTTATGTGGCCCAGCCGCTTATGCCATAGACTTGGGGAAGAGTTTTCTCCAACCTTCAACTCCCCTTTACATATCTTGTCGTATGTCTTGTAGAGGGTACAACACAGCTTCCTTCTAGCCACCGCTAGTGATCCTCTGGTAAGCTTCCACTTTTGGTCTCCTCCGTGATGATGATATCCTTCTCGATCAAGCATACCAGTTGACATCAAATTGAGACGTAAGCCGGGAACATGTCGAACATCTTTCAACATAAGCTTGTTCCCCAAATCAGTTTCAAGGCAAACATCTCCAACTCTTGCAATCTTGGAGTAGCCTTCGTTGCCCATCTTTACAATCCCAAATTCTCCACCTCTATATGTAGAGAAGAACTCCTTATTTGGAGTGGCATGGAAAGAGGCTCCGGAATCAACGACCCATGGAACACCAAGAGTATCGTCATGAACATGTAGGCATTCTCCTTCAAGGCAAAGGAACTCATACACATCATTGCACACGGCAGCGGTTGTGTTCCTTGTGTCATCCTTTGGTTGAGAACTGCCTTCTCGCACCTCCCTTGGATCCTTTTTCAACTTGTGACAATTTTTCTTCATGTGCCCAAAAATGTCACAATGATGGCACTTTCCGTTGAACCTCGTTCTGGATCGGCTTACACTCCTTCCATGACATTTGGGTCCTCTACTCTTGCTCCTTCATTTGTTCTCTGCCACGAAGACTTGGCTACTGTCGGAGCTTGAGGCTTTTCTCCTTGTCTCTTCATTCAACAAGTTACTTTTGACATTATCCATAGTCAATTTACCATCAGGAGCAGAGTTACTTACAATGATTACAGTGATGACAAAAGTCTCTCAATTGTCCGGCAACGACCCCAACAACAAAAGTGCTTGTAATTCATCATCGATCGCCATCCCCATGGTTGTCAATTGATTAATTGTACTTTGGAAGTTGTTTAGATGCTCGGTGACCCTCACGCCATCACTATACTTCATGTTGACAAGCTCTTTGATTAAAAAGGCTTTCTTGGCGGCAGTCTTCTTCTCGAACAAGGACTCCAACTTCTTCCATAACTCGTGCGCATCGGTTTCGTTGGCTACATGGTGGAACACACTATCGTCCACCCACTCCTGAATATGACCGATCGCCTTGCGGTTCATCTTCTTCCAATTAGCATCTGAAGTCCCTTCCGGCTTAGCCTCGACTCCTTTGATGGGCTCATGCAAGTCTTTGCAATAGAGGATGCCCTCCATTCGCGGCTTCCATGTAATTCAATTTGAGTGGTTGAGTCGCACCATGTTACTCCTTGAACCTTCCATTGTAACACCCACGCCCTACGAACCAAGGGCTCTGATACCACTGTTGGGAAGAATAGAGATAATGGAAGTATAAACTCAAACACACAAAGTATGAGTAAACAAGGAAGCAAAAGAGTAAAGGAAAGAGAACACCGGATGTAACGTGGTTCGGAAATTTGCCTACGTCCACGAGGCAGCAACAACAAGAACTTCCACTATCAAATGGTGGGTAGACAAGAGGTAGACAACTTCAAGAACACATTTGAAGGAAACACTCTCTCACACTTGTTTTGCTACCTACAACACTACACTCTCTAGTGGACACTCTTCTCTACTTGGAAGATGATGACTTCAAGCTTGAAGGCTTAATTGAATGGGTAAGTGGCCTCTCCTTTTATAGGTCATGGAAGAACTCTCTAGACCATTTCAACAACTTGCACCTTCATGAACATTCCATAATTTTCTTGGTTCATGGAACTTCATGAAGCTTCCACACTTTTCTTTATTTAAGACCCTTCACCATTTGTCTAGAAACCTCTACAAGCTTCAAGGTTCATGAAGCTTCACCTAGGTTCTAGAAACCCCTCACAATTTCTACATAGAAAAACCTAAAATAACATTATTAATCATTATTTGGTCTCAAATTCTAACATAGTTGTCATTGGGAGTGCTGCTGGTCTCTTACCCTGCTCACATAAGTCGCATCAATTATCTGAGAAACAAAGCATTTTATAGAGAAAGAAAGGCCAGGTGTTACTCCCACTCCTACCTATTTTTAAATCCGAAAATGCATTATTATGGCCTGTAACAACCTCGGCACAACACAACTCTATCAATGTGAACTTGGATTCAAATTTTACCCATCATCATTGGCTTAGTAGAGTTGTGGGTGTAAAGGCGTTGAAGCATGTAAAGAGAATGCGGTTTTATCTCATTCTGAAACTGTTGATTGGCAGACTTTCTTCAATACCAATTTATATCGGAACTTCAGCCAAGGATGAGAATTTAATGCGACTTAAAAGTTTAATCGATATTTAACCTTCTCCCAGATACTAGGCAGCTGGGAGATGTTCAAAAATATTCTGCGAGGGTCAGTGATTCGACAAGATGTTTAACATCCTCCTTAAATAGTAGACGAAGGGCACAACCCTGTACCATTAAGTGTGGGGTAGACAACCACACAGTAATCCTGGCCAATTTGCATTGCCTCCAAACCTCTTCACGAGCTGTAGTGCGCGGTGTATAATAGAACCAAGTTGCATCATATCCCCATGGCTGTAATCTAAAATGCATCTCGGAATCAAATAAGCCCTGCCAATCAACATCAGAGTCCAGCCGAAAAGAAAGTACATGGTCCTCAGAATCAGGATCACTACTGTTTGGATCTTGGTAGCCGGACAACTGGAAACATACAGCAAACCCCAACCAATTATCATCATCGAACACATTCAGCGGCAGTTGGATTTCTGCAGAGTTGCGTTGGTTGATGAAAGGCATGAACCATTTCAACTTGGAGATTTCAACTCCCTTGAGGTGACAATAGACAGGATGATGAGGGTCAGACCAGTCCTGTAAATACAATTTCAAAGGTGATCAATAAAAATGCCAATGAAGAAGAGAAAGAAGAAAATCATGTACAGCTGCGAGAGAGACCCAATTTCTATATTTTTGTGAGTACACATCAAAGTATTTTTCCCGTGGGGTTCTGGAATCCCGTTCTGTCATTCTCTCCAAATGAGCACCTTCCCATTGTATCAACTTTATCCATTCTTGCACCACCAACTTATCGGAAAATTTAAGAGAATTGTCCCTCTGCATGCACCGGATTATTGTATCAGAAAACCCTTGTATATCTTCCTGGTACACAATACGGAACCCACATCTATGAACCTTTACATGAGGGCTATCAACGATCATGATTTCGAAGTCCATTAATGCAGTTGAAGATGTCTGAGTGAGCAACTCTTCGGGAATTTGTCCCGCGGGTACGTAAATAACCAATAGTTGATGATGTTCTTCTGACAATGGCTTGACGTGGTCAAATACTTGTTCCACAACCGTAACAAATTTATCTCCAGTTATTAGTATAGCTTGTACCAAATAGTTGTCCTCTTTCATTGTCTGCCCCACTTCCTCTACAAGTGATGCAAATATTGCAAATCCCATCCACTTCTTGCTCTTGTGTAGGTTTTTAGGCAGCTCCATTGACATTACGGCTGAGTTTGACCACAAGGCAACCCCCTCATGAAACCACCCTGGACTTCCTCCGAGGTTAAATTTGAATATTTGCGAATAACTGTTCAATGCCTGGAATAATGCAAATGCACAGATTAAATAATTAGTAACCTCTTTTATTTAAGAGATAGAGCTTAGAGATTAGAAATTAGAGAGATATCATATAAACTAGCTAGAGAGAAGTACAGAGGGATCAACCTCAAGGTATCTTGGAAGAACAGACTCGAGGTTCTTTCTCAGCACAAGTACTGTGGTTTCTTCTTCCAAGGGTGGAACGATTTTCTCCCTGCAATATTTAATTGGAAATACATTAAAATCATGCATGGGAAAATATAAAAGCGTCCATTCAACTGGTTCTGGAGCAGAAAATTAAGGGAAATAAAATTCACATTCTCATCTTTATAACCCACATTCTCTTCTCCTTTAACAGCTACTAATTTTGTTTTTAGTAACATGTATTATGTTCCTTTTTTATTATAAAAAGTTAACTACAAAAGGAAACGAGCGTGGAATGTAAAATTGAGGGATGTAAACTTCATCCGCAAAACTAAATAGTAAATATATTTTACCATTTGAAAGATTGATTGAGCCAATCAGAGTCCCGTATTGTGGCGCCTATCCCAACTTCATCCAGACAAATCACGTCGTCCTCGGTTACTCTGGTAAACCATCCATCATCTTGGTCATAGACTAGACGCATTCCACATTTCTGGACCACCATGGATGGATTAGTGGTTTCAAATTTAGCTCTCACCACAGTTGATTGGATTAACTCCCTCGGTGGAAACACCGATCTAGGTATAGAAAATATCACAAGCAGATGAGAGCTTAATCCAAAGCGGCCCAATTCTGCTGAATCCAGTTCCAACACATCTGGTTCAAGACGCACGTCATCAGTTTCCCATGTGATTTGATACGAGTAATTAAGAAAATCAGGATCTGGTTCAATAAGGGAGAGAGCAGTATGCCCCTTGACTGCGAATATAGCACACGCGGCAATTCCCTTCCACTTGTTACCATCGGCTTGATTTTGAGGCATTGGAATCGATATGGGATTTCTGGTAGATATAGTGGTGAACCACTCTGAAATTTCATCTCTAGCAAGCATGCTCATGACATCCGAAGCTGAGAGCAAAGGCACCTGCAACGTAGAACACAAAAGCATCGTTAATTAGAAGTATGAAATAGAGAGGATTCAAAGCACCAGAGGTGCACTTAAACCAATATAGTTGAGAGAGCGAGAGGGATACTACTTGTTTCAGAGTTGTCAGTGCCGCATGATCAACTTGTTTCCCCTGTGTATGCTTATGTGTCACACGCAGTTGTATCGATTCCCCCGCATTTATTGGAAAAATTAAGCTTCTGAAACTTTGTGAGACTTCAGGTGCTGCAGAATCGAGGGAATTGATAATAGTCACTCCTGACTCCGATGAATTCAATACTTTGATTTGATTTGGGTAATCCGTCAGCGAAGAACATTCTTGTGCATACACGTGACGAAGACTTAACGGAAACTTCTTAGGCAGCAATTGAAGCTGTCTGCAATTACTCAAGTGCAGAGTTTCCAGCTTTGAGAGGTGAGAGATACTTTCAGGCAACCACACGAAGCAATTACCACTTAAATGTAACGATGTTAAGGAAATTAGGCTGCTGAAATCATTGAGAAATTCTCCATCCATCAGATTGCAATAACTCAAGTCTAGCTCTATCAATTTCGATGACGAAGCCAGATCTTTGCATGATTCTGAAACTAGACATATACATCCTTGGCAGGATAGATACCGTAGATTTTTTATGCCTGCGACGATAGAGAATTCCCTTATGGAAGTTCCCCCAATGCAAAGCGTCTCCAGACTTTTCATACCATTCATATTCTCTGGTATCTCATCAATTTTGGAGCAACCTGTTAGACCGAGAATTTTCAAAGATGTCAAGCACCCAATGTTATTCGGAAGACGCAAAAGATTTTTACAGTCTGTTAGATTCAACATGGTAAGACCAGTGAAGTGTTCAATTGATTGAGGCAATTCCTCAATGCTGGTCTCAGCCACATGAAGCTCCAGCAAGCTTTTCATATTTCCTTCAATTTCTGGAAACTTCATCAGTCCTGAACAGCCTGAAAGCCTCAATATTTGAAGGGATTCCAAGGTACTGAAGGGTGGAAGGCTCTCAATAGACGTGCAACTTTCCATATACAAACATCTAAGTTTCTTCAGAAATCCAAGAGATGGGTGAACCTCCACCAAATTTGTACAATGCTGAAGCGCCAACACTTCTAGATCAGGAACTTCAGTGAAGTCTGGAGTCGATATCAAGTATGGTGAACCACTCAGATCTAAATGCCGCAGCATGCTCCACCCCTGATATAATTTCAAAGATGATCATCACGTGATTTAAAATATTCATTACACATTCCTTTGTGATTTCAAATTACAGAAATTAGTAAAATTACATAAAGGTTGACGGAAGAGTAATGTGACTAATTTCCGATCTAAGTATGAGAATGACATATTCTTTATGAAATCGAGAATGCCATATTAACTCTCATGGATGTGTCTAACTGAGGACGACTAGGGACCTTTTATGGTTATGCAATTCAAAGAAAGCCACTTCATCTTTCCAAATATATGAGAATGAGATTAGAATCTAAAATATCAGCTTTGTGAACATGCATAAAATTATTATGATCTTACTTTTTTCCCCCTCCATAGTTGTTTGATGTGGCTAAAAAGCAAGTGAACTTCAACAAGTTCCTCCGGTTGAAAGTCTGACGGGAAAGAATCCAAAGGACACTCATGCCATTCAAGATACTGTAACTCATTAGAAAGATATTTGATGATTCCAGAAAACTTCACATTATTAATCCTGAGCAATCTCAATCTGTCCATTTTTGAGAAGGCAGTATCAATTGAATGAACAACATCGTCTCCTGTTGGACATACCAGGTATATGCTTTCAACTGCACTGGTCGCCTAACAACAAAAATCAAAGAATTACTTGTTGCACAAGAAACACCATAGTAAAAGAACAATAGATGAGTTTCAGCACACAGCTCTTTCATTACCTTACCCCGACCAAGTACATGGATGATTTCTTTGGGAAGCCACAACCTGCTACGTTTTCCAGGCTCTTCACGGCATTCTTGAAGAACAACTTCCCGACCCATTTCTTGTATCAAATCATGCATCCACAATTTTGTTCCAAATAGAGTTACCAAAGATCTGTCGATAAGAACTTGTACATCCATCTCCACACCGTCATCGTCACAACCATTTAGTATTCTTATTACACGATCCTTGTTCACTCCTTTAAAGAAACACACGATGTCTAAAAAAGTTTTCTTTTCTGTTTCTTCTAATCCATCAAAACTAACTCTAAGAACATCAATAATTCCTTTTGGAGGATTTTTTTCAAGTCTCTTCAATGCACTTGACCATAACTTTAAACTTCTGCCACAAACAGACGATCCCAAAGCTTTAATAGCTAATGGAAGGCCATTAGCATATTTCAAGAATTCATAGGATAGCTTGAGAAAATCTTCTCCAATCTCGTCTTCATTGAAGGCTTTCAAACAAAAGAGATCAAAAGCTTCAGTATCAGTTAATGCATTCACCATGTGTACTTTATCTGCTCCAAATGCACTGATCAAGTGTTCATCTCTGGATGTTATTATGATTCTACTCCCCGGACCAAACCAAGTACGGTGACACAATGTTTCCAATTGTATATCTTGATCCACATCATCAAGAACAACAAGCACCCTTTTAGTAGATAGTCTATGCTTAATAATGTCTTTTCCCATTTTAGTGTTTTGTACATTGACATTAGTATTCAGCAAGTTCAAGAGAAGTTTCTCTTGTAAATGAATTGTACTACCCTGCTTTTCAGTTTCATATTTAACATTCTGAAGAAAGCTATCACCTTCAAACTGAGCTCTTAGCCTCTCAAAAACCACTTGTGCAATAGTAGTTTTCCCGATACCACCCATTCCACAAATTCCTATGATGCGAACATCGAGACCCCCAATGTTTAAGTAGGGGAACAGTTCATTCAGGTGTGTATCCATCCCAACTAAGCCCTCAGATGTGGAGATTATTTTATTCAACTCAGTGAAAACCTTTTCTACAATTTCTTGAATTACTTTGGACTCAGACCTGTAAAGTAAAGAGAAAATCATTCTTACTTAAATTATGTGTATAAGATATTAAGTTACCAAACATTATACAGTGCCAATCTATTTGTTCATTCTGAAATTCTAAGTAGAAGTTTTAGAAATTTAATTTAGTTCTACACATGCCAATACCACCCATGCCACAAACCACTATTATAAGAACACCAGCATACCCAATGTCTAAGTACGAAAGCATTTCATTCAGGTGAGAATCCATCCCAACTAAACTTCAGATGTCGAGATTATTTGATTTAACTCGGTGAAAAGCTTTTGAACAATTTCTTGAATAACTTTGGCTTCAGACCTGCCGGAGAGTATTAAATAATCATCATCTAGACCCTTTATGTATAAGGTAAAGGCTTACAGCTTTACACCAAAAAAAAATTAAAATAAAATAAAACCAAGCTAAAGCTGCAATTAGAGATAATGATTCAATTTGAATGCTGGTTCGAAGTGTGTGTGGGTTTGATTTTGACATTTTGTGTTTTGGGATGACAATGAATTGATGATGATGATGATGATGGAGGAGGAGGAGAAGGTAGATAGCGATGGGTTGGGGTTGAATACTGGTTCTAGCTCTCTCTAGCTCGAAACATAAACAATAGTAGAGATATAAAAAGTAGCAATAGCATAAATATAAACAGTAGCAGTGACAAAAACGTCCACCGCTTCAGCATCTTTCAACAGTAAACATGAACACACCCTTCAATTATATCTAAATCTTCAAACTATCAAATGCAGTTCCTAGTCAGTTGTAGCATCAGAGCTGCATGCGTGTTTGTAAACTAATAAAATTTTCTTTTAGTTTTTTATGTTTGAACTTTGAATGGTACAATTATAAATTTTTCTCCGTGTTATTGCAACATGGCAACAAAATAATAATTTTGTTCTTATTTGTAAGATTTGGTCCTTATATGTTTAGTTACATCTTTAATATGCACCTAATTGTAAAGTAATATATTATCAATAATTATGTATAATTTGCTAAATTTTCCTCAATTTCAAATTTCCCTCGCAGAAGATTAAAAATAATAACAAATAAAACGAGTAAACAAAAGCTCTTAACAGGAATACGCAAGATTGAATAGACGTGTGAGTTTACCCATTTTGCAAATGCCATCCAGAGAGATTGCCTACTTCAGCAAGACCGTCTTTCCACCTCTGCAATTTGTCTCCATAATGCTCTTGATGCTTCTCAAATGCTTTCTCAAAGTGCTCCCCTTTTTGTCGTCGTACCTCAGACGGCTCAACATTGTAGAACACGGGGATGACTCTTTGCCCCATGGATCTCCTGCATTCAGCAACTTTGGCAAGCTCATCCAAACACCACTTAGAATCGGCGTAGTTTTGAGAAAATACCACAATTACAAATCTTGATTCTTCAATTGCTTTCAAGATATTCTGACCAATTGATTCCCCCCTCACAAGTTGTTCGTCATCTCGAAACGTGTGTATCCCTTTCTGTTTGAGAGCAGTGTAAAGATGGTCTGTGATATTATTGCGGGTATCTCTACCTCTGAAACTGAGGAACACATCGTAAATCAATTTACGAAATGGAGGAGAAGAAGAAGGGGTATCTGTATTGCTTGTCATTGCGGAGTTGGGACTGGGGACTTGGGAGTGCTGCTGGTCTCTTATTCCTGCTCACACATCAGAAACAATGGATTTATAAAGAGAGGCCAACTGCTTGTATTTTTAAACCCCGAAAAATGCTACTAGATACATTTAGGAATCAAAATATTCTGAGAAAAGATCATCGTGCTTACGAGTTGTATTTAAAAAAATCAATAAACCAGACGAATGATTCATTGAGATAGCATGGTTGACATCCTCCAAAAGATTTGACTGGCCATTCTATTCAGTTATTGAAAACTCCATGGGTTGCAAATTGCAATGACAATTCTGAATATCGTTTACTTTTCCACAGTAGAGTTGATTTTTTTTTGGGCTGAAAGATTTTTTTAACACTCTTATGTATTAAAAAAACAAACAGTAGAGCTCAGTGTTGGTTTAGTTCCTATATTTTTACAAGATGTTCTCTATGAGAATTTCTGTAATGCTTCTAGTGCACTCCGAGGTAAAGGTATTACGTCTCCCTCGGTGGTACATAACTATATTAATATTAATAACGGGCGTGAGACTGAGCTTCCCAGGTTGGGTTCCAAACACCCCCCCTCTTATCAAAAAAACAAAAAAACAAAAACAAAAACAGCAGTGTTGATTATTAAGACCAACTTGCAGAATAGTTGTGATGTGATTGATTCAAATTGCGATAATCAAATCTATCCAAAAGTTGACAATTCTATTTAATTAATAAACTCTGCTATTGGTTGCAATTAAATAACAAGGACACCCTAGCTTACCCACCACAGTTGGTCTTGTCGCTTCTGTATTTTTCGCATCTTCTTCCTCATTTCTCACTCCATCATAGATAAAAGGCAAAACAGCCAAAATAACTTAAATTCCATTATACTTGTCAGTTTACACCCTCAACTTGCAATTGTCTAAAGTCTGAGGGTCACTTTAGAATCTGTTTTAAGTCTGTTTCATTCTCTGTGTTGGTTTATGGGAAGCCTGAAGGTCGCTTTAAACCCTCTAGAAGGCTTAGGCATGGGGATCTAATTTCTCCTTATGTTTTTATTTTGTGTATGGAACCTTTAATTAGTCATTTGAATTTGACTGCTGACAAACCAAAGAATCATGTTGGTCTTTTGTCGACCTCCCCAAGAGGCTTTAGAATTTCTAATTTGCTTGATGACTGCTGTTTGATTTTTGGCAGGCCTTCCTCCAAAGCTGCCAAGAACTGTTCTTCAGAATTTTCCTGAGCCTCGGGTTAACAATTTTATTTTATAAGTCCTCAATTTATTTCTCCTCTAAGACTGATACTTCTTTAAAATTGACTATTTTTAGTATCTTAGGAATTCAAAATAGAAGTTCTATTGGTAGATATTTAGGGATTCACAATATTGGTTTTTGGTAATACCCTTAGAATTTTAAAGAGCTTCCTATTAAAGTTTCTTTCGAGAGCTGACAAAGCTGTCTTAAATAAGACAGATGCATGCTAATTCCCTAGAGATGTTTAGTATGACGTTTATTACGGGGGAAATTTTACGTAGGAGAAATTGTTGAAAGCGGTAAAAAGAGTAAATTTTGGTTATTAAAAAAGTAATTTTTATTTAGGTATATTTTTATTGGGATGAATTAAGAGTTGGGTTTTTGAAGGTTATGGGTTGGAAAACCGGTATGGGAAGCCCAAACTCTATTCTCTCTCTCTTCTTCCCCGATTCTCTCTCTCTCCCACTGCCGCCCGCCGTCGTCCGGCCGATCTGGGCCGCCGCACCGGTCCCGTTTGGACCGCCGTCTTCTCCTCTCTCTTCCTGGGTTGGTGGCAGCTCCTCTCCCGTTGTCGTTTGGTGGATATCACGGCAAGAGGCTCGGCTGCTCTCTCGTCGGAGGTCCCTCCTCTGGCCGTAATAGCCGGCGATTCTTGGCTCTTCTTGTAGCTCTCATCTAGGGTAGTAATCTCTCAAAAGGAATCGGCTCAATTCGATTTTGGTAAGGAGAATGTATAATTGAAGTTCTAGGGCTCAATTTAATGTTTTAGTTCGATTACCCTATCTAGGTTTGGAATTGGTGTTTGTGCTAGTTAGGGAAGTTGTTATGCATGTGGAGAAGAATGTTGTATCAAATTTTGGTGGGCATTGGAGGTGGTCGGAGTATCGCCGGCCGCCGCCGCTACTAGCGGAGCAGACGGCGGCGCCGCTGTGTTGAAGGGTTTTTTTGAGTTTTAAGTTGGTTTTAAAGGGAGGAGTTTAATAATGTTAAGTTTATGAGTATTGAAGGAGTTTTTGATAAGGTTTAGAATTAATCGGGGATTGGTTAATTTGTTAGTTGTTGTTTACGCCTAAATTAATATTTTACTGGACAGTAAATGTCTATGTGAATATTAATTAAATTCTTGGTCCATGTCATACCGGCGAGCCCAAGTTCTTTAAGTTTACAAGTAATGGCCCGCCAGTGAGGCCGTGCGGACTGAGTTACACAGTCCGCGTGCGGAATGGACCGCGCGAACTGAGTTACACAGTTCGTGCGCGGAACGTACTTCGCGCGGACTACAGATCTCGCGCACTTAGTTGACTTCGCGCGGACTACAGATTTCGCGTTCTTAGTAGACTTCGCGCGGATTACAGATCTCGCGCGCGGGGTGACTTCGCGTAGGAGAGACGAGATTGACACTTCGCGTAGGCGAGGCAAGATTAACACTCCGCGTAGGTGACAAGCGGATTACGCGAGGCGAGCTGGCGAACTGGCCCGCGCGGGATGACTCCGCGAAGAAAACATAGGCGGAGTCCGCGTGCATCACTTTAATCGTTAAAGACCCTTAAAAGTCTTTGACATGCTTCGGGCCAATCCTTGTGGCCCTTTTAATATAAAAAGCTCTTCTAAGGCTCGCGAGCTGCAATAGCCCGAGGGATGGTTTGAGACTGTGACACCCCGCGGGATAAGATTGTTCTTAATTTCAGTCCGCATGGGAGTCTACAGTTGGCAGCGCGGAATGCAAATGACCTATGCGGAATGAAGTGTGCGAACTGGACAGGTGTCACAAGATGGTTGGTTCGCGCGGGTGGAAAAGTGCCCTTGTGCTATTTGGGTTTCAGAGTCCGACTTGGATTCTAAATTAACTTTCTTCTGCCGCAAGGCAGACTACTATATAAAGGACTCGAAGCAGTCTCTACTACACACAATCAAATCTCTCAACAAAATACAAACTGCAAATCAGTTACTCCTCGAGCTATCTCGAAACCCTAACCCTAAGCGCACCGCCGCCTAGGTTTTTCTCAGAGCCCCTTCGGACTCTGCCCTGATTCCTTCTGAACTCCCTATTGTTGCTCTGCTCGCGTCTCGCCGTGAGTATCGATCGTCTTGTGCTCGTAAATTCCTCCTCTGAGATGGTACCTGGAAACCCCTTCCGCCTGATCAAGAAGTCAAGCTCACTCTACGAACTCATTCCTCGTCCGCGAGGTGGCACGCCCGCAGCACTCCCCCTTCTCTTTGCTCACTATATACATCTGCTCCGCGCGCTGAGGATCGTGGCCAAAACAGTTGTTAGATGAGAAATCGGTTATTGGAAGAGATTTGAATTTAGCATAAATTATCAAAATTTACTGTCAAGGCTTTTATACGGGTCTAGCCCGGAACATTTTTAGAATTTGAAGAAGTGGGCTAAAGAGAGCGATTTAGGTTCTCATTCATACTTGTTAATTTTATGATTTAAATTGGGATTAGAATTTGATAGTATCCTTTGATCAGGACGTGAGGAGATTCAAGCTGAAGAGACCTCGGATCGACGTCAGGCTTAGGCCTAAATCTATGAGTGGACTTTTATTTTAAATAAATTGCATGCGACAATTAAATTATAATGTCTCTTCTATAATTATCGTTTTTATTTGTCAACTTTGAGAATGGTAAAAGATAACCGAAAATGGGATTTTCAGTACTTCTCAATCATAGATCTGAGTATATCTTGACGTGTGAGACACGTCAATGAGTATTGTTACATTGCTTGGTTGAGTGGGCCGGGATACTTATCTCGTGAGCTCTATCTAGTGGGTCGGAATACCGTTCTCGTGAGCTCTATCTAGTGAGCCGGAATATTTATCTCGTGAGCTCTATACGATCTTTTTGTTTCATCATATAAGGGTTGTTATATATTATTACTGCTAGCTAGCCTTTAGCGTGGGACGCTACTATAGCCTGGGAGGCACCGATCGGTTATTATTTATTGTTAGCTAGCCTTATTAGCGGTCCTCACCTTAGGTGAGTCGAGCGCTTAGTGTGGGATGCTACTATAGTTTGAGAGGCACCGATCCGAGCCTTAAAGACTCCTCTTCATGGTGATATATCTTCCCCTTGTTTTATTTTCTCAGTATGTATTGGATTAACCAGCGATGCTGGTTTATCTCTTCTTACGAGATTTTTTTATTTGAATAACCAGCGAGGCTGGTTTATCCATTCTTATGTGGATTTGGATTTTAAGTTATATCGTTTATCAAAGTTGCGTACAACCAAGTTCTTAAAGTTGAAATGTGGGAAAATATTTAAACTACGTATTTGTTAAATTATTTAATTTATTTTTGTCCACTCACTCTAACGTTTTTAAATTACTTTCCCCTTGGCCCTTTGGTTTTTAATGTCCAATCTGCAGACTAAGTTTATTTGAGGTCAAGCGAACATGGAGTCGAGGCATAGTCAATGGCTGCTTCCGCTTATTCTTTATTCATTGTTATTCTTTCATTATAGATATGCTCTGATAACCATTTGAGATTGTTATTAGTTGATTAAGGCTTGATGTATTTTGGGAGATGTGATGAACTTGGGGAGCAGGTAGGCTCCAGGAGTACAAGGTATGAATATGATTTTAGAAGTGTGTTGCAGGTTGGTGTTGATCAGGTAGGGTTGTTCATTTTCAAGGGAGGTTTTGTCGGAATTTTCGGTAAATTTTCCTTATAAGTGGACCTCGCATGGTTTGCTTCGGATTTCAGGGTGAAATCCGGGGTTAGTCTTAACAGTTTTTCACTGGCTTTTGCAACAGCTACATCCGGTCTGCTTTTTTTTGCTTCTTAATTAACAGTTTTATTCCTATATATATGCACAATGTTTAACTTGTGCTTTACATCTCTATTTCACCATATCATCTATTCTACTCTCTTCAGAAACTTTATCCCTTGCTAGTTTCGCTTAGACTTTCTATCCTCTTCTTCAAATGGCTAGGACTTCGAAGGCGAAGTGAAGCTAAAACTGGACGACAAAGGAAGATGAACCTCTCACCCTAGCCTACCTCAAAGTAACCGAAAATAAGAAAAATGTCGATAATAATGTAAAACATTAAATATATTAAGGTGTTATAATAAAACACTAATCGGTTAAAGACGATGAGTGCTATTTTGATTGAAGTGCCAAATATAAGTGCTAAAACTGTGCACATATGCTATTTTTAGCACTTTAGGTTGGAGATGGCCTAACGAGGACAATTTGGTTGAGGACTATTTGAAGACTTTCTCATTAATGGTTTATTACACCCACTTTGCAATCACATTTTTTCATCTCAACCGTTCAGTTTTTAAGTCTATATAAGAATATCACTTCTACAAATTTTCAGCCAAATTGATGATCGTTAAGGAATCGAACTAAATCAAATAAATGGACGATCTAAATATGTCAAACCGGAACCGTTCAAGTTAATAATCGGTAAATCACATTTATGAATGTCTTAATGATTTTCAATTTGGATGAAAATTTGTAGAGATGATCTACTCATATATATCTACAAGTTAGACGGTCGAGATGTAAATATTGCGATCTAAAATGAGGTGAAACGAAGAAGTCTTTAACTTAGTGGTCCTCATTAGAACCACTCCCCCACTCCCTAACACTTATTTCTCGAACCATGAACCTCCGATCACTAGGAGAATCCATAACCTCCATTACATTATCATACTTACTACTTAGAATATGATTAAGGGCTTCCTACGCTTTATCATTGGCTTTGCTCGGCTACTTTTTATTTAGAAAGGCATTTTACACACTTTATGTTCCGGTGAAACATTTGACATCAACAAACCTATGTTCTGATGGTCCTTATACTCTTAGACCTAATGTCACAGGATCATCTCATATCATTGATCCAAAGATTTGAATTGTCTTTGGAAGATAAAAAACACTCCCCAAAGCAAAGCTTTTCTTATGGTGGGCGCAGGGCGCTCACTAACGTTGCACCAACCATGCGTAATCTCTTCAAGAAAAGGATTCTTTCTAATCCTATCTGCCCAATTCTTGGGACTGCAGTATGAAAGTTTTGAGCATTCACTTTTGCTAAGTTCTGGGTTCGGTTCACCTATGGGTTTAAGGATAGACAAACAGAAAATCACTAGTTTTGAAAATTGACTATTAACTAATTCCAATCAAGCAACAATTAGAGGTAAAGATTTCGTACTTACAGGGATCAGTCTCATATGACCAAGACTCTTGCCGGATCGAGCACTAAAACTCTTGCAACCACAATCACCGAGGCAGAAGCTCTTGATTGTGCAATCATCCTTGACACCCACTGTATGTGTCCTATTGGACTACCCCATCACCACGTGGTAGGAGTGTCCTATCTAAGAATCTCTCCTTGCAACAAAGTTGAAAGTTGTGTTAAATAAGAAGTGGAGCATGTTCTATGCGTCGAGGTGCAATATGTGCCGAGGTGCACTTGCACCACTAATATATAAGGTCTTAAATCTTCGTATGAGAAGATCGAATGAAAACTAGAGATTCTAAATTTCTTTCTTTCATTTTCATTTTTGATCCAATCAAATTAAACGCTCATAATAAAAATATATCTTCTTCGATCTCGGGTTCTCACCTCCTAAGTTGGAAACACTTTTTAGGACTATTTTATTTACTCGCATCCTCCCTGCATGCAAGAAAAATTATCATCGAATCCGACTCAAAAGAAGTAGTAGATGAATTGAACAAGGCTTTTAAACTGGAGACTCAACTTTTAGTACAGCAAAACAGAACCTTTTCTTCCTATTTTGGCAGATGCACTTGGGACTGGACTTCCATAGAAGCGAATCGTGCAGCTCATGTCGCAACGACGAGCTTTCATACCTACACATGCAGAGGCTGCCGGAACCCGACTTTTCGTCGGAGTTCCTTTTTCTGTAACTATGTTGTTGTTGGTGAACTGGACTTATGTAATATACTTCTTTGTTGTTTTATGGGCACAAAAGGAAATTCCAGATTAGCGGCACAGTCCACAGATCAGTTCATACTACGGCCCACTTGACCACAAATTACAGTAGTCCACATGTCAGAGAGCATCAAACCCTGGTCCTGTTTTTCCCAATCTTTCAAGATGAGAAGGAAGGAGGAGACTTCAGAAAGCTCAGGGGAGTAACGATTCAATTTCTTTCGAGCATTTCATATTGAGCCACATTCCTTTCCTTACCTATAATATGTCATTTTCATATAACCATATTCCAATTTTCCTGGGAAGATATTGATCCAGCTAAACGCTCTGGTTTCTCTACATATCCTCGATCGCAAGAATCGCATCCATACAATTCAACCCACTTGAGAAATAATGCATGCAGCAACCTTTTGTTGACCCCCCAAGTGTTGTGAGTCTCTGTTGTTGGTTTCCTAGTGGGCCGTAGATATGACTGTTGTTTAGAGTTGAGTCAAGTAGGAGTCCACAAGTAGTTAAATGATGTTGTTTTAGTTGTAATCAGTTGGTTTTCTGTTCCGATGGATGCTTGACAGGTGTCAAGATCTCATCTCTCTTTTGTATCTATTTAAGGCTGTTCTAGGGTTTCTGGTAGCATCGAATATTAAAAACTGCAATTTCCTTTCCATTTTCTGTTAGTTTTAGCTCTTCTCTTTCTCGGTTCCATTGATAGGGTTAAGCCCCTATCAAGTGGTATCATAGCTCTCGATCCGAGGGCCATGGCCAAGAACAAGACGGTGACAAACACATCGGGAGCGCCTATTGGTTCTGTAGTCATCTCTGAGGTTTCTCCAGCCGAGTATGACTTACAAGTTCTTCGAGCTGAGACCAAAGCTCAAACCAGTGCTTTGAGTGACTCTCTGGTCGCGCATAAAGAGGATGCAGCCACGCTAAGGGCTGACATGCTAGCACAGTTCAAGGTGATGAACGAGCGAGTCGAGGCTTTGGCGAATCCGATGCTGTGTTTTGGGTCGCTTCCTTTAACCTCTGGGTCTTCGGCGTTGGTCAAAAAAGGGACCACTCCGTCGTCGACTGATGGCATCTCAAAAACTGTCTTTGCTCAACTCTGCAGGCAGTGTATCCAAGACACGCCATCCTTTGAACCTTGGAGATAATGATGTGCTTCTTGGTTTCACGAGTGAGTGTGAGACAGCTCATGAGTCCTCTTCCCAACCCTTGATGCAACTTACTATTGGTGACCCTCTCAGTCTGTCTAATCTGGTCAAAACAATGGAAAGCAACCCCTAACTCATTTTTTTCAACACACTGATGGAGGAGATCACTCTTTTAACCATGGCAGGGGTTTGCACAGTGAGGCACAACAACACATTGGCGCTCCTTTGGTGTCCCAACCCATGGGTGCTTCTACACATAACAGATCTCATTCATTTCATTACTCACATGATGTTTACAACACTGCTGCAACTTTTGGCCCACCCCCCTTACCTACAAACAACCACACCCCCCATTCTCAAATGCACCAGTCTCCAAACATAAACAACCATTCTCAATCTCACCCTACCTATGCTACCACCACCACAACCACTCAAACCCCCCATTTCCAACACCATGGCAATGGCAGTCCCTCTCACACACATAGTCAACAACACAGTTTCCACCAATGTAACCCAAATTTCTCAAGCCATGACCCCAGTGTACCCTCCATGAGACAAATGAAGTTGGATTTTGCGACCTTTGGGGGTGGAGATCTTGTTGAATGGTTGCACAAGGCCGAACAATTTTTTGAATTCTATCAGGTGCCAGATGAGAAGAAGGTGGCTATAGCAGCTTCATTTAGTGGATAAAGTTGTTGATCGCTGGTTCATGTTCAAACATTAATTTCCAAACTCTTGGAGCGGCTTAGCCGAGTTGCTAATGCGTGAGTTTAGTGTGCATAATTTAGGTGAATACCAAGCTGCTCTTGCTCGCATTTCTCAAGTAGGGTCTGTGGATATGTATATGGATCAGTTTACTAAGCTGTCAAGGTGTGCACCAGGGTTCACACCACAGGCACTGCTCTCATTTTTTATTGAAGGTTTGAAGCCCTACATTCGAACAGGTGTCAAGGCACATAGACCTTCCACACTCTATGTAGCGTGTGAGTTGACAAAGCTGTTTGAGGGAGGGGACACCCAACAGAGATTTCAAAGAGTCACTGGGTTACCAAGGCAGCAAGCTATTATGCCTCTGGCGGCTCCCCCGCGTGCTCAAGGCCCTCCTCCTCAGCCACAACTGAGAGCTCAGAATGTGTCGGCTTTAGCCAATCCAGGGGCTGTAGGAAAAATGGAGGAAATAGGAGACTCACACAAGTTGAACACCAAGAGCGTAGAGCCCGGAACCAATGTTTTTTCTGTGATGAGCTCTTTCGACCGGGACACAATTGTCGGCGAGAACAGGCATCATGGTTATTGAGGTACTACAGGATGAAGTTCCACAACTCCCTCCTAACGAGTTACCTCCTCCTATCATTGATGATTTGGACCAATTGGATAATGTGGAAGATAATGACGAGGTGGAGCTCAGAGCTATGGGAGATGGTAGTGCTACTTCAACTATGCAACTCAAGGGGAAAATCCTGAACAAGGCAGTGCATGTCCTAATTGATTCGGGGGCATCACACAACTTTGTGCACCCTGTAGCGCTCAAAGCATCGAAGCATGAGGTCCAAAAAATTAGTCCTCTAAGAGTCCGGCTTGTTAGTGGAGCAATTATGTACACTAAAGGGCAGGTAAAGGTTGAAATTACATTGCAAGGTTTAACCTTAACCACTTCCTTCTATGTTCTGCCTATATCAGGTTGTGAAGTTGTAATGGGGGCAAGTTGGCTCAAAACTCTTGGGGATATATTCTGGAATTTTGAGACTATGATGATGAAGTTTCAGATTGGAGGGCATACATTCTGTTTGCAGGGACTAACAACACCGGAAGCTTCGGTTGTTAGTTGTAAAACTATGACGAAGTTGTTGAGGAAAGAGAAAGAGGCAGTCCTTGTGCAAGTGCACTCTTTGGCTGCTGAACGGAGAAATACAGAAGTCCATCCTGCCATCAAGTCGTTGTTGGCCCAAATATGCAGATGTTTTTGCCCCCCCCCCCCCCCCCCCCCAGCAGCCTCCCTCCCCACAGAGCACAGGATCATAGGATTGAGTTAGTGCCAAACACGCCCCCCATTAGCGTGAGACCTTATCGTTGCTCCCATTCCCATAAAATAGAAATAGAGAAGATAGTTCAAGAAATGCTGGCCAATGGTGTGATCAGGCCGAGCACAAGCCCCTTCTCTTCTCCTGTGTTGTTGGTAAAAAAGAAAGATGGTTCATGGAGGCTTTGTATCGACTATATGGCTCTAAATGCTGCCACAGTTAAGGACAAGTACCCTATCCCTGTGGTGGATGAGTTGATCGATGAAGTTCATGGTTCGACGATCTACACAAAGTTGGACTTGAGGGTAGGTTATCACCAAATTCGGATGGCCGAGAATGATATTCCTAAAACTGCCTTCCGGACTCATACAAGTCACTCCTCAACTTTCCAGTCCTTGATGAATGATGTCTTACGCGCACTCTTGAGGAGATGTGTTCTGGTATTCTTCGATGACATCCTCATCTTTAGTCCTTCCCTCTCAGCCCATTTACAGCATTTGGAAATGGTGTTTCAAATCCTACAACATAATTCTTTGGTTGTTAAAGAAAGCAAGTGCAGTTTTGGTGTCTCCCAAGTAGAGTACCTGGGGCACGTTATTAGTGGCAAAGGTGTGTTTGTCGATCCCTCAAAGATAGAATGCGTGAAGAATTGGCCAACACCCAAGACTCTCAAGCAGCTGCGGGGTTTCCTTGGTCTTGCCGGTTACTACCGCAAATATGTTAAGGGATTTGGTCTGATTGCAAAGCCTCTCACTAGTCTACTTAAAAAAGATGGATTTAAGTGGGATGAGGAAGCAATGAGGGCCTTCGAGGAATTGAAAGCAGCACTCACTTCAACACTTGTACTAGCTTTTCCTGATTTCTCAAAACCCTTTACTATCGAGTGTGATACTTCGGATGTGGGAATTGGGGCATCCTATTGCCTTTATGAGTAAGGCTCTATCCCAAAGACACCTCTCTCTTTCGGTTTATGACAAAGAGATGTTGGCTATAGTGACTGCTATTGAGCATTGGCGACCATACCTTTTAGGCCACCATTTCACCATTTACACCGACCACAAGACTATTGAGCATTTCCTCAACCAGCGAGTAACCACACCCTCTCAACAAAAATGGTTGCTGAAACTCCTCGGGTATGACTACTCAATCCACTACAAAACGGGAAAAAACAACGCTGCACCAGATGCCTTGTCTCGGTCTGCAGCTCTCAATGCTATGATGGGCGCGTCTATACCAACTCATGAGTTTGTTAGTGAGATACAAAAGGCATGTCTTACAGATGCTACCCTAGTAGAGTTGATTCAAACACTCCAAGAATCACCCCCACAACAAAAACCACTTCTCACTGCACAATTCTCAGCTGATGTATAAAGGAAGGGTGTTTGTACCAAATATTGACAATTGGAGGCAGAAGGTGATCCAAGAGTTCCATTGTGGTTTGGTGGGAGGACATGCTGGTAGGACTCGCACTTACATGAGGGTGAGAAAAAATTTTGCGTGGTCAGGACTACAAAGGGATGTGAAGCTATTTGTAGCTAATTGTGATATATGCTAGCAAAACCACTATGAGTCTAGTAGACCTCCGGGGCTGCTGCAACCAATTCCAGTCCCTAAGAGAGCATGGAGCGTTATTTCAATGGATTTCGTAGAGGCTTTGCCAAAATCACAAGGAAAAACTGTTATCTGGGTTGTGGTGGATAAGTTTAGCAAAGTGGCTCATTTCATACCTCTTTCTCATCCATACACTGCAGTGGCACTTTCAGGGATCTTTGTTACAGAAGTATTTCGTTTACATGGTATGCCAGATGCTATTATCTCAGATCGTGACCCCATTTTCATAAGCTTATTTTGGGAGCAGTTTTTCAGACTGCAGGGTACTACTTTGAACAAGTCAACAGCATATCACCCCCAAACGGATGGTCAAACCGAGAACCTCAATCGCACATTGGAGCAGTATCTACGTTGTGTTACTGGAAACAAACCTCATGAATGGGTAGCTGCCCTCCCTTGGGCTGAATGGTGGTATAACAGTGCCTACCACTCAGCTCTAAAAATGACACCTTTTGAAGCTTTGTTTGGCTATGCCCCCCTGCCATTAAACCATACACACTTGGTTCTACTGCAGTGGCAGACGTGGATGCACAACTTCGAAGTAGAGATGAGCTCTTAGCATTGATTAAACGAAATCTCCATCAAGCTCAGAACCGGATGAAGACATACTATGATAAACATCGCACAGAGAGATCATTCGAAGTTGGGGACTGGGTCTATGTGAAACTCCAGCCTTATAAATAGACTTCAGTCAGCACCACAATGTTCCATAAGTTGGCATCAAAGTACTATGGTCCTTTTTAGGTACTTGAGAAGATCGGAGCAGTGGCATACAAGTTGGCACTTCCAGGTACAGCAAAAATCCATAACGTCTTTCACGTTTCCCTCCTAAAAAAGAGAATTGGGCATGCTGTTACAGCTGAGGCAACACTTCCAGATATCAGGGATTTGTCTACTCTTAAATGGGTCCCTGGGGCTGTTTTACAAACAAGGATGATCAAACAAAAGGGGGCAGCAGCAACTCAGTGGCTTGTTCATTGGATGAGGACGGCTAGAGAAGAGGCTACTTGGGAATTCGCTGAAGATATTATGCAGTGTTATCCAGACTTTAAGTTTTGAGCAGTTCAAACTTGTGGACAAGTTTGTGGTGGAACCGGGATGGAATGTTGTGAGTCTCTGTTGTTGGTTTCCTAGTGGGCAGTAGATATGGTTATTGCTTGGAGTTGGGCCGAGTAGGAGTCCACGAGTAGTTAATTGATGTTGTTTCAGTTGTAATCAGTTGGTCGTCAGGAGAAATTTTTGTATGCTCCTGGCGGACCACGTGGCATACTGACATGGTCCTCCTTGCCAATAAAAAGTTAACACGTTGTCTCTGTTTAATTCAATTAAAATAAAATATTTCTGTATAATTGTTAAAAGAACATTTTGGATCTCTTAATTCTGAGTGTTTATCGTCCTCTTTGATATATACTCCTGAGCAACTCATCTCACTGTATTCTTCTGCATCTTAATCTTTGATAATTGATGCTCCTGTGAAGATGCAAAGCATTCTCAAAGTCCAGACCATTAACCAAATTCTCTTCACATTCTCAAAGTCCAGACCATTAACCAAATTCATATGATATTACTGAGATTTCTGGGCTAAAGAGGATGAGTTATGAGACAAGATGTAAGTCAATGAAATTCCAATGTTGTTGATGGAATCATTTGATTATTTGTTTATCTCATCCATAAACACAAATCATAACCCCGATTCTCCAAAATCCACATAATTATATTCAAAATCTGTGCAAATCCTGCAAACCCAGATAAACTTTTGCAGCATGTTGACAACATTGAGTTTTTCCCAGGGAGCCGTTCTTTTAAGGTTTCAGAAAGCTATTCCTTTGAAGAAATTGTTAAGTTTACTGACTATAATTGTCGACGAATGAAGTTTAATTGAATGTGGAATATGACTCCACCGTCACTCTATCAATCTTGATGAAGATGGCGTCGTGCCTTCTTCCATTGGAGATGTGTTTCGGCAGAGATGTAAAAGAACATCTTTTCTCAAAATAACGAAACAGCTCTATTTTAATTGAATTAAACAAGAGGCAATGTGTTAACTTTTTATTGACATGGAAGACCACGTCAGTATGTCACGTGGTCCTCCGGGAGCATACAAAAATTTCTCGTCAGACGGGTTAATTAAGTAAGCTAGGTTTTCTGTTTCATCCGATAGATACTTGAGAGGTGTCAAGATCTCATCTCTTTTTTGTACCTATTTAATGCTGTTCTAGGTTTCCTGACAGCCAACGAATATCAAAAACTGCAATGTCCTATCCATTCTCTGTTAGTTTTAGCTCTTCGCTTTCTCGGTTCCATTGATAGGGTTAAGCCCCCCTATCACCAAGTCTCTATATATAAGAAATATTCACATTCTCACTCTTCACCATAAACAGAGCTTTCCTTATTCAATGACCACCATAGCTGCTGCTGCTGCTTCTTCTTCTCCTCCTCCTCCTCCTCCATTTCGTAGATTGACATACGATGTGTTCCTCAGTTTCAGAGGTACAGATACCCGCAATAATTTCACAGACCATCTTTACACTGCTCTCATACACAATGGGATACGCACATTTCGAGATGATGACGAACTTGTGAGAGGGGAGTCAATTGGTCCGAATCTCTTGAAAGCAATTGAAGAATCGAGATATGTCATTGTGGTTGTTTCACGAAACTACGCCAATTCTTCATCTTGTTTGGATGAGATTGCAAAGATTGTGGATTGCAAGAAAGAAAAGGGACAAAAAGTGCTTCCAGTGTTCTATGATGTTGATCCATCTGAGGTACGAAGACAGACAGGGGACTACTTTGTTGAAGCATTTGAGAAGCATCAAAACAGGTTTCAAGGAAATCCAGGAAAAGTAAAGAGGTGGAGAGATGCTCTTTCTGAAGTCGGCGATCTCTCTGGATGGCATTTGCAAAATGGGTAAACACTTCTTCCATTTATTTTTATGTTTTTTTTAGAGCTTAAGATATATATGGATATATATGGTTTTTTTAGTTTATTTTTAATCTTCCATGAGGGAACTTGAAATTTGAGGACCTGTTAAGTTTAGGATGTAATTGTTCAGCTAAACCCATTTTTCATTATTCAAATGATGTGCATAGCTAGCTGAGTTATATGATGCCTTGATCAAAAGTACATTATACAGATTTTCATTGTTTTTATCAAATTAATGGTTCTTATAAACCTCCAACCTCTCTAATTGTAGCTCTAGGCCTTTCCCTTATACATATAGGATCTAGAAGATGATTATTTACTACTTTCCAGCAGGTCTGAAGCCAAAGTTATTCAACAAATTGTTCAAAAGATATTCACCGAGTTAAATGAAATAATCTCAACATCTGAGGGTTTAGTTGGGATGGATTCCCACCTGAATGAAATGCTTTCATACTTAGACTTTGGTTGTCATGATGTTCGGATCATAGGCATTTGGGGTATGGGTGGTGTCGGAAAAACAACTATTGCACAAGTGGTTTCTGAGAGGGTAAAAGCTCAGTTTGAAGGTGATAGCTTTCTTGAGAATGTTAGAGAGGTAACTGAAAAGCAAGGTGTGGTTCATTTACAGCAGCAACTTCTTTTGAACTTGCTGAAAAGTACTGAACATGTACAAACCAGTAAAATGGGAAAAGATATAATCAGGCATAGACTATGTGATAGAAAGGTTCTTCTCATTCTTGATGATGTGGATCAGGACGAACAATTGCAAGCATTGTGTGGTCGTACTTGATTTGGTCCAGGGAGTAGAGTCATTATAACATCGAGAGATGAACATTTGCTCAGTGCGTTTGGAGTAGATGGAGTATACAAGGTGAAACCACTAACTGATCCTGAAGCTCTTCAGCTCTTCCATATGAAAGCCTTTAAGAAAGACCAGCTGGTTGGGGAAGACTTTCTCAAGTTATCCAAGGAATTTTTGAAGTATTGTAAGGGTCTTCCATTAGCTATTAAAGTTTTGGGTTCATCTGTCAATGGTAGAAGTGAAAAATTATGGTCAAGCGAATTGAAGAGACTAAAAAAAAGTCCTAATATGAAAATAATTAGTGTCCTTAAATTTAGTTATGATGGATTACAAGAAACAGAAAAGAAACTTTTTTTGGACCTCGCATGTTTCTTTAAAGGGGAGGACATAGATCGTGTAAAAAGAATATTACAAGGTAGTAATGACAATTCTCTAGACTTAGATCTAGAAGTTCTCCTGGAAAAATCTATGGTAATTCTATTTGGAAAAAAGTTGTGGATGCATGATTTGATACAAGACTTGGGTTGGGAACTTGTTCGTCAAGAATGTTGTCAAGACCCTGGACAACGTAGCAGGTTGTGGCTTTCCAACGAGATCCTCCATGTATTTGAGCGGAATAAGGTGAGAAACTGTACGTGTAAAGCTGAAACAAAGATTCTTTTTTGTGGTATGCTTCTCTTGTACAATATAACAATACTTGTTTCTTTCTCTTGATTACTAGGGAACGAGTGCAGTTCAAAGCATATCCCTCCAACGTCCAACAAAAGACAATGTGGTTCACTCAATCAATGATTCCTTTTCAAATATGGACAGATTGAGATTACTCAGAATTTGGAATGTGAAGTTTTCTGGCGATGTCAAATATCTGTCCAATGAGTTACAGTATCTGGATTGGCATGAATGCCCTCTAGTTTCTTTACCGTCAGACTTTCAACCAGATAACCTTGTCGAACTTCACATGTACTCAAGCCGCATCGAGCAATTATGGAGGGTTGGAAATGTAAGATCTTGATAAATTTTTTGCATAGTCATATTGTTGAATGTGCATCATAAACCTGGATTAGATTGTAGTCTCTTGTCTGCTACATTTAGTTAGAAACAGCAAGTGCTTTTTAGTAATACGCAAGGTCCTAGTTGTGCTCATTTAAACATCCATATAAAAATAACAGCTAACAATGCCATTGTTATACTAAAATAGGATTATTTGCACGTCAGTAATGAAGTTTACATTTTACCTTCTTTCTTTTACACTTCCTGTAATTTGGAAACTAAGCATTTGTGCCAAACTCTATCAAGCAATTAATAAGACTCATGATAATTATATATTATACCGTGATACTGAAAGAGAGTACTGAATCCATGTATTTCCCTCTGTGCAGAGATATAGTGTCCATGTTTCTCATTATTAGAATGTAGGTATATATCGATAAGAATGCCTTGATACGAGAGATAATGCAATTTTCACATCATAATACTGTATCTTTGGTAGTTGGACTGAATATTACTAAGGCGTATGTAGACACTATCATTGATGTTTTGTATCCATACTTTATTGTTCATCTCTGTTTTTCATTTAAAGGATGAGAAGGTTCTGAAAAAAATATTGTACCAGGGATGGGGCATGCTGCGATTCATGAATCTGAGTGGTTCACAATACTTGACATCGACTCCAGACTTCAGTCAGGTTCCAGAACTTGAGATCTTGGTGCTTGCAGATTGTACAAGCTTGGTTAAAGTTCACCCATCTCTTGGATTTCTAAAGAAACTTTACTTTTTGAATATGAGAAATTGCAAGTCTCTTGAGAGCATTCCACCTTTCACTAGTTTGGAATCTCTAAAAACTTTGAATCTTTCACTCTGTTCAAGACTGAAGAAATTTCCAGAAATTGAAGGAGATATGAAAAGATTGTTGGAAATTTATTTAGGTGAAACTTCCATTGAGGAATTGCCCCCATCAGTTGAAAGGTTGACTGGTCTTACCATGTTAAGCTTAATAGACTGCAAACACCTCTTGTATCTCCCTGCTACCATTCAATTCTTGACATCCTTGAAACGTCTGACTTTAATAGGCTGCTCAAACCTTGATAAGATACCTGAGAATCTGAAGCCTGTGGAATGTCTGGAGGAGCTGCAAGTAGATGGTACTGCTATAAAGGAGTTATCCTTCCTTGTTGGTATGAAGAATCTAAGATATCTATCCTGCGAAGGATGTAAAGGTCTTCATCACGCTTCCAATAGTTTGTTGCTGCCTGATTCACTATCAAGTTTATCTTGTTTGGTACAGCTAGACTTAAGTGATTGCAACCTTATGGATGGATCTATCCCTGATGAGCTTAGCAGCTTGATCTCCTTGGAAACATTAGATTTAAGTGGTAATAATTTTTGTCAATTACCTGAAAGTATCTCTCAACTCTCAAAGCTTGAGACTCTGTATGTGTACAATTGTAGACAGCTTCAGTTGTTGCCCAAGCTTCCATCAAGTTGTCGACATGTGGATGCACAAGGTTGTCCCTCACTGCCGGAAGCCGCAAATCAATTCAAAGTATTGACATCTATTGAATCTGGAGTGACTACTGTCAATTATCTCGATTCTCGTGGAGACTTGGAAAGTTTCAAAGGGTGGAGTCATTCATCAGATGCCCAGGGATCTTGTGACATGAGTTTCAGCATGAGAGCAGACAAGCATTTGGAGTGGGAAGAAGTTGGTCATTTATCAGTTCCAGTTAATACACTTCTAAAAGACATTGAAGTACGTCTCTTTCTTTCTAACTAGCTACTCATTTGAGTCCTTTCCTTATTCTGGTCATGTATGTTTGTATAAGTACCTCATTGTGGAAATGAACTAAAATGTTCTGAAATTCTCATATACATGTGCCCTCTTGTTGACTGTATGTAGTATATACTTTTCATAACTAGCAATATAAAAAACATTTCTCCTGTTGCAGCTTTCAGATGACTTGTCAAATTCTAGTTATGCCGTTTTTGTTGATAATGAAATTCCCGAGTGGTTCAGCAGTGTAACTACCAATAATCCCATATCAATCCAGATACCTCCAAATCTGACAGATGATAACAAGTGGAAGGGGGTTGCCGCATGTGCTGTTTTCTCATTCAAGGGACGTTCTGCTATCTCCCTTGTTGAACCGCATTCTAAAAGTTCTAGTTACTCCTATCAATGCTCAGTGGAAAGTGATATATTCTATATGGAACCATCCATTTTTGACCGGGAAGAACTCCTCAGGGTAGTTAGATCAAGCTCTCATATACTTTTGATTTTCTATCGACCTAGCTGTGAGTTTGGAACGTGGTTAAATAGATCAACGGTGATGTCTGCTGGATTTGGAACAAATAACCCGTTTATGGACGTCCAGAAATGTGGAATTCGTCTAGTTTATGAGCAAGATGCTGGATGGTTAGCCAAACTATTCCCTGGTAGTATTGCCATTTATCTAAATGATGTTCAAGATGCCACACTAAAACCAGGCTGGCTTAGTCAAGTCGATAAATGTTTGAAATGGTAAAACTTAGTTTTCTGAATTAAATGCTGCATTGTATTGAAACTTCACCGTTGGTTACCTCTACTTTTGAGTCTTTAATACACTCATTCTTTTTTATATATGCAATTGCAGGGAGAATTTTATTCCGCCTCGCGAACAAGTCTCCACAATTCGGCTGAGAAAGAACATTGAGTCTGTTCTTCCAAGATACCTTGAGGTATGTGGGTCTATATTTTCCTATCTGTATATTTGCGATAAAAGTGGTTAGGTTCTAATTTCTGTATTTTGGACTCCAGGCATTGAATCATAACTCTGCAATTTACAAATTTAATCTCAGAGAAAGCCCAGCATGGTTTGAGTCCTTTAATTGTACTGATACAACCATGACAGAAAGAGATAGTACTCATACAAGGCCAGGGTCTTCCGTCTCAATCGAGCTGCCTCAGAATCTACACAAGACTAAGAAATGGATGGGATTTGCAATATACGCATCAATTGCAGGGGATCAGCTTGAAAAAGTACAAGAGGAGTATCGTGTTCATCTTCAACTCAAAATGGGTGGATGTTATAAAGATTTGTCACAAAAATTCAAATACGCCAAGTCAGAAGAACACCATCAACTTTTGATTGTTTACATACCACGGACACAGATTCCCTTAGCTTTCGCTCAATCATCAACAAAAATGATGAACATTTCCTTCAGAACCACGTGCCCTGGTGTAGAGGTTCAAAGAAGTGGAGTCCGTATTGTGTACCAGGAAGATCTCCAAGAGTTAGTTGAGACAATCATCCAGTGCATGCAAAGAGAAGATACTGTTGAACTCTATGATAAGTTGGTGGTGGAAAAATGGATAAAGTCGATACGATTGCAAGGTCAATCAAAGGGCATATATACTCCAAACGAACGTGACTCCAGAACCAGACGGGAAAGGAAGTTTCAATTGCTCTCTGAAAAATATAGAAATTGGGTCTCTCTCTCTCTCTCTCTCTCACATACTTTTTTGTTAGTTGTTGGTGGTTTTTTGGCGAGACACATGACTTAACATTTGATCTTCCATTTACAGGACTGGTCTGCTTCTTCTTCGATGTTTGGTTGTGTGTTCTATGGAGCTGAAACTCCCAGGTGGAAATGGTTTATGCATTTTAACCAAGGAAACTCCGCAGAAGTAGAACTGCCTCCGAATGTGTTTGATGATGCCAATTGGTTGGGGATCGCTGTGTGTGCGTTGTATTGGCAGTCGCATGAAGATCCAAACATCATTGGTGACAGCACTACTCCTGATTTAGAGTTCATTGTGCTCAGTTGTTGTCTGGACTCTGATGTTGCTTCCGATGGCTTATTTGATTTTAAATTTGAGCGAGTTTTAAAGAAACTCAAGCCATGGGAATTTGCATCCGATTTCACCTTCTTCTACATTCCCCGCGTTCGATATTTAAAATTCTGGAGGCAATGCAATCTGGCCAGGGTAACTTTTTCGTCATCCAGCCCATGTTTAGGACTGCACAGTTGCTCCCTTCGTCTGGTATTCAAGAAGGACATTGAAGATCTAGTACAGACACTGTCCCTCTGCGAGTTGCCTTGAATATGGCACTAGCCAGCTAGTGCTCATGGAGGTTCTGCTTGCTGTACGTAACTTGAGTAGCCTCTCTTGACTAATTTTTCAATAGATCAATTTTATCAATCTGCAGAACTTATCTGACATATTTTTCATCTGGCTTGGCAGAAGTAACAAGATCTGCACTGACATAAGGCAAAGTTTGTCGAAGTTCAATGCTTTCCTGACCCAACTAGGAAGTTAGTTTCCAGCCACTTTCTGCTACTCCACTCAATTAGCTAGATATTTTGCACCTAAAGTACCTGTATTCTAGTTAATTTAAGCTTCTATTTTTGACCAAAAGATGGTTAGGTAGGTTAACTCTCTTGTACTATGTAAGTTTAAATTTGTTTTTGTATTGTCAAGAATTTAAGTTCCAGTTCTAACTCTAAGCACTCAAGTTTGCTATAAACTCAGGCTACTGTTCTTGCACTTCAATTATGACTGCGCAATTTGAATCAAAGCATCCATGTTGTGTATATTGATTGTAGTTTGTTAATTTAAAATTTGAAGCTCAAATTTTGTCGTCTGCAAGCAAGAGTTCTCCAAATGGAGGATGAGGAACAAACAATTCCTTTTGCTCAAGATTGGTGTGCATGGATCAATGGACACATGGTCGATAGTGTTGAAATACCAAAAAAATATACGTCTGAATTTTATTCATTCTGAATTACCTAATTCTAACAGAACACGATATTGTGTTACAGAATCCAAAATAATGATGTATATAATGTTTAATGGTTTTCTTCATTCTGAATTTGTAATGAGAATAATCAGATATGCAATGTGAGAAATGCAAGTCACATTTTCATGAATGATGCTAATTCTAGAAAGAGAAAACCAACTGTAAGGTGCAAGTAGAAGGGGTGATCGAATAGAGAGGTTCATTCTAAAAATTATCCATTCTAGTATAAAAAAAAAAAGTTTATACTATCAACTAACACCTCACTCGACTCAACCGAATGATGATCACTTTTTTTTTTCTTTTTTTTTTTTTTTGAAAAACCGAATGATGATCACTCAAATGTACAGTATCTACAAAACAGCAAGCAACACAGACACACAACATGCCAGCAACACACTACTAGCAAAATGAAGCTTCACACAGATTTAAATCAGTGTAAAATATAGATATCTCACACAGACATCCGTGTGAGAAAGCCATTAGTCACGCTACACTCACGAATTGCTTATCCGTGCTGTTTGCAGGGGGGCTAATGCTCAACACACACAGATAAAAAAGTCCGTGCGAATAGCTGACGTGGGGCCCATCACATATCCATAAAACGTGATTGCTTTTTGAGAACATATTCAGTGAGAACAACTTTGTAATTCACACGGATGTCTGTGCGAATTAGGTTGTAATTCACACGGATAACTGTGCGAATTGGGTTGTAATTCACACGGATAACTGTGCGAATTGGGTTGTAATTCACACGGATAACTGTGTAAATATAATTCACCTAAATCTGTGAGGAATTTTGTGTACTTTCATTCACACTATTTTGTGTGAAATAGGGATAACATTAAAAAAAATATAATATCAAATACTAATTTCCCCTGCTCATATTTTTCTGATATATATATATATATATATATATATATATATATATTTCATTCTATTTACAATCAAACATTCAAACAACACAAATCCACAACTCCATCCATAACATAACAGTTGGCATTCCCATATAAATGTATATAGTTTACATTCCTAGCTACCAACATAGTTTACATACCTTAATTTTTACAATTCTTGGATTACAAAACAAGGTTACTTTTCTAGAATACAATGTTGTTCAAGGTGGAAAACCACTAAGAATTTCCCCCTAAGAACAACATAA
Organism: Fragaria iinumae; assembly: GCA_009720345.1. Taxonomy (NCBI): domain Eukaryota; kingdom Viridiplantae; phylum Streptophyta; class Magnoliopsida; order Rosales; family Rosaceae; genus Fragaria; species Fragaria iinumae. Next base: position 32,699,216 of record CM019121.1, on the reverse strand, counting down.
TCCTTGTCCAAGAATAGATTTCATCAAAGTAAACATAGATAGAACCATCAAAATAGCTAATGACATATTGGGGTGAAACTAACCATATTAGCAAGGCTGCACACGACGAACCGTTTGAGGCATTTCAGACCGATACACATCATTGATATCTGGGGTTGGGATCACATGTCTACTGCCTTCTGGTTGTGTTGGCTCCATTTGGGGTGCTGTCTCAATTTGCGAAAATCCAGCATCTCTCAGCATTCTACCCATTTCATATGTAGCTAGTTCCTTCACCTTCTTTGTCATAAGTATTTCTTGCTGCCTTTTGAAGTCCTCCATTTGTGCAGTGAGTCTTTTCTCCATATCAAAGGTTTCATTCCTAATTCTCTCTTCCCTTTCAGCAGCTTTTTTCCTCTCATTTTCAGCCTCAATCTTTAATCGTTCCATCTCCACACGTTGTTCATCAAGTTTAGCTTTCATTGCTTCCACGGTGCTAGAAGTAGTTCTTTTCTCAATGTGAATATTTGGAACATCACGCCAATGAACTCCACCTCCAAGTCCCCTCACTCGGTTACGTTTCTCCGGCCCAAAAACTTCTGCATAGATATCTTCTCTAACCTCTGGAGTAATCTCAACATTTAACTTTCTTCTCTCCTCTTCAGCCTTTTCCAAATCTTGCTGCATTCAATCATGAAACTATTATAAACTATAATTACCATTGCATTCAATCAACCTTCTTTTCTATTTTCAAATTCACTGAATTCATTCTCAACTGAAAATCCACTACTTTTATACTAAAATCTGTATTAGTATTCAACTGAACATAAACATCTTAGCACTTTCATAAAATAAAAACCAATACAAATACCAACTTAGTTATTTCAATACTCACCACTACTTTGGTTTCATAAAATAAAAACCAATGCAAATACCAACTTAGTTATTTCAATACTCATCACTGCTTTGGTAGATGCAGGGTCAACATATTCATTTGTTTTTCCTTTCTTACGATGTGTCAACTTGAAGATTTCCAACCTATCAGGCTGTTCCTCAACCCCATTCTGAACTTGCTGCAATGTAGGATACGCAAAGAATTAAACATCATTCAATTGACACATAATATACATTAACATGATAACTCACCCATTCATACACAACTGCTGAAAAAGTCCTTGTGCCTGTACTGTGATGCATTACCCTTTGCGAGCGATTACTGACATTAATATCAGCCTTGGTCTGTAAAGGACATTAATATCAACCTTCACATATTATATTGGTCTGTAAAGGACACTCATACATTACTCATCATACATATTATATTGAACCACGAGTAAAATGCGAGAAATGCATCATTACCTGAGTATCCTCATCATCTAAGTGAGTAACAAAAGCTTTCCATTGATCACTATCTATGGAAGACAAAGGGCATTGAAAACGCTCATCAGTCCCTTTGTTGGGCAACCAATACAATTTCTTCAAGTCTGCCTTGTGGTGCTTCCAACGATTTGAGAGTCTCTCAAGTGCATATTTCTTGATTTTAATCTTCTTAGCAGCAGTGTCAGCCTCAGACCAATCAATTGTCCCCTACAATTCCAAATATTATAATCTCTTATTAATTAGATGAATCAACTTATCAATATAATTCTAGATTTTAAGTTTACATACCTCAATATGCAACCATGCCTTTCCAAGGTCGTTATCAACATCAAAGTGGCGCCAATCCTTGACGTCAATTGGGAAATAAACGCCATCAGTTGCCAAACTACCAAGGAAATGGCTGTAATGTGCACACTTATCCCTTGGCCACACAGGTGCCCCATACATTCCCCACTTAGCCCGTTCTCTGACTCCACCCACTGCCCATTTTCCAATCGTTTTCCCTCGCCCTCTTTTCTTATTACCGTGACTAGCTACACTACTATTTTCAGTAGAAGCTGTTGGTTGAGGCACAAATAAACGACCAACATCTTGAGTTTCACTGTCATCATATTGGATATTATCTTGCAGCAATTCCAGGCCATCATCAGCTAACTGAAAATCTATGTCATAATTGGACATTCTGCAATTAAACAAACGTCAACATACTGTAATAGCTGTTGTTAAGCATCTAGGTTGATATTGGAAACATTGTCATAGCTGTTGTTACAATTCTAGATTGATAGCATACTTGTATATATTCAGTCTGTTGCTACAAAATGGTGCAAGTTCATATTGAAAAACAGTATTGCCACTCCCAGAAAATTCAAGCCTATTGAACTTTTTGATTGTCTAATCCAGTAGTCACAGATTCTTTTTCCAGAAAAACTCAAACTCATAATCAACTCCAGGTGAACAGAGTAAAAGCTAGTGTTAGATTGAAGGTTAATCTGCTTTCACTCATAGTTAGTAAAACCTAAGCACATGCTCACAAAGAAGATGAGCAGCTGAGAAATATAGTAATATACATGGATCTTATTATTTTGTGAAATCTGGTCTTAAAGTTTCACTTTCACTCTCATTCTGAACTCACTTTGACTGCAGAGAGCTGCTATGGGTGGCGACATAAACACTCCTCCTGGTAGTGGTAAGTTTCAACTCTCTTCTCATTTCTCCTTTGGCAAAATTAGTTTTGGCAGCTAAATAATCAAACATGGTTTTTGGCATGTGGATTAGTGACATTAACACAATAGTGTTAACTATTAAGCACTGACTCATGCAGATTATGGGGAAGAACATTCTACCAAAGTCTCATCTCCACGTCTTAGGTACCTAATGGGGATGTTATCAGTATATCTCTTTATTCATTTTCTTGTGTTTTCGTTATTCTGTTTGGTGTTGTATTATCAAAGGAATGGAACAAGAGCCCAAGATCATTGACTCAAAACCAAAATTCAGGGCAAGAAGACAAGCACTAAACTCATAACTGGAATTTTATTCTAACAACCCTAAGTCTAATAAAACCAACCACATAAATTAGCAGAAATGAAGCCAAATCCATCCAGAATAAAGATGTATGTCTATGACCTCTTGGGATCCATTACATCAAGCAAATGAAAAGGAAAGAGATGGTGGGTCTTACTGGCTTTATATCTATCCCAGATTCTAGTTTCCCAACAACAAAACCAATTCATAATTCCAATTCAAGTCCAAAGCTTAACCTCATTCCACCAAATGAAAATTAATTCGGCATATCATTTGGTTAGAAATCCCTCTCAATAAACCCGACGGATATGAAAATTAGCATAGAAATTCACAGCCAATTTATAGATCTACAAACTCAAATGACCATGTACTTTACCCGTTCAGTATGCTCAGAGTTAGTGAATGAATACACGTACCTTTACCGGCTTTCGGCACACCGATGGTGGTGGGATCTGAGTCGGCGATCGGACGTTCCTTTACCGGCTTCCGGTACAGCGGTGATGATGGGATCTGAGTCGGCAATCGGAGCAGCAGTCCTTGTTCCTCTCTTGTGTGGTTGTGGAAAGACAGTAAATAGAGACTCAAATGCACCTTGTGTTCTGGCAATACACCCCTCTCTTTTTCTTTTTTTTCTTTAACTTAGGCACTTTAGTCCGTGTGGGTATCTAGTTTTGAGCGGCATTACACCCGCCCCAAATTTGCAGCATTGAATTGAATTAGAGTAGGCAGTTTTAAGCGGCAATACACCCCACCTTACACTTAGAGCTACTGTCAAATATCTCAATTCTTTTTAAGCTTGATCTTCAATTTAGAGCTAAACAAATGTAAAAGGGACAACTATTGTGTTCCCATCAATTGAACACATTTGTTACATTCCCATATAGATCAAGTCCCTTGGTTTTGCCTTCATGCACAGAAAAAGCAACTACAAGCAAAATATTAATCCAATTTGCCTAGATGAACAAATGACTAATCCAAATTAACTCCTGAGATATCCGTTCGTGGTAGCGTCACATCTTCCTCATTCACTGTTTCATGTCCTAGTTGTTGAGGCGCATACGGTGCTCGATCAAGATATATACCCATATCAAAAAAGTCCCTTGGTTTTGCTTTCACAACAACCTCCCAGTCAGGTTCAATAGGATCTTTAACGTAAAAAACTTGTTGTGCTTGAGTAGCAAAAATGAAGGTATCGGATGGTGGAAGCAAATAATTAAAGTTTACCAATATGAAGCCAAACTCATCCTTTTTCAATCCTCGACTATCTGTCCGGCTATCAATCCAATTCCCCTCAAACAACAATACTTTCCTACCATTATGATAGTCCAATTCGATGATATCATTCAATACGCCGTAATACTCAAGCATGTCATCTCTTGGTTGGCGGTCATTGGCAGTAGCATAGCAATTACTTCCAGCTTGGACAAAAATACCGCTATTTTGATATGTAGAACCAGTGTCAACTGACTTCACATGGAAACGGCAACCATTCATGGCGTATCTTTTGTAACGTTTGGCTTCATTATATGGTCCTTCCGCCAATGCGCAAATATCAGGATCAATATTCACATCACCTTCATTAATCTTTTCTCTAATCTGCAGATGAAACAAAGATTTGCAGCACATCAATTCTCAACATTATGATAAATATATAAGTTAGAAATTCACTGTCCCATATCAGTAAAATTTGCAGCATTGTATTTATATATAATATATTTACCTTAATCTTAAAGTACATGGAAAATGATAAATTTGCTCGTCTCTCACTCTCTTGTACAGAACGTCGACCTCTTCTCCTTTTCTCTATTTCCACATGCTCCCTATTATTGAAAAGTACATATAAGTACATTACTTAGTTAAGCTCTACATTTCAATTGAAATTAGTAATGTATACAATCACAAAGTAGCTCCAAACATACTTCAAGTGGTTGTCAATTTCTGGACAGTTGAGAAGCACATGCGTATGAGCTCGCTTCTTCTCCTCATCAGTTAACATAAACTTTTTTCCCTTTTCTAAAGCTCGTCCCTTTGTAACAAACAATGGCAACCCAGGTCTGACGATGTTATTAGGGTCATCAGCATTACGAGACAGTCTGATTCTTTCTGATTCAGTATCACCTGATAAATACATGGTACAAAATGAGAGACACTCATCTATTATGTATCCTTCAGCAATGCATCCTTCAGGTTGAGCCTTATTGCGAACATACAGCTTCAATGTGTGCAGAAACCTAAACACTAACAGTTTAATTAATCATGCCAAGAGATGAACGTACATATCAATGAATACTAAACCATAAAATAGATTTACCTTTCAATTGGATACATCCATCTATATTGAACTGGGCCTCCAATTGCAGCTTCATCGGCCAAATGAATTGGTAAGTGTTCCATTATATCAAAAATGAGGGTGGCATTATACACTCCAACTCACATAGCGTTAAGGCTATCTTGACTGATAAATCTTTTAAACACAATTGAACCAACCTTCATGCACAATTGTCTGAAAAATCCACTCAATTCAAGTAAGACCTTAATAAGCTTTTTACACTTAATAGGCCGACGAATGGCAATTGGCAGTAGATATTGCATAATGATATGACAGTCATGGCTCTTCAAGCCAACAAACTTTCTTTCTTCAACTCGGACACAACTGCCAATATTGGAAGACCATCCATCTGGGGGTCGATAGTCAGCCATGACTTCACACATCATCGTTTTCTCATCTTTTGATAGATTAAAGCTAGCTGGAGGATATATGGTATTGTTATTCCCTTCGGTGGTTACAGGATGAAGAGCATGCTTGACATTGAGAAGAACCATGTCGTTCCGAGCATTTTTACTGTCTTTATTTTTCCCTTGCAGTCCAAGTAAGGTACCAACAACACTATCAGTGACATTTTTCTCAATATGCATGACATCTAAATTATGTCGCAATAAAAGATGCTCCCAGTAAGGCAGTTCAAAAAATATACTCATCTTCCTCCAATTACCAATGTCCTCCTCATGCGGTGTTTGATCATTCCGCTTACGTTTTCGAGTTCCTTTTTTCTTTTTCCTTCTCCCAAATTTAATTATCAAACCACGAGTTGCTTTTAGACATTGTGAACCCGTCATACCATTTGGGCGAGGTCTTCGTTCAACCTTACCATTGAAATTATTCTTCCATCCGCGGTAGCGGTGATCATCACACAACCATCGACGAGCTCCCATAAAACATAACTTTTTACAATTCTTGAGCCTAACAGACTCTGTATCTTCAACACACACCGGACAAGCTTTGAAACCTTTTGTGCTATAACCAGATAACATGGCATATGCAGGAAAATCATTAATAGTCCATAACACAGCAGCTCACAGCCTAAACATTTCTTTCTTGAATGCATCATATGTTTGTACTCCTTCATTCCACAACATCTTGAGCTCTTCCACTAATGGCTGTAAGTACACATCAATATTATTACCGGGTCCTTTTGGGCCTGGTATAAGCAATGACAAGAACAAGTATGGTTGTTTCATGCATAACCAAGGAGGTAGATTGTAAACAGACATCACAACAGGCCATGTACTATGTATAGTCCTACTCATTCCAAAAGGACTAAAACCATCACTAGCCAAACCCAAGCGGACATTACGACACTCGTTACCGAATTCTGGATACTTTTCATCCAAATGTGCCCAAGCTGGAGAATCGGCAGGGTGTCGAAGAACCCCGTCTTTTGTCCGAACTTTAGAGTGCCAAGACATATCATCTGCAGTATGGCGAGACATATATAAACGCTGCAATCTAGGAGCCAATGGAAAATAACGTAAAGTCTTAGCAGCTTTTGGTTTTCCACCATCTTCATTGCCATTTTTCTTCTTAATCCACCGGCTAGCACCACAATGCTCACAAGACTGATCTTGTTTGTGGTCTTTCCCCCAATGCAACATACAATCATTAGGACATGCATCAATGTTTTCATACGACAACCCAATGTCCTTGATCAATTTTTTGGTCTTATGAAAACTCTTCGGAAGAGTCGTGCTTTTAGGAAAGGTATCTCTCAATAGATCAAGAGTTTCTTCAAAAGATCCATCACTGTTTGAGTGCGAACTCTTAATATTATATAACCTCAATAAAAATTCAAGCTTCTTTACTCGTGCTCCAAGAAAAAGATCTGTGTTTGCATCTTCAAGTAACTTGTAGAACTTTTGGGCATCAACAGATGGATTAGAGTTTTGAGCTCCAACTGCCTTTGGAGAAGAAGGCATGGTCATATGATCATGAAACCCAAATGCATCTTGCAACATATCAGCCATATCATGGTTTGGCATAACTTGCTGTGGGGATGAGGGATGTGTTGCCTCTTCATTTATTATGGGTAATTGTTCACCATGTGATGTCCAAGGAATGTTTACATAGTCATTCCACATGCCTACACAAAGTATATGGTTCTCCACATCTTTCAAACCATGTCTCCACCGATTTTTACACTCTTTACAAGGACAATAGATTTTGCCAAGAACAGGGGAAATACTTTGCGCACAAACGATGAAGAGTCGGAGTCCAGAAATATATTCATCACTTTCTCTATCAAGAAACACCCAAGTTTTGTCCATATCCCTAAACTATTGAACCGCTTCAATGTTCAATAGAGAATCACTGCAAAGAAATTTCCAAACTCTCAAATATGCATACAGATTTTCAGAACTCTATACAAAAACTAAAACTTGAGGTGAAAAATATTGTAATCTAAGCATTGTAGTAAATTCTACTCCTATATGATCAGAACTCATAAATGGGCAAATCTATCAACCTATTCCACAACCAACCATTTATGATCAACAACAAACCTCCAAACAAAAACCGAAACAAATGACAAAAATGGATATACCATCATAGTGATCATACATATTTATACATTCTCAAATCAAGAGAAGAGAATGACAAACCTGATATTAGATTCAAAACCGACAACATCAAGTTTTAGAGAGAAATCATCAATGGCAGTTTGTTTCGAGTTGCTGGGTTTTATACATTATCTCTCACGGATATCTGTAGGTATAGCATCTCGGTAAACTAATAGTTGTCATGTCAAAATTTCACACTGATATCCGTCCTTGAGAATTTTACCTACAGAAGTCTGTGTCAAATTTAGTTATTCACACGGATATCTGTGTAAACATTTCACACGGTTAAATGTGTAATTAGCATTGCACACGGATATCTGTGGGAAATAAGATTAGTTACGGAATACTGTGAATATGTGGTCTATATAATTGAAAAAGATAAATATTTCTAATTTTTCTAATATTTCATTGCTACAGATGTCTGTGTGACTTATAATACACACAGATAACTGTGTGAAATGTTATTATCATGTTTCACATACACACTCTATTCCGTGACCAATATTTTTTCACACAAATTTCTGTTGCAGTTATATTTGTATAAAGTAATGCATGCCTACAAAAGTCTATTTCACACAGTTATCTGTGTTATTGAGAGTTTTTCACAGATTTCCGTGAGTTTAAAGAAATATGTGAGAATAAAATCCGTGTGAGATGTTTTTTTGCTAGTAGTGACACAAGCACTTAATAAACCCGCCGGAGCGTGAGGTTACCCTTACCGAGGTGAAATCGGAGGAGTCGAGATCCGCCGGTGTAGAGCGTCACGGTGTCGGCAGTGATTTCAAAGATATCAGCGGCCAACACTCAAAACCGATTCAATCCTCGTCTTTTTTTTTCCGTTCTCTTGTAGGAAAATTATAGTACACCCATATGGATAACATCTCTTACAAAATGTGTCACTATCATTTATTTTTATTTGGAGCTGGCGAGATATTTTACTATGATGAATTCGGAAAAACTTACTACCAGAATCTATGAACAACTCTCTCTGCCCAAAACTCCACCCAATCCTATATAATTTTCAGTTTGATTCAAATTATGAAGTAGAACATTACTTATTAGTTCTCATACACAAGATATAGCAGGACAAACAAATAAGAAATATACATCTTATAGTTTTCAGTTGGTGACTTAGTAAGTTGATCTATACGAGGCTAGATGTTACACAGTGAAGTTACCTTCTTCATGATTGAGCAACAAATGCTGGGGGATATATATGTTCAAGGTAATTCGGCGAGGGTCAGTGTCTTCACTAGATGTTCAACGTCCTCTTTAAATACTAGACGAAGGGCACAACTATGCACCGCTAAGCATGGGCTAGCATACCACATAGTTACCCTGGCCAATTTGCAATCCCACATCTCATCGTTAACAAGACATTTAGTGCGCGGTATAAAAACGAACCGAGTCGCATCGTATTCCAATGGACCGAGTACCGATAAAGGAAGACGTGCCAGTGAGCCAGGCATTTTGAAATCAAATAAGCCAGAGTTCAGACGAAGAGTAACCATAACATTCTCTGAATCAGGTGCATTAATACTGGTCTGGCCCTCGTCCTGCTTTGGGGATCCAATCTTTGGATATTGGGGTTGGGAAAACCGGTAACATACGGCAAACCCCAACCAATTACTATCATCGAACACATTCAGAGGCAGTCGGATTTCTGCAGAGTTGCCTTGGTTGATGAAAGGCATTAACCATTTCGACTTGAAAATTTGAGCTCCCTCGAAGTCACAGAAAACAGGACGAGGGTCGGACCAGTCCTGTTAAATACAAGTTCAAATGTCAATAAGAAAGGCCAAAAAATAAGAAAGAAATAACAATAACAGTAAAACTTATGTACAGTATATGTGTGAGAGAGAGACCCAATTTCTATACTTTCGTGAGTGGACTACAAAGTAGTTATCCCGTGAGGATCTGGAATCCCGTTTTGTCATTCTCTCTAAATGGGCACCTTGTAATCGTATTAACCGTATCCATTCTCCTACAACCAACTTATCGTAATATTTAAGAGCATCCTTCGTCTGCATGCACCGGATAATTGTATCAGCAAATCCTTGTAAATCTTCCTGGTACACAATACGGAACCCACATCTTTGAACCTTTACATGAAGGGTACTGATTCCGATGACAAGGTTCACTGCATTTGCTTCGGGAATCTCTGCCCGAGGTATGTAAATTACCAAAAGTCGATGATGTTCTTCTGTGAACGGCCTGATGTGCTCAAGGTTTAGGAACATCGTCCGAACTGATAGTGCAACATATACCTGATACCCGTCCTCTTTCATTGTCTGCCCCACTTCCTCTACAAGTGATGCGAATATCACAAATCCCATCCACTTCTTGTCCTTGTGTAGATTTTGAGGCAGCTTCATTGACACTCTGGTCGAATTTAGCCTTACATCAGGATAAAATACATGAAACCACCCTGGGCTTCCTTTCATGTCAAATTTGAACACCGCAGAATCACTGTTTAGTGCCTATAGAATATTGAAAAAGCGCAATCTAGTCAATTACTGACCTCTTTAATTTTCTTCAAAGATAAAAACATGTTATAATATAAACTAGCTAGAGCTCGAGAAACACAGACGGATCGACCTCAAGGTATCTCGGAAGAACAGACTCAAGGTTCTTTCTCAGCACAAGTGTGGATTCTTCTTCCAAGGGTGGACTGAATTTCTCCCTGCAATATTTAATTGGAGACACATTAAAGTTCGCAGATAGAAATACAAAAGGGGTTAGTAATTGATTAAATATATTCTACCATTTCATATTTTGATTAAGCAAGAAGGCAGACTGCGGTACGGAGGCGCCGTCATCCATTTCATTCAGACAAACCAAATCTTCCTCTACTATTCTTTCATTCCATCCAACATCTTTCTCATAGACTGTACGGATTCCACATTTCTGGACCACCATAGATGGATTGGTGGTTTCAAATATAGCCCTCACCACAGTTGATCCATTGAGCGCCATCTGTGGAAACCTCGACCTGGATATATTAAAGATCACAAGCAGATGAGAACGTGAACGATAGTGGGGAGCAATTAGTCTCCCATCAAGCACAAGTGGTTCCAGACGCACGACATCGGTTTCCAATGTGAGTTGATATGAGGAATTAGAAGAATCAGCATCCGTTTCAATGAGAGTAGTATGAGCCTTGACTGAGAATACAGCACACGCGGCAATTCCCTTCCAATTGTTATCATCGGTCAGACGGATTGATATAGGATTTCTGGTAGATACAGTGCTGAACCACCCTGGAATTTCGTCTGCAAGAACTACGCAAATCGTAGTATCTGACCATAAGGAATATACCTGCAACGTAACACACAAAAGCCGAGTAGTTGAGAAAAAAGATAGATATTTGTTCTGTTTTTTCTGTTTGTTTGTGTGTGTGTGTGTGTGTGAGAGAGAGAGAGAGAGAGAGAGAGAGAGAGCTCAACTAGTTTCATAAACGCTAGATTTGTCAAATGCAGCTCGGTTGTGTCAGTAAAATTTGCGACTGAAGAATTGAGGGAAACGACGGTAGTCTCTCCCGACTCTGACGAATTCAGTACTTTGATTTGATTAGGGTAATCCTTCAGTGAAACACAATCTTGTGCAAACACTTTTCGAAGACTTAACGGAAGCTTCTTGGGCACCAATTGAAGCTCTCTGCAATTACTCAAGTTCAGAGTGTCGAGCTTTGAGAGTTGAGATATACTTTCAGGTAATCGTACAAAGCAATTACCTCTTAAATCTAAAAATGTTAAGTAGATAAGGGTGCTAAAGTAATTGAGAAAATCTCCATCCATCAGATTGCAATAACTCAAGTCTAGCTCTATCAAACTCGATAACGAAGCCAGACCTTTGCATGTTTCTGAAACTAGACATTTACATCCTCGGCAGGATAGATATTGAAGATTCTTCATGCCTCTGAGGACAGATAACTCCCTTATGGAAGTTCCACCAATTGAAAGCTTGTCCAGACATTTCATACCATTCAGATTCTCAGGCATCTCATCAATTTTGGAGCAACCTGTTAAGTAGAGAATTTTCAAAGATGTCAAGCAACCAATGGTATTGGGAAGACGCAGAAGGTATTTACAGTCTGTAAGATTCAACATGGAAAGACCAGTCAAGCATTCAATAGATGGAGGCAATTCCTCAATGCTGGTCCCATCCAGATGAAGCTCCATCAAGCTTTTCATATTTCCTTGAATCTCTGGAAACTTCTTCAGTCCTGAACAGAGTGAAAGCCTCATTATTTGAAGGGATTCCAAGGTAGTGAGAAGTGGAATGCTCTCAATAGACTTGCAATTGCTCATATTCAAAGAGACAAGTTTCTTCAGAAAGCCAAGAGACGGGTGAATCTTCACCAAGCTTGTGCAATCTTGAAGCACCAACGTTTCAAGATCAGGAACCTCAGTGAAGTCTGGAGTTGACATCAAGTATTCTGAACCACTCAGATCAATAAGCCGTAGCATGCTCCATCCCTGGCATAATTTTAAAGATGATCATCACGTGATTTAATATAGTTATTACAGACACGTTGACGTGAACAAGAGTCCAATCTTAGTACGAGCATGCCATGTTAAGTTTTATGTATGTGCAAGTCTAACTGAAGACAACCAGGGGCCTTAAATAGTTATGCGATTAACAAAAACCACTTCATCTTTACTGTTATATGAGACTAGAATCTAAACTATCAGCTTTATGAACATGCATAAAAATATGTATGATCTTACTTTTTCCCCCCTCCATAGTTGTTTGATGCCGCTAAAACGCATGTGAAGTTCAACAAGTTTCTCAGGGTGAAAGTGTGACGGGAAAGAATCCGAAGGACACTCGTGCCATTCAAGATACTGTAATTCATTAGAAAGATATCTGATGTTTCCGGAAAACCTCACGTTACTAATCTTGAGCAATCTCAATCTGTCCATGTTTGAGTAGGCGTTACCAATTGAGTGAACAACATCGTCTTCTGTGGGACATTGGAGGAATATACTTTGAACTGCACTTGTCGCCTAATAACAAAGAGCAAAGAATTACTTATTGCATAAGACACACCATAGTAAAAGAACAATAGATGAGTTTCAGCACTCGGTTGTTTCATTACCTTACTCTGATCAAGCACACGGATGATATCTTTGGGAAGCCACAACCTGCTACGTTTTCCAGGCTCTTCACGGCATTCTTGAAAAACAACTTCCCGACCCATTTCTTGTATCAAATCATGCATCCACAATTTTGTTCCGAATAGAGTTACCAAAGATCTGTCAATAAGAACTTGTACATCCATCTCCACGCCGGCATCATCACAACCATCTAGTATTCTTATTACACAATCCTTGTTCATTCCTTTAAAGAAACACGCGATGTCTAAAAAAGTTTTCTTTTCTGTTTCTTCTAATCCATCAAAACTAACTCTAAGAACATCAATAATTCCTTTTGGAGGATTTTTTTCAAGTCTCTTCAATGCACTTGACCATAACTTTAAACTTCTGCCACGAACAGACGATCCCAAAACTTTAATAGCTAATGGAAGGCCATTAGCATATTTCAAAAATTCATTGGATAGCTTGAGAAAATCTTCTCCAGTCTCGTCTTCATTGAAGGCTTTCAAACGAAAGAGATCAAAAGCTTCAGGATCAGTTAACCCATTCACCATGTATATTTCATCTGCTCCAAATGCACTGATCAAGTGTTCATCTCTGGATGTTATGATGATTCTACTCCCCGGACCAAACCAAGTACGGTCACACAATGTTTCCAGTTGTATATCTTGATCCACATCATCAAGAACAACAAGCACCCTTTTAGTAGATAGTCTATGCTTAATAATGTCTTTTCCCATTTTAGTGTTTTGTACATTGACATTAGTATTCAGCAAGTTCAAGAGAAGTTTCTCTTGTAAATGAATTGTACTACCCTGCTTTTCAGTTTCATGTTTAACATTCTCAAGAAAGCTATCACCTTCAAACTGAGCTCTTATCCTTTCAAAAACCACTTGCGCTATAGTAGTCTTCCCGATACCACCCATTCCACAAATCCCTATGATGCGAACATCGAGACCCCCAATGTTTAAGTAGGGAACCAGTTCATTCAGGTGAGAATCCATCCCAACTAAGCCCTCAGATGTGGAGATTATTTTATTCATCTCAGTGAAAACCTTTTCTACAATTTCATGAATTACTTTGGATTCAGACCTGTAAAGTAAAGAGAAAATCATTCTTACTTAAATTATGTGTATAAGACATTAAGTTACAAAACATTATACTATGCCAATCTATTTGTTCATTCTGAAATTCTAAGTAGAAGTATTAAAAATTTAATTTGATTTAGTTCTACACATTATAATTTTTGAGACAGGTGTATGGATTAGCTCTGCATTTTGATTCACTAGTTCTCAATAACATTCATATGAAACAACTGGCGTAATAAAAAGGGTCATATAAAAAATTCTCAACTGTAGTACATAATATAGATAGACAGAAAGCTTACCTATCTTGCAGGTGCCATCCAGAGAGATTGCCTACTTGAAAAAGAGAGTCTTTCCACCTCTGTACTTTGTTTGGTTCCCCTTTATACCTCTTCTGATACTTGTCAAATGCTTTCCCGAAGTGCTCTCCTGTTTGTCTTCGTACCTCCGACGGATCAACATGGTAGAACACTGGAAGGACTTTTGTTCCCATTTCCCTCATGCAATCGGCGACCTTGGCAACCTCATCCAAACACCATGCAGAATCGGCGTAGTTTGGTGAGAAGACAACAATGACATATCTTGATTCTTGGATTGCTTTCAAGAGATTGGGAGCGATCAATTCCCCCCTCACAAGTTCTTCATCATCTCGAAACGTGTGTATCCCTTTCTGCAAGAGAGCAGTGTAGAGATGGTCCGTGAAATTCTTGCGGGTATCTTCACCTCTGAAACTGAGGAACACATCGTAGGTGAGTTTACCGGACCGTGGAGAAGAAGACGACGAAGAAGAAGAAGGAATCACTTCTGTGTTGGTGGTAACTGAAGCAGAAGTGTCTGGTGTTGCGGGTGTCTGTTTATGGGAAAAAGTGAAAGCCAAAAGGCAGCAGCAAATAGACACAGTGGAGAAGAAGAAGAACAGGTACAACCCGGAAGAGATAAAGCTGAAGAGAAACAAAGCAGAGAAGAAAACCAGAGGGCAAATAGAAGACAAGAGGACAAGGCGGACTGGGTAGGAGGCCATCACTTGTTCGAACTGTGTGAGAAATCTGAGCATGCAAGACCTCAATTTGGGCAACTGTGATTCGCAGGAGCAGTCTGCCCAGACTTTTAAACGTTTGCGTGTCTGTGAATTTTGACACCTTCAAGGCGTCAACCAATTCATGAAGGAGAAAAGTAGTTGCAGCGACGGGACACGGTTCGAAGACTTTGAAGTCATTCTGGGTCGTCCACTCCGTGTTCTTCATCCTTAAGGAGCGACACGTCGTTTGCATTAGAAGACGGAACTTAAAACATCGGGCAAACTTCAAACTTGTGACTTATTTGGACGACGTAGACATCCGACGACCAACGACCGAGTCCCACCTTTTCAAGTCCAGAAATTTCCATGACTTGATCTGCATATTGCTTTCATTGCTTTTATGGTACTTTGTCATGATCATGTTGCGATACTCGTTTAGTGTCCGTAAGTTCGTTCACAGGCTCTCAAGTCTGGTAGTTTTATGTCTGTATCTTGGTTCGTCTAGTTTGTGGGATTTGGACGTTGAAACAATTAATCTGTAGAGTTGGTTTTCGAGTTTGAAAATTGAGTTTTAGATGCTAATGCTAGAAGATGCTATGTTATTGTTTTTCAGGTATATGCCTGTAATTTAAACATTTTATGTGTTTATTATTGGATCCTATGTAATTGTGATGGTTTGCTACTACGTTCTGGAAATCTGGTTTTCCTAATAAAAATGGCAGGGAATGTGTTTTTGTTTCGTACAAAGTAACAAGCAACAGGTTCAACCTCATCACCTGGTTATGCTCCTGAATGTGACAATACTAAGTTGCTTGTGCCTTACCCCTGGACACCTGGAGGCCATTTTCCCTATCAAACAATACTCTAGCTACCTCAATTAGGCTTCATGAGACTTGGAAGAAACCTCAAAATGTTCAATTTTCCTTTCGTTGCCTAAGTTGGCAACTTGGGTGAAGATTTCGATGGCGCTACTTTGCTGTAATGGCCATCAAAAGCTCTACTCTGGCTTTACATGTGTAGCCGATCACTGTGACGATATTGAGCCTTCAAAACACATATCTGCAGCTAGAAATCGAACAAGCTAGGCAGGAGGAAATTGATGATCTTCAAACACATGTTGTGACTTGTGAGCTTCCTAAAGCTGAAGAAAGCAACCAATAAACAAACCACAAATAACACAAAGATTTATAGTGGATTGCTTGATCTATGCGATTGAGGTACTGAGATCCACCGAAACATTTCATTATGAACAATTTGAAGCAACTTACAATTTGAGTTTATAAACAAAGAAGTTTTCATTAAAGAAAGAAATATGGCACAAGGGCACAAACATGAGCAAGAACAAGCAGTACAACGCACAAGAGCCTATCCTAGCAGCAAGAACAACACCAAAGGCCTCAAAATAAACCAGCACTGCAGAGAAATTGCATCGCCAAAGAACACAGCAGGCGCATGGCCAAACAAACCACGGGTGGAAGAGTTGATCAAAAACGAAACGTAATTCCTGCATGGAAATTTGTGGAAGGGTGATAGTGGTTGGAGATGAAATTGAGTTGTGGGCAAGGCAAATAAGATTGTTTGGTACTGTGGACAGAGAAAAGATTAAGAGGGTGGAGGAAAAGCAAAGGTCGGAAGGTGGAGCAAAAAGAGGAAAGGAGGGCAGCGGCAATGGAAGCAAGAGACCAGGAAGACCAAAATAGAGCAAACAGAGGAGCACGACAAAACAAACAGAAGGGAAGCACTAGATATCATTGAGCTTGAGAAAATGTCACACAACGCTTTTATCTCATTCTCCATTAGGAACTGTTGCTTGCAGACCTTGCCTTCTGTCAATACACCTCACTCGACTCAACCCAATAATGATCACTCAAGACACACAGCATGCCAGCAACACAAGCACTTAATAAACCCGCCGGAGCGTGAGGTTACCCTTACCGGTGTAGAGCGTCACGGCGTCGGCGGTGATTTCGAAGATTTCATCCCATGACACTCGGAACTGATTCAATCTCTACTCTTTTTTTCATTTCTCTTCATTTTCCTTGCCCGTTTAGGCCCATAACACCTGTCACCGCCTAGACGTAGCACGTGTCCGCTGACCCACATGGCTGTAGTATAGTTTTATTTTCTTTTTCTTTTTCTTATTTAACGGTGGACCCCGAGAGCTTTGGGCCCAGTCCGGTTAGGCCCACCAATTATTTATTTTTAGTTTCTCCGCTGAGGGTGAGGTATCGGCGGAGACAGAAGAAGCGGAGAGTTTGTTAAACTCGTGAAAAGCAGAGCAAACTGTAATGGCGAATTCGTTGTTTGTTCCAAACAACTACTTGGTCATACCTCCTGCTTCTTTCTCCTCAAAACCTCAACCTCTTCTTGGGTTTGCAGGGGCCAACTATTCCCCTATAGTCCTACGTAGCAGGAGCAGGAGCAGGCGTGCCTTGTCTTTCAAATCTCATCTCGCTGCTGCTCGAGGCTATGTTCCCCCAGTATGTACGCTTTCCATCAATCTCTAACTTTGTATGCTTTCGATTATTTTTATGAATCTGTTGCTTAATTCATCTGTGGGATTTTGGGCAAGTGGTCATGGGTTTGACTTTAAGCCTAGTTTTGGTACGACACATGTGTTCAAGATACTTGCTTTAGTTGAATAAGCCTGACCCAGTAGTTTGTTTTCGGTCGTATTCCAATTGGGTAGATATCCAACTATTTTGGTCACAAGGACTTTGCATCAGAATTGGATTATGGAAATGGTCGCTGATAAGGGTGTAAATGAGTTTGAGTCGGAGATATAAGGCTTGCTTTTATAAGGTCTGGCATTGCAGTAGGTTAGAATTCTTGCCTGTGATTATTCCTGACCATCGTTAAGTATCTGTTAACTTGAAAATAGTAAGATATGAGCCGCTTGAAGATAGAAAGTCGAGTATTAGCTTCCGTTTGCTAGGTTTAATACCTATGCAATTGTAGCCGGAAATGTTACTTGTACTGGTCTCAGAATTTTCATTAAAGTTGCTGACTTTGGTTGGGTAAAAAATTGAACATAGTAGGTATTCACACCTTCCTGTAAGATGAAGGAGATATTTTGATTTTTAGTTCATACAAGCAGCAAAGCCTACTAGGAATTCCTTGAGATGAATGTTCACAGACAATAAGCCTCTCATTTCCCTTCAATCAATAGTTTGCAAGGCCAACCAAGTGGCAAACTCTCAGAATTGAACTCATTAGACCCTTTTCACCCAAAGGTTGTTTGTACTAGATTAATTCTCAATGTTGTTTCTACACCTTCCATATTCATATCTACACTTCATTCAATATTTTCATCTGTAATCTCACTTGTACATGACATACTTATGCATTTTCTTTCTAGGTGAATGCCAAAGAGGATAATGTACAAACCAGTGGAGCAGATCAACAACATCTGCCAAGTTTAAGGACTCTCCTTAAAGTTTACAAGGATGCTATTTTTAATGGAGATGAACAGACTGTAGCAGAAATTGAGGCAAGAATAGAAATAGTAGAAAACAAGCAGAATGAATTAGTCCAGAAAGTATCATCTATGTCAGCAGAGGTAACATCAGGGAAGGAAAAGTTTATTCGACTGCAAGCAGATTTTGATAATTGTAGAAAAAGATTTGAGAAAGAGAGACTTAACGTGAGGACTGATGCCCAAGGAGAAGTAATTGAGAGCCTTTTGCCCATGGTTGACAATTTTGAGAGAGCAAAACAACAAATTAAACCTGAAACTGAAAAGGAGAAGAAGATCGATACAAGTTACCAGGGAATATACAAGCAATTTGTTGAGATTATGAGGAGCTTGCGTGTGGCCTCTGTGCCAACTCTGGGAAAACCCTTTGATCCTTCGGTAAGTGGTAGCTTTCTGTTCAACATTTATTCTAGATATTAAATTATGTGTCATTGCTTACTTACTTCTTTTATGCTTATTCATTATGGTGAACTAGATGATGAACAAAAGGAATTCTTAAAACAAATCCGGATTGAGTTTGCTTTTTGACAATTTAATATGACATCTTTTCTGTTGTCCAAAATGATGACCAACTTTTACTTCATTTTGGAAGGGTGGATGAGGTAGGATGCTTAAGTGAATACAGAAAAGAAGGAAACTAAATTCAGAGGATATTTATTTCTTCTAACCTCCCAGTTAACCTGAAGGTGGAATAACTTTTGGTTGGCTTGGAGGAGCAATACAACTCCCTTGCATGCCTCTGCCCTTTGAATTGTACCAATGTAAAGGAGAATCTATCTTCTTCTCTTCACTTTCTTTTCTTTCATAATTACTGTCTCTGTTGTACTAGAGCTTAAAACATTCTTTTACTGGAACTATTGGGTAGGGTGACATGCTAATGAGGTTGTGCTGTAGTGTAAATACTAAAATATGAATACACAACTGTCTACTGAGTTTCTAATCATAACAAGTATGGGACAAGGTTAATTTACCTTTGAAGGCCAGAGTACTTGCTTTGCAGCTCTAGGTTTTGGGTAGTTTCTAGCATGTCTATCTTTTGGACCGAACAAAAAAAAAATTCGACAGCCTTTTATGAATATTCATTGTTGTATTTAGGTTTTCTCCATTTCGTTGTTGGTGATTTTTAAGTGTGGTTCTCAGTGGAATCAAATCGGTAACATTAGCCTTTGAAATTGATTTTCCCACTAAGCCATCTGTCCTAATATAACCTTGACCTGTGTGCCCCATACTTATTGGTCTGCCAATTGATTTAGGGTTCAATGGCTTATATTTTCCCTTGTATTGAGGATATTTCTTTTTTGTCTGATGACCAACGGACATCAAAATATCCCTTGTATTGAGGATATTTCTTTCCCTTGTAGTTTTTGTATGCTTCTGCTGTTGTACCTACCGCCAATCAATTTGAGCTTGATAAATTTCTTAAAGCTATTTTTAAGTTTCCAACTTTTGTTACAGGTGCATGAAGCTATTGCACGAGAAGAGTCTCAAGAATTCCCGGATGGAATTGTCATTCAAGAAATTCGCCGTGGCTTCTTACTTGGAGGTCGACTTCTAAGACCAGCATTGGTTAAAGTCTCTATAGGACCTGGCAGTAAGAAATCTCCCGTGGCCACTGAGAAATCTTCAGGGTCACCTGCAACAACTGCCTCAGTAGAGAATTGATAAGTTTTCACGCAGAAGCTGAGTTAGATGTAAGGATAAGACTGCTTCTATTCTTTTATGTGGCTTTTCTTGTTCAAAGTATCAAGGTATAAAAATTTTAACGAGATTGTCACATATTCAGGCACTGTACTTTTTGATTCACAAGAAAGATAAGACTAAATGTAACTCTTAGATCTCTTAAATGTTGGAAATCAACTATCTTTAGTCTAGTGTATGTATTCTTTTGATTGTTGGATTTGAATCTTATCTGAGCACTCGCATATTCTCCCTTTCATAAAGTTAGCCATGATATCAAAATTAAATAGAGGATTATAAACCCATTTGTTCAATCATCCTGGATTTGTTTGGTAAGATACCTAACCAGCGCCCAACCTCTTTAGCAAGTGGGACAAGTGAAATCCAAGCAAAAACATGAACTAACTTTGAGGAAGATTTCACATCGTCATAAGCATACATATAAATATGTTCATGTCACTAACATTTTACTATTGCAAAATGCAAATTACCACACTACCTCTGGTGTATTGTTAATTTGGTATGTCTCTCCAGAACGATACATGGGATCAAAAGATCAGATCCTCCTTCCTGTCGATCAAAAGGCATAAGTTAGGACAGTGTAAATGTCAAGTTCAGTTAGGTAAAAAGAGTTAAAGACATGTTAAAGGATCAACAAGTATCAAATCCATCGTGGGTGTGAAGCCATAGTTATCCAAGAGCTTTCAATATTGGAAAGCCAAGGAACACAGAATCAATGCAACTTGTAATACCAGATGGATTTTCCATTCGAAATCAGATATGAATTGTAGCAGCAACGTTTGTATATAGTGCGGGAGGAAAAACTAGTTTTAGTGAGGCCGACTTTACTGCTCCCAGCACCTACTGCTTATGGACATGGCTTGTGAGTTGGCACCAATCTCGTCTTTCTTAGGTACATAAGTAAGCATGGATGAATGAATGGAAATAGTCCGAAATACCAAATGGTACCACCTTGCCAAGTTGTTCTTAACCCTTGGAATCTTGCTATATTTTCTAAACACAAACTTGAATAAAGATTGGTGGAGGCATTTGTTTTTGTAGCAGACAAATGCACAGTACTAGCATGCAAAGTAAAAGGCGTTTCCGAGTGACATCTACAGTAGGATTTTCATGTCTTTGTGATGGATTGCATTAGAAAACGATACTCAAAACCGGAAAGACCCTGGAGCATGTCAATTGGTTTTGAATGACATGATTGGTATTGACATGCACTCAGAAGATGACCAAATCAAACTTCTTTTGCATTCCCCTTCACTTTTACTTATCAAATATTCTTAGCAATGGAGTCTCTATATATACAATAAGTCTAAACATAACACCACTGACTTGATCATGTGATTCTGAGACTCCAAGTTGATAACAGGCAGCATGAAATCTTGGTTATGTATTTTTCTGGTTTTGCTTTTCTTTCAGGGCAAGGAAGGTCTTGTTCCTGGCTTGTTCTCAAACAAGGGCAGTCGTAGAACAATGGAGAGTGCTAGACAAATTCTGAAGGCTAGTATCGAAAGACAGGGCGGAAGGTATATCGAGTCCAAGAGAGTGAGTCCCGGTGGACCTGATCCACGCCATCACTAGAACCTGACCATAAACATCGCAGCCACTGATATATGTGACCCAAGGCCAAGGAGGCATAAATAAGTATTTGGTAAAGCCTATAAATAGTGCTTGGTCATTCGACTTAATGTAGATAGTTCCCAGCAGCTCAACCTGCAACAAGGGATGTAACTTATGTTGGTGAGTAATAAAGCTCTTGTAACTTGTACTTCTGTGCAAGGGCAGCATACTTTAAAATGTGATTTTGTGAGGCAAAGATTAATACAATTTTACTCAATTATAAAAGGATCACGTTCCTTGAAAAATAGCTCTAATTTGTGCTTAATTATAGAATTCAATTATCACTAAAAGTCTTATTTTCTTTGATTATCTAATCTGCTAAACCCCAAAATCAAGCAGAGAAAAAGAAGAAGAAACAAACGTTCGAGAGAGGAAACATATCTAAAGTACCTTCTTTTCTGCTTCTACAGGACATCCAGACCCTCCAAA
Source organism: Fragaria iinumae (assembly GCA_009720345.1). Taxonomy (NCBI): domain Eukaryota; kingdom Viridiplantae; phylum Streptophyta; class Magnoliopsida; order Rosales; family Rosaceae; genus Fragaria; species Fragaria iinumae. The sequence goes on along the minus strand of CM019121.1, from coordinate 32,677,022 downwards.
GACCGGAAGAAAAGTGACCACCTGACGCATATATCCGCCGATTGATCAGTGCAAACATGATCTACCAGAGCTGGTAGATCATGTTTCGCAGCTTATTTAAGAGTATCAATAGCCAAAACTGCATGAGGCTATATAGCAGGACCAAAGTAGAAACTGACTTTCAAAATTGCATTTGGCTGGTGCTTTGGAGTTGTTGCAAATGCTGCACAAGAGTTCTCACTTGATCCAACAACATCAAATCTCAACAGGGAATGCATCTAGTCACTGAAGACTAGTTCAACTGTGCCTTTTAGCTTGGCTATCTTATAGTTCATTGGAAGAAAGCACAATGAACATCAAATCTCAGGCACGACACCCACTAACTCCATTTCTCCAACCAAGGCAAGGGCATTGTTGAGCATTCCATTAGTTGAATAAGCAGATAGCATGGCATTCCACAGCAAAGCATCTCTTTTAACTTCAAAGTCAAACACTGATTTAGCTTCCTTGATACTACCACACTTAGCATACATGCCTACTAAGGCACTTGCAAGGGTACTATCAGACTCATCAAGCTGAGTCTTCATGATATAGCCATGTAATGCTCTTCCAAATCTCAAAGCTGTCATATTACCACAAGTGAGGAGAAGTATCATGAGCGTTATTGAACTTGGTTCGACACCTTCTTCCAGCATATCGCAGAAAAGTTCAAGAGCTAAGTTCAGCTGCATGTTGTTGACATGGCCTGCAATCATAGAATTCCAACAGATTGTGTTTCTGTCCTCAGTTCTTCTAAATACTTCCGTAGCTGAGTCAATATCCAGACATTTCGAATACATGTCAACCAATGCACTTGAGATATAGACATTACGCTCAAACCCACACCTCAGCGTATATCCATGGATTTCCTTACCCTGGGATAGCAGTTTGAGATCAGCACAAGCTGCAAGAGCACCAGCAACAGTAATGGAATTTGGTTGGATTGACTCAGGGAGCACAAAATCAGCAAAGCAACCATCACATGGGGATTGCATGGTCCAGAACAATTTCAAAGCTTCAAAACTAAGCCCAAATTGTTGAAAACCAGAAATTAAGACGTTGAAAGAGACAATATTTGGTTTCAAATCCATCCGGACCAACTCATTAAGCAACTCATATGCCTCATTCTTTTGACCATTTCTTGCATGACCAGCCAATATTGTATTATAGGACACCACATCAGGTTTTAAGCCATGATGATGCATCACCCTTAGAAGCTCTATTCCCTTCTCTGTTTCTCCTGAATTCACATAAGCTGCAATCATCTCATTCCACATTCCAATGCTTTTGGTTTTGGTCATGGAAAAAAATTTCTCTGCATAATCTTTCGACCCACATTTTGAGTACATACCGATCAATGAACCTTCCACATGAGTGTTATCGCAAAGCTGACGCTTCAGAATAAATCCATGAATAGCCCTGCCCAAGTTCAGATCTTTCAAGCCTGCACAAGCTGGTAAAATGCTTGCAATTGTAACAAAATTTGGCTCCTCGAGGAAACACAACATTCTATAAAATGCATCCAACGCATCCTCAAAATATTCATTCTGAATACACCCCGAAATGACTCCATTCCAAGAATTAACTCTCGGCCTTAACCCTTCCTCTTGCATCGCCTCCAAATACTGCAGAGCCATTTCAATCTCCCCATTCTTTGCAAACCCCGAAACAAGCACATTCCAAGATATCAAATCCCTCTTCACCCCATTCACCTTCATCAAACTGAAAACCTCCAAAGCTTCCTCACAAAGATCCTCATTCATATAAGCCGAAACAAGCGCAGTCCACGAGACCACATCTCTTTCCCTCATTGCACCAAACACACTAACAGCAAACCCCAAATCCCCACAGTTGGCATAAAAATCTACAAGCGAGTTCCCCACATAAACATCTAAATCCATCTCCTTCCTTATCACAAACCCATGAATCATCCTCCCAATCCCCACCATCTTCGTCAGCGCACACGCCTTCAACAATGTAGGCACAACATACATATCAGGCACCATTCCCTCCTCAACCATCAACCCAAACACCACAAACAGCTCCTCCCATTGCTCCGAACGACAATAAGCGCGTATCAAAGCCGCGTAAGTGGGTACAGTTCTCTCAGGAATTTCATCAAACAGCTTCTGGGCATAGTCTAAAAGCTCATAATTCTTAGAGTAAAGCATAGCAAGCTTTTTTCCAACCCAACTATTCACTTCTAAAGCATTCGACTTCAAAGCAAGAGCATGGATTTGTCTACAATCAGCAACATGGTTACCTCTAAGTAGAGAAATGCAGCGACTAACCTCAGAGGTGGGTTGAGCTCTGTAACTGTTACTAAAGTCTGAAGCTTTTTTGGCGGTAAAAGCGAGATGGGGTTGTGGGTTTGGGAGAGTGGGGGTGTTTGTGTCTATGGAAGCTCGGAAGTTGAATTTGGGGGTGTGAAGATTGATGGGTGGTTGTGAAGGAGAGGGGTCAGTGAAGAAGGGGGTGTTGGGAAGGAAAGAAGAACGAAGAAGCTCCATGGCTGAAGGAGCAGAGTAAGGGTTTAACGAAATGAGAAGACTGAGGAAGAAGGAGAGGAAGTGGATGAGCGTGAGAGTTAGAGAAGCTCTGCGGCGCTGTGAGAGATTAGAGTGGTGCAGAAATGTAAAGGCTTGTCTTTTGTGAATTTGAAGTTCGAGGATTGGGGAAGCTGGGGGTTTTAGCTTGGGTTTTTGCCTCTCTCACCAGAACGACACCGTTTATGTGATGTGATAAAGTTTCTAATTCTTTTTCTTATTGTGCACTTAAGAGTGAGCTATGCTGATGCGTTGTATAGACTAGTTTGAACTAGGGATCATCTTTTTTCCAACAATTAGATTACAAATGAGAAGTATGTCATTGTTAGACTTAGGAGTATGTCTCTGATTGATCTCTTAGCTATAGGCACACCATTAACTTTGTATCATAGGTAAAGCAATGAAATAGAATTAGGGTAGGCCTTCATGTGTGTTACAAAATTGAAGTTAGAACTCTTTCTGTTTGGTATTCTTGACCCCCTATGCAAGATGAAGGCCAGTCTCCAGAGATTTTTTTGTTGCCATTTTAGTATTTTACTGTGATAATGAATCACTCTCGGAAAGGAATCTATTGGTCCTCTCTCAATTGAACCATAGGTTGCAACATCCTTTCAAATTCAAGAAACTATTGAGCACATCAACAATAGTGTGCAATCCTACACTGAAATCTGTAGATGGTTTCTTTGCAAGTATGCCCCAAGTTTGTTCTTTTCAATTAGGGAATAGTCCTTTTGGTCAAATTCGCTCATAAAATTAAAATCTATATACAAGGAACATCATCTGTTCAAATGAATCTATATACAAAGGGGAACATAATCACCCCTGTTCAAAAGAACCCTGGAAAGTGTGTTGTCAATCTCTTCCTTTGCATCAAACAATGAACTTGGTGTCGTGCATCCTCTTAACCTTCAATCACACATAAATCAACTACACTTTGCTCTCCCTTCATTTCTGCAACACCATTGAAACCCATAAATAGATTTCTCAAATTACAAATCCCTATTTCTTGCATGATTGATTGAATAGGAATGCATTACTTGCATGTATGATGAAACTGGACTATGAATCTTCATTGTAACCAACCCCTTTCACATTTTGTCTTCAATAACAAATAAGCTCCCATATATTATGGATTCTAAACCCCCACCAATCCTAAAAGTAATCCTACTCTGTCCTAACTCCTAAAACAATCTTCTTCTTAATGTTCTTAATGTTTATAGAGAATCTCAATCTCATACTGGAGGTTAAGAAAACGCCAATTACACAATGGTAAACTAATCCCACATAAGTATGCAAATCAAGAACACATGGCCTATTCGACTATTCCAAATCCATATATGCAACTCCATTAAGTAGTAGAACAAACCAACTCAACACTGTCTTTGTTTTTCAATGAAATGGAACAAATTAAGAAACTTAAGCTACAAACTAAGAGTTCACTGACACCAATTTCTAGACTTGAGCAATTTTGGGTTTGGTTGCTTATCTCAGAGCATAAATTCAAAACCCAAAACAAAAGCATTAAACTTTGAAGTAAAGATTACCATTTAGAAGCTGAATTCTGGGTTTCCAATGTACTGTAAAACTTAGAAAATCGACCGCGAGTTTCGGGTTTGGGCACGACGGTCTTCTTTTTCAACCCGAAAATCTCTTGAACAAGAGGAACATGAACCAATACCAGCTTCCAAGCCAAATACCAACCTGAAAATCCACGCCCAGAAATCACAAATTACTAGAATTCTCACCGACCCAGATCCTCAATTCAACTTCAGAATTCGTGATGTGAAAAAACGATATTAAAAGGTGAAAAAAGATAGAGGAATAGTTACCGGAAGCAATGAACACGACGACAAGTGCGAAAGCGAGGAGAGGACGAAGAAGAAGAAGGGTGAGATAGTCCCAGTAAGAAAGAGACATCTCGGAAAGTAGAAGATCGAGCTCGACAGAGAGTCTTCGATGGTTTTGGTGACCGAGGATGACTTCAAGAGTTGAAGTGATTATTACGCCTTCTCCTGTTGGGTCTCGAAGTCTTGGGTTGAGGGGCCTGGTATCTTGCTAAAAATCATTAGCTTATGTTTAACGGCCCAGCCCGAGAAAGAAAATAGGCTCGACTCCGTCATAAAACTGCAGCGGTTTGGCCGGACCGTCGATCGAGATACGCCGGACCGGACCATGGTTGTGGTTAACCTACGAACACCACCGATACACCTTTGCCGTCTAAATTGCATCATTCAATGATAAGGTTAACATCACATGATGCATAAATTGATTTACTCGATGAGATAATCACATAACATATACGAAAAATAACATAAAGACAAAAAAACCAAACTGTTACGATTAAGAAACACAAATTGATAACCACTGCAAGGTACTTTAGGGGTTCTTGTCTAGTTGAGTGTGCTCCCCAACCTAGGTTTGAATCACGACACTGTCAAAAGTGGCCAAGAGAGAGGCTGCAATGTTATGCTGGCTGTCCGGGCCCCCAACGGATTAGTCCTTGGGCCTAGGAAACCTTTGAGATACCGCGATCTTGAATTAAAAAAAAAAAAAAAAAAAACACACACACACAAATCGATTACTACCATTAATTGACATTGACAACATCACTTACTGCGTTTGGTGCCAATCCAATTGTCTCTGACATGCCATATGATGAACTCTAACCGGTATCCCAAGTACGTAGATTACCTAACACTAGGGTGTCATGAAGTAAAAGATTACCTGAAAAGTGGTGTACATACATTCTAGCTTCCTTATCATCATGATCTGTTTGTGCTAACATGCTTGCAAGGAATTAAAATTAGTTCTATCAGTCAGAAAGTACCAAGAGAATATGAATATTGCAATATATATATATATATATATATATATATATATATATATATATATATATATTAAAAAAGCATAAAAGTTTACAACTTACTGATTGAAGCATTTGATTTATTAAAGAAGCATAAAAGTTTACAACTTATTGATTGAAATCAATGCATGAATAAGAGGCTTGGTACATGAACTATCTAAGAAGGAGAGGTTCTGACTAGAGAGAAAGGGAGGAGAGGAAAAATGAAAGCCTGCTCACTGTGAAGCTAGGAGCTTCTATAAATAGAAATTACAAAGTGACTGTAGATGAATAGTAACTTGTCTGCCACGAGTGACTGTTGATGAATAGTAGATTGACTATTGCTGAATAGTAATTTGTCTGCCACGGATTTACTATTGATACTTTCGGTGGAATTTTGCCTGGACTTGTCTTGACTAGAATTCACCATATGGGTCTTGGCTGTCTTCATAATCAGCCCACTTGGTTGGTTGACTGGGAGAACTTTCATGACTATGTGATGATGATGATTCTGATGGAGAGTGTTCTTCTTCATCTTCTGTGGATAAATTGGCCGCTTGTTGTAATAACTGATTGGCTAATTCTTTTAATTCATCTACTTTGGAGGATGAGGATGAACTAGAGTCTTTGTTTTTGGAAGGGGATGGTAACTGAGAACTTTGAAGTTTTAACTGAGAGATCGGAGATGCCGGCTGGATAGAGACCGGAGCTCCTGAACTAGATGGAATAACTGAAAATTCTTCACTAAATTGGGATAAAACTCTGTCAAAATTGAATTTATCCCACCATTTGACTAAGAGTTGTCGTAAGACCATATGATCTTCAGTTTCAATTTTATACTGTCATTTGAAGATCCAAGGAATTTTATATTTGGCCATGAATTGGAGGGTTGGGGGAAACCTTTTATCGTATTCTGAAAAGGACATGACTGAAGCAAATTTAGTGACTGCATTTTGGAGATTTGAGGGTAGAAGGTCATAAGGGCACCCATGATTATTCCACCAATCACCGAACCACATGGGGAATTGGCGATTGAACTTTCTATCAAAATTGAGAAACCATGAATGGGAAAAATCTTCTGTTTGGTAGAGAAAGATTTTACTCCATGCTTCAATGTACTCATGATAAGTAAATGTAATGGATTCTATTTTGTGAGGAGTAGAGGGGGAATCACCCCATTGGGATAATGAAATGATACGAATTATGTAAAGAGAATGGTATAATATTTTGGATGGGTCTTTTGGGTCATGGATTGGTTTAATAGATAATGACTGAGATTTGTATAGAATTTCTTTATAGAATGCTAATGGTTTACCGGGAAGGTAGTGAGTATTTGGGCCAAAATAATTTTTTTACTAAAGAGATAGGATTTTTGAGATGACTCATAGAGGGTTCAATATAAAACAGGAACTGTTCAGTCCTGTTAAAGTAAGGAGGTGATTTTCTATAATTGACTGGAGAGTTTGATGAGGAATCTGTCTTGTAGGGTTCATATTGGTTTACTAGAGCTGACTGGTAGTTGGGTTTATTTAGACTGAGGGTGCTACCAAGAGCACTATATTGATTGACTAATGAAATGGGGGAATGGCCTGCATAGGGAACTATACTGGGGTTTGATTCAGGTGATTCTTTCTTAACTTGGAGAGATGACTTAGATACTGATTTTTCGGGATTTCTCCCTTTGGATGAGCTGGGCTTCATGTTGTGGTGCCCTGTAGAAATTCACGAGTTAGGAAATCTGGGATGTGATTGTCACTTCCTTTAATGAATGCAATTTCAAAATCAAAAATACTTAAAATTGCTTGCCAACGGGCAAAGATTTGTTTACTAGCAATGTTTTGAACATCTTTTTCCAAAACATATTTTGCACTTTTACAATCAACTCTGACTAAAAATTTTTGATTTAATAAATCATCTTGAAATAACTGAGGATGTATATATATATATATATATATATATATATATATATATATATATATATTATTAACATTCTCCAAGAATGGAGTATATATACAAGATTAAAGCGAATCCTAATAGGAAACTAATTAGAAGAATATTATCAAATATTCCTATTATCACATGGATTGACTCACATTAACATTTTCTCTCAAGTTGGCGCATACAAATCGCAAATGTCCAACTTATCAAGTGAGTCGTAAAAGACTTTACTCGAGAGAGCTTTCGTAAGAATATCTGCCAACTGTTCATATGTGGGAACAAAGGGAAACATGATAATTTGTGCATCCAACTTCTCTTTGATGAAATGTCGATCTACCTTTGTAATACTCTAGATTTTCATATCATTTTCCTTGTATTATTTCCATAATTAATGAAGAATTATTTATGGAAATTCTTATTTGGTTATGCGAAGTTGAAATTTCGGGAGTAAATTTTAAGGTGTTTTGACTTTTAAGAGGCCAAAAGTTGACTTTCTTTTCTGTAAGTTATTTGTGAAAACTTCCTTCATGAAAGTTGTAGAGTTTGGCGATAAGAGTTCGTACACATGCGGCACGCGTAAAACGGATATCGTATGAGAAAGTTATGGTTAGAGGAAATCAGTTTCCGGTTTTGAAAACTGTATAAGTAGAAAAATTTGTGGGAGTTTTTTTTTTTGGGAAACCTAAGTCAGCTCTCTCTCTCTCCCGAGCTTTCCCGACGCCGGATTTTCTCCAGCTAAGAACTTGGTTGTCCAGCCACCATTCGAGGCGCCACCGGTTCTGTTCGGCTCGCACGGTTCTCCTCTCCACTCCTAGGGCAACCTCGCTCGCTGTCTCGCCACCTGGAAGCCGCCACAGAGCGGCGGAGCTGCTGCTGTATCACCGAAAAATCGACGATTTAAACGGCGTTTTCGGTGAGAGTTACGTGAGTCTTGCTCCTCTCCTTCCTCTAGAGATGTTTACACCTTTTGGTGACCTAAAAACCAAGTTTGGGCGCCGGATTTGCAGGTTTGGTTTTTGTTTCCGGGTTGTTGTTTCGGGGTATTTTTCAGCTGATTCCGGCCGAACTGGTTGAACCTCCAAGTATTAAAGTTGTTCACCATGCTTTAATCTACAAGTTTCATGTTGTGAGATTCTCCTAATTCGGAAGTTTTTGGGTGGCGCGTCCGACTGTGTTGCGGGCTTAGTTTTTCGTGGTTAGCTAGCTCTTGCTGTTGTGAGCTTGTTGAGAGGGTATTGCTAGGTTTTGAGCAAGGATTGCATGTTAGGACCTTAGGTTTATTTGTTTTGGCTTGGTTGAGATTTGAGTTTAGGTTTTGAGGATTAGAGGCAGCTTTATTGTGTCGTTGAGTTCAACGACTTTGGAAAGTTGTCCTCCCTTGAGCTAAGGGTTAGTTAAAGTGTATTGTGTTATCATATAGTACTTTGGTTACTAAGGTTTTTAATTGTGTGATTCTAGGTGATTTGTGAAGTTGTGATTTGGCTTGCTTTTGTTGTGTTGTGGAAATCGCAGCGGAGTTTTAGGTGAGTAAATCTCATCAAGGTTCATTTTAGGACTAAATTTTATTATGATCATTTGTTGATAAAATTAATACTATGCTACTATTTGTTTTAAAATATATGAGTTTAATCGCCAACGGCTTATAGGTAAGATAAAACGAGTTTTCCTTATATGTCATTTTTGGGGTTCATGTGATTATAATTTTATTGTTTGTGATAGATTATTCTTGTGGAATATCTATGTGGAAGTTTATAATTTATGATGTGATCTTGTGTTGTTGATAATAATGTTGTGATATTGTGATGGTTGGATAAATAGCCAAACCGGGTTCCAAGCCTTTAATCGGTTGATTGATTACGGTTATAATGCTATTTTTATTTTGTGATTTGTTATTAGACAGTCAAACTGGGTTTCAAGCCTTTGGCCGGGTGATTGGTTACGGTTAGGAATAGAGCTCTAATCCGTCTGTCGGTGTAGGTCATGGGAGATACCTTATGGTATCTGGGACCCATGGGTACACAATTTTATTGTTGTAGGTCATGAGAGGTATTTATTAATATACGGGACTCATAGGTACATGTCTTAAGTAAAGGTGTCGGATGTGTGAATTTTAATTATTGATCTAATTGCTCTTGTGGTATATTTGGATGTAAGAAGTGTTGTGTTATTTTTGGGATTACTCATACCAGCTTTTTAGCTTACTGGGTTTGTTATTTTACAACCCGGTGCACTAATTCTTGGTGTAGGGGTTAGACATGCAGGTGAGGATCAGCATGGTTGAGGCGGAGGCTTAATGGAAGGGTTTTGGTTGGGTTTTGTTGTACACTGTCTTTTTTGTATATTAGATAGACAATTTTAAACTCTTGAGATTGTTTTCATTTTCTTGATTTTCAAGTTTATGTAAACAAGGAAATGTAATATTTAACTTAGCGTTTGGTTGTGTGACATTTACATTTCTGCAAGTGATTTTTAGTGTTTGAGATAGTTTGTTGAAACAAGTTTTGAGATTATAGTATTTTGAGATTTATCATACCCAAATTTTTTAAATTTATCTTTCGAAAATTGGGGTGTGACAACCTCCACATGTTTCGTTCGCTCATGTTGAACATGATTGTGAGCAATTTCAATTGCAGCCTTATTATCACAATACAATGGTATAGCCTTCCTCTGCTTAAACCCCATATCTCTCAACAAATGTCTCAACCATAACATCTCACAAAGTCCTCGAGCCATTCCTCTATATTCTGCTTCAGCACTAGATCAAGCTACAACTTTTTGCTTCTTGCTCTTCCATGTGACCAAATTACCTCCTACAAACGTGAAATAACCTGAAGTAGACCTGCGGTTTGTAATATTACCTGCCCAGTTTGCGTCTGTGTACCCACAAACATCCAAGTGTCTGTGTTTTGAAAAGATTAATCCCTTCCCTGGAGCAGACTTCAAATACTTCAAAATACGAAATACAGCTTCCATATGAGGTTCACTAGGATTATGCATAAACTGACTCACAACACTAACTGCATAGGCTAAATCTGGTATGGTGTGAGACAAATAAATCAACCGGCCAACTAACCTTTGATATCGTGCCTTATTTGTAGGCACTTGATCCAAATACTCTGCTAACCGATGGTTCTGTTCGATAGGAGTATCAGCCGGTTTACAGTCTAACAAATCTAGGACATATTTTCTCTAACTTAGCACAATACAATCCTTCCCACGAGCAACTTCAATTCCCAAGAAATACTTCAAACTACCCAAATCTTTCATCTCAAATTCAGAAGACAACAAATCTTATAACCTCTGAATTTCCTCACTGTCATCACCTGTCACAATCATATCATCTACATAAATAATTAGATATGTCACCTTACCACACCGGTGTTTAAGAAACAAAGTGTGATCTAAGTTACTCTGTCGATATCCAATCCTCTTCATGAACTTAGAAAAACGTCTGAACCATGCTCTGGGTGATTGCTTTAGACCGTAAAGGGACTTCTTCAACTTGCACACTGCCTACTCTCTAGTTGAAGTACTATATCCGGGAGGCAAATCCATATCGACTTATTCATGCAAATCACCATGCAAGAAAGCATTTTTAACATCAAATTGCTGCAAAGGTCAATCAAGATTAACGGCTAACGAAAAAAAATACTCGTATTGTATTAATTTTTGCCACCAGTGCAAACGTCTCGTCATAATCCACCCTATACTTCTGAGTGTAGCCTTTAGCTACTAACCTTGCCTTGTACCTATTTACTGAACCATCAGAATTTTGTTTCACAATATACACCCATCGATAATCGACCGTCTTCTTCCCATGTGGTAATGGCACTAACTCCCAAGTACAATTCTTCTCAAGAGCTTCCATCTCAATTTACATTGCTTGCATCCACCTTTTATCCTGAATAGCATCCTGCACTTTATGGTTGTGGCACAGACGGTTGATCATCCGTGTACCGATACTGTCTTAACTTAACCACCTTTAAGGTGTTAGGTTTTAATTACAAAAGGCCTCGGTACAATTAGGAATGATCCACCCACTTATGAATTATATTTTATTTGTCACTTTTCTAATGTGGGATCTCTCATCTCCAACACTCCCAATGACAACTGAAAGAACCAAACCAGGGCCATGACCCTTGAGAGAACCAACCCGAGCCCGTGGAGACGCAACTGGAGAGAGACCCGCTCTGATACCAAGTCAGAAAGTACCAAGAGAATATGAATATTGCGATATATATATATTATTAACATTCTCCAAGAATGCAGTATATATACAAGATTACATCGAATCCTAATAGGAAACTAATTATACAAGAATATTATCAAATATTCATAATATCACATGGATTGACTCACGTTAACACTATCTAGATCTACAATTGCATAAGTTACCATCATCTAGGAAAAAGAATATTTCTAGAGAGAGAGGCTCCTCATTCTCTCTAGAAATCTTCTTCTAGATCTGCCGTTTTGAGAGTCCAAACCCATTCCCACCCTTTCCACCCTTTCCCCTGTTGCCTTTACCTCCAGCTCCACCCTCACCCAACCTCATTGATCAACCAAATCTACCCATGTCACCATCTACCAACTCCATCTCCTTCCTTTCATGAGATTTGCAGAGATGGATTGATCTATGTTCGTCTCCACTCTTACCCCCTCTCCATCCCGTGTTTCCTCTTTCTCCACAAACCAAACTTACTCCACCATTGGAGGATTTTAGCTACGGTGAGTTCCAGATCCACTCTTTTCTCCAGCATTAAGCAAGCTTTCGCCTGTTGGCGATTTCTTGTCCAATCTAAAGAGGCTGTTCAAATTGCTTTGTCAATCACTGTCTCTATGGTTACTTGTGAGTCCTGCATACGCGTGTGTTCCATCCGGCGGAGGAGATGTTGCGATGTGGTTCTACGGTGGCTGCTATCGTTCATGAAGGGGATTGAATTTGGCGGTGGGATGTTGCGGCCGCAGATCCTATTGTGAAAGTGTAATAGGAATGTAGGGTTTCTAGTTCTTATTTGGGCTTTGTTTTGTATCTGGGTTAGACCCAATGTGGACTTTAATTATGTATACTGGGCCTATGTGCCTTGTCTACTGGGCCGTTGTGCCTCTTTTGCTGGACCTTTATATGCCTCTTATTCGGCCTATGTGCCTCTTGTGTTGAGACCTTTATGTGCCTCTTATTCTGGGGCATCTATGTGCCTTTTATTCTGAGGTCTCTATGTGACTTTTGTACTTTATTTGATCATTTTGATCTTTTAATAGAATTTTCTATTACGACAAAAAAAAAATGCTTGCAAGGAAATTCCTCATTAGTACCTTGAATGATAAAAGTTCTACATGCTATAGCGGAGAAATGAATAATGTGTTGCCTCTCGGACTAAACACAAAGTTGATCGCACTACATATATTGGGTCGTTTAATGGATATTGTGTGTTTTTTAATTGATCAAAATTAGGGTAATGTCTAAAATTTATTAGAAAAATAATATAAAACTAGTTATTGTACAAGCAATATGTTTTAAGATAAAACATCTTTTAAGTCTTTTGACTTCTACTTGAATCTCAACTTTATGTTGTTTAAAAAGTTCATGTGACACGACTTGTGAATATACGATAGAATCTTTTTTAACTAATCACGTTACAATCTTAATCATTCAAACATTTATACGAAAGAAGCCGACATCTATCTACGTCATGTCATAAAATCTTGATCACATAGATATACATAGATATACGAGTATAATGAAGATCCTATGTGTGTAATCTTTTTTCCATTTCTAACACCAAATCTTCCCGCAATGTTAGACCGAACTGTCGGGTCCTAGTCTAGCCTAAAATATCGTATCTGCTCCCTAGTCCCTCCATAACTGAACCTGGACGTCATCTCGTCCACCCTCACCAACCTACAGAACTCCACCACGTGTTACTTCACCGGGAAGAGGCAACACGCTACCGCCTATACCCGGTCGACCCAGTTTAACCGCTTTTGCATCCAGGTTCATTCTCTTAACTACCCTTCTTCCCCAAGCAAAAACCTAATCCCTCTCTCTCATATATAAATTCTCACCTGCACTTCTTCTTCTTCCCCAAATCTCTCTCTCGCTTCCATTTCACTTCATTCTCTTCAATTTCTGTTGCATGGAAACCAGCAATTCCGGTCGATCATCATCGCTCCGTTTCTTCCGTTGTAGCTGCCTCAGAAACTGTTGTCGCTGCTACTGTTGTTGCTTCTGTGCATAAACTGGTGACATCAGGTTTTCAATTTCACGTTTTCTATTTTAGTCCATGGATTTGTCCGGGACTCAGCCGGGTCTGTTTCTAGCTCTCAGCTCGCATCAGAACTCCGTTCCGACGAGTTGTAATCAATCCGTGCCGCTACAGCTCCTCAAGGAGGAGAAATTTAGGGCTGAGAATGAAGAGGAGGAGGAGGAGGAAGAAGATGAGAGTGAGAGCTTCAATTTGTTAGGGCACTCAATCTGCCCCAAACGGCCGAGGGACATGTCGTCGCCGTTCAATCCGCCGCCGTCCAAGTGCGTGGTGGTTGAATCGGAGGGGCTGGAGGCGCGGCGGGCTGCGGTTAGGGCCTGGGGGAACCAGCCGCTCGCGGTGGCGGATCCGGAGATTCATGAGATGATGGAGAAGGAGAAGAAGAGGCAGTTCAAAGGAATTGAATTGATTGCTTCGGAGAATTTCGTGTGTAGGGCTGTGATGGAGGCTCTGGGGAGCCACTTGACGAATAAGTATTCGGAGGGGTTCCCCGGAGGGAGGTATTACACCGGTAATCAGCATATCGATCAGATTGAATTGCTATGTTGCGAAAGGGCGTTAGCTGCTTTTAGTCTTGATCATGAGAAATGGGGTGTTAATGTGCAGCCTTATTCGTGTACTTCCGCCAATTTTGCTGTTTACACTGGTCTTTTGCTTCCGAATGAACGGATTATGGGTTTGGATTCGCCCTCCGGAGGGCATATGAGTCATGGTTATTATACTCCGAGTGGGAAGAAGGTGTCTGCTGCGTCCATATTCTTTGACAGTCTGCCTTATAAGGTGAACCCCCGAACGGGGCTCATTGATTATGATAAGCTTGAGGAGAAGGCGCTTGATTATCGCCCCAAGATACTTATTTGCGGTGGGAGTTCGTATCCCCGGGAGTGGGATTATGCCAGGTTTAGGCATATTGCTGATAAATGCGGAGCTGTGCTGATGTGTGATATGGCTCATATCAGTGGTCTTATAGCAGCCAAGGTATGGAACTTGTTATCCTAACTCTAGTTTTATTTGAAGAATTTGTGACTTATTGTTGTGTATGTGTGATGCTGTTATTATTGATTGATGTCATGTTTGTAGCCTTGCCCTATACTGATTGATATAGGAAAGATTGGTAGTTCTAAGAGTGATCTCACTTTATTCGGCAATATATCAATCCATATATTGTTCAATGCTCACAGTGATTGAGTCATGCTTACATTCTTATTAATAGAAATGAAATGACAAAGAACTGATTGATCCCATCAGATAATCATATTCTGGCCTCTTTTCCTGCTAAAAAAGACGCTGGTTGAATTGTGCAATTTTCAAAACGTTTTCCTTTGAGCTGTTTATCAAGTCTTGATAAATGATACTAGAAAGTGCATGAAGTGAAACATATAGTATCACTTATATTGTAGTCAAATGTTCTTTATGTTGGTTTTTTTTTTCCTAGCATGTTAGGTACCTGTTCTGTTTTTTTGTGGGTTTAAATTCCTGTTTCAGTGGAAGTATATTTTAAGAAAGGTGCACTATGTGAGTGTTTCCATTCTTTGAATAAATTAGATGCCTCCTCCGCCAATAATGCCATGTTGTGGATACTGTGCTTGTTGATTCTAGTTGCGGTAGACCCTTGTGCCTCCTTTTAATTGTACACAATTCGTTCTAAACTAATGGTTTAGTGCTAAGTATTTTCTTGTTAAACTATGATTTGAATCTCTCTTGAGATGATAACAACCTTATGGCAGTTTTTTGGTTCGATTCACACTTGCAAACATACATTAACAGTGCAGTGTTGGAATGTATAGTTACTATTGCGTTTTTGTATGGGATTGTCAAGAACCATGGAATAAGGAAATTTGGCTGTTTGAAACATCATGTGATTCTATATGTTTGTCTAGTCCTCATGCTGAGGTCTTTTCCGCTAGTGGTCGATTCAGTTATCATTAATTACAGTGAATTGATTCTCTTGTCGCCTCTCCCAGAAGTGCATTTGCACTACGAATCAATATTTAACAAGTTTCATGCACTCAAGAAGCGAGTGCCAAAGAGTGTTGCTTGACTTTATTGTGAGTTTTTATGGCAATTCACTGAAATTATCTTTACTTCCTGAAAGTTGATTGTGCATTAGAATAAGCTTTCAGTGTGTCTGCTCATGTCCAAAGGAAGTCAATATACCTATTTAAGTATTTGTATACTTTATAAAAAAATTCCATTTTCAAGTGAAATGGTAGGGAGCATGAAATCCGTCAGAAAATATTAGGTATTTTTGAGCACTTGGATTCCTATTAATCAGAAATTATGTACATGTTGGAATGTTTCTGATTTATTCGCTACTTTTTACTTCAGGAGTGTGCGAGTCCTTTTCAGTATTGTGATATTGTTACGTCAACAACACACAAAAGCCTCAGGGGTCCTAGGGGAGGTATTATATTTTACCGGAAAGGTCCAAAAACAAGGCAGCCAGGCATGCCTCAATCTAATGGGGACGGAAATAACCTGTATGATTTTGAGGAAAAGATAAATTTCGCTGTTTTCCCATCACTACAGGGTGGGCCTCACAACAACCATATTGCTGCTCTTGCCATAGCCTTAAAACAAGTGGCTACTCCAGAATATAAAGCTTACATGAAACAGGTCAAGAAAAATGCACAGTCCTTGGCAAATGCGTTGTTAAGAAGAAAATGCAGATTGGTTACTGGGGGTACTGATAATCACTTGTTGCTTTGGGATCTTACAGCTCTTGGTATAACAGGTAATAATGATAACCAGCCCATTTTCCACGGGAATAGGGTCTAAAAACTATTTATTTGCATACCTGTTGAGCTTCATAATGATTTTTGTCCCACATCTGGAATCTATGATTAGGTCAACATTCAAATTTACCTTATAAACTATTTTTCAATACACAATAGCTGATTAACAAAAATTTGCAATTGTTAGCTTTGCACTTTTGATGATTAGTAAATTGCAATGTTAGACCAAAGGTCTACTCAGCTGTCCAGGAAACACCACCCTGGCAACTCGTACAGTCAAGGCTGTATCAAAAACAGTGGAAGTTGCATATGATCAAATACTGCTTTAAGCCATTGTTCTCTGGGATCCTTTAAAATACTGTTTCAAAACTTGTAGAGTTGTGAAGATGTATGTTGTTTTTCTTTTTATGCTAATTCAAGTTCAGTTTTAGCTATCAAAACTGATAGGTTTAGAAGGAGCATATCTTAAACTAATTCATCAACTCAACTGTGGATGATCTTTGTTGGTCTTATCTGTTGAATGATTATGTCTATTGAACATCTTTCATATGAGCATGTATTTCTCTGCTCCATTTCATAGGTTTTTGCATACATTTCTATGCATGTGAGTGCCCCATTTCACTTTCCTCCCTTTCTTATATCATTCAGTTTCCCTATCTATCTTTTAGTGTATAATTTTGCACGTAGATGTCTAATTCTTGTTTTTCCTCTGATCTCTTTGAAAATATAGGGAAGAACTACGAAAAAGTTTGTGAGATCTGCCATATCACTCTCAATAAAAGTGCTATATTTGGTGATAACGGTGCTTTTTCTCCTGGAGGAGTCAGAATCGGTGAGTAGTAATTTTGTCTTTAGTATTCTGAAAGCTTTCAGACTTGGTTATTTTGGCTGATGAATTCCATCATGCGAAATGTGTGCCTTCTCCATTTTTCTCTATCACATGTCATTTTCTCCAAACTGGTTTCTGTTTTACATTGTCTTGGCAGGTATTGGTCAATGATATATCACTCAACCTGCTTTCCTATCTAAAGTTATTTGTTTGTTTTTAATAATCACTCAACCTGCTTTCCAGCATCACTCAACCTGATGCTGGACTAGTTCCTACCCCAGCTGCTTTCTCAACACCAGTTTCGTATCTGTTAGGTCATCTTATTTTGTACCAATATTAAGTTTGTTTGTTTGTTTTTGCAGGTACCCCTGCTATGACTACACGAGGTTGTATCGAGTCTGATTTCGAGACAATTGCCGACTTTCTTCTTAGGGCTGCTCAGATTACTGTATCTGTTCAGAGAGAACATGGAAAATATCAGAAAGAATTTCTTAAAGGTCTCCAGAACAATAAAGATATTGTTGAACTTCGAAGTCGTGTTGAAACATTTGCATCCCAATTTGAAATGCCAGGATATGATACTTGTTGAACATGTCACATCTCAAATGCCTCACAATTTTTTGGTTGCATTTGTTTTGTCTGTCCAATTCATTCCCTGTAAATTACAGAGTAATACTGATCTGTTTCCGATTTCCACAAGGTAGTAGTAGTAGAGTCTTTGCCAGCTGATTATTTTGTTGTATAAATTATAGAAAGCAAAAAAAATCTCTCTATTTGATTTATTTTGGGGTATCTGGATTCTAGATAAAGCAGTCATTATGGGATCTGTGAATGTGTCAGTTTGGTTGTCAAAATCTACTTTGGTCCTTTATTTTAATCTGGTTGGCATTGCTGAACTTTGTAGTTATTGCACAGCAAGCAGTTTCTTCATGTAACAAAGCATAAGTGGCATTTACTCTTTTATGTCAGATGTTGCTCTCCAAATTCTGGCAAATTTGGCTTTCTTTATTGGGCCTCCCTTCTCTTTTTGGAAGAATCATAGTAATAATTTGATGCACAGCCTTCATTTTCTTGTTTGGTGTTTGGTGGTGTGATAAATTATGAGCCGCGGTTTGCTGCTGCTTTAAGGATGATAATGTTTTCTTTGGGTCAGAAAGAAGAGGAACACAGAGATGGAAACTCTGCAAAAGAAGTTGTTTTCGGCTATGCCTCTGGCACTTTGTTTTTCTTTTATTTTTCCCCTAATGGCATATTTGTTTATTCATCATTTCATATCAGTGTGTTTGTTGTCTTTTAGTTTATAGCTTTGGCCTTTATTTGATTGGTTTTGCTTATGTTGGACGCTGCTATGGATCCCTTCAAGGGAGGCAAGGCATGAATTTCCGGCAAGGGACAAAAAGCATGAGATACGGTTGAGAAGCAACAAAGTGCCCCCTAAATTTTCCTCCCTCTCCTATTTTATTATAATATTTTCCACAATACCCAAATCGAAAACCCAAATTTGGGGAGGAAAAAGATGATCTTTGTGTGCGACTGTGTGCCAAAGAGAAAGAATGACTTTTTTTTTAGTATTTTTTTTATTCATCTTTAACTACAATAATCATTTCACATTATACACCACACCGTAATGATAGTCTACTTTAATTAATTCTACTTGTAAATATATCGAATTCAGTCAAGAAACATATACGTGATTGGAATTGTGTATTCTATAACTAGGTGTAGAAAATACCGATGTCTCAAACCAAAACGTGAAACAAATGTCGTGACTTATTTCCAAAAAACTATAATGGGTCATTTAATAATATGAGTTGTGTTGACGTAAAGATAATGATAGTCAGTTGGGTAGACAATCTTCGTTTGACTAACTTTTTGCACAAGTAATCTTTCTACGAGAGTGGGTAAAACTTAGATATTGTGAATTCTCCTCATAGAGATGTGATGAAGTTGTGTTGGAGGTGAGAAGAGAGTTTCATGATCAAGTCCATTGCTTTCGAAGAGAACCGAATCAGACAAAAGCTTCTTAAGATCAAAAGAAGGTGCTTTTTGAAAATGGAAAAGGAACCCAGGAATCTCACACACACCTCCTTCCCTACAGACTACAGTCCTAAGCCACCCTTTTTTCATCATTCTTTCACAACAAGAATCATTACTCATTTACTATAACAACTAAACACCACTACTACTCTACACACTCTATACCCCCCTCTCTCTATTGAACAAAACAATAACCCAACCCAACAAGAGGGAAATCTTTTCAAAACAAAAACAATATCTTAAAGAATCAAATCATATCCATTAATTCTCAATAAAAATATATATGGGATTTGTTTTTACATTTTTAAAATGAATATTTTTTATTGTTCCCCCTAGCCAAAGATAGTAACAAGAACCTTCCATTGCATTCTCGTTTGCTCCCCTTTGTTCACCCAAAATCTTTTTTACTTTTTACCTTTTCCTTCTTCTTTTTGTATTTTGTAGTCATCCTAGATGGTGTTCCTAGATTTGCCTTTGCACAAAATTGTTTCTACATTGATCTTCTCCTACCCAAAATTGCATTTCTTTTGAATTAGTTCTAACCACAAAGTTGGTAACTTAAAAAAAAAAATAAAATATTGTAAAAGTGTTCTATCACGGCGGACTTTCATTTCACATAAAATTAAAGAATTTTCTTATTGTGTATTGGGAAATGGGCGGTCTCTAAAAATGTTCGTGTAAGTTATGAAATAATATAGATTTCATCTGTGAAATTAATGTATCGGGTTATCTGATTGTTCTAATACGGAACAAGTTGATTCCTCTAGATTTGAAACTAGTTGTATTTTGTTTATTAATTGCATTTCTCCTTACTCTGCCTTTTGAGTTATGACATCATGTTTTGTTGCTACGGTGATGTTATGGTGATGTTTTGTTGCTATGGTGATGTTTTGTTACTATAGTAAAATCTTGTGAGAATTTTATCTATACTAACTAGTAACTTTTAAGACAAGGAAGAAGACGCAAATCACAAAAGAAAGAGTGAAGAGAAAGAACATTTCCATACAAACAGAAGGTAAGAAAGGGTTAAAAAGGTACAACAAAACCCAACTACTACATAGTAAATACCTCTCCTCTACTCTGTAATTTTTTTTAAAAACTTTTCTACCCATTTCTTGACAAAGAGTTTTTCTAACTTGAAGTAGTTCTACCTATGACTGCAAAAGTCCAAGAGCTTCTTCCTCCCTTCCACAATTTCATCCAAGAAATCATCAAGTTGGCTACTGATATTCTCCGCACCAGATCTCAACACCCCAAAGCACCCTCTCAACTTGTCGACTCTCTCCCTAATCCCACTTTCATTCTCCCAATCCATGATCATCGTCCCCTTCCTCTCCATCTCCCCTCTCAGCTCCTCCATCGCCATCTTCGACCTTCTAAACTCATCCATCAATATCCCCGGCCTCCTCTCGCTCATCCCCCCGATCTCCCCCGCCACCCTCTGCTGCAATCTCGCCGTCGATATCATGAACGGTGATCCGAATATCATACACCCCTGCTCGTACCCTCCTCTGCAGAAGCTCGATTCCGGCCAGCAGAACACCAGCCCGTACAGCAGGATCGTCAGCAGGAGAGTGCTGACGTTTCTCATTGCATACAGAACACCCCGGAACCCGTTGAACCCGTTCAGCTTCGACTCGATAGAGACTCTCTCGTCGAAACGCAGGGACAAAGGCTCGATTCGTGTCTCCATCAGCGCTCTGTTTTCTTCTTCCAATCCGAAAGCCTCGCGCCGACACCCCGAGATAGCACGCACGACCTGTTCCAATGCCATTCTTAGTTGAATAAACGGAATCAGGACGGTTATGTTGGTGTAGAATTCTAATGACTTACCTGGCGGGAGAGCTGCGGGGTTAGATTGCGGTGAGAGTCGAGAGTGGAGGTGAGGTTACAGCCGGAGGTGTAGTAATTCTCCATGGAAGAGATTGCGGACTTGAGGACATGAGAGGCTTCCCAAAGCTTGGAGCTTTCGTCCATGTACTCATCAAGCCACTTGTCCCCGACGGGTAAATGAAGCTTTTGGACGAGCAGAGTGAGTTGGGAGTGAAAGGATCGGAGAAGGGAGAGAGCCCTTTGGAGGAACTGGATTGACATGAAGTTGTTGGAAAGATAGACCCTTTCGAGATCGTCGATCCCACGAGTCAGAAAGGAGTAGAAGCCATTGACAGAGTTGGTGGAGGAAGGATCCATCTTTTTTGTTCTTCTTGTGGTGTTTATGGTGGGGAGAGAAAGTGAGAGTGGGATAAAAAAGGAAGAAGAGGGTGATATTTAAATGGTGAGAGAGGAGGAGGAAGAAGAAGAAGAAGAAGGAAAGAATGCAAGGAATGGAAGAATGGGGAGGAGGGAATATCTTAGAAGCTCAGGTTTCTAAGGTTGAAAACGATTGTTGGGAGCAATGATGGGTGTTTCCTACAGAGGGGGAAGGATGAATGGTAATATGCCATTTTCATTGTTTAATGGAATGGAAGATAGAAAAAAAGAAGAGGGAGATTTGTAGCAGAGGAAAATTACATAAAGAAGCCTGAAACACCCAAAAAAAGGAAACACTATCAATCAGTACTATGAGTGTATGTGCTTCTGTTTGAGAATTGAGAGAGATAGAGAGAGAGAGAGGAGCTGATTAGCAGAGAAGTGTGATACTTATACAGCAATAGAGAGAAGAAGAGACAGCATGAAATTTTCATGACCTCCAGCTCCCTTCCAATTTCTTACTTTTCTCCCACTTAAAATAAGGCATGCCAATTGCCCATTATCTATTTTATACACAGCTTCATAGAGAGAGAGAGAGAGAGAGAGAGAGATGGCAAGTGGGTCTGTTGTTTAGTTTAGTTGGAGGAGTTGTGTGTGATCTATTTAGATTTTGAGGTTATTGGGTTGTAAAGTGTTTGACTAGATTGACTGGGTTTCTGGGTTTTCTACTTAGTAATCTACTTGTGTAATATTAACATTAGTACTACTAGTTAAATTTGGTTACTTGTAATTTGTTTGAATAAGTGAGTGAGTGTGTCCACCTTTTGGTTTGAGTGCTCTGTTTGGCCTCTTCTTTCCTCTTTTTCTTCCTCGAGCTACTGACTTTGCTCCTTACATCCCCTCTATTCTCTATGGAAATTTGTGGGTTTGTAATTCCTAGATATTTCTTGTTTTGTTGGATTTTTTCAAAAGGGGAGAAAGAGTTTGGAATGATGAGGTTCCTTGTATATGAGAGAACAAGAAGAGAGAGATCTTGTAAGTTGTAAAAACCTTTCTACCATGCATAAAATCAGTCTTTTTAGGTCACATTCCCTCCCCAACCTTATAATATTAGCTTAATCAAACTAATTGGGGACAAAATGGATGATGCTTCTTCATTAATCATGGCCCTTAGCCCCCTCAACTTGAATTCAATATCAATGCTAAGACTCCATAGTTTAATCACGGCCGTCGGCTCGGTACGCCTTCGGACCCATCCAACGGCGGAGAAAAAGTAAATCATATTCGTGAATGATCAAATGCAGGGGTCCCAAAATTTGCTGCAGTCCACTGAAATGTTGTTGGTCATGAATGATTAAGGGTGGTTTTGAGGCAATAATCTACGGCTCTAAACATGTTTAAAGTATCAAGCATTATGCTTCACATAATAATATTGATAATAGTCTAATTTATTTTTTAAATTTTATCCAAATATTAATTATTTCTTGATGTGAGGAGAGGGGGGACCAGGAAATCTAATTTATGTTGGGGTATGTGACATTTTAGTTGGAATTTTATTTTAGTCGGGTGCTCGTGGGTTTTTGGAAAATAGGACAGCTTAAGAGGATGTTGGTCTTTTGAGATTTCATTGGAAAGGGAAGAAGAAGAAGCTTAGGACCAGTATTTAAGGGTATTCTATTGACCATTGATCATCTACATATATGATTCTCTCTGTGTGTCCCCAGAATACTTGGTTTACAGTATTTCTCATCATCATCTCTCCAAATTACACCGCTTTTTTTTTTTTATATCCCAAATAACGTTATGAACGTTACTCGATCTACATTCTAATATTTCGTCAGCAACCTTAAACGTTATATTTTCTGAACATCCATTTTTTTCATACTTTTTAACATGTAATATTATAAATAACACAGAACACTAATGACACATATGCTCGTTAGAAGCCAAAAAGTGGGTAGAATTACTTGCCATCCCTTTTCATAAAATGGTCTTTGGCTTTTCACTCATGGTTTACATGTATTACATGTCTCATGCATGCATGAATTCATTTTTTTCATTTTGAAAACACCTAAGAGAAATTTTGTTATTGTGAACTTTGGAATATACATGTTCACTATTCGCCGGAACTTTGATATTATCTCGGCCACAAATAATGTTCCTTAGAGTAATGGACACCTTATTTATTTTTTTCATATCAACTCGATCACCTATATATTGTGGTAATGCTTTAATTTACTTAGTATTTTGATCTACTTGAAAAGGTAATGACTCGTCTACTGAAACTGGTGTATAAAATGATTTAAATCTTAGAGGAGTTTAGGTGTACGCATGTTAATGAAAAAAAATAAATTTAGATGGTATGATTGTATGAAAATTAGAAGTTTTCACCAAACTAGAAGTTGGTAGATCAAAAATTTGTAGTTCGAACGCGTAATGATTCTTTTTCCATGAACCAAACCCTTCACCAAATTAGAAGTTTCATTTTGATTAGTGACACAAATTAGCTTTAATTTTCCTTTCTGGTTAATGATCACCGAAAGTAGAAGTTGCTCTTCCTCTACTGCCTTGATCAATTTTGGGGGTTCTTTCCTTAGCTAGAAAGATACAACTAAAAGATGATCGACCAAAATAAAAAAGCTGTCTCTTTAAACACAAGTAGTCTCTCTGTAGGGTTTCCATTTAATTTGTAATAAATGGGGAAACCGAGTATGATGAACTAGCCAGTTTTTATTATCATGGATTCATAGTACAGGTAGGATCTCTTGCATTAAGTATTTGCATCGGCAGAAATGAGAATCCCAGACTGGTTACGCCAGTTTTTGATTCTGATCGTTTTCCTTTTTCTGGGAATTTTTTCATTATGGTAACTGCTATATACAGTCCATGAAAGTTGATCTTTAATTTTCTGATCTGGGTCATTTGTAATAATATTTGAATCACCTACTGGAATCTCCTCCCACCATTATAGACCTGCATTGGCAAGTGAACCAGTTGTTAATGGCAGAAGGCATAAAGGAGGAGAAGCCCATTACTCTGAATATCAGTAATTCAGTTTTAGTTTTATTTCACTGAGAGTACTGTAGGAACCTTTTGTTTGATTCTTTAGACAAGTTTCAGAAGAGAGAATCATACATATTTTGAATCCAACAGGACAGAATTCTTTTAGGGTTGGAATGCTGAACCAAAACAAAAGCTCCAGATGTAAGAAGTTCCCTATTTTTGCTAAGCAAACAAAAAGGACTTGTGAGAATCAAAGTCTTGCCAAGTGAAATGAGGCAGCTGTGGATTTAGGTTCTGGCTTTGTGGTGGGTGTGGGGTTCGGTTTGCTACTTTGCTTGATTGTTTATGGTAAAATTATCTTATGGTAAAATTAAAAAGCCTCACTTATGGTATATGTATGAAGTGAAACACAAAGAAAGTAAAAGCAATTGATGGATGATCTGATTTGGCCATGCCAGCAACATCGATCCCTTTCATCCCCATCATGATAAAGTCTCTATAGAAGAGGAATGTTTCATTTTCTTCTTAATGAGCTTAGATAGATGGATACAACTGGAATGGTCCAAAGACTCAACCATGAAAATGATACCAAGGAATGAATTGAATGATTGTTTATTAGTTCAAATGTAAAAGATGTACAACACCCCAATTAAGGAGAATATGTATATATGTTGATAGATTGTTAGTTTGATTCCCTATATATGTTTTGGTAGGTTTAATTAGAATGTGTGGATATATAGTTTTGGCACTTAAACATAATATATATCATGTAAATGTTATCATGCCTGAAAATATTACCTACAAATACCAACAAGTTATGGAAATCATTTTGCATTTACATAGTTCATTTTGTATTTAACAATTCTACTTAAAGTTTTAAGTAATTTCAGAGAAGGGTGTTATTCAGACAAGATCACACTTCTTTGCTATCTATAAATATTATGTCTAAAAAATCAATTGTT
The DNA here is from genome assembly GCA_009720345.1 of Fragaria iinumae. Taxonomy (NCBI): domain Eukaryota; kingdom Viridiplantae; phylum Streptophyta; class Magnoliopsida; order Rosales; family Rosaceae; genus Fragaria; species Fragaria iinumae. The sequence goes on along the minus strand of CM019121.1, from coordinate 32,651,656 downwards.
TTGTTCCCGACTAAATAAACTCTACTCTCTTCCTGATCATCAATTATTCCGGTTTGAATCATCGACCACATGAGGATTGGATTGAGGAGTGTAAATGTTTGTTCAAAATTTTATGATATGTCGGGGAGTTTAAATCAATTAGGACAAGACTAGTCTGCAGCAGTGTACGATTGATTTGTGGGTAGCATACGTGGTGGATTTCCAAGTATACATCCTCTTGTTGTTAGAATTGGAACCCACAATATATCAACGTTTAGAATTATCGATTTGGACATTCATCCTCCTATTCATTATTTGAGGCAGCTACCCAGCATGCTTTGAATCTTCCTTCAATCTCATACTCGATCGTATCCTATAATCATTATTTCCCATCACTTGTTACCTCCAAAACAACCGTAATATTGTTACCAAATTTGAAGATATCGGACGTCTACAACATCTGATTTATCCCCTAACCTTGTTCTTCTAATCCGACGAGAGGCACGATGGATCGCAATGTGTTAGTTGGAAACGATTCACCCCCACCCGAGCTTCTCCGCCACTTTCGGCTGAGGAGTGTGGCGCTGTTCTCAGACGTCGTCGACGGTTTGGAACCCTAGCTAGACTTGTTAAGTGCAGGTTTACATGTTTTAGAATAAAGTTGACAATGGCATTATAGTCTTTGAGGAAGAAAGATGCTCCACTTATCACAAACATGAATCACTCCCCTATTTGGTAAAAAGGGCAAAAGGAAAACTTAAAGCTAGGTTAAAGTAATGAGAAATTATTTTGTGGGTCGGTCGGCCACCTGGCACATGCGACCACCCAACCCGTCGACCACCGTGACAATGCAAACCAGAAACCCTCCTTTTCATATTTCACCTATGGCGATCCAAAGGTCCCGACCGCTCGCCGAAGTTAGGGTGGTGGTCCGGTCCATGTTTTCTGCCGTGCCTGAGAAGCCGTAGGGACCTTCGGCGGCGTCGAAAAGGAAGAAAGAAGGAAGCTTCGCCGGAGAAAGGAAGAAGAAGAACACGCAGGAGTGAAAAAAAAAAACACGTGTCTGCCCCTGATTGGGTGCGCATGTGCCAGGTGACACGACTGACCTACAGAAGAATTTCTATAAAGTATTGGCTGCCTATACATTCTAGGAAACGTGGCACTTAAATAACTAAACAGCACGGTAATAATCATATTCTGTGCTTCTATAAAAGCATAATTTTCTTTTATTCTGGGCCAAACCTCATAAACTTTAGCATCAAAATTCAAACAGTGTCTTAGATTCGGGAAAAATATTAGATATCTCATTTAGAAGATTAGAGAACAATTAAGTTTCTGCATTCAATCATGTAGTTATATACCAGATAAAATTATTAACTAGCTCAATCATCTTATTCTATCTTTTTCCAACCTTACTATTTTATAACTTAGTATGGTAGAATAAAACTGAAACAACATCAAACAATTTGTTTAGGGCGTTAATTGGTTGTTAATTATAGTTATTGTTAGTATATGTCTGATCGAGTTGAATTGGCAGAGATGGTTTAGTCAGTTGACAATAATCAATATAATCACACATGATTTAGAGGAATCCTTGATATATTAGTCTGTTTTTTAAGCCAAGTTAATGGGATCCCTCATCATTGTTATTATTGATCAAAGCAGACTTGTACCCAATACAATGTATTGCTATTCGATCTTCAGGATATTGTAGTAGCTACAATTCATTTGTGCATATACTAATATCAAGCACCAAATCTTTCTTTAAAAATTGACTGACATATATGTACCGATCGAGAGAATTCTCGATCATGTGGATGGAATCCTACATTTTTTTTTTCTCCTTTGGAGAATCCAAGCCAAATGCTTAAATTGAGGGAGGGTACTATTTAACATCTATATGAAACAATAACAAGGTTTTCTTTTGTTGAGAAATAAATAACAAGGTAGCTCAATCTATTCCTTTGTTATCTTAAATGACAATGTACGTTTAAAGAATATTGATAAAATAAGTCCACCAGAAATACAATAGATAACTTCGTAAGCGCACGTGTGAGCGTGTCTTTATACGCGTGCAGGAATGCTAGTGTTAGATGACGTCCTAACAGTGAAACAACAGTTACCAAAATTCCAAAACAAAAGCGATAATCATGCTTCTTTAGGAGTACACTCATGCATGTTATATGCATGAAACTTGTTTAGATGTATAGTCATGCTATTTTGCACTTTCGTGCATCAAAGTATGGGCAAGAGCATGAGTGACCTCCCTCTAAGAATAGAGGGAAAATAAATCTTTACACGTTAATCCACCAACACATTCACTTATATCCTTTAACACATTTTCATCTCTATGTGCTTGAGTGCATACCTTCGAAAATGAAAGAGAGATGAGAAGAGTCAACTTACCAGGATCTCCTTTTTATAGAAACAAAAGTATATAGTAGCTAGGATTCTTCAAAATGATGAAAGATGAAGAAAAAGAGCCCCAAGTATAAATTTCATAATGCTTGAACCATAACCCTTCTTCTTAGATTAATAGAGACATAGACTATAGTCACTATAACAATCTTAACCCCATTGACCCCTTTTCTTATGCGTACGTGACTAAGTTATATATCTCGTTTGCCTTTTTGGCTCAACTAGGAGAAACCCACTTCAGGATTCCTTGCCACTATAGGTGCCTTTTAGTTCTTTCCTCCACCCTAAAAGAGGGAGCTTTTTCTAAAACTATATGGTAGATGAAACCCTAGGGCTTTTTTCTTATAACTAGCTAGGGCAAGCCATGGATGACCTAGAAAGAGATCGACCCCCCTAGTTAGTTAGGGGGGTTCCTTTATTCGTGAAGCATATTCAATTAATGATTTTGATTTTTAGAATATGCAAATTCCGTGAGGGATATTGGTTTCGAATTTTCTTTTGTATAAGGTGTGGTAAATGGTGTGCATCACAATGTGGTGGGAGCATGCCACATGTTGACATATTGATGGGTTTCAACAACCTCAATGGTGTACACAACGTTCGCTAGGTTGTGGATGAAGAAGATGCATCATGCCTTAGCTAGCACAATCTATATAATAGAGATGAACTGTGACAGCTGACATGCTTGTTGATTCTGGCCAAGGGTGATGAGCCTTGCTTAGACAACTCATATACTCTAGCAATATATCCCTCTAGCAGTTTTGCATTTAGGATGTTGATCATGGGGATAGTGAAATTGATTGAGCTTTATTGACACCATGGCTAGATGATTATATGGGAGGAGTGACATATCTTTCGCCAATGGATCCAAAAATATCCACGCTATCTTCTTTATTAATTAAATTATTGATCATATACCTCTTACTGATAAATTATGTCTGATATCGCCTTGTAGATTATAATTTTCTCTAATGTAGGTGTGTATGCACTTTAATTGGTTACTAACTAATCTATGAGGCGATATCAGAAATGAAATGAACAGTTTCAAAAACTACCGTATAGAAGGTACAATGTAACGAAATAATACATGATCGATCATGTACTCTTACGTGCCATGCATGTTAAGCAACAACCTTCATGCTAGTTTCCACCCTTAGGGCCATGTGGACAACTACGGCACCCATATATGTTTCCTTCTTAGTCAAACTACTTCTGAAAAAGAATTTGCTTTTTATGAAAAGAATATTGTTCTCTATGAAAATCATTATTGGCAAGACTAGCAGGCAATCGATTACACAGAGAGAGATCGAATTGTACACTATACTGACTATAGTTTTGGTGTAGCTACCTTTTGTGCTAAGGCTGCCATTGACAAGAGTATAGTTTAAAGCTTTTGTGGGCTATTTATTGGGATGTAACGGTACATACATGCACCACCTACTCTAATGTTCAATAGGATTCCCAAAGCATATAGGATAATTAATCCTATGTGCGCACCCCTTGTTCGGTTCACTTATTACCCATATAGAAAATTTTAAGGGACAAAGCAATGAAAATTAGCCATAGACTTTCGATAAAGCGCTCAAGCCATATAGATGGTAACTAAGTATACGAGTTAAAAATCATTTCAACCAGTATATCAACGCCATTTGTAAGAACAAATGATATAACTCTTTTACTTAACTCGGTCACTAACCAAGCAACCATCCAACCAAGTTACCATCCATGTCATGTTATTGAGACTCAAAAGCCTCATAAGACTCATAAACATACGAAACCCTTTTTTTATCTTGCATATATTTGGGGATGCAGAGTTGCAGACCATAAGCCTCCTATTAATTCCTCCCCTATTCGGGAAAGGAGGCTCGAGATTTCCTAGCGAACCTTTTAGTTTGTTTAATCTTGATTCGAAATTGATGGCTGCTGTTGCAATGCAGTAGGCTTTACAGCCTTAAGTTATGGTAGTGCAAGTAGTAATAGGGTGAATCTAGTTTTTCACCTTGTAAATCATTGCTTGCGGCATGGCGGCTTGGGGGCTCTCTGTAATAAGTAAGGCTGTTGGCCTTTAAGATGATTAGGCCTAGAGCCGCAAAAAAGGAACAAATCAATACGAAGAAAGAAAAAGAAAGCTTCAAAGGTTCACTTCTTTCTGGGTTTGGATGGGAATCTTTGAGTCTTTATGTTTAAGCCTACAACAATATCGGATAGTAGATCGATATACATGTGATGTACTAGTGTACTACTACTACTCCCATACCCTCATCTACTTCCCACAAAGTGCATATATATTAAAGATTTAAAGTCACATCAAACAGTTGTAAAGAAATTTGCAAAACAAAAAAAGCTGGATATTATTACAAAAATAACTGTTGTGCCTCTTCTTTAAAAAGAAGAAGAAAAAACTAATATAGGAGCACACCCGGTGGGACTCGAACCCACAATCGCCTGATTAGAAGTCAGACGCCTTATCCATTAGGCCACGGGTGCTACTTGTTATACATAAACAGAACATTTTAATAAATTTTATTTTCTCCTAATACTCTTAGTAAGGAAGTTCTGTAAAGGCTTTGATTGAGAGCTGAGAGTCAGGTTAATAAGAATCCTAAGGCAAACTGACTCGCTTTATGAAATCGAAAAAAAACTCACTCGCTTTCGAAATGCTTACAACTATATGCTGTACTGGAAAACGGTAGAACTCAGCTATGGCTTGTTACTTGTGTGTCAAGTTAATCTTTAAGAGTTCTTGGTTGTTGCTGCTTAAGTTTGTGAGCAACAACTTCTCAGACTCTGTTAAGTATTTGGGACAGTCTAAACTATAGGATATATCAACATTAGATGCTCATGTATCTTGCAGTTGATTACTCTGCTATATCCATGAAAGATCGAATCTTTACAAAGGGAATTGGTTCAACAGCTCAGAAGGCATATACATCTCATGCCCAAGCTCTTGCTAGTTTTACTTTGAAACTTAAACTGCACAATTTGCCTACGTTTGAACAGCTATCAACAGAGAGTTGATAGCAAAAGTGGTAACGTTTGTGATCTCAAGATAGTATCATCCAAACTGGAAGTGTCTATGAGCATATCATGCCGCACAAGTCATTCATCCTAGCTTGAGAAATGTTGGTGAAAGGAAGAACCTTGAAGTTCCCATTACTCATACAGGTCAAAGTCATCTGTTCATTGCTCACCATGGTCTGCATCATCAAAAATCAACCATATATAATAAAATTGGTTAGAGAACATTCAAGTCAAAACAGTTCTTCATGCAGACATTCGATTTGGTAAAGGAAGTACTATTCATTATACTAAAAGAAACCAACGAGAGCACAAGACTTTATGTGGTGCAAACTAGGGCATGCTACTCCATCACATGAGTAAGGAATACATGTCAATATGGTTACCCTGAGAAATCCATCCTGGGAAAGCAGCTCTAGTATGTACAAGTCTACTTGTTATGTAAGCAGAATGGTAACTAATAGGCAGAACTATGTAAAAAATTTCCTCCGACATTATTTGATCAGTTACGAAAGGCAAGGGAAAAGGAGGGCCAGATAAACAACAGAACTATTATATCCCAATATACTTCACGCACCTGACATTTAATATGAAACATTACATCTCTATTCTAAACATTAGTTCCTTGAATTTCACAGTCTAGCCACAGAAACAACAAACTGGGAATCTTACAGCCTGGTTGAAGGTTCCCATTCATAAATAGTAAGAAAAACCGAGTATCTTTGGTTGCAATGATTCTTGACAGTGTGAAAAGAGGCAGAACTATATAAAAATTTTCCTCCAAGATTATTTGATCAGTTAAAAAAGGCAAGGGAAAAGGAGGGCCAGATAAACTCCAGCCAGTTCATTCCCTTCCAGATTAAAGTGCTAGATCAGTTGCATACCTCACAGAAAGCTTCAATTTCACTGCAACTCCATATTTTGGAGGGCACACAGTCAACATACCGACACCATTTGCAGTACTGGTTCATGTTTAGGCCCTGCGAAACTGCTACGAGACACCCAGCAAGCCTGCATATATAAAGATCCTCTTGTAAGAGCTCATGTTTTCTTAAAATGACCAGAAACAATTTATAGCATGGGTATAACTAGAGAAACACTCACATAAGAACAAAGAGAAAAAGACAGACACTTCTATAGATTGGTCTGTCCAGCTTCTGCCTTAACCTCGACCTGATGGAGCTCTTAAGATCATTGTCCAGGAGGCCTCCTTTTCCTTGCACCACTTCTCTGACTTGAGGACCAGATAAAAGCACAGATCCAAGTAGGAACCCTGATACAAAACCTCCGAAGTTGGAAAAGTTATCCACGTAAGGTAGCAAACCAAGGAGGAAATTTCCAATGGCGACAAGTAACACCGATGCAAGAGCTGTGAACTGTAACCAATGAGTAGAAATTATTAAGTCAGATCATGAGAAGAAGATCATACCAAATGAAAAAAACAAAAAACCTAGTGGTACAAACCTTGTTGGTGTATAAGTACCAGTTTTGAATCAGAGCAGAAAGTGTAGCTCCAAGTAATCCATATAGAGCACCCGAAGAACCCACAGCTGGGCGTTTCTCGATGAAAAGTGCAGCCACCAATGTACCATTGAATGCAGACAGTACATAGATTAACCCTGCAATCACTGCCGATAAAGAATAATCTAGAATAAGAACACGAGAATAGAAAATTTAGGAGCTATTTCTTATTGATTAGCAAAATAAGATCCATGAATAGAGATGAGAAGGAAAATCTACATGTTCCGAACTCTTGCTCCAAGTGAATTCCAATGAAGACAACACTGCAAAGGTTGATCACAAGGTGGATGGCTCCAGCATGCAGACATGGAAATGTGAAGAAGCGCCAAGTTTTGTGATTCTCTGTCAAAAAATCCCGTCGAAGAGCTCCTACTTGATCAAGCCTGCACAGACACTACCACTATCATGGTCGAAACCATCACATATAACACTCAACATGAAATGTCGAGGTAATACCAGTCTTTAGACATTGCCTCTAAAACAATTCTATTACTAAAAAAAACAAAATATAGCTTTTAGGATTGTCATTCCAAAACACTCTGAATTCCAACCAAGCTATGCATGATGCGAAATGGTAAGACTACAAAAATCACTCAAACTCCAACTAATATACGGATGAGGTCAAATTGTAGGGCTACAATACTCTACTAAATCTAACACAGGTAACAATGGATAAAATCCTAGCTACAAGTCATAACAAGCATAATAAAACAGCATAACAATGGAGGAAATTATGCATCCAGATAAAGCGAAAAAAAAAAAAAAGCTTATTCATCAGTTTACCAAACAGAGAACACCAAAACATCAAAGAAATTACTGAAAGATTCATCAAGTAAACCCTGAATATATAGAGAACTAACACAAGACCATTCAAATCTGATAGCAGCAGAATCCAATCACAAAATCCCCTAAGCAAAATAAAGATCACAGAAACCCTAAGCAAAAATTGTACATCAATTCACTATAAGAGTTTCCAAGATCATTTCTTTTCATTCTTTCCAAACAAATAGAAATTGATTGACCAAGAATTGACCAAAAATTTCACCAAGAAAACTCAAACCCACTCCAAATCAAACAGAAATTCAGATTGAATAGCAAGTAAATTGAGCTCACGTGGAAGCCGAAGGGCCGAGGAGAGGGTTCTCCCGAAGCGGCTGAAACGACAATCTCCCAAAGGCTCCCAGAGCGCAGTCGCCGTGAGACTTGCGCCAGCAGTCGTTGACCGCCATGGTCAGCGCGAAGGCCAGGACGTGGAGGATGACGAAGAGCGAGATGATCCACGTGTCGCTCCGGCGGCGGCGACGGCGAGTGTAGCGGGAGGCGAAGAATGAGAGCCTCTGTTCGCGGAGGGTTTCGGTGGCCAGGGAGTCGTCGGCGGAGCACGGCGGAGGAGCGGGGATGTCGATCTGGGCTTGGAGCTTCGACGGTGGTGCTTCGGCGGCCATGGCTGGCTTGGAGCAGCCCAGAGAGAGAGAGAGAGAGAGGAGAGAGAAGCCCGATTTAGGGGTTTTATACCGCGGCAGAATTTGTGCCAGCTGTTAAACGGTTGAGGTTTTTGGCGGGAAATTTCTTAGTCATATGAATAGAATGACAAAACTAGTTACTATACTCGACACATATTAAGTAAGCATAACCAGACAGCCCTTACACATAAACTTTGGAAGTTGCCTATACAGCCAAAGATTAAATTCTTTGGTTGGCTACTACTCAGGAAACGTTTAAAGACAAGGGATAGCCTATCAAGGTTTGATCTTATTAATGATAATTGCTGCGCTATGTGCAATTTGGATAATGAAATTGCTGACTATCTCTTTGGCTATTGCACTTTTTGCCAAAGATGTCTGGAGATTATCAGGATTTACTAGTGATGTTAATTGGGAAGATGGTTATTTAAACATCTTTCATGAAATAGTCTTGAATAATGTTTATGATGCTAACTTGTTTGCAAAAGTAATAACTACTTGTTGGCAGATTTGGAAGGCGAGAAATGACCTGATTTTCAAGAAAAAGCAGCCCAATCCCTACATGGTTGCTGCAATTTCAAATAGCCTCTTGAATGAAATGCTCCAAATTGGCAGTGTAGGTGAGGGGGATAAAACTCAAAATCCCTCCTCCACTATATAGTGTGGAATCCTCCTTCACCTAATTCTGTCAAAATTAACTTTGATGGTTCAGTCCATCACAATTCCGTTGGTGGTGGTTTTGTTATTAGAGATCATGTTGGTGCTCCCCTTTGTGCAAGTGCAAAGAACTTGGGGATCACTACAGTACCGGTAGTGGAAGCTGTAGTGCTCAGAGATGGTCTGGTTTGTACCAAACAAAGATGATTCAAAAGACTTGAGGTTGAAGGTGACTCAAAGCTCATAATTGACGTTGTTAATGGTAGATGTACCCCTCCTTGGAGACTTCGGAAGATTATTCATGATATCAAAGCACTCTTGGTTCATTTCGAATCAATCTCTTTTAATCATGTATTCCGAGAAGCTAACTCTAGCTAATTGTTTCTGCAAGAACCCGTAGGCTATGCGGAACCACAGTGGAACATGAATAGTAGACAACACAAGGGCATATAGTGGTTCACCATGCCTTGGAGGACATGGTTACGTCCACTTACGAATCAACTATAATGGCCAATAGGCCTTTGGTGTTACAAGAGCATCCATCCATCCCGCCCATGAGGAGTAAGGGAGGGAGAGGGAGCATCACATATGTCTATATTCATATGGGAGTGAGAATGAGTCAAAAGTCCTTTCTACACAGAGGGAACCTTCCTTTTATAGATAATGAAGGTTTCTTCTTATTACACATTATCGATGTGAGACTAACTATGCATTTATCTTATCATGGTGCCTTCTTGTGGAGCTTGGAGGAGCACCTTCCCGATGTGGTACCGATGATCTTTCACCATGGCGAGGTAGCCCGGACGTCGGTCTACAAGTTTTATGACTGGTCTTTGGACGGGGAAGGTAGTTTACTGACTACCGACTACACTAATCTAGGCAACTCTTGTAATAGTGATCGATCTTGGACCAATAGGGTTCCAATGGAGGCCGCTAATGCTATCTTATTCGACAATGTAAACTGTGGATGCCCTAGAGGCTCCACTATCTAATATATTTATTTTTCATCAAAAAAAATGTTTAAGTAAATTCTTATGCCGAGATCGCTTTATTTTTTTTTATCTCTTCTAAAGTTAAAGCCTTTATTTACTTAGACATTGATAAAAAAACTTGAAAACGAGATACACCATATCGGTTTACAACAGTTGAACGAGGAGTAAACATGAGTTTCACAAGTTGAGTAGTGTTAATCTTAATATCGTGACCAAAAAAATGTTGCCGTCTTCACATGTTTTAGCCATAAATTACCGTGTAGTTGAGCAAATCGTCAAATATAAATTACCATGTATCCTCACTTTTTTTTTCTTTTTTTTTTCTTTCAATATAGACTTTGTATAATGTGTTAGCTAGGCCAAGAAAAATTGGGCAACATTTCTTTTTAACAACTAAGAGTCCCATGAATATACACATATGAATATCACTTTGTTTTGTGTTTTATGAATATATGAAAAATTCAAGAAAGCACATATAAATAAAAAACTGTGTCTCCACACAACAACAAGAGGATCCGTGGCGCAATGGTAGCGCGTCTGACTCCAGATCAGAAGGTTGCGTGTTCGATTCACGTCGGGTTCAATTCCCGTTTAAAATTTCTTTTTCAACTCCTTTACCTTTTACCCGCCTTTTGTACCAGAATCATGCCACGTATCTAGCGCCCGCCGTAGCCTCCGTTACTTTCTTCACGACGGCGCAACCATACAATTAAATCGAAGGAGACGGCGCGGTCAACTTTAGCGGTCACAAATAAACGGCCATTATAAATCTACCTTCTGAAAAAAAAGAAAAAAAAAAAGCTATAAATAAGTCATCACAGTGTCTCTCCTCACCTAACTTCTCCAGAAAACCCAAATTTTCCAGTTCCTCTTCTTCTCCAAGGTTAGCGCTTTTCTTCTTCTTTTTTACTTTTGATTTCTAATTGATTCTCACCTCGGCTTTTTGTTGCTGTCTAATCTCCCATTTTACTGTTATGATCATGAATTCATATGGGTAACCCAATCAAATGAGTAATCTTCCGTCGAATTTTGATGGCTAAAGACGTTACATTTTCCCCTAATTTATGTTTAGGAGATTAATTATCCCCATTTTGAGGTACAAATGCTTTGTTGATAATGAACTTGAAGCTCTGTGCACTTGTTATATTCCATGACTAGGTACTGCATTCATCTTGGGCTCACTTCATATTTGGGGGTGCTTGTGTTTTAGTGTTCAACTCTACCTTACATTTTGCAGAAGCGAAAAATACATAAGACGAATAGGCTCAATGTTAGCCGCTACCGCCTGATTAGTTTTCAAGGCTTTCCTATCTTGTGGAACTAGATGTTTAAGGAGGGAACACACTCTTTTCTTAGGTGTTTAAATAGTAAGGGATTATGAGGCTTTCACCAGAACGGCTGTCTCTCTGTTTGTTTACAATAGAATATGGCTACCCGACTTATTTTGGAGCCAATTTCACCAGGATATCTGGGGTTTTGTATATTTTGGGCCTTTTTGGTTGGTTTTGTGTCGGTGATGTTTTTCTTTTTCCTAAAGTAACTGCTTGTTATTCAGCTTCACCTTTCATTGTGTTGGTTGCATGACCATCTAAATGAATATGATTGTTAGACGGTGTACTCCTACACATAGATGGTTAAATTTATTCCATTTTAGTTATGGCTTCTGCACTACTGAAAGTGTATAAATTCGGACACTTATGAGTATTCTCCGGCTGCAGGAAATCTCAAAATGGCTCTAACAAATGGGTTGGAAATTCCTAAAGAAGTGCTGGATGCAGAAATCAAGTCCTTTTTTGACTCAGCTCCTCCTTTGAAGAACAGAGATGATGTCAGTGAAAAGCTTGAGGCTTTTGTTAAAAAGAACTCGCCACTTTCTGGCATGTTCACTTTCGCCACTTTTTGGTTCCCTTTCCCTTTGTTTTCCAGGTTTTAGAATTAAGGTTCTATTGGTTTTTGACGCAGGAATTGGAGGAGCAAGGAGGTTGGTTTGTGTAACCTCTGGTGGTACCACAGTTCCTCTCGAGCAACGATGTGTTCGCTACATTGACAATTTCAGCTCAGGTCACAGAGGAGCAGCTTCCACAGAGTATACCGCCTTAAAATCACTGAATAAGCCATATTTAATATATAGGATATTGATAGGAGTTGTCTGATAACATTACAGGTACTTTTTGAAGGCCGGCTATGCTGTTATCTTTCTTTTTCGGAGGTAATAATGGTCTCTATCACCTTATATATGATCTAGTCGTTCTGAACAATATTAAATGGCGCAAAAGAATCGTATTCTTATATTTTGTTATCTGCAAATGTTATGCAGGGGAACTTGCCAACCATATTGCAGATCTCTTCCTGATGATCCGTTACTTGAATGTCTAGAAATTGCGGACGAGTCAAACATTCAAGGTCTGTATTTAGTGTACTGCTATGGTTATATATATGCTCTATTCTTATAATTGGGATAAAAATGCTCATGATTGATTAGTCAAATGCTGATTTATGTTTCCAACTCTCAAGTTTGGGTATGACAAAATGGTACCTGGTTTGTGACATTCCAGTTATAATATATACTTGCAAAAAACCTCTCACTTTAGTAGGACCATCATATGCGGTAAAAAGATAGACCTTTGTGCAATGGGTAACAGAGTTGCACCATTCTGAAACTTAATTTTCATAGAAACAATTTCCTGAAGTAATGAAGCTTTTTCACTCGTTGGCATTTCAACCCTTAGGAGTCCTGTGTGTTTCTTAACAATTGCTACTAGAACTAACCACCAGATCCAGGTTTAATTTTTTTAAGTCGCTTACAAGATATTTAATCTGTATGCTCCTGTGTATTATGTTTTGCATAGTGCCAACTCATAAATACAAGTATATGTTGGATGAAACTGAAGAGAAGAGGCCTACATTGAGCTAGTATTGATAGAGTAGAGAGATGAGGATGTCAGTTTTTGGAAGGATGGTGGAATGTTATGATCATAAAGGTTGAGAGTTTAACTATTAAATCGGCCTTACAGTGCTTGACTATCTGTGTTATTGTTTTAGGCCCTACTCTAGTTTTTGGGAGACAGGCTTTCTTGTGATTACAAAGTCTATCAGGCTATAAATTTTATAGAATCCTGTGATGACTATCTTACAGTATGAATTATAACTACACGTGTCATGAATATGTAAAGACAGTTCCTGCTTAGATGACTGAACTTTGTTTCATATTCACAGTACAACAGTCCCATTCACAAGCAGTGAGGAGTGCTATCACTAAGACTCATGCTGTATGGACCACTTAAATTTTTCTCGCATTGATTAATACATTTATATACTTGTCCTGTATTTTTGACTTTTTTCTCCTTTTAACATATAATGAAATAGCAGAATAGTTGGTCGCTGTGAAAATGCATCCTATATGATTTTTTTTTGTAGGCAGTAGCAGACGGCCTCTTGCTGAAACTTCCCTTTATGACAATATTTGAGTATCTCCAGGTTAGCTGCTACCTTAAAGCTGCATGCATTACTGTACATTATATTAAGTGGATGGTAGTTTTAGATATCTTCTGCGCTTGCCTAATTGGGCTTAATTTGTATACGAGCAGATGTTGCAGATGGTTGCGTTTACAATGCAAAGTATCGGACCACACGCCATGTTTTATCTTGCAGCGGCAGTATCTGACTTTTACGTCCCTTGGCAAAGCATGGTAATGATTAATAACTTCTTTATGTTTATGTGCCTTTTACTGTGTTTTCTGACTGCTTTCTACACCTCAAGAGGTAGATGACATAACCCATGCCTTTTGCATCAGTATTGCACGGTAAAATATGTAATCCTTGGAAGTTTCATAGCACACTTTAATACAGTGATATCACTTACAATGTAACGATGCCGTTTGGATAGCATATGATAATATTATTTCTTATGTGAGTCTCATTTACTTTAAGAAAAAATACAATGCTTATGCAGGCAGAGCACAAAATTCAGTCAGGGTCTGGTCCACTGGATATGCGACTTGTTCAGGTGCCAAAGATGCTCTTAGTGCTGAGGAGAGACTGGGCCCCCATGGCCTTCTGCATATCATTCAAGGTTAGAAATGAAGCACTAGTCACTAATTCTATCCATCGAAGTTTTATCCTTTTATGAGTTCTGGTGACTGTATGTGGAAGAAAGTTAAATTTCCTGACTAGTTTCCAGTTTTGGGTATGCCTATATAACCTGATGATGACTTCAATACTTCGTAGAGGGAGTATTGTTTAATAGAGTACTCACCTTAGTTTCTGACATTTGTCGTATTATCAGTTGGGGAAAAAGGATAAGTTGGGTAGGTTTAGTCGTTTAGACAGGAAACAGTTTTCCATTATGGTTTGAGGGGTTAATTTACCTCCTTAATTGTCCCGATAAACTTGATGCTGTATTGTTTCTTGTTGACGAAAAACCTTTGACATGCCTGGACAGTTGGAAACAGATTCAAAGATCCTGTTAGAGAAGGCTGATATGGCTCTTAGGCAGTACAAGATGCATATGGTTGTAGCCAATGAGCTTTTGAGCAGAAAAGAAGAGGTTGTAGTTGTCACCAGCAATGAAAAGATTTCAGTTCGCCGAAACAAGTCTCTGGGTGTTGATGACGTGGAGATTGCCCTTATTGAGCTTCTTGTGGAGAGGCATTCAGCTTATGTTGAGAGTTCTGATCTATGATCGAGACAATTTTCATCTGAAGCAGGTCTAACAAGATAGTTTTATTTCTGGCTAAGATCTATATCCAGCGGAAGATTGTCAGATAAAATTTTCTCTAGACAGCAATCAGATCTCTCTATACCATATCACTCATTAAGGCCTCGTTTGGTTCGCGGAAGGGAAAGTAGTTCCTTCCTCTTTCCTATGGGAAGGGAAAGCTAGAGAAGGGGAATGAAATTTTACAAGAACTTTCAATTCCGATGTTTGGTAACACGAGGAAAATCTATTAAAAAGTTGTTAAAGGGTTGAGATTTAATATAATAAAAAATCGTGTTGTGAGTAATAAATGTAGGGAAAGAAGAAAAGAAAGTGGTTCCTTAGGATTTTGAAAGGAACGACTTTCCCAACGACTTTCCCTTATATTTTCCTATCAATCAAGAAAGTGTTTCCTTTCCTTATGCTTCCAAACACTGGAAAGAAACAATTTTTCTTTCTTGATGCTTACTTTTCATGAAACAAACGAGGCCTAAAGGGGTAAATATTCTCTATGGTAGGTCATGGAACTGTAAAGTTTCCCGTAAATAAAGCTCCAATTTCGAAAACAATTTGTCTGAAAAAATGTCAATTATCATGGCTACTCAACTGGCCATAAAAGAAAAAGAAAAGCAAAAGCAAAAGAAAAGAAAAAAAGAGATGATATCTTCTGTCCTGTGTCTTCTAACAGACGAAGAACCTCTAGTTGTAGGAGACGATAAAATCTTCTATCAGGTAATCACTTCAACTACCGTTACATTCATAGTGCATAATCTTATATGATGAGTGTATTACACGATTGATGGAGCCATATCTTAGATCTATGAAGAAAACACTGGTTTCCCAATCGTCACCGGTGAAGAATATGCCATGTTCCCATTCCCCCACAGTACCACAAAACCCAAGAGGAAAATTGTCTAGTATTTTGTCATTGTAGTAGTGTCTCACCCACTGTTTCTCATCAAAATCTTTCAACACCCATATCTCCATTTTCCTGATTATGACACCACTTGCTGAGCGGGAACACTCCGTCTCCACAATGGCCAAACATCCTCTCAGAGTAAACAACCTCATATTCGAGTCCAAGTGCAGCGTGTTCGAGCTTTGTAATGTCGGAGGAGTAGGGGTCCAAGAGAACTCTTCTCTCCTGAAGTCAAAAGAAACTATTCTACAATCATCATCACATAGTGTTGATCCTATCCACCAATGCACAGCTCCATTTGCGCATACCGGCGGTCTGTGTATCCAGCTCAACTCAGAAGGAGGGAGTGAGGATATTTGTCGCCATGAGTTTGTGCCCAATACAAGAACATGTGCTGTCATAGATTTGAGTAGATGATCATCAGCATCTCTTTCATGAATAACACATACAATCTTGTAGGTGTTGGTTTTATCATCAAATCCCATACCAAACCGAGAATCGCGATATACATTTGGACCGCTCTCTCGTCTGGCAAAACTACTTTCCGGCAGCCGTAGAAATCCCTTTCCCCAATGTTTACACCCAAATTAATATTTTACTGGACAAGTAAATGTCTATGTGAATATTAGTTAAATTAATAATCCATGTCACACCGGCGAACCCAAAATAATTGGGTTCACAAGTGATGGCCCGCTAGTGAGATCATGCGAGCTGGATAGCAGAGTTCGCATGTGAAAAGGACTTCGCATGGTGTCAAGAAATGGACTTCGCGTAGAAGTGGAGTCCTAAAACATGAAGGCGAGGCGAGATGGCTTCGCGTAGGAGACTTCGCGAAGAAGCAAGAAGAGGAGTCCGCATGCACGTGGAGGTGTATGTGTTGGTTAAGAACTCTATTCCTTAATTGGATTTGCATGAATCACCTACGCCACATTTAACGTTAAAGACTTCTACAAGTCTTTGACATGCTTTGGGCCAATACCTGTGGCCCTAAATAACTCTATATAAAGGAGTTCGAGGATCCACAAAAAACACACACACACAACAACTCGATACAACTCGACAAAGAGACAATCAAGTCCTACAAAATACAACCTTCAACACAGTTGAAACATTCGAGCCTCTCGGAACTCAAATCCTAAGCGCGTCCTCGCCTTAGCTCAGAGCCCTTTCGGACTCATGCCTGATTAGCGCCCTATTGTTGCTTTGCTCGCTACACAGTGAGTATCAAATCGTGAAGTGCTCGTAATTCCTCGTCCGTGAGGTGGCACCGGAATCCCTCCGCTTGATTAAGAAGTCAAGACCCGACGCACTCTCTTTCCTCGTCCGCGAGGTGGCACTCCCGCACCTTTATTACTTTTGGTAGCTAATTACCTCTCTATCCATTACTGAGGATCGTGGCCAAAACATTGGCACGCCCAGTGGGACCGGGAGTACTGCATACTATTCACCATTGGGAAATCAGGCGGATCCCCGTATGGGAAACCCTCGATTTCTTGTCTTAAACACAAGGCACCACGATACAAACCCCATAACAGCGCGGTTTGCCGATCTCTCACCCGAGAAGAGGTTTTCGCTCAGTTTGGCAACCCAGACCCTAGCGAAACCACAATGACAGGTTCACAACCAACTCAAGAGTCAGGATCTACTCTGCCCACGGAGCAGATCCTCCATATGCTCGAACAACTAAAGAGCCGGATTGAGGGTTTGACAACCCAGGTCACGGCCACTGCTACCCAACAGAGCGTCACCGAACTTGCTGAAAAGGTCAACGACCTCGTTGAACAGGTCAAAAGGGACAGGGTCCTCTGGAAAGCTGACCAGAACAACCTCGCCATACTCAATGAGGACTTCAATGAGCATGTCCTTGCCAAAAAGATTGAACTGCCTAGCAGCCAATCTACTGGCCAAGATTTTCTTTTGGACGAACCCACGTCCAAAGAACAAACTACTTTGTTAATCAATGACGAAGAACCTGAGGTCGAGGCTGTTGAGATTATGGATAATCATCCTATCTCAAAAACTGACGGTGTTCCTCAGAAAAAGGAGCATAAAGATAGGACATAACAGTCCATCTTATATGAAGAAATTGGTTCGAACACTGATGATGGCGAACCACAATTTCACATGAAAGGTGACCAAGGAGCCAGCTTTCCTATGCGAGACGTATATGTGGACACGGGTCAGGCACATGGGGGGCAAGGTGTAGCTCGCCTTCATTCTTTAATTAACCTAGAGAAGCAAGTTCATGAAGCTGCTGGGCGTCTTGGTGAAGGAATAGGTGAAAGCCTACTTTGTCAATTGGCTTTTGGACGTTTCCTCAAGTATGGCCAAAACAATGGCCAACTTAATCATCAATCATCTTATGTACTTGCAAAGCCAATACGCGGCTTCATTGTCCAATACCATTGGGGTTTTTATATGCAAGATCAAAAGCCAAGAGGTGACTTTGGTTTATGTGAGTACGTACATGTCCCATGCATGTCTATGGTTGCAAAGAAGGCCGAGCTACCGACCTTTGTTGATTCGGCATGTGATTTTGACATAGAGCCAATTTATGATGAATATGATGAAGACTATATGTTGGTGTGTCTTTCTCATAATCGTATTCCACAAGAGTTCAATCCCAGTGAAGCTCTTGATATTGTCACTTTCTATGACCAATGCGTGGCTATTCCCGATGAGACCATGCATTATGACATGATAGTCGGTGACAAGGCAGATCTTTACACCATGTTGTCTGCAAGAATGCAATTGAAGATCATGCTTTGCCAAATGACAAAGATGCTTGGGGGGCAGCAAGGCAGTCCCTATGAGCTACTTTCTTTAAATTTTCAAGTTGTTGACGCGAAACAGCTCTGCTCATCACTTGGAAATTCTCAACAACAAAAATCTCATGCCAGAAACATAACATCATCGAGACTTGGAGTGAAGCATTGGTGGCCTCCCCCGTGGCCTTACGAAGGGTAACTAACCATGTTGTTTTGGCCACGATCCTCAGGGCACGGAGTAGAGGTATATAGCGAGCAAAGAGAAGGGGGAGTGCTGCGGGCGTGCTACCTCGCGGACGAGGAAAGGGTTTGTGTGTGCGATAGACTTCTTGATCAGGCGGAAGGGGTTTCCAGGTGCCACCTCAGAGGAGGAATTTATGAGCACAGGCGATCGATACTCACGGCGAGACGCGAGCAGAGCAACAATACGGAGTTCAGAGGTCGGGGGTGAGTCCAGGAGGGCTCTGAGACTAAGGCGGCGGCGCACTTAGGGTTAGGGTTTCGAGATAACTCGAGAGACAACTGATTTGTAGTTTGTATTTTGTTGAGAGATTTGATTGTCAAAGTTGTGTTGTTTGTTGTAAAGTTGTGTGTTGAGAGTTCTGTAAGCTTCGGGCCCCATTATATAGAAGTTCGCGACTTGCGGCAGAAGAAAGATAGCTTAGAATTCAAGTCGGACTCCGAAACCCTAATAGCACAAGGGCACTGTTCCGCCCGCGCGAACCAACCATCTTGTGAGACCTGTCCAGTTCGCATACTTCATTTCACATAGTGCATTGCTTCCGCGCTGCCAACTGAAGACTCCCATGCGGACTGGAATTAGGAACAATCTTATCCCGCGGGGTGTCACAGTATCAAACCATCCCGCGAGCTCCTGAAGTTCGCTTCCATCTCGCGGGCTATTGCAGCTCGCGAGCCTTAGAAGGGCTTTTTATATTAAAAGGGACACAGGGATTGGCCCGAAGCATGTCAAAGACTTTTAGGAGTCTTTAACGATTAATGTGGTGCACGCGGACTCCGCCTGTTGCTTCCTCGCAAAGTCTCCCACGCGGGCTAGTTCACCAGCTCGCCTCGCGTAATCCGCTTGTCACCTACGCGGAGTGTTAATCTCGCCTCGCCTCGCCTACGCGGAGTCATCCCGCGCGCGAGATCTGTATCTTGCGCGAAGTCCGTTAAATGCGCGCGCGGACTGTATAACTCAACTCGCGGGGTCCATTCCGCACGCGGACTGTGTAACTCAGTCCGCGCGGTGCATTTTCGCACGCGGACTGTGTAACTCAGTCCGCGCGGTGCATTTTCGCACGCGGACTGTGTAACTCAGTCCGCGTGGTCCATTTCCGCACGCGGACTGTGTAACTCAGTCCGCGTGCCTCACTGGCGGGCCATTACTTGTAAACTTAAAGAATTTGGGCTCGCCGGTGTGATGCGGATCAAGAATTTAATTAATATTTACATAGACATTTACTGTCCAGTAAAATATTAATTTAGGTGTAAACACATGCTATACTCTCTTCTTTCCTTTACTCTTAGTTTTACTTCAGTTTTTACTTCTGTTTGCTTTCATTTTTCTTTCTTTCTCGCATTGAAAAAAGAAAATACAAAAAAAATCAAATAACAGAAAATACAAAAAGAGATCCTTAGTTTTGCTGAAATGCAAGACAATGTTTTTGCCTACAAAAGGCTTAAACTTTACTTGGAGGCCTATCCCTGAGGCCTGGAGACAATACAACAGGCATTCCATATGCCTTGAATTACTGCTAGCGAGTCAAGTCAGAGAGGAAATACAACTAGTTTGCAATGCTGAAAGTTGCAACAGCCACTACTGAATAGTCGACTTCGCCGATTAAACTGGAGTGATCCAGGAAGAACTAGCCAGTGCGCCTTATATCAACAGAAATCCCTGGATGTTTATTTTTCACAGGATTTTAGAGTTTGTCATTCCGACATTCTTGGAGAGAGTTATGGCAGTTTGACTGCAGACATGTCAGGATACGCGCGAATTTGCGATATGCTTTTTCAATGTGTTTTCATGACCTTGCAGCATGCTTTCTTTCACTGGGGGGCATACTGAAGTTTTGATGTCCTTCATTCTTCTCAAGTATCAGCGAACAGACATCAAAACTAGGGGGCACATTGGGGTAGATATGTGTTCCAGATATTTCAGACTTTAGATCCTTCTTGAGGTCTTGGTCATTATTTAGGCCAATCCCTGTGACCTATTTTTTGGAATTTCGCTTGGCCAAATCATGTGGCATTGTGTTTGACCTTCATTGGTTCGCACAGGGGGGGGGGGCAGCGAAGTACATGGCCAATGTCAAAAAGATGGTTCGCCATCGCCAAGGTCAAGTTTGAATCCATTCAAAGCGAACGTCTACTCAAGGTACATTCCCTCGAGGTACATTCCTTCGAGGTACATCCCTTCAAGGTCAGACGGTTCCTTTTCAAATGTATCTACTCGAGGTATATTTGTTCAAGACACATCCATGCGAGCTACATCCGCTCGAGATATGTGCAATGTACCATGTCTTCAAAGTAGAGCATGCGAAGTGTAAGCGGAGTGCACGTTAAGTTCAAGTCCAAGATGCCTAGCTATGTTGAGTTCATGATTATCAGTTAAATATGGTACTAGGCGAATCGTACAACTTTGCTGGGTGCTTGGGTTTCAAGGCCTATTCACAGGCTTGTTTACTCACACTCGTTTTAATGTATGAACCGAGCCATACCAGTGGCTTTGGAGCAGCATGAACATAAACCTCTTTAGTCATTTTTGACATGCATGACTTCGAGGCTGGGAGGCAATGTTTACACCCAAATTAATATTTTACTGGACAAGTAAATGTCTATGTGACTATTAGTTAAATTCATAATCCACGTCACACCGGCGAGCCCAAAATAATTGGGTTCACAAGTGATGTCCCGCTAGCGAGATCATGCGAGCTGGATAGCAGAGTTCGCATGCGAAAAGGACTTCGCATGGTGTCAAGAAATGGACTTTGCGTAGAAGTGGAGTCCTAAAACATGAAGGCGAGGCGAGATGGCTTCGTGTAGGAGACTTCGCGAAGAAGCAAGAAGAGGAGTCCGCATGCACGTGGAGGTGTATGTGTTGGTTAAGAACTCTATTCCTTAATTGGATTTGCATGAATCACCTACGCCACATTTAACATTAAAGACTTCTACAAGTCTTTGACATGTTTTGGGCCAATACCTGTGGCCCTAAATAACTCTATATAAAGGAGTTCGAGGATACACAAAAAACACACACATAACAACTCGACATAACTCGACAAAGAGACAATCAAGTCCTACAAAATACAACCTTCAATACAGTTGAAACATTCGAACATCTGATATCAGTGGATAATACGGGTGATTGTATTTAGAAGTGTAAAACAACCACACAACTGAATGACTGATATCAGTACATCCATATCGACTTACCTATGGGTGAATTTCAGTGGACGTCTTCCAAATTCACTTACTTATGCTGAATGTCTACCTGATTTTCTATTTATTAAGCTGAGTCAAAAGTTAGATTGAAATTAAAAAAAAAAAGAATTATAGAATTTATTGTTGTGATTATATATAGTTAACCATGGTTTGAGATTAGTAAGAGAGATGACACATGACATAAGTCTAGGTGGGTGGGTATAAAGGTGGGCAAATAAGGGTTGTCGGCAAATTTGCATCCCCAACAAACTGGTCTTCTTCTTCTTCCCTCTGCATGTAAAGACCCACCCCGAATTTCACCCTGAAACCCAAGGTAAGTCTTGCGGGGTCCACCTCCAAGGAAAATTTACCAAAAAACTCGGCAAACCTCCCTTGAAAATGAACAACCATTTATAGCAAGTTAACCATTCACCATTTCAACCCATAAATATTCAAATACCACAGCATATATCTTAGCACACCACCGAGAATGTTATACAATAATCCCAAAAGTATTCAGAGCTACTAAACCAACGGAAGCAGGAAACTACCCTAGTAGGTTAAGCAGGTAACCTACTGGTGAAGAGTGGCTGATAGATGGGTGACTATGCCTCGTCTCCTCCTACTAGTACTGACCCTCACTCTGCAGACTGGGCATTTTAAAAACGAAGAGCCCAGGGAAAAACATTTGAAAACGTTAGAATGAGTGGACAAAATAAATTTAAAAGAAATATTTATGCTTCCCCAATTTAATTTCCATAGAAATTATGCTGCATGCGACAGCTCAAAAACTGGAAAATATATGACTAACTCCGTCTAGTCCCCAAAACTTAATAATATACAACCTCTCAGGCTAATATATATATATATATATATGTAGTTACACTCGTCATACTCCTTGTATGATTTCTTATGAAGAAATATAAGAAAATAGAAATTCATACAAGGCTACTACGCTTGCGTCTAACGCTCACGTCACGCCATAATGAAATTTTACCTCATTATGCGGAAAAGACGGGTGTATATATATATGCATATTCTCTATATGAATCATTATTATATTCATATAGGGCTACGACGATTGCGTCTAACGCTCACGTCACACCATAATGGTATTTTACCTCATTATGACGGAAAAACACGTATAGCTAGCTAGCATTTATTTATATACATACTATCCTCATAATCATTCATATATAAATATATACTCACCGAAATTCTCAATTTCGGTTATTCTCCAACAAAAGAAAATATTCATCAATAAATCTTTTTGCATGCATAATATTCAAAACAAATGTCCACTCACAAATTAGGCCTAAGCCTGATGTTGGTCCGAGGCCTTTTCTGCTCGAGCCTCCTCACGTCTTGTTCCAAATATATAATTAATTTCCCAACTTAAAAATCCAATATTTATTCAAAATAAGCAAAATTAACTGTGAGCCTTAACCACACTCATCCTTGCCCAACTTCGCCATTCTTAACTCAATATTAACCAAACTTCACCGGAAAAATAACGGCAGCCTTAACGCACCCTTCCAAAGTTTACACAACATTAAACCAATGGCCGGATTCTACCCTATTAATCTGCCAAAATTATCAATCTTTAAAAATTCCCAAACCAATCCAAAACTCCTCCAAAAATTCCAAAATTCACATCAATAAACTCCCCTTAACAACACATATTTAAAACCCTAAGAACCCCCAAACAGCGGTGGCAGGAGGCCGACTCCGGCGACCTCTAATGCCTACGAAATTTTGACACCATCTTCCTCTCAACTCCCTCTATAACTTTCCTAACTAGCACAAACACCAATTCTAAGCCTAACTATGCCAATCGAACGAAAACATTACGAAAAACCCTAGAACTTCCACTCACCGATTCTCTTTACCTAGCTCAAGAGAGAGCGAATCATTTGGAGGGATGAACGTACGGGAGGAGGGCTTTCTTTTGAGCCTAGCAACTCCAGCTATGGCGGTTGGAGGAGGAAGTTCCGGCGACGGGAAGTTTTGGGCAGTAGAGACTTACGGTGAGTTTTCCTCTCGATTGACGGCGCTAGGGGAGCTCTCACTAGTCTAGGAAGAAAGCTGGGTTGAAGGCCGACCGATTGGGACCGGTGCTGCGGTCTGCGGTGGCCAGACGACGGCGGACAGGCGGCAGAAAGGTTCGGCAGGGAGAGAGCTCGGGGAGAGAATAGGGAGGGAGGAGAGAGAAGAGAGGGAAGAGAAAGGATTTGGGCTTTTGCCCAACCGGTCCAACCCACCACTTAATACCCAACTCCAAAATTTAACACCCCGAAATAATACCATAATAAAACTTACCTTTTTACCGGGTAAAATTTACTATTTTTACCATCGTCATAGTTTTCTCCTACGAATAATTTCTCCGAAATAATCGTCCCTCAAAACCCCTATGGGGACCAATTAAACTATAAACTCATTGACGAAGACAATAAAATTCTTATTAACTCCAAGCCAGCAAATAAGGTAAAAATTTAAGAGTCGGGATGTGACAATTCTTCCCTCTTTATAAAAATTTCGTCCTCGAAATTTACATACATGTCAAACAAAGAGGTAGGGATATTGCTGCCTCATTTGCTCCTCCGATTCCCAAGTAGCTTCTTCTACTTGATGACTCCTCCAAAGCACCTTGACAAGTGGAATTGTCTTATTTCTCAGCACTTGCTCCTTTCTGTCAAGAATCTGAACCGGTTCCTCTTCATAGGTCAAATCTTTCGTCAAACTAATTGGCTGCTCTTGCAACACATGAGAGGGATCGGCAATATACTTGCGAAGTATGGATACATGAAACACATCAAGTATCCTGGACAATTTTGGAGGCAAAAGTAACTGATAAGCAAGTGAACCAACTTGCTCTATTATCTCATAAGGCCCAATATACCTCGGACTAAGCTTCCCACGCTTACCAAAACGTACTACCCCTTTCCATGGACAATTTTGGAGGCAAAAGTAACTGATAAGCAAGTGAACCAACTTGCTCTATTATCTCATAAGGCCCAATATACCTCGGACTAAGCTTCCCACGCTTACCAAAACGTACTACCCCTTTCCAAGGAGATAGTTTCAAGAACACCCAATCACCCAGTTGAAACTCAAGATCTTTCCTGCGGACATCTGCATAACTCTTCTGCCTACTTTGAGCGGCCTTGAGTCTATCTCTGATCACTTTAATCTTCTCATTAGTATCATGGATTAACTCAGGACCACAAAGCTCATTTTCTCCTACTTCATTCCAACATAGAGGTGTACGACACTGCTTCCCATAAAGTGCCTCAAAGGGAGCCATACCGATACTCGAATGATAGCTGTTGTTATAGGCAAACTGCATCAAAGATAGGTTCTTGTCCCAACTCCCCCTGAACTGCAAGGCACATGATTTCATCATATCTTCCAAAGTCTGAATAGTCCTCTCTGATTGCCCATCAGTCTGAGAATGAAAAGAAGTGCTGAAGTGTAGTCGGGTACCTAAAACTGCCTGAAGAGCTCCCCAGAATTTAGAAGCAAATCTAGGATCCCGATCCGACACTATTGATTCAGGTACACCATGAAGTCTCACAATCTCATTCACATAAAGCTTCGCCAATTTATCCAGTGTATACTTCTTTCCCACCGGCAAGCAATGTGCAGATTTGGTGAGTCTATCTACAATCACCCAAATACCGTCATGCCCTTCACGGGTACGAGGTAAACTGAAAACAAAATCCATGGTGATGTGGTCCCACTTCCACACTGGAATAGGCAACGGCTCAAGCAATCCTGAAGGTTTCTGCCTTTCAGCTTTCACTTGCTGACAGATTAAACACCTACTCACAAAAGCTGCAATTTCTCTCTTCATGTTTGACCACCAATAATAATTCTTCAAAGTCCGATTCATTTTTGTACTACCCAGATGAGCAGCATATGCAGAACTATGAGCTTCCTCCATTATCTCTTTCTTTAACTCTTCATTCCTCTTTGGAACACAAAGCCTATTTTTGAACAACAAAGTTCCATCTCTTCTTACCGAAAAATCCACGGCTGCTCCATTCAATGCTCTCTCTATCAACTGAGCTATGGAAGTATCATTATACTGCGCCTCACGCACTTTATCCACCAAAACTGGCCTCACATGGAAACTAGCTACTAAGGCACCCATTTCATCCACCGCCAAATCCTCTCCTGAAGCTCGCAACTCAAAAAGGAGTGGAACTCTAACCATCCTCAAGTGAGACAAAGATATGATGGGATTTCGACTAAGAGCATCAGCTACCATATTAGCTTTTCTAGGATGATACTCAATAGTGCAATCATAATCATTGATTAACTCCATCCATCTTCTCTGCCTCATATTTAACTCTCTTTGAGTGAACACATACCGAAGACTATTGTGATCGGTAAAAATCTGACACTTGGCTCCATAAAGATAGTGTCTCCACAACTTGAGAGTAAAAACTACTGCTGCAAGCTCTAAATCATGAGTGGGATAATTCACCTCATGCGGTTTCAATTGCCTAGAAGCGTAGGCAATAACTCGATCATACTGCATCAATACTCCGCCTAGACCTTGTCTAGAAGCATCACAATAAACCACATACTCCCCACTATCATCCGGAAGTGCCAAAATAGGAGCACTAGTTAAGCGATTCTTTAATTCTTGAAAAATTTGCTCACACTGATCTGACCATTCAAACTTGACTCCTTTCTTGGTCAATCTTGTAAGTGGAGCAGCAATCTTTGAAAAATCTTGCACAAATCAACGATAATAACCTGTTAATCCCAAGAAACTACGAATCTCCGTCACAGTGGCGGGTCTTTTCCAATTTGAAACTGCTTCCACCTTTTGGGAATCCACTCTAACCCCTTCTGCCGAAACTACATGACCCAAGAACCCCACTTTATCCAGCCAAAATTCGCACTTGCTGAATTTAGCACACAATTGCGCATCTCTCAATTTCTGCAATATCATTCTTAGATGTTTGGCATGCTCCTTCTCACTTCTTGAGTATACTAAAATGTCATCTATGAATACAATCACGAAGCGGTCAAGATATGGACGAAACACCCTATTCATGAGATCCATGAAGGCAACAGGTGCATTAGTAAGTCCAAAAGGCATAACCACAAACTCATAATGACCATAGCGTGATTGAAAAGCAGTCTTGGCTATGTCACTCTCCCGGATCCGCAACTGATGATAACCAGATCTCAAGTCAATCTTTGAGAAAATAGAAGCACCCCTCAACTGATCAAATAAATCATCAATGCGAGGCAACGGATATTTATTCTTCACCATGACTTGATTTAGCTTCCTATAATCAATGCATAGTCTCATGGTGCCATCTTTCTTCTTAACAAACAAAACTGGAGCACCCCATTGAGACATGCTAGGCCGAATGAAACCCTTGTCTACCAATTCTTGCAATTGAGTCTTCAACTCTTTCAATTCCGCTGGAGCCATTCTGTAAGGTGCTTGAGAGATAGGCAGAGTTCCAGGAAGTAACTCGATAGAAAAATCTATCTCCCTTATATGAGGTAAACCAAGCAACTCCTCGAGAAACACATCCGGAAACTCTCTTACTACATGAATATCCCCTACTTCCAACACTCATACACTTGTATCCACAACGTGAGCTAAGTATGCCTGACAACCTTTATTTAACAACTTCCTAGCAGTAACAGCTGATATCAAGCAACTCGAAATAACATCTCTTTCCCCTTGAAACGAAACCTCAAATCCTTCTGGACTTCGAAACACCACTTCTTTTCAGAAACAATCTACCATAGCTCTATAAGCCTCTAAAAAGTCCATTCCCAAGATCACATCAAACTCCACAATATCTAAAGGGATTAAATCCGCCTTAAACTTAGTCCCTTCCACCAATACTTCACAACCACTAAACACCCAATTTATTCGCATCACCTCACCGGAGGGTAGAGACACATGTCACTCGCCTGGAAGAGACGATGATGGCACATTGGCATGGAGGGCAAATCTACTAGATATAAATGAATGGGTGGCTCCAAGATCAATTAAAGTAAAAGCTGGCTGCCCAAAAATTAATAATGTACCAATGACGACATCTGGAGAAGTACGACCCTCCTGCTGGGTCATAGCATGAAGTCTAGCACGAGTCATGGGACGTCCACGCTGACCACTACCCTGCTGAGAGCCATTCCTGGCTGCTAAACCGCCCTGAGAACCACCATTGGAGCCTCTGGCTGAAGACTGACCAGCTGGCTGAGTAGGGGTGGTCCTCTGAGCCAATAAGGGACAATCTCTCCTGAAATGATCCTGCCCACCACACTCAAAGCACCCAGAAGACTGCTGCTGACCAAAAGAAAAGGTCTGACCACCAGATGTCCCACCCTGGAAACTGCCACCAGCACCAAATTGATCAGTCTACTGCCTACCCAGCTGACTCCTGAAAAGTCCTCTTGCCCTGTTCCACACACCAGAGCTTGATCCGCTACTATAACCACTACCAGCTGAAGATCCAGAAGTGGATGAGGAAGCGGCCTTCTTCGATGGACCCTGACTGGGGCCATTGAAATCTCGAGGCCGAGCACTATATGTCCCCATGGTCTCAATGGCCATGGCTGCACTAACTGCATCAAGAAAGGTCGGGTAGATAACACCGATCATCTTATCTGCATACACTCCGCCAAGTGCTCCAATGAACATATCAATCCTGGTCCTTTCATCAAGAACCAGATATGGCACATGATAGCTCAAGGTAGTGAACCTCTTCTCAAACTCTATGACACCCTCATTATCTCTCTTCTTCATGTTCAGAAAATCCGACTGGATCCTAATACGATGAGCATGACTAAAATACTGACCCAAGAAGAGCGTCTTGAACTGCTCCCAAGTCATATTCTAAGCACCATCATTATTTATGCTAGCGAGAGTCCACCAATGATGCGCTGAGTCATCCAGAAAAGTCACTGCCATCTTCACTTTCTTTTCTTCCGGCAGATCAGTGCTCTCAAAAGCCTTTTCCATCTTATCTACCCAAGTGTATGCATCAAGGGGTGCCTTGGCACCCTTGAACTCGATTGCCCGAGCATCGAAGACATCCTACTTCTTCATAGACCGAGGGTGCTGAACCCTATCTAAAACACCTCTCAGCATATTCCCAATAGAATCAACTAATCCTCTAACTTCATCACCCTCATTCGCGTTGGACGAGGTAGCTACACGGGGTCGGCGTCTAGGAAGCATAGTACCCAAGGAAAGAGATATTTAGTAGTCTGAATACAAGACTAACATAACTATCATACATACCCAATAACACATAGCATCCAAAGCATAAAATGCTAGTGAATTCGCCCGGTCGGATCACCACTCCATAGGAACTACGTGCTTCTTAGGCAAATATGATAGTACTAAGGAGGCAGGAAATGAAACCTAAAGCTCTGATACCAACTGTCAAGACCCACCCCGAATTTCACCCTGAAACCCAAAGTAAGTCTTGCGGGGTCCACCTCCGAGGAAAATATACCGAAAAACTCGGCAAACCTCCCTTGAAAATGAATAACCCTTTATAACAAGTTAACCATTCACCATTTCCACCCATAAATATTCAAATACCACAACATATATCTTAGCACACCACCGAGAATGTTATACAATAATCCCAAAAGTATTCAGAGTTACTAAACCAACGGAAGCAGGAAACTACCCTAGTAGGTTATACAATAATCTCAATTTCGGTTATTCTCCAACAAAAGAAAATATTCATCAATAAATCTTTTTTCATGCATAATATTCAAAACAAATGTCCACTTACAAATTAGGCCTAAGCCTGATGTCGGTCTGAGGCAT
Organism: Fragaria iinumae; assembly: GCA_009720345.1. Taxonomy (NCBI): domain Eukaryota; kingdom Viridiplantae; phylum Streptophyta; class Magnoliopsida; order Rosales; family Rosaceae; genus Fragaria; species Fragaria iinumae. The sequence continues at coordinate 32,621,977 of CM019121.1, read as the reverse complement.
CTTCTGCTTGAGCCTCCTCACGTCCTGTTCAAAATATATAATTAATTTCCCAACTTAAAAATTCAATATTTATTCAAAATATGTAAAATTAACTGTGAGCATTAACCACGCTCATCCTTGCCCAACTTCGTCATTCTTAACTCAATATTAACCAAACTTCACCGGAAAAATAACGGCAGCCTTAACGCACCATTCCACAGTCTACACAACATTAAACCAATGACCGGATTCTACCCTATTAATCCGCCAAAATTATCAATCTTTAAAAATTCCCAAACCTATCCAAAACTCCTCCAAAAATTCCAAAATTCACATCAATAAACTCCCCTTAACAACACACATTTAAAACCCTAAAAACCCCCAAACAGTGGTGGCCGGAGGCCGACTCCGACGACCTCTAATGCCTACGAAATTTTGACAGCGTCTTCCTCACAACTCCCTCTACAACTTTCCTAACTAGCACAAACACCAATTCCAAGCCTAACTATGCCAATCGAACGAAAACATTATGAAAATCCCTAGAACTTCCACTCACCGATTCTCCTTACCTAGCTCAAGAGGGAGCGAATCCTTTGAAGGGATGAACGCACGGGAAGATGGCTTCCTTTTGAGCCTAGCAACTCCAGTTATGGCGGCTGAAGGAGGAAGTTCCAGCGACATGAAGTTTTGGGCAGTCGAGACTTACGGCGAGTTTTCCTCTCGATTAGCGGCGCTAGGGGAGCTCTCACTAGTCTAGGAAGAAAGCTGGGTTGAAGGCCGACCGATTGGGACCGGTGCTGCGGCCTGCGGTGGCCGGACGGCGGCGGACGGGCGGCGGAAAGCTCCGGCAGGGAGAGAATCGGGAGGGAGGAGAGAGAAGAGAGGGAAGAGAAAGGATTTGGGCTTTTGCCCAACCGGTCCAACCCACCACTTAATACCCAACTCCAAAATTTAATACCCCAAAATAATACCCTAATAAAACTTACTTTTTTACCGGGTAAAATTTACCATTTTTACCATCGTCATAGTTTTCTCCTACGAATAATTTCTCCGAAATAATCGTCCCTCAAAACCCCTATGGGGACCAATTAAACTATAAACTCATTGACGAAGATTGTAAAATTCTTATTAACTCTAAGCCAGCAAATAAGTTAAAAATTTAAGAGTCGGGATGTGACACTGCACCTCATTTAATCTCTGAAACTTTCTGCAAATTTCTCTTCGCTCCATACTTAAACCCATCACCCAAAACCCATAAACCTCCCATGCCTCCACATTTCTATCATCTTCTCCCTCCTACAACGTAAAGTTGTTTGCTTTTCTTGGTTTCTTGAAACCAATCTTGGTCTGGAAGATATGAGTGACTTCATTCACGTAGAAGATCTTCTTCGACAAATCTTTGCTAGGCTCCTAGTAGCCACGGTAGCTGATATACAGCTGGTCTCCCGAGAATGGAGACGGGTGGTTCGTTCTGTAGCTTTGGACAGAGAGCTGTTTGATCGAGAACAGTCTCATCCTCAGGCCGTGCTTATCGTCAAAGAACAATCAAACTCTATGCACTAATACTTCACTGAATGATTGATATTATTCAACTGAGAAAGCTTGGCTTTATAAAGCCATTACAATAACAGAAACGCACAAAAACAACCCACATCTCTTAACAACCTAAGATTGTGGTAACTAACTAAGGAAATTGTCAAGAACAAATTGAAACAGAACGAGCTCCTAAACAAAAGGAGTTATTGAACGACTCAAACTGCAAACTCCAACCAACAGACATTTGAAACATTCAAAACGTCTCCAACATTTCCTCTTCTAAACTAAATTGCCAAAGACAATCAGTTTACCTCAGACAACTTCTTCATTCCCGGCAGCTCTCGAAAATTTTCAAAACTCTCCAACTTCAAAGGTTTAGTCATGATGTCTGCAAGCTGCTCACTTGTATCACAATACTTCAACTCAATCTCACCATCCCTTGTGAGATCACGTAGGAAATGGAACCTCACATCTATATGTTTGCTTCTCCCACGTAAAACTGGATTCTTTGATAACTCAATAGTAGATGAGTTATCACAAAACATAGTAATAAACTTACTTTGAGAAGGATTGAATTGACTGAGCACTCTCTTCATCCAAATACTCTGACAAGCACACGCTGCTGCTGCAACATACTCCGCTTTCGTCGTAGACAAAGTTACAATAGGTTGTTTCTTTGAAGACCAAGCCACAGCTCCTCCACTCAGCTTAATCACATAGCCTGAGGTGTTTTTCCTGTCATCACATTCACTAGCATAATCGCTATATGTTTATGCAACCAACTCTACTGCACCTCCTCTTTCATAAAACACCCCATACTCCAAAGTTCCCTTGAGGTACCTAAGCACCCTTTTTGCAGCAAGCAAATGCACTTCAGTTGGACTGGCCATATATCTACTGATGAGACAAACACTATACATAAGGTCAGGTTTGGTAGTTGTCAAATACATGAGACTACCGACCATTTGTTTAAACTGAGTTGCATCGACTTTCTTCCCTTCACCATCCTTTGTCAACTTCGAACCAGGCACTATGGGATTCTTTACTGAATTGCAACCTCCCATACCAAATATATCAAGAATTTCCTGAGCGTACTTCTTCTAACACATATGAATATCCTTCGAACCCTGCTGAACTTCAACACCTAGGAAATATCTCATCTTTCCTAGGTCTGTCATCTCGAACTCAGACTTCATTGAGCGCTTGAATTCTTCAATCAAACAAGCATCATTACCAGTAAAGATTAAGTCATCAACATAAAGACTTACAATTATAGCCCTTTGACAAACAAGGTAGGCTCATGACTACATCTTTCGAAACCCTCTTTGAGAAAATAGCCCTCAATCTTGATATACCAGACCTTTGGAGCTTGCTTTAGGCCATACAAAGCCTTCTTGAGCTGATAAACCTTCTTTTCTTCACCTTTCTGCTCATAACCTTGCGGTTGTTCGATGAACACAACCTCCTTTAACTCTCCGTGCAGAAATGCACTTTTTACATCTAGCTGAAACACCAACCAACCATTTTGAGCAGCAGAAGCCATAACCATGCGAATCGTATCCCATCAAGCCACCGGAGCAAACACTTCATCATAGTATATTCCACGCTTCTAAGCATAACCTTTTTCCACCAAGCGAGCCTTGCATTTATCAATCTCTCTGCTTTCGTTAAGTTTGGTTTTGTACACCCATTTGACACCAATCTTCTTTGCACCAATTGGCAGATTCACCAACTCCCAAGTTTCATTCTTCACAATTACTTCTTGTTGATACCCAAAATTCCACGAGTTAGTTTCTCTAAGTTGACATATGCCCATAGCCTGATTGGGCCTTCATCCAAGCCCAATATAGTCGAAGAGACTTCCTTGAAAAACGACAAACTCAAGTTCTGCCATGCAAACATAACACGTAGACCCAAGCTACGTCCTTTGGGGCTTACGGAAGGGATGTGGTGCGGAAGGTAACGGATCCCGTGAGACCCATCGTTAAGATAACGTTCATCAATAACTTTGGACTTGGGACCGAAACTCATGCATGATGGACAAAGTCTTAATATGGGCTAGTGAGAGAAATTAAAACCAAGCCCAGCAAAATCTTTGACTCATCAGGCCTATTATTTCCTACCCAAAGCCCATGCAGATTTAAACTTGTTCCAAAAAAATCTAACACGTCTCCAATGTGAATGGGAATAGAATTTTGCTGCTGTAAGTCTATATTCTAGATTTTTGGCACTCCCAAGAAATCCCGTTTGTCCCCAAATCTCTATAGTATCACGGCAGCAGGCTACCACCTTAGACCTACCATCGCCACCATTTTGTCCCCCCTTACCAATTTTCTTCCATGAAGGAAACCACCCAACAAAGCTTGGAAGCCACCTGTCCAAAACCCTAAACCCTAATCCAAAACTGAGAGGTTTCTCTCAAATCCTTTGTTTTCCAGCACCAACTATCCTCCCTAATCTTGACTATAAAAAGGGTAGCTCACTGCTGCTGAAGACTATCATCAACAACCCAGAAAACCTCAAGAGATCATGCTTCATCTCTAGAACCCTAGCCCCCTAATTTTCAGTCAGTTCTCATTCCATAAACCCTCCATAACCCAAAATCAAGCTCTCTCACTAAACTCACAGGCTCCCAGCTCCCCCACCATATCCATATGTAAGTCGGTTTTTTTTTAGAATCACTGCCGTTACAATAGAATCGTTGCTGTAACTGCTGTTACTGCTGCTGTTACGTCAAACAAATTCTGCTGTTACAGTCTAGCACTGAGAAGCAAACTACTGTTGTCATTATCAAGCGCATCACAACAAAGTCTTTCTTGGATCCCATCCTCGATCGACTTTGGGCCTGGTTTCGCTTAAGCATTGAGAGCCTGCTGTTCTAAACCCTACAAGCACAAAAACACCCTCACATTTCTATCTCCAAATCCATTGCATTCCTCCACTTCTCACTCTTTGCAGCCTCTTCATAGCAGGTTGGATTTTCGTGTGAAATGAACAAGGCAAAGTTTGGAGATTCTTCTCCTCCGGAGAGACCCGCCCCACTTACATAATCTTTCATCCAATCAGGTGCTTTTCCAACTCTCTTTCCAAGTGAGCTCGAGCTATCTTTAGATGAGCTTTGTCCACTACCTTCTTCCAAATCAACTTGAGGATGTGTTTCAGTTTGGTCCTTTTCTTCTACACTTCCTTCACTCTTATCAGAGTCATTGAAAGCATGATCACCATCTTCATAGTCACCATCTCCCCAATCAAGTACATCGAGCTTAACTTCTTCTTCACTCCTCCCCTAGTTCCAACTCTCATTTTCTTCAAATACCACATCTCTGCTGGTTACAATTTTCTTGGCAACGGGATCGAATAACCTGTAAGCCTTGGACTCATCACTGTATCCAAGAAACACACACTTATAGATTTTGTTGTCCAACTTTGATCTCTTGCTGTCTGGTACGTGAACATGACCAATGCAACCAAAAACTTGGAAGTAATCTACAGTTGGCTTGATTCCGCTCCAACATTGTTCTGGAGTCTTGTCTTTTACCACCATAATAGGGCTCCTGTTTAACACATGTATTGTCCACCGAACAACTTCTGGCTAGAATATTTTAGGCATTTGCTGCTCTGTAAGTAAGCATCGAACGATATTCATGATAGTTTGATTCTTACATTCTGCGACCCCATTTTTCTGAGGAGTGTACGCTGTTGTAAGTTGCCTCTTAATACCACGTATCTCACAAAAGTTGTTAAACTCAAACGAGGTGAATTTACCACCTCAATCAGTTCTTAAACAGCCTATACCACTTCCCACTTCCTTCTCAACAGGACTCTTAAAATTTTTAAAAGATGTAAATGTTTCACTCTTTTCAGACAGATAGTAAACCCAATTCTTTCTACTATAGTCATCGATAAAGCTCAGAAAGTACCTTTTGTTGCTATTCGACATTGGTTTAATAGGGCCACAAATATCAGCATGTATCAATTGCAGCCTTTCCGAAGCTCTCCACTAGAGGTGGAATTTTGAAACCGAAAACCGAAAAAAACCGAGCCGAAAACCAAACCGAAACCGGAAAAAACCAAACCAAATTAAGAAAAACCGAACCGAACCAAATTAGTTTGGTTTGGTTTTTGGTTTCTGTTTTGGCCACGATCCTCAGCGCGCGGAGCAGAGGTTTCTAGCAGACAAAGAGAGGGGAGTGTTGCGGGCGTGCCACCTCGCGGACGAGGAAAAGGTTGATGGGGGGTGCGCTTGACTTCTTGATCAGGCAGAAAGGGGGGTCACAGGTGCCACCTCAGAGGAGGATTTACGAGCACAAGCGGGTCAATACTCACGGCGGTGCGAGCAGAGCAATCACAGGGAGTTCGGAGAGAAGCGGGGATGCAGAGTCCGGAGAGCTCTGGAGAAAGACCTAGGCGGCGGCGCTTAGGGTTAGGGTTTCGAGGGGCTCGAAGGGAACTGGGTTTCAGTTGTGTTTGTTTGTTGTTTGTATTGATTTTGAGAGTCAGTTTCTGTTAGAGTTCGAACCCCCTTATATAGTAGTTCGGCAGAAGCAAAGTGATTAGAATCCAAGTCGGACTCTGAAACACTATTTCACAAGGACACTGTTTCGTCCATGCGAACCAACCAATTGGTGACACCTGCCCAGTTCGCACACTCCATTCCGCGCATAGGGCATTGCTTCTGCGCTGCCAATTGTAGACTCCTATGCGAACTGGAATTATGAGCATCCTCATCTCGCGGGCTGCTACAGGGTGCTATCTCGCGTGCTTCTGTAGCTCGTATCCATTTCGCGGGCTATTGCAGCCCGCGAGCCTTAAAAGGGCTTTTTATATTTAATGGGCCACAGGGATTGGTCCGAAGCATGTCAAAGACTTGTCGAAGTCTTCAACGTTTGTCGTGGTGTGCGCGGGCTCCGCATGTCGCTTCCTCACGAAGTCTTCTACGCGAGCTAGTTCGCCAGCTCACCTCGCTTTGCCTACGCGGAGAGTCCATCTCTCCTCGCCTCGCGGAGCGTTGAACAGTAATTCCGCGCGAAGTCATTCCGCGCGCGGGCTAAGTAAAGTCAAATTCTCATGCAGTTCGTTCCGCGCGAAGTCTAACTTGGCTCGCGTGGACTTACTGGCGAGCTATCACTTGTAAGCTTAGAGAAACTTCATCTCGCCGGTATGACATGGTCCAAGAAATAATTAATATTTACATAGACATTTACTGCCCAGTAAAATATTAATTCAGGCGTAAACAGTTTCGGCCCTTGAAAAACCAAACCGAAAAACCGAATCTCTCTAAAATGACGTCGTTTTTTGTCTTTATTTTCGTATTAAATATTGGATTTGAACAATATGATTTTAGGTTTTATGTTCTATATAATTATATGTTTGTCTTTTCTAATATTTTGCTTTTTATTTTCGTTTTTTGTACATATAGAAATGTTTTAGGTGTCGTGTATACGAAGTATAAAGCGTGATATGTTACCTCTAAAATCGAAGACCTTATTCTTGCGAACTTTAGATGATAGACTCTAATATTTAATTTATTTTTCTCTTCTTTATTCAAATTTAGGATTTTTAAACTTTAAAATTCGGAATTTATTTGGATGATATGGACTTTAAACAATGGAGTCTATATTTTCTGTTCAAGATGAACTTGGAAGTTTTAAAATTATGGTTTCATGGTGTGCTAGTGTGGTCAATTCCCAATACTTTCGAAATTATTGAGTATTAAACTTTCAAAGTATCTATTTAGTTTATAAATTGTTGGTTTGTTAAAGAATCATTGTCAAAAATTTTATTGATATATTATATGTGCTTATAAAAACAAATAATGGAAGAAAAAAAAACCTAAAATACGATAATTTTTTACTAAGCCAAAAACATACAAATTTTAAGAAAAATTATTTTAAAAAAGAAGAAAAACCGAAAAAAAACGAAACCGAACCGAATTTTTTATTCGGTTTGGTTTCCAGTTTTAGGTGAAAACCGAACCGAACAAAGCCAAACCCACCCTTACTCTTCACTGACTTTTCTTTGGCATAGTCTGATGATGTTTCTTCCCAATGTTGCATACAGTGCACACCTTTTTCACAGCTTTCAGTTGTGGCAGCCATTGAACAAGTTGTTTGTATTGCAAAGTTCTAAGACTCTTGCTGTTCAGATGACCAAATCTTCGATGCCAGAGATCAGCAGTGTCTTCAGCTATGACTTGAAAGCAACTTTGTGCTTGTGGTTTTACAGAGGCAAGCAATACGAACATTCTGTTTGCTGTCATCTGAGTATGAATTATGAGACCTCTTTTAGGATGTTAAATTATGCATTCTCCTTCCTGAATCAGAATAGCTAGCCCCTTCTCTTGTAGTTGACCAATGTTTAACAAATTATTCGTAAGCTCAGGAATGTAATACACATCAGGCACTACTTGAATTGCTCCCCCGACTTCTAGCTTGATTTTCTCTTTCCCATTATCGGCATCCTCAGATTTGCTCATCAAAATCCACAAACCACTGCTTGTTTCCTGACATGTGGTTCGAACATAGTCAAGAAACCAGACTCCCTCCCTTTTTGCATTATTTTGATCAACATGAGCCATCAAAAGAAGCTCCTTTTTTCATCAAGCTCCGCATAGTTTGCAGACTTTTCCCAACTAGGGCATTCATATTGAAAATGCCCTAACTTGTGGCATTTATAGCACTCCCTCTTCCTCGGCCTCTTCCTTCAAACCGTTCCTCATGAGAAACCTTTAAAACCTGTTCTTCTCTCATATCTCCAGTATGACGATTCGACCTCTGCTCATGAACAAGAAGGCTGCTCTGTAGCTCATCTAACGTCAGCGTATCCAAGTTATTGGACTCCTCAATCGAGCACACAACATAATCAAATTTTGAGGTCATTGATCTCAAAATTTTCTCGATGATTTCAACTTGTGTCATGTCTGCACCTCCATGAACCTTCATCTTGTTGACAATTGTGAGTGTCCGAGCGAAAAACTCGTCCACCTTTTCTCCTTCTCGCATCTGGAGAACTTCAAACTCCTTCCTCAAGGCCTGTCGATGTGCCCTCTTCACTCTAGTAGTGCCTTGATACTTCTGTCTCATCAAGTCCCAAATGCTTTTCGAGCTCTCCCTGTTAAGAATTGTCTCTATTATTGTTCGGTCTATGGCCTGGAACAAATAATTCTTGACCTTGAGATCTTTTAACTTCATCTCCTCGATCCTCTGACACTGCTCCTCAGCCTGCTTACGTTGTGCTTCAATCTGCTGTCCTCTCTCTGCCACCACCGTAGAGAAAGTGACTGGTTGTTGAGCACCTTGCGTTGCCGTTGGGATCCCGTTCTCTATGAGACCCCAGAGTTCCTTGGATCGGAGAAAATTCTCCATAAGCATCGACCAATGATCATAATGTCCGTCGAATTTAGGAATCGACACGGGCACAAAATTTCCTTCTGCCGCCATTCTCTCTTACTCACTTTTTCTCACTGTGTTTCACTCAAACACTCCAATCACTCACTTTTCCTCACTGTGTTTCACTCAAACACTCTAATCACACAATCAGGCCCCTTGTGGGGCTCTGATACCAGAATGAAAAAACAATCAAACTCTATGCACTAGTACTTCACTGAATGATTGATATTATTCAACTGAGAAAGCTTGGCTTTATAAAGCCATTACAATAACATAAACGCACAAAAACAACCCACATCTCTTAACAACCCTAAGATTGTGGTAGCTAACTAAGGATATAGTCAAGAACAGATTGAAACAGAATGAGCTCCTAAACAAAAGGAGTTATTGAACGACTCAAACAGAAAAGTCCTAACAAACTGCAAACTCCAACAAACATACATTTGAAACATTCAAAACGTCTCCAACAATCATCACTAGTACTGAATTCCGTGCTATGTACATCAACAACCTCCTACAGAACGGTGATGGTGTCAAGGCCTGCATTCGGAGGGTGATGATGTCAGGGCCTGCATTCGAGAGTTCCCCATTATTCGTTTTCCGGGTCACAGCCCTTATTGGATCATGTGAGGGACTGGTTTGTCTGACCGACTCTGCATTGACTACGCGTCCTATTCTTATAACGAGGCCTCCCCACCTGAGGATGATAGGTTTAATTTTAATTTTAATAACCTCCAACATCTCATAATCAAAATACTCTAACAAAGTTTTACTAATATTATCAGGTGGCATGCAGTGCAGTGGTTGGGTGTTAGTAAAACATATAAGTAACTGAAAGTCATGCAAGAAGGCATGTACAAATAGAATGCAATTAAGGTGAGATCGATACAGATAGCTCTATCTACATGAGTACATGAGCAACAAAATAGTACAATAGCTCTATTCATGAATATAAACTTAACACATCATTCTATTCATACTAGCCTTTTACTGCGTGAATTTACAAAATGAGAAAAATTTAACTTAAACTGCTCAACTTAAAGTGGAATGAATCTGATTTATCATATTTATGAGATAACTGCTCCACCAAAAGTGGGAACAAACTACGTCCTTTTTTTTCTCCTTAAAATTCCAATGATGAATAAGGCCATAGTAACTTATTTTTATTTTAAAAAAAATTTCTATTACCTTGGTTTTTTGGGTAATTCAAAAAAAGACTTCACTAAAGACATCAAATGAGCGGCTAATGGTAGAGATAAACAAAATTACATTGTGACCACGATATAGATAAAACTATATGTAGCATGGTCGGAAGAGAAAACATGAAACCAACTAAATGACACTAAAAAATGTTAAATATCTGTTTCTAGTTGTAACCGGAAAGAGAGAGATTCTAGTTGTAAGCTATATAATGCAACTGTCCAAAGTGTCCATGCATGAAATTGAGACGGTATTTTGTAAATTCATAATTTATCTTGAATATTAACTATTCCTTTATTTGTTGATTCTGATTTCCATTTCAATACGATGTCGCAAGATCTCGTTTTGTTCCCTCATTCTTCTTAAAAATAAATTTCACAACGACTTAGGTGTGAATCAAACTCCCCCCCCAAAAAAAAACTTAATTAGGAATAAATATATGTGGGGAGAAGACTTACCTTATATTGGTTGGTTTTGTTCTGAATCCTTCTTTCAGTTGAGGAAAAGTTTATCTCGTATCAAAGTTTATCTTCTTTTATACATATTTTTTTTTTTTTAATTAATCCCTTCCCAATCCGACCTTAATGCCCCCACTTGGGTAGCAGGTTCGCGTAAATGAACCCGGCAAAGTTTATCTTCTTTTATACATACGTGCCTACATTTATGTGTTCTTGAGATTTTACTCACCAAGCAAAGTTTTCACCTTCAACCTTAAATTCTCTATGGCAACTTGTACAAGAATCCGCACTGTTTTTCTTGTGTGTTTGCTTTTATGTTTCTCAGGACTCGGCTTATTACAAGGAGTTGCATCACTCGGTATCAACTATGGTTAACTCGGCAACAATTTGGGGGAGGGATGCAGATCTTACTTGTTTTTGGCGGCTAGACCACACCAATGGCGTATACATACCGGTCAATATAACAGCATATCCAAGTGGTATTCACTTTCAGCCTCTTTCTTACCCTGCGCGGTATGGCATGATTGTGCTGCAGCAGCACCAGCGTCTTGACCTCTATGATCACCTAAAACAAAGGAGAACAGAGATACACATTCAAACCAACTTGCCTTGGGTGCTAAATCACTTTACGAATGAAGAGTTTTGTATGGCTATACTGTTCTCACCAAGTTTAATATCTAAAGGTCCTAGACGGGGTGAATAGGCCTTTCTTTAATTTTCGAAAACTTCTGAGGATAGCAATAGCTTGTGATATCCCAGATTTACAGTATACAAGTTTACAGAAGATAAGACTCAGAAAGCAAAGAAGCAAACACAAAGATGCTTTTGTTCTCGCAGAAACCCTGAATGCAGGGAGAAAAAATACGTGTCTCTAACTCTTGAGAGACAAAACTTTCCACTAAGTTGAAGTAACCTCTTACAAGAATAATAGTTCTAGTGATACACTACCACAGTTCTATCCTTCCTAGTCCCGAACTAGTCTAGACCTATTCCCTCTCTTGTTTCTAAGCACTTACAACATGGAATACTTTCAGAAGCCTTGTTCGTGAATTCAGCTAACCACTAGCATATTCAACCTTGAACGTTTCTTGGGTTGGTTGCACTACACATCCCTCATGGTATGCAACATGATATGAGTTGATAAAAGAAGTTTTGAGTTCAAGCTCTAAGGTTTACAGTCACGAAGAAAACTTAGAGCAGCATGAACAATGCAAGCTAAAACTAGACTCAACAAAGAAAACGCAATAAGGCAGTTTTCAACAATCATTGAGCAAAGCCAAAGCTATAGATATATATAGGCAGACAAGGCATCAAGGATGATGCGAGCTGACCTCAACATGTTTCAGAAGGATTTGGACAGAAGTGTTTGGCTCCCATATTGAGATGACACAAGCAATCTCAATAAGACAAAGAACCCTTTCCTAAAACATGAACGATTCAAAACAGGGAGCAAAGAGGTTTCAAACCCTCTTACTCAGTCCATTAGTGGACCTTGACACAGCCGATAGCGACTGGTCTTTGAATCATACAGGGACCAGCTTTGCATAGGATAGCGTATCATGAAATCCAAGATGGAGCCTTGAGCATCAAACCATTTGGTCACGGGTTGGCATAGCAAAAGATCTCAACCCTAAGATTGGTTTGAGCGCCAAGACACTTCCCTCAACCCAGTTGTCCATTCGAAATTGAAAAGCAGCAAAGACTTATTAAGCTAGGATAACAGATGCTTTGAAAACAAACCGGACAGAGAAATGACTCAGTACTAGGATAGCAAGCAAGGCTGCTATCTTCTATGAAAAACAGTGATATGCATATGCATGTTTTACCTGAGCCATAAGGGATGTTAATGACACTTGTTCTTGATCAGATAACAGAATCTCAAAGTGTTTTGCAAGCTAAACGGAATGCTAACTATCCTTATACCTTCAATCTCCCCCTTTGGCATTCCTTCACAAAACACTTCATTTGTAGGAAAACAACCTGCAGAAAACAACTTCAAGAACAAGTGAAGAATCACAGAAACTACAACTGAGTTATGAGCACACTAACATACCAGAAATACTGACAATTTGATATTGCATTAAACAACCATAGAACATTGCATTGAACAACCATAAAACATTGCATTGAACAACCATAAAACCAACGATGTCTTACAAACATAAACATCAATTCCTACAATTAATTCTCCCCCTTTTGGGCAAGGAATACCAAAGGGAAAACATACAACAAAATATCCGAGAGGTTTTAAAACTACTAGAAAAGATAATAAACCTACAACGAGAACATAAAAGTGATCACTAAAGTCAGAACACCATGAACCACATAGAGCTAAACAGCTTCCTCTCCATCACTGGAAGATGTCTCCTCAGAATCTTCACTAGCCTCGGAAGAGGACTCCTCATCAGCTACAGGGGCCCCAACAGAGGGGATAGCAGAGGCCTGATGCGACACTACAGACTCTTTCAGCTCTTTCAGCTCCTTGGTCAGTGCAGAAAGTTGAGAAGTAAACAACTGTGTCAAGGTAGCCACGACACTAGAAACCTGATGCCTAACTTCCTGCTTCAATAAAGTGGACTCAAGGGGCTCAATATACACATCACCAGATTGACCAACAGATTTGGCCAAAGACTGCTTGTCAACAGGAACAGCTTCATTCTCCTGAGCAAATACGTCACCATCCATGGTGGGAACACCAGCATCTAAGCAGAGCTTAGTAATCACAAAAGGAAAGACCAGAGAGCTGGAACCACGAAGGGAAGTACCAGCTGACCAAATTGCTTTGTACATAAAGTACTCGGCAGGAAAGGCTGGCTTACCTGGACGCATAGTCAGGTACTCAATCAGAGCAGCCTGTGTGTGGGTAATTTTACTAGTGTTGGTGGTAGGAGTAAGGAGAGAGCGCACAACAAAACCTAAAATCTTGAAGAGTTCAGACATAAACTGACTAGAAAGATGGGGAGTAGTCAGCGCAGGAATGGGAAAGGAGGACTGATAAAGAGCAACACCCAAGTCCTGAAGAGAAATGGAGTCAATGAATCCCAGGACAGGAGCTGGGACAGGTACCTCTGTCCATGCACCCGCAGAAGAAACCGCCGAGGATGGGCCACCACCATTGGAAACGGTTGGCTTGGCGATTTTGACCGGAATTTCACTGGAGGGAGTGCGAGGTCGTTTACCCAGAACAGCAAAAGAGATTGGGTCCATCAGAGCTTGAAGCTTGTCTGCTATGGAGGGGCCTCCAGGAGTAACAATAAGTAACAAGGATTGGCCTCCAGGGAAGGGCACCTCAGCCTGAAGAGGCAGCAAATTCAACGGTTCTGCCATTGTGGGTTGATCTCCAAGATTCACGAAATTTGAACCAGCGGGAGTCTTTGACATTTTGGCAGAGAGGAGCTTTGGATATGGATGGAGGAAGAGGAGCCTCAGAGCAGAGTAGAAGAGAATGAAGGAAGTGGGCTTCGAAGAAAACAAAGAAGAGGAAATGACCAGTTAATGAGAAGGCGGAAGCGTTGGACACGATCAGAGTGTCTCGAAAACCGTCAACCCACTAATCCCAACTGCTCAAAACAATTATAATAATAAACTCATGCAATGATGAAATTATGAAACGTGACAAACCAACACCGCCCAGAGTAGCCAATGAGAGCCTATGAAAGAACCATGTAAGCACAAGTAGACAAACAAAAACACTCGTAGAGACCACTCAAGGCTATACTCCTCCCAAGAGTATGCATATGATAAAGTGAGAAGTTGTTTGTTTCTGAATGACATATATGAAGAAAACGACTGCACACATGAGCTTAGGGAAGAGACCACTCAATTTGTATTCTTATTTTTTGAAGTCCGTTTAAGCATAGACTCACAAGGTGACATATCGTAATAAACAAACAAACAAACATTGATCAAACAAAAGCAAATCACATAGATTTGTGATAGTGACAAGTCCCAATGGTCTCTATTTTTATATGCAACACTTTAGAGTGAATGTGTAAGTGAGATAATGTCACATGGTGCTTGTCATACTGGGATATCAATTAGTCATTCCATCCTTATTTCTCCATAAAGTGATTTTAAAGTCCAAAGGCTACCAACAACCGAGAGATTATTTTGTCCAATATAAAGTGCACAGCTTCAACTGAGAAATCATCCTCATAGGTTCAAGTAGCAGAAAATGTGTCATTGCTTCACAAGATCAGTTGACCTTGGACCATATGTGTAACAAGGACACTCTATGGACACATCATCCGAACCCATCGAAGGATAGAATGCATCTCAGAAATCCCCACTGCATACCAAGACAAGTGGAGGACTAGCTAATTCAAGAAGTCATTTGTGATTGGCATTTAGATTTTTTTTTTTTTTTTTTAACAACTTGTTCCAACCAGACTTCCTAATTCTAAGCTAATCTCGTTTCTTCCCACCCTTATATCGTTTATAACGACTAAGGAATGTGTACTTTGAGATTAGCCTAGATTATTGAGTTCTTTGAACCTCAATCTTCAAACCAACCTCGTTTCTGCCCACCCTTGTATTGTTCACCACAACCAAGGAATGTTTACTTTGAGATTAGTTTGATATGCAAACTCCCCCTCAGTATGAACTCTCATCTCAAGTATATAGCCCATGATTTAGTGCAGCCAAAGTGATCATTAAGAGTGAACAAAAGGGACTGCAGATTTGCACTAAAAATCAGACCACATACAACATCATCAGAACATGTGCAACACCTATGTGAAGAGAAAAACCAAACCAAGGAAAGGAAAGATAGATTGTCACCTAGGTCAAGTTCGGAAACTGACTAAGGATACCAAGACGATTCTCTATCCTGAAACAGAAAAGAAGAACTAAACAAAACTATTTTTTTTTAATTTTTTTTTTCGAACATATGTACACCAATAAAACACACACTAGCAGGGGAGGCATTTACTTGTTGTCACACAACCCTATAGCCTTGCACAGACTTAAATGCCTTGCATTGTCAAGTGGTTTAGTGAACAAATCAGCCAATTGCTTTTCAGTTGGAATGAAAGTAAGCTCTAGCAATTTCTCTTCAACCCAGCCACGAATGAAGTGATATCTTATCTCTATATGCTTGGTCCTAGAATGCAGCACTGGATTCTTTGAAATGTTGATGGCAGAGGTATTATCACAGAAAAGAGATAATGTACCTTGCTGGAAACCATAGCCTGCAAGCATCTGCTTCATCCACATGAGTTGCGTGCAACAACTTCCAGCTGCTACATATTCAGCTTGAGCAGTAGAGAGAGAGGTGCAATTTTGCTTCTTGCTGTGCCATGAAACAAGGTTGTTGCCTACAAAGAAGCAACCACCCGAAGTGCTTTTTCTGTCATTTGCATCTCCATCCCAATCCGAGTCAGTATATTCTGCAATCTCAACATTAGAGTCAAAAGTGTACTTAATTCCATGATCAAGAGTCCCAACAACATATCGAATTATGCGCTTTACTGCTTTGACATGAGATTGTTTGGGATTAGCTTGATACCGAGCACACACACCGACATAATAAGCAATATCTGGTCTACTAGCAGTCAAATACATGAGACTACCAATCATACTCCTATAATTGGTTTGATCCACAATAATACCAGACATGTCGGCACTGATCTTACAACTGGTGCTCATGGGAGTGGGGAAGGCAGAGACTGTTTCCATCCCAAACTTCTTAACAAGGTCCTGTGCATACTTAGATTGACAGATAAACAGACCATTTCGATTTTGCACAACCTGAAGACCTAAGAAGTAGCTTAACTTACCACATAGGCTCATTTCAAATTCTTTCTTCATGAGCTCAGTAAACTCATGCACCAAGGATGGAGAAGTAGACCTAAACACTATGTCATCAACGTATATCTGAGCAATGATAATGTGCTCTGAGGTACATTTGACAAACATTGTTTTGTCAACTGAGTCTCGCACATACCCATGGTCAACAAGGTGATTTGACAATCTCTCATACAAAGCTCTAGAAGCTTGCTTAAGACCATAGAGAGCCTTATCTAACCTATAGACATGGTCAGGATGGGTAGAACTCTGGAATCCTGGAGGTTGTTCCACATACACTTCCTCTTTGAGGATACCATTCAAAAAAGCACTTTTCACATCCATTTGATACAAGGTAAATTTCAAATAGCAAGCAACAGCAAGAAGAAGACGAACTGACTCAAGTCTAGCTACTGGAGCAAATGTCTCATCAAAATCTAGACCTTCTATCTGAGAATACCCTTGCACAACAAGTCTTGCCTTGTTTCGGGTGATAATGCCTTTTTCATCAGTTTTGTTTATGAACACCCATTTGGTTCCTATGACATTTTTATCTTTAGGTCTAGACACTAAATGCCAAACATTGCTTCTTTCAAACTGGTTCAACTCGTCTTGCATGGCACTGATCCAATCAGCATCAAGCAAGGCTTCCTTCACATTCTTTGGCTCTATTATGGAAACAAAGCCATAGTATGTAATGGTGTTGATGTCATCTTTATGCATAGCAACAAAACATTTAAACACTGAGAAATTGCTCACCAAACGACCAGTCTTACACCTGGTCTTTTTAGGCTCAGACACATCCCCAATTACATGGGATAGATCATGGTCCTTCTGTACTTGTCTTTTGCCGCTTTTGTGAATCGGCTGAATGACAAGCGTGGCATCCTTCCCAGATCCTGGAAGATCTGTGTCATCATCCATCCCTAAGTCATCATCTCCTTGATCAGACTTGGTTTCATATGAGGTAGGTTCAGCTTCCTGTTCGGATACCTGCTCAGACAAAACACACCATCATTCTTGCAAATAAGAGCATCATTAACAGCCACATTTATTGATTCCATAATTCTGCAAGTTCTCTTGTTATACACCCGATAAGCACGTCTATTTCTAGCATAGCCAAGGAACACACCCTTGTCACTTTTAGCATCAAACTTTGTCAAATACTCTCTGACCCTATAGATAAAACAGGGACTTCCAAACACTTTGAGGTGAGAGATATTTGGCTTCCTACCTCTCCAGATCTCATAGGGAGTCATGGTTGTTCCAGGTCTAAGAATTACACGGTTTAAAGTGTAACAAGCATTATTTACTGCTTCTGCCCAAAAAGAATGATCAAGACCAGATGCAGCTAGCATTACCCTAGACAATTCCACAAGAACCCTATTCTTTCTTTCTACAATGTCATTATGTTGTGGAGTAATAGGAGCAGAGAATTCATGATGCACACCAAACTCTTCACAATAATTTTCAAAATAAGAGTTTTTGAATTCAGTACCATAATCTGATCTGATCCTAACTATGTGCATGTCATCATTCAATTTCTCATTTGTGACTCTCTTAGCAACACTGTAATAATTTTCGAAAGTTTCACTTTTGTTAGATAAAAATCTCACCCAAGTGAATCTAGAAAAATCATCAACAATTACAATAGAGCATACTTTCTTCCTCCAATGCTTTTAGTCTCAACAGGTCCTACTAAGTCTAAATGCAGCAGTTCAAGAACATGAGTAGTAGGTTCAGCATTTAACAAAGGACGAGAGGTTCGAGTCATCTTACTAACTTTGCATTCACCACACATACCTTGGGGAATACCAGAAAGCTTTGGTATCCCTCTGACAGCTTCTTTTGAGGATAGCTTTACTATATCCTGATGATTCAAGTGACACAATCGTCTATGCCAAAGATCTAATGGTTCCTCACAGATCATAGATCTAAAACATAGCTGTGGTGAGAACTTCTCTTTTGCTACAACACAATAGCATTGATCCCTAGTTCTCTTTCCTCTCATTACGCTCTTCCCTTTACCATCTAAGACAATACATCTCTGCTTATCAAAAGTGACAGAATCATGTTCATCAACAATCTGACTTACACTTAACAGACTCACTTCTAGACCTTTGACCAGTAAGACATTTTTCAAACAAGGGAGACCAGGGGCATTTACTGTCCCGCTTCCCACTATTGGAGCCCGAGCTCCATCCCCAAAACCAACATTCCCTTCTAGATGAACATCATCCATGGACGAAAACCACTTAGGATCTCCGATCATGTGCCTTGAAGCTGTTTTGACCACGATCCTCAGCGCGCGGAGCAGAGGTAAATAGCAAGCAAATAGAAGGGGGAGTGCTGCGGGCGTGCCACCTCGCAGATGAGGAAAGGGTGATTGTGTGTGCGCTTGACTTCTTGATCAGGCGGAAGGGGTTTCCAGGTGCCACCTCAGAAGAGGAATTTACGAGCACAAGGAGATCGATACTCACGGAGGACGCGAGCAGAGCAACAATAGGGAGGTAAGAGAGGAATCGGGGTAGAGTCCGGAGAGCTCTGAAGAAAAACCTAGGCGGCGGCGCTTAGGGTTAGGGTTTTCGAGATAACTCGAGAGATAACTGGGTTTCAGTTTGTATTATGTTTTTTGTGTTTGTTTGCGTGTTGTCTTTTTCTGTAAACCTTCAAGCCCTTTATATAGTGATTCGACTTGCGGCGGAAGAAAGATGGCTTAGAATTCAAGTCGGACTCTAAAACCCTAATAGCACAAGGGCACTGTTCCGTCCATGCGAACAAACCATCTTGTGACACATGTCCAGTTCGCACATTTCATTCCGCATAGGGCATTGTTTCCGCGGTGCCAACTGTAGACTCCTATGCGAACTGGAATTAGGAATATCCTTATCCCGCGGGTTGTCACAGGATGCTATCTCGCGTGCTCCTGAAGCTCGCTTCCATTTCGCGGGCTATTGCAGCTCGCGAGCCTTAAAAGGGCTTTTTATATTAAAAGGGCCACAGGGATTGGCCCAAAGCATGTTAAAGACTTATAAGAGTCTTCAACGACTCAAGTAGTGCAAGCGGACTCCGCCTGTTGCTTCCTCGCGAAGTCTCCTACGTGAGCCAGTTCGCCAGCTCGCCTCGCCTCGCCTACACGGACTGGCAAATAGTAATTCCGCGCGCGAACTGTGTAGTCCACTCGAGGACATCCCGCGCGCGAGATCCGCATCTCGCGCGAAGTACGTTCCACGCGAAGTCCGTTAACACAGTCCGCGCGGTCCATTCCACACGAAGTTCGTTCCTCGCGCGGACTGTGTAACTCAGTCCGCGCGGCCTCACTGGCGGGACATTACTTGTAAACTTAGAGAAACTTGGGCTCGCCGGTATGATATGGACCAAGAATGTAATTAATATTCACATAGACATTTACTGTCCAGTAAAATATTAATTTAGGCGTAAACAGAAGCACCATTGTCTATATACCAAGAATCAGCGCAACACGCTGTGAGGGCTGTAAGAGCTACGCGACACACTGCTATTGTTCTAGACTCCTTAGCAGACTCTAGACTAGTCCAGACACGAGACAAGAAACAAACAATGTTTTCCTCCTCAGGATCACTGTCACACTCATCAACAAGCTTTGAATTCGTGTGTGGGGGGTTTAGGAGCATAAGGTCTAGAATCCTTCTTCTTAACCCAAGCTAAGTTCTTGTTTGGTTCTCTAGCTGCGGGGATAGACAGACCCTTAGCTAATCTAGCAAATTCATCCAGAGATTTCTCTAGAGTGGCTTGGAAAGATGTGAAGAAGTTTGCAACTGACATGTTGCTCTGAAAGCTAGGAGACTCTTGGTTTCTCCTAGGGTATGCCTGGTTGTTTTGGAGTTTCCTACAAAAAGGTCGAATGTGACCAGGAACACCATAGTGATGACAAGTAGGTTTGAATCTTTTTGAAGGCTCAACCTTGTTAGTCACTACTTTAACATAAGGAGCTTTGTTTTTGACAAACACAGTTCCACTACCTTTAGAGTTCTCGCCAGTTTCAAACCCTAGACCTTGTTTGTTCTTATCTGGTCTACCAATTCCACACATCTTGGTCAATTTTTCAGACCCTATTGAGAACTTAGAAAACTGTTGCTGAGATTCTTTGAGAGAAACCTCAAGCGCTAGCTTTTCTGCCTTAAGACCACTAAGAGAGTTTTCTAGACTCAGCTTTTCAGCTCTCCACACTTCTTTCTGGGATAGCAATTCAGCTTGTATCCCTGCTTTCTCTTTTTCACACTTCGCAAGGTCTTTGGTCAGAATGTCTATCTTAGATAACATGGACTTTGATGCGTTGACAAGTTCAGTGAACTTTTGCATTCCATCATCATCATCATCATCCTCCGGAGTCTCGTTTTGAGATACCTTGGCAATGAAAGCAATTGGTTCTTCAATATGATCCAAAGAGGAAACAGGGACAACCCGAGCTATGAAAGCTACAGTGTCCTCCTCTTGATCAGACAAGGGATCCTCTTCATTGTCAATGTAAGTGACGGCAAGAGCCTTTTGACGACGAATCCTCCTATTTGCACAGTCAACAGCTCTATGTCCTACACTCTTACACTCAAAGCACACATCGCTTCTTTGGGAACTCTTACCCTTAGGATTTCTATCTTGACCTCTATCCTGAGAGGACTCAGCACGAGAATTCCTAGGATATCTTTCATAACCTCTATCTTGTGACGTCTCACCAAATCTAGGTTTTCCAAAACCCCAGTTCGAGGAAAACGGTTTCCTCCTTTTCTTGAGAAAGTTTTCAAACTGTTTTGTAAGGAGGGCACACTCTTCTAAACTGTATTCAACATCCTCAGGAATTTTAATCTGTAGACTTGACTCAATTTCCTTGACGGAGGAGAGGGCAATGGATTTCTCTTTCATCAATCCCTTCTTATGGGCTTCATAGGTTTTCAGGTTTCCTACTAGCTCTTCTAAGGAATAGATTCTCAAATCCTTAGATTCTTGTATGGCTACTCTCTTATTCTCAAAACTAGGAGGAAGACCTCTAAGAAGTTTTCTGACAATCCTAGATTGTTCTAAAGGAGAATCCAGACTAGCACACTGATTTGTTATGTTTAAAATACGACTATAAAACTCATCTAGATCTATTGACTCACTTTCAGACATTTTCAGCTCATCAAAATCTAACAAAAGATCTTGGAGCATCTGTTCTCTCACTTGCTCATTACCTTCATAGGTTTTTAGCAACACTTCCCAAGCCTGTTTGGCTGAGACACAGGTAATGATCCGTTTGCGCTCACTCTTAGAGAGAGCCGAGTACAAACTGTTGAGAGTTTTGATATTCATCCGAGCAACAATTTTTTCTGAGTCGGTCCACTCAGATCTAGGCTTCAGTACACTTGCACCTGCCAAGATCGAGGTCTGTTCTGGGGCTGACCATCCATCCTCAACCATCATCCATTGTTTCCCATCATCTTGGGAAATAAAGAATGCGGTCATCATGATTTTCCATTGTGAAAAGTTCCTTCCCTCAAACAGTGGAGGACAGTTCACGGAAGTGCCTCTATCACCCATTTTAAAACCCGAGGATCTTACTAGCAAAGGCTAGGAACTGCTCTGGTACCACTTAAAGGTCCTAGAGGGGGGGGGGGTGAATAGGCCTTTCTTTAATTTTCGATAACTTCAGTATCTGAGGATAGCAATCGGACTTCAGATTTCCTCAAAACGAACATCTTTTCAAGGTTTGGGATGCCGCGCATTCTCATAAGCGATGGAGGGAGTCCATCGAAACGGACGCGAGCTACAAAAGCACGCGAGATAGCACCCTGTAGCAGCCCGCGAGATGAGGATGCTCCTAATTCCAGTTCGCATAGGAGTCTACAGTTGGTGGCGCGGAATGAAGTGTGCGAACTGGACATGTGTCACAAGATGGTTGGTTCACATGGACGAAACAGTGCCCTTGTGCTATTAGGTTTTCCGAATCCAACTTGAAGTAGGATTATCTCTCTCTTCTGCCGCAAGTCAGGCTCCACTATATAAAGGGTTCGAAAGTTCTCTCAAAGACACACAACTTTTACAACAACAACTCAGAGACAACTCTCAAACAAACAAAACTGAAACCTAGTTCCCTTCGAGCCTTCCTCGAAACCCTAACCCTAAGCGCCGCCGCTTAGGCTTTTCCCCAGAGCTCTCCGGACTCTGCATCCCCGCTTCTCTCCGAACTCCCTGTTGATTGCTCTGCTCGCGCCGCCGTGAGTATCAACCCGCTTGTGCTCGTAAATCCTCCTCTGAGGTGGCACCTGTGACCCCTTTCTGCCTGATCAAGAAGTCAAGCGCACCCCCATCAACCTTTTCCTCGTCCGCGAGGTGGCACGCCCGCAACACTCCCCTCTCTTTGTCTGCTAGAAACCTCTGCTCCGCGCGCTGAGGATCGTGGCCAAAACAGAAGGAAAGGAGCAAGACTCACCTAACTCTCGCCCGAAACGCCGCCGAAATCGCCGGTTTTCCGGCGATACTGCAGCAGCTCCGTCGCCCGTGACGGCTTCCAGGCGGCACGACGGTGGGCTGGACCGCTCCAGAAATGGAGAGGAGGTCCGTGCGGACCGAACGGGACCGGTGGCGACCGGTTTGGTGGCCGGAGGAGGGAGAAATCGGTTTGGAAATATGGGAGTGCGGGAGGAGGTCGGGAGAGAGAGGAGAGAGAACGTGATTTCTGCAATTCTAGGTTTCCAAAAATAACTCCCCCACATTTTTCTACTTATACAGTTTCCAAACCCGGAAACTAACTTCCTTTGATCATAACTTTCTCATACTACCTCCGTTTTGGGCGTGCCGCATGTCTACGAACTCGTATCGACGAGCTCTAGAACTTTCATGAAGGAAGTTTCCGAAGATAACATACGAAAAATAAAGTCAAAGTACCTTAAAAATACTTCTAAAACTTCAACTTCGCACAAACTAAAGAATTTCCATAAATAATCTTTCATTAAATATGGAAATAGTACAAGGAAAATAAAATAAAAATCTAGGGTATTACAATTTCGCTACGAAGGTAGCATGTATGAACATTCTTTTGCTACAAGAGGATGATTGTGCTCTTCAACAAAACGGGTAACAAAGAACTTATTATTCTTCTGATTCAATTTAATACATAGTTCAGCTTGACAACCTGTTCTTGTCTTTGCTCTGGGTTTTTTAGTCATGAAGTCCCTTATATCTGTTTGTTGAACACCTTCCTTACAACAAACAAATACTCTTGAAGTGAGTTCTCCTGTTTTTCTATTCTTACCATGACTCTCCCTTCTATTACTAAACCCCTCTTCTCCTCCATATCTATTGTAGAAATCATAGGCTGCTGGTTCAGAATCAAATTCCATTCCTATTCTAGGTTTACAATCCAACCCCAAATCAGAATTCCCTACATCGGTGTCTGCTATACCCATTGACTTATCCATATCCAATACCTTGTACCTAACTGCAACAATATGCAATTTATAATCACTAAACTAAATAAGCAAAACCAAAACAGAGAAAACAACCAATACAACAAACCATATAAACGAAAAGAATCCTAACGAAAAAGACTAATACAAACAAGTCCAATTTCCCAATCAATACATTAGAGACAGTAGCTAGATACAAAAAGAGATGGAAACTTGAATGAATGGAAAAATAGAAAACTCAAAATCAAACACCCAGAGAGAGAGAGAGAGAGAGAAACCCAACTTGCCTACTTGTCCTAATGACAACCTATTGTTCTCATAAGAGAGAAAGTGAAACGGAAGAATGAAAGCTAAAATTCCCAACTTTTGGTTTAGATCACGTTGTGGTCGTTTCCTGTGTTTTTACTTCATTGGAGAAGCTAAGAACATAAGAGGGAGTTGAGTTTCCTCAAAGAAAAAACAAGTAGACGAACATAAGAAGGAGAAAGCAGGGGAAAATAAACAAAAATCGCGCCAAGATGAAATTGAAAATCTATGTGAATTTGTGGCCATGAGATCAAGTCTGTCCACGTGTCATCATCTTAGGAGAAGCTTAGGTTTTTTTTTTTTTTTTTTTTTGGATAATAGGAGAAGCTTAGGTAGGTTAGGCAGTTTTTCAATATATGAGAGAGGATCCGGATCCGGTAGTGAGAGGTGTAGTTCTTGTCTAGAGTGGGTCTTCCCCAAGTTTTGTAATCTTTGATTTTATTCAATAAAAGCTTTTATGATTATCAAAAAAATAAAAAAAATAAAAATCTTCAAGATTGTCTTACTAGCTAGATTATTGTATATATTATTGTAATTCAATGAAATACAATTTCTATAAGATCAAAACTCTAGAAGACCTGAACTTTTACAATTCACCGCCGGCGGATTTGAGTCGGGTCGGATCTGGAGGATAGTGAAGGAATCAGACGGTGATGGAGCTGCAAACAACTCCTGGTCTTGTTGTTGTCATTCATTATTTGATGTTAATATCTATAGATTCATGAAGCGTTGATGAGAATTGAGCTTTGCGCACTTGGAACCATAACGGATGATAGGGATCATATGAATTATTTTCTATGTTAGTCTCTTGGCTGTGTGAATGGTTCTCGATTCCTTGGTCGCCATTGAACTTGCTTTGTAGCGGCAAAGCATTGTGATTGGTTTCAAATTTGTTATTCAACCATGTATAGCAGGCGGATCATAGGAAGTTGCTTCCTTGCATAGAGAGATAAATTGAAACCTTGTTAGAATCTTCTATCTCCATAATCTTTGAATAAGCATTATAGTTTGTATCCGTGAAATATTTTATTTTTTATTTTACTTTTTTTATATTAATCTCTTGCATGTGTGAATTCTTTACGTATCTGGATTCTGGAGTCATAGATATAGTGCAATAACTCCAATAAGTTCATATCGTGCTGGTCAGAAGTTTAGTTATACCTT
This sequence comes from Fragaria iinumae, assembly GCA_009720345.1. Taxonomy (NCBI): domain Eukaryota; kingdom Viridiplantae; phylum Streptophyta; class Magnoliopsida; order Rosales; family Rosaceae; genus Fragaria; species Fragaria iinumae. The sequence goes on along the minus strand of CM019121.1, from coordinate 32,596,741 downwards.
AAGATCAGTCACGGCTGAAGAAGACTCAAATATGCAGCTCTAAAGGAGCAGTATGCGTTTCAGCGTTTCCCACTGTTACCCCAGGACTTGTTTTCTGGCAATTCCTTATACCCTGACCTTTGGTCAATGGCAGCATAAGAATGTCAGTAATCTAAGCTCTTGATGTTGCTGAGTAGTACCCCTGCATATATCTTCCAACAAAACAAGTCGAATGGATTTATGCAAGTCCCTCAATCTGCTACTCATCTGTGATTCTTCAAAAATAACCTCAACTGCAGACTATAGCCATCCAGAAGTCAAAGACTAGTCAATAAAACTATTTCAATCATTTTCCTAAACTGCTCGTAGAAAGGTTTACAAATCTATTTGGCAGTGTTGGGCGGTTTTAGGCCTGTGAAAGACAGTTCTTACTTTTTACTGGCAGGCAGTAAGGTATGATAGGATTACTAATGAATAATTCTCATTACGCTAGTCTATTTTCTGCAACAAAAAATATATACAAATTTGTATTTTGTTTTTCCACTAAAAAATAATAATATGGACGGGACATTTCATATGGTATGCTATAAGCGAATAAGGCTATATTACAATTGTAGAAGGCAATGAGTAAATTTTCATCCCGAGTTTCTTCATCATCCGTATCAATGAGTAAATTTTCATCCAGAGTTCCTTCATCATCCGTGTCAACCTCAAGTCCTGAAGCTTGTGGCATGTTACAATACAATTGTAGGAGGCAATGAGTCAAATCTTCATTACCGATTTTCTTCGTCATCTGTGTCAAGCTCGAGTCCTTCTGCAGCTAAGAGTTGACCAATGATCTTCCTCTTATCTTCCTCTGCTTTCCTTCTCATGAGGTCTCTTTTCTTTAAGACTAGTGTATGCCGCTTTAGTGTACTGGAGAAATACTCTGCAGATGCCTTCTTTTCTCTCGCCAGGATTTTCTTCTCTTCATCAGGGTCGACCTGTATTTCCAATATTGACCCATGATGTAATAGTCAATGCTAAAATAGAAATCATGGAAGGGGGCCTGTTAAAGCTTTTGAACATTAGTGTTTGATCAGTCAAACACTAGTAGAATATACAGTTGCCATTGATTTTACATAGTTTGAATGAAGAAATGTTGAAATATGAAAACTACAGTTCCTTTTACTGTTTTACAGCTAATTCAGATATGTATCTTCAGCTAGCTTGATCTTAATAGAAGATAGAAAATAAATAATTCTATACCTTAGAACGAGAAAGTCGACGTGCACGGATATTCATCTCACGCTGCTGTTGCTCAGCCCAAGCCGCTATTGCCATATCACCTCGCTGATCAAAAGCTTTTCGCTTTTTCATTAGCCACGCCATCCATGCTTCAGATGCCTGATAGAAAAATGCACATCAAGAAGTGATTACGGAAACAACTAAAACAGAAGTCAAACTATCAGCTGATAAATGAATTACAAAACAACCATGAACATTTTCCTACATGTACTCAAATTAAATGCTATCTTAATATAAGAAACAAGAAAATACAGAGCAACCAAAACTTGAACTACAAAGCTTACTTTCAATGGGTTGACTCGGTTATCCCTGTCATATTGGCCCCTCTTCTCGACATCCAAAAGCAATTCATAAGCAGCTTGAATCTTGATAAACCTAGCTTCAGCTGTTTCCCCCTCCTCCAGGGTCCCTCTGCCATCATAGACTGGAAACAGGATGGACAACCAAATCAACTTAAACTCAGGAAATGCAGACAAACTTCTATGCAAACACAAATGAACTGAACTGTATGCAATATGTATATGGGACTTCCACTCCTTGAAACGCATCTCATCTTCAATAAAAATCAAGGACCATGCAATCCCAAGAACTCTTTAGGTATCGCTTTAGACAACTCTTTCTGCAATTAGTATTTGATCACAAATTGCCATTTTGTAATATACATGCAGTTCCTCTGCTATCCACCAGAAACACACACACACAGTACACACTTCAAGGTCAGAATTTACAAATTGGTTTCATACTTCCATTTCACCTTCTTCCCTAATTGAACAAATAATTCTATAAATGTATCACTTTCTCATTAACTTTCAATCCATATGTAATTTTACTAGCAATTTATAGACATGAAATTCAAACTCTTGAGAATAATTTCCAGTGAAGATAAGGTAACAAACCATCAGGATGATAAAACTTGGCCAATCTTCTGTAAGCCACCTTTATCTGATCATCATCAGCATCCATCTCTAATTCTGTAATTACAAAAATCAAATCAAATCAAACCACAAAACCCAGAAATTCCAAAGTTCAAAGCTTCAAACTTCAATAAGAACAAGGACCCAATTACCAAGAGTTTCATAGGGAGACTTGGGGTGGGTCCAATTCGAAGCCCTAATCATGGACCTTCTCTGGTTCGCTCTGAACCACGACTCGCTCCGATTCAATGTCACGAAATCGGAAGATGACGCAGGCGAAAGACTAGGTGAGTGATTAGGGTTTCGCTGAAAAGAAACCCTGGAGCTGAAGCGAGCTTGGTGTCTGCAACATATGAAGGAGGTGAAGACGGCGTGTGGCCTGCAGATGGTCCTCAAATTACTCATCTTGAGCTCAGACCCAGAACCAATTTGGGGAGAATTGAATCGGATCGATTGGAATTGGAAATCTAGGGTTTCGGTGTGGAGTGAAGAATTGGGGTTACGAAGGTTGAAGACGTGAAGCAAGTGAAAACATAATTTGTATTTCTATTATTTATAGCTTTCCATTTGTGTCAGTTAATTTCCCGGGAAAATCAGGTTTATTTATTTATTTATATACTTAAAGAGGAATTTTAGTGGTAAAGAAAAATAGAAAAGAAAGTACAAAATGGCCATTTTAGTTTGTTATTTTGGTGGCCATTTCAGTCAGTGAATCATGTTCTCAAGCATCAAACTATTTATACCTTTGAGAAACAAATTTATGTTGCTTTATGTAACATTTATCAGAAATTCAGCTTGAATGATTATCTAAACGTTACGAGTTACGAGAACGTAGGACTAATGCGGTTGCACTATCTTTGCAGTCTAAAACCGAATGAATGGTTTACACTGTGCAGATGAGCAGAATTTTATGATGTACAAAATCAATGTAATTCCAAATTGATGATAATGGGTTTCCAATTGTGTCCATAATCTATTGTTGGCATGCATGGGAATAACTGTCTCAACAAATTTACACATTAGTACTGGTAATACATATTGCATTTCCAATAAACCTACCCAAACACTATGCTACAGGCATTGGGGGAACATAACTCAAAATCCTATATATGTTTTGAACTGATACAAACCGGACTGAGCTTCATATTTACACCTTCTGATACAGGAGAAGTAGTACTGGGGAAACTACAATACTCAAGGAGATCAGGATGCATATGACTAGGCTGCTGGGGGTTCGCGTGGACGAGCAGTCCAAAGAGAACTGAGGGCACGAAGCCGCTGAAAGTACTCTCCTAATGCAAGCAAACCGCGTGCCGCTTGGTGAGTTGTGAGGATTCTGGACATTTGCTGCAGAGTCTGCTGCCGAAGGTGATCAGCCTGTCTCGGACAAGAGCAACACATTTTAGCAAACAAGGAGTGTTATCAAACGAAAGTTGATAAGAGAAGTACAATATGTAAATGCTTATGATATCACTCTACCTAGGTGAAAAATGCATTTTTTGCTTCATCATGTTTATAATTCATATATAACAGAATCACCATCAAATCTTCATAACAGTCAATGTTTGGTTCTATGCACTTTTCTCTGCAAGTTTCCCAAACTAACTAAAACAATTCAAGATGGCACTATGATCTTTACCTGGCTAACAAAGCTTTCCAGTGCTTCAAATTTCTCAATTGCAGGAGCCATCTGAGATCCATATGTTTCTCCACTCAATATTTGATCAGCTTCTAATGTCTTGGCCAGTGTCTGCTGCAGTTTATCCATTCCCTGTGAGAGAGCATCTTCGGCTTGCTGAGATGATTGCTTTAGGTTATGGAAATCCACAATCTGTAGATCAGTCAATGGCTCAAGTTGGGACTCGAGAATCTGTGTAAATGAAACATGTAGAATATTACACATTCGTTGAAATTAACTAGTTCTGTACTACAAAAGTTAGAACTGTCAATTTTATATCCAGGTGGAAGAAGTGTTTTCATCATCTAATAACTGTAAGACTCATATCTCAAGCCTATGACACATTCATCACAAGTATATACTCTAAAACATGAATGTTCATATTTATGAGTAATATTTTAGAACAATGCCCACTATTAGCTGTACACAATATGTTCAATATGCATGAATGCTCACCAAGCAACCCAGTGAACTTCTATGTCCTGTTGTATGTCAAATGAACTTCTTGAAGTTGCTCATTTTAAAACTTCAGGTATTTATGGTTCTCAATGCCCACCCTTCTCAAAATGACATATATACTATATGTAATAGAGCTATGTATATATGCAGAGAATTATAAAATCGATGACCACCAAACAAGCAGTCGCCAAGATAGAGCTGAAGTAAATTTACATTTAGAAGCTCCGATGGGCGAAATCCTCCAATCCAGTGAAAGTACCGTTCTACTGATGTTCTCCATATACCAGACAGTAAGTAAAAGATATCAGCCCTAGCAGCATCTGCCTTCATACGGAAAAGAGTAGCATAGTGGTTCAAGCCACCTTCTACAAGTATTCGAAGTTCTATTTCAGTTGCATGTTCTTGCAATGCATTTCGAAGTTCAATATTCTGTCTATGTTGCTCTTCTACCCAGTGTCCATATTCCAGCTCAAATGTAGTGATCCCTGCAAAATTAATAACTCAGTTAACATTTCTATTGAAACTATGAACAAAATAAAAGACAAGAAGGGTTTTGTAGTCCCTCTGAAGATTAACATGTCTAATACATGAAGAAGGCTGGTGAGTGTAAAAGTTAATTAGTTAGCCTTATGCCTGGTGTTAGAAAAGCTGGATCAGATACCATGATATTCGATAAGCTCTAGTCTTTTGGAGATGAATTCAATAGGTTGTTGATAATGGATATCAATAATCACAAACCTGAACTCACAATTCCATTGTATCCCATATGACTACCACCAAATGAACTGCCTCCATAAGCAGCCTGCAATTAGCCAGAGACAAAAGGAGAAAAAGAATAACCATTGTATCCCATACTGGTTTTACACTACACTAGCTTTGGAGCATGATCAGAGAGAAAAAGTGGAGATTCTCTACTCACCTGTTTTCTAGTTCTGTCCAGTTCCAGCTCCAGTTGTGCCAGTTTAAAACGGCTTGTTTCTAGTTGTTGGACATAAGCCTACGGTAGTACAGAACCCAATTATTGCATCCAGTAGACAATTTTAGCAATGAAATTCATGAAGATGATTCATATTCACCTTTTTCCGCATACGACTTTTGCGTGCAGCTTCACGATTTTGCTCTAAGCGTCTCTGTACCTGTATATATATATATATAGAGAGAGAGAGAGAGAGACTTGCACTTTCAGAATCATAAACTTGTATCAGTCAGACTGATCATCTAATAATGTACCGTTATGGAGACGATTGATGGAATCAAAGCATATGAATACAACATGTCAATCTTCAGATATAACTCCAGACTCTAGAGAACTGAGAATCTGAGATATAGGGGATTCACAAACCATTGATGAGCCATTCATCAAGGCTAATAGTGAAGAATATAATTTAGGAATTGCAACTACATATCTTGTTCTAGCTTGATGATGATAATGGATATTAATCTTTGAGATCAGAAACACAAGTCAGCAGCAAAACCATGACATAATTATGTTGCCAAGTCAAGTAATGCAATGAAGAGGAGTCAGATGAGGGAGAGCAGTCATCATTACCTTATCAGCAGATCTGTTTGATTCTTGATCATTTCCAGAAGGTCCCATCAGTTCAGGAGAACCAAATCCGATCTAGAGAAGTGCAATCACAAAATCAATTCAAGCTCATTGATAAATCAAAGTGACTCCAACATTGAAGAAAATAGACCAAACTTCATGCACCCTTACCTTGTTATCTATCCTAGAATCCACCTCTACAATTGTGGAAGCACCTATGTTTGAGCTGTTACCACCACTGAAGGTTTCTCTCCAAACACCCACCTGCCGGAAAGGCTCATATATCCCCATTTGTCTTGAGGAAGCAAATTGCGTTGATGGATAGCTCATTCTCTATCAGAAATTGTAACCAAGGACTGAATCAGAAAACACATAAAAAAGTGAACAAAGCTGGAGCATCCCTAGTGTGTGAAATCCCAACTCTATACTTGGCTCCAAGAGAAGACCAATAAGTATGACCCACTGAACTAATAGTAATTGGACTAGAAACCAGCTCTCATAGTAAAAAACTGACAACATAAACCAGAATCAAAGAAGCAGTCATTAGTTTTGGAATTTGGAACCTCAACAAAAAACAAGGGTTGAGCATAATGGAGAATATCTGTCCTGAACTCCTAATGCTGAGTCATAGAAACTCCATCCTTGTACACAAACCAGAAGACACACGATAAAAGCAGAGAAGAAAGCATGGTATCAAAGCTTTCCTAAACATAAAAAACCTACTCACTTTAAATAACCAGAACAAGTGGATAAAAAACTCAGTAAAAGTTGGGGGAACTGATAATCTCCAGTTGTTATTATATTTCTTTACAAATATAACATATAGTAATCACAAATACATACACAAGGACATACATATATACAAACATAATTTACATTAGCAAAAAGAAATATTACCTCTTCAAACATGCCTAACGTGAATCTTCAAAGCATAACTTGGACTTCAGAGAACCCAACAAGGACTTTCTGCAAAACTTGAACTTCAAGATAGATAGAGAGATACAAAACCCAGGAAAGTTTTGTAGAAAAAGACTTGAATGATGAAATGGGGTTGTGGGTAGAGATGTGATGACTCTAGTTCAACAATGCAATGATATTTGGTGAGACCCCAATTTGTGGGAATCCATTGGCTCTCTCCCCTCCACCTTTAAAATATTCATTCTTTCCTGAAAGAGCCACAGTAAACCGTTAACGTCGTCAAAGCCCCCACTAACGTCGTTATCACAAAGCTTTTCTTTTTCTCTTTCAGAAAACAAAAAAAGAAAAGAAAAATAAAAACAGCAAAAGGACAAAGACGATATGAGGTCACTTACACGAGGATGCCAGGTGGAGATCGAGGGATGGTTGGTGACTTCCTTGGCCGGTGATGTTAGCGACTTTTAGGAAAGTCTGGGGGACAGTGAGGAGGAGGGTTACGTTGGTCTTTTTATTTATTATTATTATTTTTTTTTGAAATCTACCTTGGTCTTTTTCTCTTCACTATCCTGGTTGTTTGTTTTTTTTTTTTTTTTTTTTTTTTTTTTTGGTCAAATATCTTGATGTCTCCTACCAGAAGGAATTGTACCTTACTGGCTGGGACACCAACCATCACACCAAAATGCTTTTATAAGAGATACATATTTTTTATTTAAAAAAATAATTTTGAATACATGTTAATATAGGATAAATCACATTAACTAAACGTAAGCGAAATGATTTGTTAGTTTCTATCTAGCTTTCTCACTCTCAATTTAAATATATATATATATATATAATAAATCATATATACAATATCGCGTTACAATCACATCATTACACTACTTAACACGTTTCACATACATCGTCACTGGCTTATATTTTGTACAAATCTTTAAACATGTTTCAAACAACAAAGATAACTATACAGAGAGCAGCATTCACCAAAGCTCACAATTGTTGTACTTCAGCCAACCATCATTACCGAAGTTTAAATAACTTTGAAGCTATATGTATCCTATGAAGGTAATTAAAAACTAAATTACATAGCAGTCAGATGGAAACCCACCAAGGAAAAACCCAAGCTCTAATCGGCCTTAAGTCACACCATCGTCCCACACTCCCACAACATCCTACGCTGCCGCTGCCAGATCTTGACCACCAAGATATTTGGCGTTGCACTTGAAAGATGAAGAGTACGTCAGCCTCTCACCAGCCGTGACGAAGATCCCAAACTTTGGGAATCCGCAACAGATCCCATTACTGAACAATATCATCAAACTCGGGCGCATGCAGAAACCTCATCCACCTGAGTTTCCATCGAACAATAGCACCAAAACACCCATCCGGCTTCGATCTTTAGAAACGCAAGCCGTATAGCAGCAAGGGTTTGGAGAGCTGGTAATTACGTAGCAGAAAAATATTGTTTTAATTTCAGTTAATCATTGTCACGCTATCTTCACCAATCAAGGTGCCGTAGTTCACCATATATATTGGTTGTTTAGGAGGAGATGTTTAAACTAATCACCCTCATGTACGATTCTCTTGGTGTTTATCCTTAGATCGATCTTAGATCCTTTCAAAATAAGCTTCCTGCTTGGTTGGAAATTAAAAGAGCATAATGTCAGTTAACGTACTACTTAACTAGGTACATAAGATTAGAGGATAATCGATCGATCCGAAGCTTTTCCGACAAAAATGTCCCTTCTCAATCTAAACGAGCATGAGGACTGTCGTGATCCATAAAAAAGTATGTACTGTATGCATGAAATGAGGAAATTAAAAGTAGCACTTTCCCATCAACTTGGGAAGCTATAAAAGTGCTCTACCACATGTGAAAACCTTTTGCAAGAGGTTAATTAGGAGAAATTACACATACGAAAGTTCACTCTATAAGTCGAACCTATATATATATGTATATTATGTGCGAACCACAAATCTATTTATTTTTATCGATGAGTGCTTAAAAAGATAAAATTTATGTCATTAGAACAAATGATGACGCGATCACTGTAAAAACTCTATAACTGATAAAGCGTATCATGAATTATATGCATGGCAGTTTTGGCAAATTTGAGCTGGCAATGACATATTGCAATGTCTTTCGGTTGTGCTTGCGTAATGTGCACTGTGTGTGCTTCCCATATCAGACGAAGCAATGCTGCGTCAACTTAGCATACAAGTTACAGAGTAAAGCAACAAGAAAACAAACGAAACCAAGATTGTAAAAGGAAACCATCGATCAAAAAGATTAAACTAAAAGTACTATATATGACCAAGTGGCCTTATATATCTACCCGATGCTCGTCCATTTGGTAATAATATGTATGTAAGGTCTTCTGAGCTTGATCACCACTATATATAATCCCCAATTATTGTCTATATAAAATAGAGCAAATTCATTACATTACTTACCACAAGTGATCGATCAATCAATAAGGATCATTTACTTATAAGATGGTCTTTTGTGTCACTTTCTCTTGGACACGTATAACTCTAAGTTTGTAACTACCGACACATTTTTTTTGGGTAAGCGGAATAAGAGTTATCTCATTGCTCTTATTAGAAAATTTATTGATATCAAAAGAAAAAGTACAAAGTAAGAGGAACTAAACTAAAATCTTGCTAACAGAGAGTACAATGTTGATGAAAGTCTAAATCAAAGAAGAAAAACACTATCTCTTAACCTTTTTTATTTTATTTTATTTTATTTATTTTTGGATAATTTTAACCTTTTTTATTTATTTATTATAGAAACAACACCCAAAAAAAGAGGCTTGAAAAACTAAGAAAACCTGTAGCCCTGTAGGTAAGCCGAACTGAGAAGTCATGACTAAAAGGCAAGTGCAAGAATGGAGGTAGAGAATCTCACCAAATAGAACCCTCTGTATTTGCACCATAGTTAGCTAGCTGATCGGCAACCGAATTGCCCTCTCTGAATATATGTGAAAAGTGAACATTCATTTGGCGTGCAGTATGCATGCTATTTCCCCAAGCTACACACAAGCGCCATGGAACATACAAAGACACCCTGAAGTACTTTAACAATATCAACGAATCAACCTCTAACCAAAAATTGTGCCATTGATTAGTCCAGGCAATACACACTGCCTCAATCATTGCTAACATTAGCCGCATGAGCACGAGCTGCAAAAGCACCTAGAAATGATGTATCATGATTTCTAAAAATACCACCATAACCTGAGTGTGCCTGGTCATGAAAAGATCCATATGTGTTCACCTTTACCTAGTGAACAGGAGGAGGATGTCGTAAAACATGAACAACTCCATATGTGTAACGACTGACACATGTTTGGTGGTATAGTAACCAACAAATACGAGAGAAGTTTTGAACCTATAAGGTACGAGAGAAGTTTTAAATGACATTTAAAGACTTTTAATTTGAAACATGTGGCTTATCCTTGTACCGGTTTCAATCTCTTGATACATCCCAAATCCAAATCCTCTCTTATAAATAAGAACAAAAGAATTGGAGTAAATTATTCTAAATAGTGATGTATAGCAGTACTGCATATACTACATTTTCCAAGCCATTAATTATTCAGTTTAAGGTGTAGAATTTTAGACTATTATTAGGTGCCAAAACTTGTACACCTAAACTGAAAATCCTAGCCTAGATACCCTTGATAATGTAGGGGTGATACCAAAGATAGAACAAAACAATATGCATGAAGTACTTGGATATAAGAATCCACAGTTTTATAGGGTTTATAATCTAAATTGGAGATATAACTAGAGAAGCTGATGAAAAATGATATGAATCGATTTAGAAAATATATATATCATGAAAGACAGAAGATTCGAAATGAACATTTTTATATTATGAGAAGAAGATTCGAAGTTTACTTTAGATACAAAGTTTTGAATGTAATATCTACAAAGCTAGATTTGGCTGTTGCCATCATATGTATTATAACAATTCAAGTGATTAAACTAGATCAAAACTGGTATGTCAGTGTGCTAGATCACATGTAATTTGTACATATAGAAGTTTTGATTACATTTGTAAAATGAGAAAGACACCAATGAATCATCCATTTTAGATCATAATTGAGTATAAAGAATCGGGCATAGCCTCCTCACTTTTGCTTTATTTATAATGCCTCAGGATGGGACTTTGATTTCTTTTCTACCTTGTAAATTATTTGTTTTCATCAGCTAATGGCAGATGCTTCCCTAACTCCCATCACTTATGAAAATCTAAAGTGATGATCTAGTGCTTATACCAAACGCATCTCCAGCTTAAGATAACTTTTAATAAAATGATTTTCTAAAAGGCATTTTGTTTGGACTTTAGATTATATACCGTCCACTTTCTTTTCTTTTTCACTTGTGTTTTCTTTCTTCTTAATTTGTATAACAAGTTGTTCTATTTTTTCTTCTACCAAAATATTTCCAAAATTTTGTTCATCTATCTCGATGATCTCCAAACCTTGCACCATTTATGATCTCCAAACAGATTGAAACCGATTGAGAATGCTAATATCCAAGGCGAAGCTAAGAAGAGGGGAAGGGGTGTCATGGCACCCCAATGATCTACGCACACACCCTACAAACCATTATCAATTATAATTAATTAACTTTGTTGGAAACAATAAAAACTTTTTGTGACACCTCGGAACTTAATTATGATACTTTATGTTTGGCCTCTTAAGTCTTTATTTTTTTGGCTCCGCCTCTGGCTACAAACTCTAACTTCGTAATATATACATATGTCACCATATATATCGTTCAATATATAACTTGTTCAGGTGTGGTTTCTTATGAAAATGATGTCGGTCAAAGAATTATACATAAACAAGAATCAAGTTTAAATAAATTTGCAGAAAGATCGACGGAAGACAAATTAAGTAGGCAAAGTGCAGCAGAATATGGCTTAACTGGTCCAAGTGGCTTTGGGGATATTAGTCTTGGGAGCCAAGATTCTAGTCTCATGTTATGTGAACTTAAACAATCACAAGAAGAACCATTAGAAAAATCATGAAAAGGAAAGGCATTCGTAGAGAAAACCAACCATTTGGGGTCTCACCTCAGTATAACCATTAGATGACTTAAAGATTATTCCATTAGCTTATTACAATGCATGTGGTTGGTGATGTTACTCAATTCTATTCGTTGTGGAAAAACAAATAAACATAGGAAGGAATAGATGATCGATGATCATGAACAACCGCCGGGATTCCAACTTTTCCCACTCGGAAGAGAAAAACCGAAAAAGCTAGCGACTCCTTTCTTTCCATCTCTAGCTTTATGTTTGTCATGGCATACTTGAACACGCAGTCCCTTATTAGACGTCATAGCATGCTTAATCAACAAGGTGTTGCGGGCCTAACTCCGTCCGATAATTACACCATTAATTCAATAAGTGTGTGATTTTATATATCGATCTTACAAGATAACAAGCTACTACTTCTTCTTGTAGTTTCATGACCAAAAGTATCCGTGCTATAGCTCATTTTTTAACAATCATGCATGTTTCTAAACTAAAGTGACCACCATACCAATGATCGAGATCATTATTAATCAGTTCTTAGATTGTTTACTCATTTGTAGTTGTAAAAATAGTCTACAAATTAAATAGAGATCACCTAATAATAGAACTGCTTACATTGTACAACGACAGAAGAAAACAAAAGAAAGAAAGAATGTACGTAGCTAGTTTTTTCTTATTCACTTGCTATGATTGTTCTCTCAAGCTTCAATAATTTGGCCTATGGATTCCCCCACTCAGTCATAGTCTAATCTTTCCACGATATTTGTCTCTCAAGATGCACAATACTTTGATATATATATATATATATATACACACACACAGCCCTTCTCAGCTGCGGACGTCCGGACCAATGGTTTTGGTGCAGATTTTCATTTTTGCACCACTTTTCGATCGAATTTCCTCATCTCCACCGTCTAGTATCTAGATAATATTGTGTAGATCATCTCTGCAAAATTTCAGCCAATTTGGTAATCGTTAAGGCCCTCAAAATGACGTCTTTCTGTTACAAACATGAACGGTTCATGTTTGACAGAATTCAGTCCGTCTATTGGTTTTTCGAGTTTGAGGGCCTTAACGATTACCAAATTGGCTGAAATTTTGCAGAGATGATCTACACAATATTATATAGATACTAGACGGTGGAGATGAGGAAATTCGATCGAAAAGTGGTGCAAAAATGAAAATCCGCACTAAAACCATTAGTGTGGACGTCCGCAGCTGAGAAAAATCATATATATATATTACGGAAACTGAAATGACCTTATTCAAATTCCCAGGAGTGATTGACATGATGGGTTTTGGTTCAAGTTCGTACGTAGTATGAGAGCTTGCATAATTCTAGTTAGCTTAGTTTGGTGGTATTTGGTATGCATCCATGTGTGTGTGTCTGTTTATATATATCAATATATGTAAATGTTAATTTGGTCGTTGATTCTATTGCAAGTCATCCCTTAATTGTATTCCCTGTCCTTATACAATTGATTCTGTGCTATATCTGGTGGTGTAAGGTGAAGGCCTTTATCATCCACTGGTTTGATTTGGTTCCTAGCTCGATTTGCTTTATTTCTCATTTAATCAAGTGGCAATACATGCAGCTTGGATTCCGTTTTTAGTTCTTAATTTGCAGAAAAATAACTAAAACTTAATTACATGCAGTACATATATCTCAGAAACGTACTAGGGTTTATATGATTTTCTTTAGACATCAATTTGAAAACTCAGAAACGGCGCCTGACCTTAGACTAGAAAGTGTTGTTGTTTTAGATATAAACTTAGGGATCTTAATATTAACAGGAAACAGACGCAGTTCTTGATATTGCGGCTCAAAAGGAACAAAACCCAGCTAAACCTAGCTAGTTGCGTGTGTGTGTTTATATATATATATATATATATATATATATATATATATATATATATATATATATATATATATACTTGTACTGTACGTACGTGTTTTCCCACAGGTGAGGAGAAGTACCACGTATCCTCTTACTTAATTGGCCGGTTTAACTTGTGCCATGACTCATCGTCATCCTGGAAAAGAAGACACAGAAAAGCATGCAAGATCGATCTGAGTGGTGACCACGTTGCACAAAGGAAGCGGCACACCCACTCATTCATCCATTCTCTGATTGATTGATCGATCCACTGCCTTTACCAGTTTACGGCCACTTTCTCTAGTCATCGCTGCTTGCATTTCATGAACTGATTGAACTCATTCATCATAACCTTGAAAGTTGAAACCCATTTCACCAGTGTATTATTACTAATCTTTAAGAAAACATACACAAAGCCCCATTCCCCAACATGGGCCTTAACTATATGCAAGGGAAAGTTCATGCATATGGAGAAGATGGTATGCTATCTCCAAAATGCGACCAGTGCAGAAACGTACTCACTACTAGGAAAAAAGACATAACGAAGATAATTGTGTTCGTCGCATAGGTATCAACCTATGCTACGACAACCACTTCGTCGTTTAGGTAAACACTTAAGCGACGAAAAAATACATCGTCGCCTAAGACATAACTTAAGCGACGAAAATTTTACCTAAGAGACGAAGACAGCGCTTAAGAGACGAAAATATTTCATCACTTAAGTTATGTCTTAAGCGACGAATAAATGAATTCGTCGCAAAAAGTTTTACCTGAAGCAACGAAAAATTCTGTTGCCGCATAAGACGTTTCTTATGAGACGAAATTTTATTACTAATACGACGAAATTTTCGTCGCATAAGTGTTTTCGACTTTTTAACTCCTTCCTCACTGCCCAGATCTAAAACAGAAGAAAATTTGGGTCTTCCCACAGCTGGAACAGATTGTCGATGTTAGTATCGGAAATCATCAAATTCGGACTTCTAAAGCTTTGTCTACCTCTACTCATGAAGCATCACTAGTTTATAGCTTGGTATAATCTCGTTGTCTCTTCTTTTCACCATTCATGTTTCAAATGATTATAGCTTTGATGATGATGTTGTTTGTTGAAGTTATTTCTCGTCCTTGTTTAGACCATATATGTTTCCTCCTATTCAAAAAAAATAATAATATGAAGACCATGTTTTCCGGTGAAGAATTCCGATAGTACTGGTCACTTGTTGGCAGTATAAAACAATCTATATATATATGCAAAGAATGATGTTGTGTTTTTTTAGCGCAATGAATGTAAGAATGGTTAAATTCTTTCATTCACGTTTAACCTTAGAAGTCCCGTTCGAGAATGATTTTGGTTTGGCAACAGACTAAAATGGTTCTTGAATTGTCCCATTTTTGGACAGTTTGAGAGAATAAGACTTTGTTATGTGATTTGTAGTTCTTTTGTTTTTGGTTTCGATTGTGGGTATATATATATTTTGACAGAGTCTCTTGTATTGTTCCTTGAGTGAATACTAGGCTTAGATATTAATGCACTTGGGGAACTATAGGGAGATGCTGCCGAAATTTTACCACATCGAAATCAAAACAAAAGAACAACAAATTTCTTAACAAAGTCTTGTTCTCCTGAATGAGATTAGGACCCTAACCGGAGGCACAAGGTGAAGAAGAAACGAATATTTGTATGAGTAATGTTGGTTTGTTGCTATATACTTGATACTCATTTGTTGTTTCTCTTATGACAGCAGATGCAAAACATAGACAAAAGCTGGATGTTATACGACAGATGTCACCACTTGTATATACAGGGAATCTTTGATTTCTTGAGATTTGTTGATTATCATGCTGCCCCAGGAACTGAGTGGCACAAGTGTCCATGTAGAAAATCTATGTGTGACGATCGACAGACACGATCGGGTATGGAACAACACTTGTCACATTTTGGTATGTGGAAGAATTATACTATATGGACAGAACACGATAAGGTGGAGGAAAATAATCCTACACTAGCGGAATTTCGAGCAAGTTACATTCATGAAGTTAGGTCATCTAGTGGTACTGCCGACCCTTCTATATACCCCGCTATGAATATGCTACATGATGTTTTTCAGTATGCTTCAAGATATGAAGAAGAGGCAGTTGATGATGATGCCCCCAAGGTCAATGAGGCAGTTGACATGTCTGATTATGAGAAGTATAACAGGCTTCTCGAACAAGCCCAGACACCAGTGTATGACGACTGTCCAGTTTCAGTTTTGAGTGTCATCATGTCACAGATGCATTTGAAAGTAAAGCACAGAACGAGTAATGGACATTATGGAGACTATTCAAAGTTTATCAAAACTTTGCTTCCTCCTATAAATAGACTTCCTGAGAGTCATTATAAGACAAAAAAGATCCTAGGCGACCTCGGCCTTGATTATGTGAAGATCCACGCCTGCAAGAATAATTGCGTATTGTTTTACGGAGATTACAAGCATGCTATTTATTGTCCCATTTGCAACGAGCCGAGGTATGATGAGGAGGCTTCTTCAGATAAAGGGAAACCTGTTCCTGTAAAGGTGCTTCATTATTTCCTGTTAACTTCGAGATTGCAGCGTCTGTACATGTCATAAGAGACTGCAGAGGAGATGAGATGGCACAGTCTTCCTAGGGAAGATGTCGGTGTTTTGAGACACCCCTCAGATGGGGAGGCTTGGAAATCTTTTGACGCATCATTTCCTGATTTTGCGGAAGACGTTCAAAATGTAAGACTCGGACTAGCAACAGACGGGTTCAATCCTAGCGGCAATATGACTCTGTCTCATAGCATTTGGCCTGTTATTTTAATGTCGTACAACTTACCACCATGGATGTGTATGAAAAAGGAATATAATTTTCTGGCATTGTTAATTCCAGGTCCCAATTTTCTGGGAAAGTGTCTAGATGTGTATTTGAGACCGTTGATTGATGAGCTAAAAGAATTATGGGAAAATGGAATCCCCACTTTTGACAGACATAGTAAAACTTCATTTAGGATGAGAGCAGTTGTGATGTGGACAATTAGTGACTTTCCTGGCTACAGTATGTTATCTTCTCATACCACTCAAGGGTACAAGACTTGTCCCGTCTGCTTAGAGAACATCGATGCTAGTCGTCACGCGGACAGGATTGTTTACCTGGGTCACCGTAGATGGCTTCCAATGAATCATGAATGGTGGCTTGATGCAGATGCATTTGATGGTAGGGAAGAGCGTCGTGAACCACCCCCTATTCAGTCTGGGGATGAAATTTTATACAAGTTGAACTCTTTCTGTTTTGGACACGATCCTCAGTTTGGGATTGAAGAGGTATTTAGCGGTATCAAAAGTAAACTAATGGTGCGGATGCGGGCGTGCCACCTCGCGGATGAGGAAAGTGATGTGGGATGCGTCGGTTCTTGACTTCTTGAACAAGCGGCGGGCTTTCGGTGCCACCTCGCGGACGAGGAATTACAAGCACAGGGGGATTCGATACTCACGGTGTCGCGAGCAGAGCAACCAAGGAGGGATCAAGAGTGATCGGAGTAGAGTCCGAAAGGGCTCTGAGAAACCTAGGCGGCGGCGCGTTTAGGGTTAGGGTTTTTCGAGAGGCTCGAAGAGGTTCAACTACGTTGAAAGTTTATTTGTATTGTTGTTTGTGTTTTTTTGAGAGAGAGCTTTCTGTAAGCCTTCGAGCCCCTTTATATAGTAGCTCGCCTTCTGCCAGAAGAAAGCTAATCATAGTCCAATCCGGACTTATAGTCAGAATGCTACAAGGACACTGCTTCACTCATGCGAACCAATCATCTGCATGACACGTGTCCAGCCGTGTGATTGACTCCGCCTGGGCTACTGCTTTCACGCTAGACTCATACGCGAACTCAACCACGGACATCCTTATCTCGTGAGGTGTCACAGTCCTTGTGGAAACCTATCTCGCACGGGTCGCGAAGCTTGCTTCCATCTAGAGGGCCCTTGAAGCTCGCGAGCTTTAAAAAGGTTTTTTTTTTTTTTTTTTTATTAAAAGGGCCACAGGAGTTTGCCCAAAGCATGTCTAAGACTTGTAGGAGTCTTCAACGATAAATGTGGTGTAGGTGATCACGTGCATGCGGACTCCGCCTCTTGCTTCTTCGCGAAGTCTCTTACGCGGAGTCATCTCGCCTCGCTTTCATGTACTTTTACGCGAAGTCCATCTCGCATGCAACCTGTATCATCTAGCTCGCGCCACCTTGTTGGCAGCTAAACATCAGACCAAGTCAACCCACGTCTTCTAGTCTTCTATGCGAACTATACACCTATCTCGCATGACTTTGTCGGCGGGCCACCACTTGTAAACCCAATTATTTGGGCTCGCCGGTGTGACGTGGATCAAGAATTTAATTAATATTCACTTAGACATTTACTATCCAGTAAAATATTAATTTGGGTGTAAACACTTTCGATTTTGGATATTTGAGTAGGGATAAAGATGTCTTGGCTCAAAATCCTGTGCGTCCTGCTGCACTTGACAATTGACATCATAAGAGTATTTTCTTTGAATTACCTTACTGGTCCACTTTGAGAATTAGACACAACCTAAATGTCATGCACATAGAAAAGAATGTTTGTGACAACGTGGTGGGAACAATTCTCGACATTAAAGACAAGACAAAAGACAATATCAAAGAGCGGGATGATTTGCAAAAGATGGGCTTACGGCGTCACTTATGGGTAAAAAGGACGGCGTCAAGACAAGTGTTTATGCCTATTGCACCTTACTTGGTGAAGCCCGTTTTCAAGCCTAAAGTTTTCAGTTGGTTCAATGATGTTAAGTATCCTCAAGGATATGCAGGAAATATAGCTCGATGTGTTAAGGTGGCGGAACAGAAGATACATGGATTGAAGAGTCATGACTGTCATGTTTTATTGCAACGTCTTCTTCCCATGGTAATTAGACCATATATGCATCGTGATGTGCTGGAGCCGTTAGTAGCCTTGTCCAGGTTTTGGCAGAGATTATGCAGTAGAGAGCTGAAGAAGTCAGATGTTGTTGAAATGAAATCAGACATTGTCTATATCCTATGTAAATTGGAGAGGATCTTCCCCCCAACTTTGTTTTCGATCATGGTTCACCTCATGATCCATCTTCCTGAACAAGTGGTTCTTACTGGTCCAGTACACTTTACTTGGATGTTTACCATAGAAAGTTATGATTATAACCCTAAATCCTTAATCATACATTATTATTATTTACATATTTTCTCTATATTTTCATTTGTACTAACTATTTTATTTTTAGACAACTTTGTGGTTATAAAGGTTTTGTTAAAAACAGAGCAAAGGCGGAAGGATCAATAGCTAATGCATACATTGCACATGAGTGTGTAATGTATTGCAAGTCATATCTCCATAATACAGACGACACAAAGGGCCTCGACCTGGCAAGAACACCTACATTTAACCTCTCAATTGTCTCTGAAGATATAAGAATGTTTGGTCACTTACCAAATTCATAAATTTTAAGAGAAGATGAGTTATGTGAGGCTCATTGGTGGGTACTACAACATTGTGACGAAGTGAACGAATATAGAGATGCTCATTTGAGACTTATTCAACTTAAGTATCAGAATAGACATGAAGAGAGGCATAAAAAAACGTTTCCTGCATATTTCCTAAAATGGGTACGTTTAATCTCCCCATTTCATAACTGGAGGAAGCTCATGCCCTTTTCGATCATAATTTTTAACTTATATATTTTCATTTGTTTGTAGGTGACGAGGATGCAAGAACAAAATAGCAAGGATTACTCTCCGCAGTTGCATCATTTGGCGTGTATGCCACAAGGACATAATGTTTATGTGGCTTATGTGGTCAACGGTGTTAAGTTCCTGACAGAACGACGAGATCAACGCCGAAAGACACAGAACAGTGGCATCATGGTAATGGGTAAGGATAATGTTGCATACTATGGAATTGTTGTTGCCGTCATCGAACTACTATATCCAGCATGTATGCCAGTTGTGTTGTTCAAGCGTAGATGGTTCAATACTAACCCAAATTTTTCGAGGAGTACGAAGATGGATCATGGGCTATTATCAGTGAATATATTCATAAGCTGGTATGAGCATGCTTCGTTTGTGCTTGACATTCAAGCAAAACAAGTGTTTTATCTTAATGATCCGAAAGCTGGTGGGGGTTGGAAGCAGTTAACGTGATGGAGCATAGAAGTATCTTTAACGCAACCACACTTCAAGGGGGCCGGGTAGAACAAAATATTGGGAATGTGGCTTTTGAACCATATGAAGAGCGTTTAACTTCTAACATCCCTGACACAAGCACCATTCGCATCAACAACGACATCCACTTCCCACAAGGCGAGTACATTCCAATTTTAGGTTTAGGGTTCGATTTCGGTTCACTGTCATACATCCCAGTGATCCCACCTAGTCACGACTTCATTAACGATGAAGATGAAGATTCAGATGAAATTCCTAAGGATGATCTAGAAGATTCGGATTACGAGGATAGCGATTGAGTACTTACTTAATTATTAGAAACATATTCGGTGTGCATCTGAACATATGTATTTGTAATTCGTACTGTTAAAAGATTAATTATTAAATAAATGTATTTAATGAAAATATACATCAATTTAATCTATTGCGACGAAAAAAACCCAAACTCATCGCTCCAGATATATCCTAAGCGACAAAAAATAGTTATTCGTCACAAAGGGCCAAAATATAGCGCGGATGAATTTTTGTATATTTAATGGACCTATATACATCAATTTAATCTATTGCGATGAAAAGGCCTTAATTCGTCGCTCCAGATATATCCTAAGCGACGAAAAATAGTTATTCGTCGCAAAGGGCCAAAATATAGCGCGGATGAGTTTTGCGCCAAATATTTGGGCTGGATTTCGAATACCTAAATTCGTGGCTTCATCCATATTTATATACCCAAATCCAGTTTCAGTCTCTGTTTCGCACTCCCTCCGCGCGCATCAACACTGCTTCGACCTCCCAACTCACCTCCCCAGTTTAGAAACCTTAATCCCAAAATCCCTCCCCAGTTTCAAAACTCTAAATCCTAATCTCAATTCGCCTCCTTTGCCTCCCCGGCAGACAGTACCAAATGCGACCTCCCAATTCCAATCCCAATTTCGGGTTCATTCCCAATTCCAATCCCAAGCATGCCACCATTGACGAAGAAAAGGGCCAAGGAAATCGCATATGAGAGATTACGAGTGGCTTGTGCAACACAATATGGTTCCTGCACGACGGGAGATGTTGCTGACCAGTCACCAACAGGAGATGGTGAAACGACTCCAGCTCCACCACCAACGTCGATCGCCGAAACAGCTCCCCCACTGGATGAGGACGAGATCGACGATGTCGTACCAGAAGCATCTCCAACGTTGTCCGATGGTTGTAGTGTTCGACGTGTTACTCAAAAGTCCACCAGACCTCCCCCAAAACGCCGACGAGGGTTTGGTAACCTGAACAAGGTCAAACAAATTGTGAAATGTACCGGCTTAATCGAAATTGTGTATGACGACTTCATCAGAGGACCGTCTTCATCATCAGTGAACAACCTCCTGGTCAATAGCATTGGTTGCATAATTCGATCCAAAGTCAAATTGTCGGCCGGAAACTGGGAATGCATCGGTGACTCTGAGAAGAAGAAGTTGATAGACCGGCTTACGGTAAGAATCAGCTTTCTCTTTTGGTTAATGAGTCATTTTTATATGCGTTATGTCAATTTACATGGTTTATATTACTTGTTTGTGTTATAGGTGTTAAACTAGACTTGATATATGAAAGACTTGACCTAAGCTTACAGCTTTTTTTTAGTAGTATGGTGTTTTTGATGTTTGGTTGGGGAAAGGATAAAGGTTTGGGGAAATGAGGCGGTGGGGAGGGTGAGCAGTAAGGAAAGAATAGGAAAAGTGTCAAGACCCACCCCGAATTTCACCCTGAAACCTGAAGTAAGTCTTGCAGGGTCCACCTCCAAGGAAAATTTACTGAAGCACTCGGTAAACCTCCTTTGAAAATGGACAACCCTAACCCGGAAAAATCCAAGAATTACCCATAAATATGCAAATAATATAACATAAATCTTAGCACACCACCATTAAAATATTCGCTAACCCCAAGGGTGGTCAGAGCTACTAAGGAAAAATTACGGGAAGCATGAAGATACACTGGTAGGTTTATCAGGTAACCTGCTGGTGAAGAGTGGTGGAGAAGTGGGTAACTATGCCTCGCCTTCTACTAATGCCAACCCAGACTTTGCAGACTGGGCATTTTTAAAACGAATGGCCCAGGGGAAAACATTCGAAAACGTTCGTGAGTGGACAAAATAAAAAGAATAAATAAAGAAAATAAATAACAATATTTATGCTTTCCCAGTTTAAATTTCCAATAAAGTCGAATGCGTGCTCCACGCGATAAATATTTTATCTCAAAAATATATATATCAATATATGTATGTATTTATAGACATTCATACTCCATATATAATTATTTTATAGATTTAAAATAATTTATATAGGGCTACTACGCTCGCGTCGAACGCTCACGTCACGTCTTAATGCGGTGCTACACTACGCCATTAAGGTGGACGGACGGGTATAAAAATATGTGCACATACCCCCTATATGAATTAAACACTCATATAGGGCTACTACGCTTGCGTCTAACGCTCATGTCACACCATAATATGGTTAGATACTACGCCATTAAGGTGGACATACACATATGGCTAGCTAGCATTTATATACATACTCTCCTCATAAAAATATTTATAATTTACCGAAAAATCCCCTTTTCAGTAACTCTTCAAAATAAATAAAACCAACAAAATAAAATGACCTCAACAGAAGAAATTGTTCAGCTCAGAACTATAGCACGTATATTATTTCAAACAAAAGTTCACTCACAAATTAGGCCTAAGCCTGATGTCGGTCCGAGGCCTCTTCAGCTCGAGCCTCCTCACATCCTGTTTCAAACACATAAATTAATCCCCAACTATATACCAACGCTTATATAAAATATACTAAATTAAATGTGGCCTTATTTACTCTCGTCTTTGCCCAACTTCGCCAATTTTAAAATCGATACGGTCCAAACTTCACCACAAATATCAGCGGCCTTAAACCAACATTCTACAGCCAAAACAACAATAATCTAACGGCCGGATTCTATCCAAATTAACGGTCAAAATACCAAACTTTGAAAAATCCCAAACCTATCCAAAATTCCTCCTAAAATTCCACATTCACATCATTAACCTCCCTTTAATATTCCACATCTAAAACCATAAAAATCCCTCTAACGGCGGCGGCCGGCTCCGGCAACCTCCAATGCCTACCAAAATTTAGCACAACCTTCCTCTCAACACGCACAACAACTTCCCTAACTAGCACAAACACTAATTCCAAACCTAGCTAGGGTAATCGAACAAAAACATCAAATGAGCCATAGAATTTCAACTCCATATTTCTCATTACCTAGCCCAAGAGGGAGTGAAACTTTTGGGGGAATGAATGCACGGGAGGAGAGCTTCATTTTGAGCCAAGTAGCTCCAGCTATGGCGGCCGGATGAGGGAGTTCCGGCGACGGGGAGCTACTGGCAGGTGGGACTTTCGGGCTTAATTCCTCTCTCACAGCGGCGCTAGGGAGGCTGCCACCAGTCCAAGAAGGAAGAGGGAACAAGTGCCGACCGATTGGGACCGGTGCGGTGGTCTACGGTGGCCGAACGGCTGCAGGCTGGCGACGGAAACTCCAGCAGAGAAGAGAGAAGTCTCGGGGAAGAGAGGAGAGAAGAGAAAGAGAGAGTGTGTCACACCCCAATTTTCGAAAGAGAATTTTCAAAATTTTTGGCATGATCTAACTTAAAATATTAACATCCCAACCTGTTACAACAACAACACCAACAACAAATACAGAATAGAATTTCCCACAAAAACTATCTCTGAAATAAGATTACACTTCCTTGTTTACATAACGTGCAAAACAAGAACATGAGAACAATCTCATGATTTTAAAACAACAAAAACATAATATTATTTTTCTTTATTTATTTATTTATAATCATCATAATCATCATCATTTTATCATCATAATCATTATCACAATCATCATCATAATCATCATCACAATCATCATCACAATCATCAACAAAAATCAATCATCATAATAATGATCATCATCATAATCCTCATCAAAAACATTCATCATAATAATTTGGTCCAAAAGTGAACCTTGATGAGATTTACTCACCTAAATACTCCCGCTGCGTCTTCACAAAAACACAAGAGCCAAGCTAACCACAACCTCACACATCACCTAAAATCGCATAATTAAAAACCTTAGAAACCAAAATACTAAAGGATCACAATACCCTTAAACTAACCCTTAGCTCAAAGGAGGACAATTTCCCCAAAGTCATTGAACTCAACGACACAATTGAGCTGCCTCAAAACTTCAAAACCTAAACTCAAACTCAGCCAAGCCAAAACAAATAAACCTAAGTCCTAACATGCAAACTTTGCTCAAAACATAGCCAAACTATCACTCAACATGATCACAGCAGCAAGGACTAGTTAACCACAGGAAACTAAGGCCACAACTCAGCTGGACGTGCCGCCACAAGCGGCGGCGAGTGAGCCACACGCGCCACCCCAAAACTTCCGAATTAGGAGAAACTCACAACATGAAACTTGTAGATTGAAGTATGGTGAACAACTTTAATACCTGGGGTTTTGATTGGTTCGGCCGGGATCGGCCCAAAAACGGCCCGAAAATTCAAAACGGAATCAAAAACAAAAGCTGCAAAACCGGCACCAAAATTTGATTTTCAGATCACCAAACACGTATAAACATCACTAGGGGAAGGAAAGGAGCAAGACTCACCTAACTCTCGCCCGAAACGCCGCCGAAATCGCCGGTTTTCCGGCGATACTGCAGCAGCTCCGCCACCCCGTGGCGGCTTCCAGGCGGCGTGATGGCGGGCGGGACCGCTCCAGAAATGGAGAGGAGGTCCGTGCGGACCGAACGGGACTGGTGGTGACCGGTTTGGTGGCCGGACGGCGGAGAAAACGATTGGAGAAGATGGAGGTCGGAGGAGGTCGGGAGAGAGGAGAGAGAAAAGCTGATTTCTGAAATTCTAGATTTCCAAAAATAACTCCCCCACATTTTTCTATTTATACAGTCTCCAAACCCGGAAACTAACTTCCTCTGACCATAACTTTCTCATACTACCTCCGTTTTGGGCGTGCCACATGTCTACGAACTCGTATCGACGAGCTCTACAACTTTCATGAAGGAAGTTTTCAAAGATAACTTACGGAAAATAAAGTCAACTTTTGAGCCTCTTAAAAGTCAAAGTACCTTAAAAATACTTCCGAAACTTCAACTTCGCACAAACTAGAGAATTTCCATAAATAATCCTTCATTAAATATAGAAATAACACAAGGAAAGTAAAATAAAAATCTAGGGTATTACAGAGTGTGGGCTTTTTGCCTAGAGTTTGAGCTGGTCCACACTTAAAATACCCCACTCCAAAACAATAAAACCAACTCCATAAATAACACCATAAAATAATACCTCAATAAAAATTACCTTTTACTAGCTAAAATTTACCATTTTTACCGTCGTCACAATTTCCTTCTACGAATAATTCATCCGAAATAAACGTCCCCAAAAATCCCTCTAGGGACTATTTAAACTAATAACTCATTAACGAAGACGGTAAAATTCTTATTATTACCAAGCTAGTAATTAAGGTAAAAATTTAATTCAGGATGTGACAAAAAGAGAGGGGGAGAAGAGATCTGGAAGGAGAGCAGTAAGGGAGAAAATAGAGAGAGAGAGAGAGAGAGAGGGATTGAAGCTTCAGCCGTGGATTTGAGGGATATGTTTTTGCTAATGAGAATGATGAACTGTAATTGGTCAAGAACCTCAAAGATGAGTTCTCTATTTTTGTTTCAGTTCTGCTTGTATATGACTTCAATGGCCAATCAATATGTGTTGGTGTGCATATGTTACCTTTACTATAACTATAAAAGCTGGGAAATTGGATTCTTCAATAGATGTCTTGATCTTTAACGTTTTTGTATAGCCATGGATTTGGGATATGTTTGTGTACATCTATCTCTACTTGAATGTTTTTTGCTTAAATGAACGAGTTCTTGTTGATTGAATTGAATTGCGATAGTTATTTGTCGGTAAGACTTTATGCATGCATTTTGCATGAGCAATGCCTCCTTTTGTTTGCCACGGCTGGCTCAGTGCAGTATTGTGATTGGTAGAGGGAATAGTTGATTAACAAGCTACCACAAGCCAAGGGGAGTAGGCATTATTCATTGGAAATATGGAGGACTTCTAAGAGGTGGAGGGTTATGTGTTGCTTGAAACTTAAACCTCAATTCTTTCTACAGCAGGTTGACCAAGATTTGAAATTATCTTTATGATAGTTTATATTTCCTCAGGTGATATGCAATGAAAATTTGAGTAGAAAATGAGATTGTTGTATTCTACCTTACATGCTCTATTTTTTGGGTGATTGTTAGATATAGCATTGTCAACATTGTACTTATTCAACATTCAGTGCCCCACTCTCTCTTACTCTCTCTATCCCTCTATAACTTTGATGGACAAGTCCAATGATGAGAATCTGTTGCTGAATTTGGTAAATATTCTAATTGCTATTACTTTGCAAATTTAGGATTACTTGGGCTTCCATTTACTGCCAGCCTTATTCTCTTGCAAATTTAGGATTACTTGAGTTTCATGATATCTGTTGGACTGGCGTATATTACTTGTTTGTGTTATACGTGTTAAGCAGTTTTATAATTTGTTTTTGGACCGGTGAAGTGACTTGATGGGTTGGATTATGGTCTGAATGTATGATTTGTGTGCGAGTTGTGTTCGTTTTTTAAGGAGATGGTTCCATGATTGCTGCAACTTTGATATGTTGAATGTTTTATGATTGTATTGCTGCTGAAAGTGATTAGTTGGATGAGTTGTTGTTTGTGTTATAGCCGTATTTTAAAATTGATTTTGCTGATAAATGGATGTGGGCGTGACTTGAAGATAAGGCGGGTACCATATATCGAGATCGGAAGGAGGACTTTTCAAGGAACTATAAGAAGTATGGGAGAGAAACAATTCCGCCAGATTTGATACACAGGCAAGATGAGTGGGACTGGCTTTGCTGGCACTTTGAGTCGCCTGATTTCAAGGTAAATTTATTTTGCTGCCACTTTGATATTTATTTTGGTTAAAGTTGTAGTTTCGTTGCTGAATGGTTAGAGTTGGAAACAATATTAGAAACAATATTAGATTTTGGTTAGACTAGTAGTTTTTTTGCTGAGTGTTATGAGTTGATGTAATTGGGAAATTGAATTTTCATATTATTGTTAGACATGAAAGGTTTGATATATGAAAGATGGTTTTGGTTATGGAAAGACGTAAGGACACAGAACAAAGGCAAAGGCTTCTTTTTTTCTCTTCTATACCTTTTATGGAATCCACAGTCATCATTATTGTTCCCTAGTTATGAAAGATGAAAGATGAAAGATGGTTTTGGTTATGGCAAAACATAAGGACACATAACAGAAGCAAAGGCTTCTTTGTTTCTCTTCTATACCTTTTATGGAATCCACAAATGCTTAGCACTTTGTCTTCTTAATATCAAACTTTAGTTATGTCTTGTACTTGCAAGGCCTCTTATAATACCTTGCGTTATATAATGCATATGTCAATTCCCAGCAATCGATCATTATAATACCTTGAGTACCTTCTTAATATATATATATATATATATATATATATATATATATATATATTTTAAAATAATTCATTTAAATTAGCAAAAGCATCATGTTTCTCTAATTTTGTTTGTTGCTTACTGATTACTAGTCCAATAATAATTTTGTTTGTATTATAAGCATCATTATCTTTGTTTTGTCTTATAATTAAGCATGTTAACAATAATAATTTTGTTTGTATTAGATGATGTGGTATAAGCTTGATAATCCATTATATTGTTGTTAACTACTATGTGATTGGCAGACACGATCGGCAGCTAACACGACCAACCGTGGTAAGAAGAAGTCGGAGCACCACACGGGGCGGCTACCTATCATCTACAGGGTGGTCCACCATAAAGAGAAGGGTGAGGAATTTCCTGTTATCCCAACTTACACAGAGACGTATGATACAGTCAACGACCCTAAAGCTGCCAAGAATCTTGTAAGTTCATTAAATTTGGTGCAAATAGCTTACATATATTGTGCAAATAATTTTCAGTTTGTGCAATTAAATAATTTTCAGTTGGTGCAGATGCATTTGTGTTTTCTCTTAGTGAATGTGAATTTGTTATTGTAAGTTTCATATCTCTGTAGGAATGTGAATGTGAATGCATTTGTGTTTTGTCCATCTTAATGTAAATTTGTTACTATTGTGTATATTAGAACAAGTCATGATATCAGTTTTTTTATATTGAACTCCAAACCTTGCATATCATTCATCACTCATCAACATCAACTAACTCAACCAAGTTATGACCCAAACCCAAACCAGTAGATAAAGAAATGTCCTTGTTAACTATCCCTAGAAAAACATTTCTCTTTTATATACAGAATTGGTATCAAAGCCTTTGCCTATTGAGCTGCAAATATAAGTACAAACTGGAGAACTGTTTTTAAATAAGTTGGTTCCTTCCCTTTTAGATGAAGCTGCATATCCTGCTTAAGACCTGATCATTAACTGTTATGTTCTTTAAACATTGCTTGTCTCTAAGTTCAATTCTTCATTTAGTAGATTTACATGCCTGCAATATGTAGCAGGTTCATAACAGTTTCATCATTCTCCAACTTATTTTCCTTCACTGCTTATGAAACCCTTAATTGCTCTTCAACTGCAATATGAATTTAAATTCCAAATCTAATTACAAGATTATCTCTTATGTAAATAATATTTACAACCATTTTTTTAAATGCAGGAGGAAATGCAAAAAGAGGCCTCTCAATTGAAAAATGCACAAAAGAATGCAAACCCTGACATCCCGTAGGCTGAGCTCCCACCTTTGGAGTGGTCAATGAATATTAAGGTGCTTGAAGTAGGAGTAGGTAGAAGAGCCGGGAAAGAGATCTGTGGTCTTGGAAGAGCAGGTGTCCGACAGTCATCATCTTCCACTCCACGTTCTCGAGTTCATGAGGTGGAGGAGAGATTACATATTGCTGAGGAGATGGCCGAAAAAGCTGAGGCGGTTGCGCAAAAAGTTAGTGAAGAGATGACATTGGTGAAGCAACAACTAGCAGCAGTGATGTTTTTTATGGCGCAGCAGACTGGATGTCCTCCACAAGTCCCTTCCCAATAACCTCTAGAAGAAAATGTTGATGCAGGGAACAACATGGAAGCTGAGAGGAACTAGCTAGGTACATCACTGCATGCTTCACTATTTTGGTTTTGTTTAGATGGAGAAGCCTTTAGTTAGGTTGTTGTGCAGTTGGTTTTGTTTAGATGAAGAAGCCTTTAAGGTTATTAGGTTATGCAGTTTGTTTTCTTTAGTTGGAGAATGATAGGCTAGCTAGATGGAGAAGCCTTTAAGGTTTGTGCAGTTGGATAGGCTAACTAAGCAAGGATGAATGAATGGTTTTGTTTAGTTGCAATTCAAGGTGTTACTAAAGAGTAAAGACTTTGTATGAACAAATTATGCATATATGAAAATTTATTGTTTGCTAAATTTGCAATTTTATAGTTTATGTTTCTATAGATGATGATGATAGTGAAACAGGGAGGATAAGGAAAAAGCAAATAAAACTAGCCTCAGTGAACAACCTTATGCGACGAAAATGTACTTTTCGTCGCATAAGTGAATCAAGCTTTCGTCGACACTTGCACCCACGTTTCGTCGTTACAGAACTACTGACGACGAAATATTGTTCGTCGGAAAATCTATGCGACCAAAATCTACAGTTCGTCGCATAAGTGAATCAACCTTTCGTCGGCAGTTGCACCCATGTTTCGTCGTTATAGAATTACTAACGACGAAAAAATGTTCGTCGGAACACATATGCGACGACATTCGTTGTATAAGTGGACACCAGTGTTGTCACCTCTTTTTTGTGCGACAAAGGTTTATTCGTCGCATTATTTATAGTGTAGCGACGAATATATTTTTTTCGTCGCATAGATTCTTATGCGACACCACTTATGTGACGACTCTTATGCGACCGACTTTTCGTCGCATAGATACATATGCGACGAATAAGGTCTCTTATGCCACGAAATGGTTTCGTCTCTTAAGTCTGCCATCCTACTAGTGGTACTTATCGAAAACCATTGCAAGTATGGAGAAGAAGGTATGCTAATATGCTATCGATCTCCAAAACGCGACGGAATTACAAAGTTTCAGAGAAACCGATCGGCCATTTTTGAAGCTTGATCAGATCTTTGATTATTTGCAACTGATTACAACACATCCAAAAAACAGCGTGTGAATAAAATTTGCGTAATTATGAGGACATAATTAAGCGTGTGAATATTCTACCTCCTCACTTAAATAGAAAAAAAAAAATATATATATATGTCTACGTTAACCCTAAGAAATACTAAATTCTCATATCTATTGGAAGAGAAAATAAAGTGGAACAGAGGGTGAGAGAGAGTGAGAGAGAGATTAGAGACGATTTTTTTTTATAAGAGAGATTAGAGACGATTGAGGAGCTAATGGAGGATGGTAATTTGGGTCTCTATTATCCCCCAAATGTAGCATGAAAATCTGGTATGGCTGTTAAGATGAGAACTCTCTCACTGAAAATAGGATCCTCTACAACAAATCAACTTCGGCCCGATCATTTCCGGCGGCTCACATTTCGCTTCTCAAGCTGCTTCTTGACTGCTCACTCCCTCTTCACCCACCTTTCCATTTCTCACATTGCACAATGTGACTCTTCCCTAACCTTCTTACCAACTCATCAACATGGTTTGAATTTTCCCATTCTTCCACATTTTTACTATTCTTTACATTTATATACATTTCTATTCTGGGTGTAGACCATATATATCCGATTTGAGGTGTCCAGGGGATGTGTGACTTGGCTTTCAGGTAGGTTTTGGAAGGGTACATATGGATTATAGAACTTTGGTGTCTGGAGATGGAGACGAGAAACCACAGTTTCCTCCATTGGCTGGACAAGGTTCTAATTACAATCTGACTTTGGATCGCAATGAGGTTGAAAGCAATTTGGGCAATATGAGCAGGCCTCTAAATACTAGTATGGCACATTTGGATGAGTTTCTTAAAAATGTGATCTCAGTTGATCAAGAAGGGCAGCTGGTGCAACACCCTTCTTCTTATTGTTCCTCACTACCCACTTCACTATTTCTTGGGAATTTCAATTTGAATAGACCACTAATGAGTACTACTAAGAAAATTACTATCGATGAGGTATGGAAGGAAATTGCTCATCATGATCATCATTCTCTCAATCTCAATTCTGCTGCAGCCCATGATTCTTTGCATCATCAAAGAATAATGACTACTATTGGGGAACCAACAACAGAAACAACACCACCTGAACATCTCCTAGTTCGAGCAGGTATCCTAAATGCTCATCCAATGATGCCTATTGATCCAGAAGCCGTGGTATCGCAGCAGGCAGACTGGTTTCAGTTCCAAGTTGCTGCTGCTGCTCAGCAAATGACCATGTTGGACTCAAATTTCACGGTTTGTGAGTCAGTGTTTGAGAACTCATCATCAGCTATGAATCTTGATAATTTCTCTGAGAATCATCAAGTGGGTATGTCAATTCCGTTGCCAGCAATATCTGCAGCATCATCATCAGAGTCTCAGGCAACTCATGCCGAGAGGAAGCGCAATTACTCAGATGAAATGAAGGAGAAAAGCATTGAGAGGAGGCAGAAGAGAATGATCAAGAATAGAGAGTCAGCAGCAAGGTCAAGGGCAAGGAAGCAGGTCAATTTGAATATATCTTACAGCACAAGCTATCTTTATGATGTAGTTAAAGTAGTTACTCCATCATCTGTCTCTATATATAATATGAACTTGCAACTTATGAGTATGCTTTTGTTTAATGATATAGGCTTATACCAATCAGTTGGAGAGTAAAGTATCTCACCTGGAAAAAATGAATACCTGGCTCAAAAAGAAAAAGGTACCAGAATCACAAATGTTAAGCAACCCACCCATTACTGTTATTTTTATACTAATGTTGTGATGTGTATATTTTTGTTTCATCATAGGGTTTTCTTGTTGGCTTTTGCATACACTAGTATCCATTTTCTCTTTTGCATAAACTAGTATGAGTAGTATCTAGTCTCATTTCTTAACAAGTATAAGCCTTCAGAGTTTAGTGATTATCCAATATGGTGTCAAAACTCCATATCTTATTCAGAGTTCAGTGATTGTCTAATATCCATAATCTTGAGTTCCAACAATCCGACCTTCGACTTTATAATTTGATAGGTGAAGTTGCAAATAAGGGATTTGGTTAATTAAATTTTAAATTTAGTAGTTGTCCTGCATCTAACAAATTTGAAAACTTAACTGGAGTTTCAGTCTTCACCTAAAACTTATGCTTAGTTTTAAGACATCCGTACGAGCTGGGAAATGCTGGCTTGTTCTTTGAAATGCTGCAATAAGGAAAAGGATTTCTATTATTCACGAGACTGCATGAGCTTGTTCGGTGATATTAGGCTTTTTTTCATTTTCCCCAAGTAATTAAGAACTGTATGTTATAAGTCTTTTGGTCAATATCTCCATGATAATAGGACTATATTGCTTGGAATTAAACTGTTAACACTAGCTCTTTACTACTTCTTAATGTGTTTTTGATGCAGGAGGTGGAGATACTCTTATCTTCAAATCCTACTAATTCCATGCCTACATACCAACTTAGGCGCACCAGTTCAGCTTCCTTTTAAGTTTTTCCTTTTAGGCTTCTAGCTAGCTTAGCATCTGTTTACACATGGTCTTCCTTCATTATGATTCAGCTTCCTTATTGTGTCGTTTGTAGATTCAGAAACTTTGGTTATGCATTTTTGAGAATTGGG
Source organism: Fragaria iinumae (assembly GCA_009720345.1). Lineage (NCBI taxonomy): Eukaryota > Viridiplantae > Streptophyta > Magnoliopsida > Rosales > Rosaceae > Fragaria > Fragaria iinumae. Next base: position 32,563,972 of record CM019121.1, on the reverse strand, counting down.
TATTATCCATAAGAAAGAACTTTCTTTCAGTTTGATTTTTATTTTGAATTGAAACGATACATAGACATAGTATACAGAATTCTGTAATGTAAAACTAGCCAAGTCTGTGCAGCAACGTACTATCATCTATTTATCTATACTGCAAAAGTGAAAAGTATATAAACAAAAGGAAATAATAATTTAAGCTCAGATTTGTCATTTCCTAGTATGATCAGTATATATAGCACTTAAATATGGCTGATTCAATTGGCCGGCTTTTTACTCTTGCTTAATTGGCTGGAGGGAGGTTTTTCTGATCTCTTTCAAACTACCTTCCTTAAAATATTTCCCAAGCAAGTATGTGTGTGCGCATCTTGCTTTCCTTTATTGCTTCTTTATTTTATTTATTTTAGATGTGTATGTGGCATCTTGTTTTGATTTCCTGCTAATATAAGTTACATAGTCACTGATTCTGTACGTATTAATTTTATCATAAATACAAGCTTATCGTCCTTAGTAAAAAACAAAATACCTTTCCTTATAAATAAAGAAAATAAAAGTCGTGTAACAAAAAGAGAAGCTACTCATGGAACATGTTTTGCACATATAAGTTTGAGAATCATCAAACCTAAGTTTGTTAATCAAGTAATGTGCATTACTTCTGACTTGTTACAGTTAAAGAAGGCCTCATATAAAACTTTAACTACAACCAGTTTGAGGGTATTGAAAGTTAAAGCCTATGTGAAGTATTGGAGCTATAGTTGATGGTTTGTCATGCGAGGAACATGATAAATCTCTCAAATAGTCATATAGCACCAATGATAAATTTTTCCTGGTTCAAACTTCAAACTTGATTGTTATTTCTTTGAGACATTTCAATGTTTCATCAAAGATGTTGTCTTTCCCTTTAAAAGATAAATTTAGAAATTAACATCTGAATTTCATAAAGATATTAATGAAAGAACCAAAGGCTCTGCGTCAAAATGTGTTTGGAACAAATACCTGTGGAATATGAACACTTTCCCAGTGCGTCTTCACAGGTATCGCTCGCTGTCTCCAAGATTTATGAAAAGTGAAAACTAGTGCGTAGAAAAATGCTGAGATTACATTATTCTCTTCCCTTTCTTTTGCTTTTTCCTCAAAGTTGTGTGATCCTTAATTTGTAGAAGAAGCAAGTCCTGAAGGAAAAGGTTAGATGACTGCAATAAATTGCAGAAGGATATCTCACAGGTCTTATGCTGAACCATCACCGAAAGTGAAAACTGGATTGGTCCCTCCAACTAATATGTATGGTAACCGATCCATATTCATAAATAAGACTTGATGGCTCTCTATTATTTGGTTAATAACGTACAATAGTTTCAGTCATTTTCATTCCAAGTGTAATTTTTTAATTAATTTGAAGAGTTCATCCCTAGTGATTTTGTTATGTGCATGCATTTGTGATAAAAACGTATGTTGAACTGATAATGCGCAATTTTTTTTATCGAGGTCACACGGTTACCCTCAAGTTTAAAATATCGATATCTGTTATCTATTGGTACGTTGAAAAAAGGAGATATTAGATATTGGGGATATCCGGAAAAAAATATCAGAAATTAGGAAATAAATTTATTCTGAAATTTATTAGATTTACATATAAATACAAAACTACAAACATCAATTTCATCTACGTCTAGAAAACGACTCTAGGTGGTTGAAAAGACACACGATGGTCCCTCACTCCACATCCAGATATCCCTCATGTCCTTAAGGGGGATTGCCCCTCTCCCAAAAATCACTTGAGACCCTTATTCTTTATTGAGATATACCTCAAGGGAATTACTTATCTCTTGAATATTTTTAAATGTGATTTTTCTTTATGCTCAGTTGTTTTACATGTTTTTTTAATATATCGGAGATATATCGTAAATATCCTAAATATCAGAGATATTTGATGGTATCGGAGGGAAATCGGAGATATGGTGGAAGATAATATATTTACCCCTTTAGATATATTGATCCTTTAAAAAAAAATATATCGAGGGATATATCGTGTATCATAGAGATTTTAATCTTTGGTTACCCCAAAGACTATATATCTAGGCTGAAAATATGAATTTGATATGAGGTAATTTATCCCTACAAATTAAAGGTAGTCCTACACATGTATTCTTGTTGCATGTATACTAGCTTCAGGGTGATCAACAAACGTGGTATATATATAAACATCATTCCTAGTCTCTTCACAGTTTCTCACGGTAACAATTAACAAAGCGAAAGGGGTTCATGAGTAGATTAACAAATCCAGACCTAGCAGCTAGTCTGACTAGTCTCTCGGGCAGCCGGAGTGTGAAACTGTATCACTGCCCATATGCATGCAGCATGCTGCCCCGATTGGTCCTACTACATTCATTTCAAGCTCTCTCTCTCTCTCTCTCTCTCTCTCTCTCTCTCTCTCTCTCTACGCAGAAAGAGAAAAGAGAAGGTTCGGTTCTTTCCTTCTTTCTCTGCAGGATCACAATCCAACGGTGGAGAATCAAATGATTCCAACGCTAGCTAGCTTAACGACTGAAAGCTTCAGAACTACTCACTCTCCTTAGTCTTTACAGTTCAGATCTCTAAGCAAACGGAACCAACAAAAGAGAGCTCAACACGAGTTCTCTGCTAATTTCCACCTTCAACAGAAACTTCAGGTAATAACCACTTCTCTTTTTTGCTTTCACCATTTTCTAATTCTCACTCTCTTATGTTTCATACATACCAAGCATTTCTATACCTTTCTCTCTTTTTTTGGCTGTTGCACGAGCTTTTTCATCTGATCTAACAGCAAAGAAAATCGAAATTACCGGAAAAAACATCAAACTGCTAGGGCTGGTCTGCCGCCGGCCGGCTAACTAGAGTTTTGTTTGATTCATGATCTTTATATATATAGAATACTTCTACCACTACTACTACTACTACTTAGTTTTGAGCGAGGATCGGATCTTACAGTTGGGAACATATCTAACTGTGTTCTTGACGTTTACTTGCAGGGATTTAATTTGTTCTTGTACGTCGAGTGCGTCCGTACAAATGGAGACCAAAAAGAGTAATGGTGTTGAGGTTATCGGAGAGGTCTGGTTGTTGACGTACGCTTGGGATGTTCTTGCAACTCTGCTTACCTCAGCCGTGCTTTCTTTAGCTCAGGTGAGTCAGCAGTTTGTTCTCTCTTATATTTGTCCAATTCAGAAAACTACTAAACTGATTGATTGGCTAAAGGTGAAGACCTCACAAGAATACCTTTCTATGTTTCTCTATGAGGATTTTTTTTTTTTTTTGTTATCTAATAAGCTTATAAAGTACTACCAACTGAAAAGGAAAAGTAAAATTAATTTGATGCTGTGCTTCATGTATTTGCAATATTTATTTTGTGTGATTTCTTGAATTACAATCTTGGTTGCATCTCTATCCTTTGGTTTCAGGAACCTTTCCAGCTCCCAGCTTGTGGGCCAAAAAACCGACTAGCCAATGAAAATGAGTATTCCTACTCAGAAGCAGTTGATGGTGATGAAGAGAAGAACAACGATGGTGGCCTCGGGGACACTGAAGAGGAGCTATCTTCTGAAGATGAAGCAGGAGCTGGGAACTCTAATGGTAAAAGCAACAACAGTTCCAAAGCTGGGGCTGGAGGCGATGGGGGTGAAGTAGGCAAAGAGGGTGAAGCAGATGAAGATGAGGACGACATCAACAACCGTGACGATAATGATGATGGTGAAGTAGATGGAGATGAGGACAAGGATGAAGATGAAGATGAGGACAACGAGGATGACGATGAAGGTAAGGAGAACAAGGAGGAAGAAATCATAGAGGAAGAGGAACCAGATGATGAAGAAGACGAAGAAGAAGAGGCCCTTCAGCCCCCAAAGAAGAGGAAAAAGTGAACTTTCCTGATTATCAGAACTATGCAAGAATGCTGTTTAACTTTGTATTCCTTTTAAATAGGGAACTTCCTGGGATCATTTAGGCTAATTATGTTGTTTGTAGACATTTTATGGAAAATTGGATGCAGTTTTCTGTCAAAAACTTAAAAGCTTTAATTTTGGAATCACAATTATGCATTAGAAAGATATTTCTTTCAATAATATATTAATATCTATCAAGCCAAAAAAAAAAAAAACATAAAAGATAGGTGAAAGGCACTTCTGGAGCTGGTATGAATGACCCATTATAATCCCTACAAAAAGTGACCAAAGCTAGCAATCAACACTTATTAGAGTCTTAGTAACTTACCCAAAATTAAGGATTACCTCTATACATTAAGGCATTAAGCTGGCGGCATAAATACATCTGTTATCTTGTCTTGATTATCCTAGGATATAGCATAATGAATCTTATGAACAAGATATGGTAATAACAACAAAATGGAAAAAAAAATTACCCTGAATCTATTTCATTTACATATACAGTTTAACAGCCACGGAGATCATTGCTATTTACATTGAAAAAAGTTCATTCCCAGACTCGGTCCAAGCAGTCTTACCTTTTGTACAAAGTATCAACTTCGACATACCTATCAACAGAAAACAGAAGAGGTTTCCACGGTCAGGGCAGGGAACAAAGCCATAAACAATAGAGGTAAAGAATATAGGAGGATACTCAAAGAAGCTTAGAAATATACAGACAAACATAGAAAAAGTAGTATCAGCATTATAATGGTTCAGATTCAAGTATAATAGGGAGATATCAATATAATAATGTATCAGGTTCTACAGAACTCTAGCCCTTGGTACATAACTCAAACTCAAAATATGCCACTATGGTCCAAGAAATAAGAGATGAATCGAAAAATAATAGCCTAAACTCTAAATTTTACAGTTTTTGCTTCCATTTCATGTAAAACTACTTAAGCTACAATTCCTACATAAGATGTGCCTTTCAATAATCAATTGAAGCTAGTGGTTTATTTCAGTGAAAAAGACTATACAAACAATACTAAGCATGAATCGTTAAATTAAATGGCAACTCACAATAAGAAAGACTGTAGTAGCACCAAATTATCTCTTTGTTACATCAATAAACATCGCTCGAGTCCAATGCTCAATATCTTCAGATTGGGATGGTGGAGGAAGAGTCGGATGTTCCACAAGATCCCACCCTTCAATCGTGCATTCATTCTTCCCAACATCAGACATCTCAGTCGAAGAAAGGAAGCTGGTTGCATAATTAGGAATATTATTTTCATAAAAGTTTTTCTGCAAAAGGAAAATGAGAGTAAGAAGAAAAATGTATGGTATTTCAAGAACATGAAGAACAGCAGCATACCAATTTAAAAGTAATGAAATTGTTATTGCTATGATTCTAAGAGCCTAAGAGGTGTAAATTAGATAAAACACAAAACTGAGATATGTAACAAGAGCATTCTGGAATAGAAATTCTGGGCCTTCCAAATATATAGTAGTCAGTTAAACTTGGGTCCAATGAAGATTAAGTGATTATTAATGTTTATATGACCCTTTCTTGAGCCACATCGTCAATGCACAGATCATTGATAATAGATGGCCAAGAGCTAACAATTAAATTCTTACAATTATGGCTAGCAAAGAAATAGAGGGAAAATTATCATTATATTATGAATAGGAAAATGAGGAATATCTCTTAGAAGCCACAAGAAAGAGGCGGGTCCTATATCAGTACTGTAATGGTGTTATGTTGTTGATTGACCGAAGGCACATGTCCCTTAGCTAAAAAGACAAAATCTAGTGACCTACAAAAGAAACAGAGTTGGAATCCAGACATGTACCGTCATTGTCATTGCATGCGCACTGTCCAGTAGAGTGGTCGAAGAAATGGCAGAGTTCACATTCCATACAGATTTGTTCAATTGTTGAACTTGCTTACATGACCTGAAAATTAAGGGGAGAGTCCGATTAATGTTTATCAGACTCAGTTATCCATGCATGTAAACTTGGAAAGTAGAGTTCTTTAGAAATCGTATGAGTATAGGAAACTTTTCCCATTCAAGGTAAAATGATGCAAAAATTTCAAAATCCATGGCACAATGATAAACTAAGAGGCTATGGTAGTAGATTTTAGCAAAAGCAGCCACACATGAGTTTCTTCTAACGAAACACAATTTTATGTACACTTATGATTATGGACATTTAGATGTTTTGAGAGAGGACAAATAAAAAGATTTTAAAATAATTGAAAATAAGTCAACAAGCTTCACTCTCTAAGTTTAATAGAATACTCTTTTATGCTACACTTAATGAACACAGAATGCTATAACTTACAGAAATCACAATGATCTACTTTGTGGGAAAATACTCCTGAATTACTGCATGTTTATCCAACAATGTTAAAAAGAGGTCTATGCTTAATAGAACTGAAATGAAGAAGCACAACATAATTCACAAAGGCATTGTGGGACGGCGTACCTTGAACAAGCCATTTTCAAGGAAAAAACCGAATGGACTTCCTTGGAAGAAGATAAGGTTGACAGCAACTTTGCAAATGCTTCAAAGGTAGATGCCTCGGAAGGGACATCTAAACATAGTGAGTTATAACAGTATGCTGTAATGCATGCCACACTTTTCTTGAGAAGTGAAATTCCTCTCTGCAAATCTTTGTGGGTTTCCACAGAATGTTGAGAAGCGGAAGTATAATTAAAGCTACTACTTCCAGAGGAATCCAGACGGGGTTTCCTCTCTGATTCTATTGAAGCAACACCAAAATTACTTGAGCTTCTGTCAGACCACGAATTTTCTCCACTAGTAGAGCAATAATTTTGCCGTGGAATAAATAGCGGATATTCATTGCTGCAATAAAATCAACTCTGTCAGTCACTCATTCAAATGAAATATAGTTCCTCCACTGTCAAAGAATATTTCTAGCATAGTACCTCCGAGAAGAAGGGCGTGCATCCCAATAAGAATCTCTTTGCCATATACGAGAGCAAGAACCCTGAAATAACGACCCATTCATATATAAGACAACTAGAGATCAAAGTAATTCACAGATACCACATGAAGAGCTTGGTAAATGATGCAGCATGATATGCCTTTTCAGAAGAAAAACATCATCACAAAAAGAAAGCGAGAAGATTTAATGGGAAGATGTTCACAATGAGCATATACTTCCATTCCAATGAACAAGAAAATCAAAACAAGTCATAAGCCAAAGCAATTTAATGGATCTAAATACTAATCATTTTCATGTACATATTGATAGCTTTGGCATCATCTGGTCACGATAGTATTTCAAAAATACACAATCTGGGGAAACTTTCTCAGATTGAAAACTACATATTTCCAAGTGCTCCCAGTAAATATCATACAGTCACAATAGTTCTAAACCGTAAAAGAGTTAGTGCATAGATCTAGATGTTGAGGTGCAGTAAAAAGCAACAATACATGAATATTTCAGCCCATAATCTTCGTAGTTCGTAGAAAATATAAACCACTGTGTAGAGGGTGAACAGAGCTTACTGCAAAACCTGAGTTATGAAGGGCTGGAGCACCTAAGTTCTGGACAACAAGGTTCAAGAGTTGAACCATATATCTGTTCCCCAACAAAAAAAGGTCAGTTATTAGTGTAAAGCACAACATCTTCAAAGTTATACACGATCCAACTATAGAGGATATAACTATATCAGAAAGAAGATTACTTTAATTTGAAATACTAATGTGCACCCAGATAGAAGAACAATATTGGGGTATTTAGGGTAATAATCAGTGTTATGACAACTATCTTGCTATCCAGTACCAACATAATGTCATTCTTCAAAGCTTATGTACGTGTGTGTGTATAAAGAGAAATTACCCCAAAGAAGCAGCAAGCTCTTCTGAGGGAACTGAGTGTGGATCTAGCCCTCTTGGCAACGATGCATTGCAAATCTGGTCATATTGACCACCAGATCCCTCTTTCCTCTTTGCGTCTACAGTCACCTAAAACAAAGAATGAGAGTAAAAATGATAGGATATGAACTATGCAAACACAAGAATTGTATAAAGGTAATATTAATGCCTATGATTATTCACAGGCCAGCAAGAAACTGTCGTGACGCCATAGAAAGTTCAGTCTCTCATTGTTACCATTGTTTGAAATTCACATTCCAGAATTGATTTCATAATCATTGATGTAGAACTTATAAGTTATGGACATAATCCAGTTTCCCAGTTGCTTACCCGACGTTGAGGAAACAATTTGCATATTTGTTTTATAACCACCGACTGTTTATGAAGACGTTCAGAAGTAATTGCCATCTGCAATTCAGACGAGTTATTAAAAACATACTTCTTGTGCAGATAAACACAGTCTAGTAAAAAAAGGTAAAAACTATATAACAGAGATAAATCTCACACCCCACAAAATAGCAGAAAATACAAACTGATATAGGCCAAAATAAACATACACTTCACATCTTCTGATACTGTTAAGGATATACGACTATATATATCTTTCATTAATGTATGCACAAAAGTAAATCTACATGTAAAGGGTACAAATTGCTTACATGCCCTAAGCTCTGAGTGCATATAAGATTAGGATAGAACTTCTCCAGTTGTTCAGCACGATTTTTTTCCAACTGAGAATACAAAACATTCAAAGTCAACATATATCTCAAAGATTGAATGATGGAATGAAATACAAGATCACTGTGTTGTACCATAGAGAGGGCCGACTCAAGCACCCCATATTTGACTTTTAGATCATATGATGTCTTCTCAATCTTAGCCTTCCCTGTGTTACTCGCTCATTCAGTATGACAAATCCAAATAAAAAATGAACTAATATCAAACTGGAAATATCTTTCATAACACACATCTAACCTTGCACAAGTTGTTCTTTATTACGCCTGAGCTTTTCCCTCAACCTCACGAGCTTTTCTTCTTGAAGTATTCTCCAATTTAGTTGATCATCTGCCTTACCCTGATAAATGTACAATACATCAGTACAAATAATTTAGCAGGATACCTTCAAAAACATAATTAGCAGTTTGAAATCATATGCACAAAATTCTGATGACTGCATATGCTACAAATATACCTGATTTTCAAAGATTCATTCAAGATAGAGCAATTAAATGAAGATGAATGTGTATCCTTATTTTTCTAAAGATAGCATATTTAAACACTATTGTAATAGTTTCATGGTGCTGAACATATTCGTACTCATACACAGAGCCCATCTACTATCTAGAGTCCAGAACCCATGTTTGGATCCACTTCATACTTTGTTTCCAGTGATACTTCTGTTGCACAAAATTGTCACCTCGTTGAAACACTATCAAATTTCCATCATGCCAGATTCCGCAGCCATTAGCAAACTTGTTATATCAATGAATTAATTGATAGTATCTTATATAGCCATACATATTGCTAACAGCACTAAAGAAAGATCAATAAAAGTCCTTCCGAGGACACAAACCTTTGCAACAAGTGCATCACTCAGTCTTGAATACAACAAATCGCGACGACTCTTTAGCGCCTTTAAGGAATTGTTGTAATCATTTAATCTGCAACACACATCCATATAACCTTGTAAACATCAAGCTTGTACTTCTTACTCTAATAATGTTAATGACATCAATTACAATACAAAAGTAAGAACTCCAAAATAGCATACCTGTAATTGACACAAACAGCACAGATAGATGCGAGATTCGAATTCTCACAAATTGCGCAATTACTGGACTTCTTGTTCATCATCTGGTCAAATTCAAAGTTCGAATTAAGGAAAAATTGAAAAAAAAAATTCATCGCAAATATAATCCAAGTTCTAATTCTATTACTCATACAGTCGAACTTTTTTTTGTTGTCATTAAGATATTGAATCAAAGTCAGAGCAAGGATCGTAAACCAAATCCATTATTGATTCAAATTCAGAATTCGTACGAATTCAAACCTAGAACTCGAAATTTCCAAACTTTCTTAGCAAACGAGAATAGCTTACCGGCGGCGCGACGGTGGCGGAAACGTCGGCGCGATCAATAATTGGGGTTTTAAATTTGCGCGCAAAAAGATAAAGAAGAGAATGTGATTTTAAGTCGACTCGGAATTGGGATTTTGGTTCATTGTGAATTTGTGATTAAAACCCTCCTACTGGACCTACTCGGCATTTTGGACGAAATTACACTTTTTCTTTATTTATAGTTTGCACCTTTGAGAATGCAACTTCTTCATATTCTTCCCAATTTGTTCAAAATGTCACGGTTTCATCCCTGCTAGACTCTAGAGTAACAATTTAGGCATATAAGACTTATACTAGAGATTTTTTTTATAGATCACGCAAATGAAATGAAATAAAGTATGTTGGTAACCATCATGCTATCTATAAGCATGATACTAGCTTATACATTAACCTCAACCTTTGTTATGATCTTGTTTCAACGAAAATTATTAAATTAAATATAGATATGAGATATTGGAACAAACTAACTTCCAGTTCACCCGTAAAATAAATAATGTATAAGCTTGTTTAAGATTTCAATTTATGTATTGTAATCAAATGCCAATTACCACAGTCTCAATACTTGGTATAGCTTAGCATAGCTGGAATTCCTGGAAAGATCAGGTATTCGAGGGTGGGTTATTCTATTGGAAGCATAGTCTATTAGAAGCATAGCGACGAATATTGTTACGCTGAAGCACCATATTAATAGTTGAAGATAATAGTCCTAACTCGTGATTTCAGATTTTCAGTTGTCAGAAAAGCTGTCTCCAGCTTCCGGACACAGGAAATACAGAGGCATGCAATTCATTTACTGTTCAAAAATACTTGAGCCTGTAACCATACAAGGCTGAAGGCTGTGGTATACAACAAAAAAGGGGCTGTGCTGTACATCAGACTACTAAAACCGAACAAACTGCAGCAATCATAACCGGCAAGGCTGACAAATCATTCGATGTCTAATTCTTCTTGCCTCACATTTCATGCCAGTAAGAACGTAAACTATAACTCCAGAGACTCGGGTCTTCTGACCACAAGTCTTGATGTACACATATACTGTTGATGGTGTACCCTCGGTCACAAAAACTTTTTTTCGACTACCTTCTTCAGGTCCTCCAGTTTTTTGATGATCTTTGGATTCATCAGGTCCCTTGCTTCTCTTATTAGAGTACCTTCCCTGCTCAAATGATAAGCATCCACGACAGCCTTTATCCAGGTGTGAAGCTTCTCAGGGGTCCTGAGAAATATAATAAGAAAAGAAAAGGAGCATCATTCAGTGTGCTGCAATATCTGAGAATTGTGGTTTAACACGATAACCAAAAGTATAGATATCTAGAAGCTCATTAGTAAGTTCTCGATGCATACGTGTAGAGGTTATCTACATCCTTCCCTTCAAGTTCCTCTCCCGGGGTAAATGCATCTTGTAAGGCCAACAGGCGCTCCTCAGGATCTTCAATTGTGAGCAGATACTTAACTATCCGAATTTCTTTTGGCATGAGCTTCTGAAGATTACCTCTTGCAGTCACATACAAATGATATAATACATCTTTTACCTACACAAAAAGGGCATAACAGTTGCCATGAGCTGGGGTGATCATATTTTAATTAAGTAGCATCCGTGTATTCATAAGACCTACTTTTAGGACCACCAATGATCATAATGTTTAGATCAAAACTAACACTGTTTGAGGTGACTTATACTGAGTATGATATTAGGAGACAACTAGGGTCAGAATTATACTTGTATGCATCTTTATGCATAGGAATGCATTGATTTGCCATAATGGTGCAGAAACCACTTTAGAATTATACAAGGACAAGTGTTTATGAGGCAAAGCCATCATTACCTCATCTTTCGTCATGCTTGATTCCTTGGCAGCTGACCAAGCTTTTGTAATCATCATAACCAATGTTGAGTCAAGTTGATTTTTCTCAGCCAAGTTGTCTATCTTCCTACAAGCAGCATCAACAGAAGGAGAATCGATAATATCTTGAAATTTCAACTCTGCGGCATTCAGTGCTTCAATGCTTTCAGTCGCAGAATCATACGCTTGTACAGCTGCCAAGCATGTATTTCCAATGCTTGCTAAAGCTACTCATACAAGATAGAAACTATATCAGTTTTCAAAAGAAGATATGATGGTTAACAACTACTAAAGCTTCACACATTTACTTAACGCAAAACTTATACAAAATCCATTATTTTATCAACTTCAATTGTCGATGGTAATGCAGCAGATTTCATGAGATGGTTGGTAGGGTATTTAGTGCCTTTGATATATAAAAGGCCCTTCTCGAGGCAGTGGCCTAAATAATACTTTGATGTCAATGTTCATATTACGACAACACAACTAAGCTAAATAGATATATACAATAACACCTTCATGGCCACATTAAGAATTAAACAGAAAAGCCTGAAATTAGATGTTTGTATGAAGCAAAAAACAATGTTAATAATGTATGGTTAAGTTGGTATTGTACTTGCACATATTCTACTTATTAAATCAACCAGAAGATGAGCCGACGGAGTTGACCACAGACACTGGATTGGATGAGGATTGTATCGTGTTAATAAGTTAATTAAATAATACTTAAGCCCATCACATAGGCATGCATCAAAATGATAATGACCGTCCAATATTTCTAACAATGTTTCAAGAATAAGGCACTCAATATGTTCATCAAAAAATGTTTCGCAAAGATGTATAATTGAATGATAACGTATCCTCATGTAGTGAAACCAACCTCACCATTTTGCTCTTCTAAGTTCTCATAATAGGACTCAGAAACTGTGTGAAGATGCACAAAAAATTCTTTTGTGAAATCTTTGCGGCGTCTGGCAACTATGTCACTAATATCAGATGGTGCCCCTCTAACAACTTTAAGCAGTTCATTGTGTCTTTGCACATCTTCATCTACCTGTGAAATAGAAGCAGTCAAACATTGTTAGTTTTAGAGCACAAATATGAACAAAATCAAACACATATAGTACCCTTCATCACTAAAACAACCATAAACCACTGATTTTCCTTCAGCTAGTCATGCAAAGTGAACCATAGATCAGAAACTCCTCATTACACCTATCAATCCATAAATCGTAAACATTCAGTTGTTTTACTCCCAAAAAGTTAACTTTACAAGAATAAGGACCTACTATTTTCTCGATTTAGATCTGATCAAGGAACCAGTAGTTACGCTCATCGAAATTTAAAACTAAAAGCAGACTTATCTCACTTGTACAGTAAATACAAAATAATTTGAACTCTTTGGGTTACATGTAAAAACACAATATACCTGAATAGAAGATGTCTAGGTAATGAATGTGACAGTGTTAATCAAGGTTCGTTTGTAATATTAAGATGTTAGATACCTACCTCTTTCAATTTCCGCCCAAGCCGAAGAACCTTATGCTTCATTCCAGGATCATCCTCAACATCTGCTCGGTCCTGGCAACGCTTAAAGAAATGAGGCCTGATATCATCCCATTCCCTACTGAAAGCCAATAATCTCCTCCAGTCAGTTGTAGTGGGCTTGTCAACCATGAAAACCTCAATAAGCTTATCGCATATCCGGGTCATTTTGTGGTCATCCAAGGACCCAACACCACCTTCCTCTTCTCCCTTTACACCATTTCCTCCCGCTTCAGAACCAGACAACTCTTCTTCACTAGAACAATCATTTGGCACTGTAGTTTTATCACCAACAACAGCTGAAACAACTGATAGCCGCCGCAACCTTGCCGGTTTAACTAGTATGTGAAAACCTAAAATTCCATAACAGCTATCAATGACTTCAATTCCAAGACAGCAACAAATACCCCAAACCCATCTATATAACAAAAGGTAATTCCCATTTCCTTTTAACGAATTGTTTATTACTTTCACTTCTTAACTTGAAAAATGACATTCACAGGGATTTGGATACATAAAACAGTCTACAGAAACTAACAAGAGCCCAGAAAACACAATTTCTAGCAAGCATAGAGCAAATTAACAATACCCAGTTAAATAAAAATTCAAACTTAAACTAAAGCATGTAACTTTGGAATGAAAATTGGTGAAAAAGTAGATACCTTTGGTGGTTTTAGAGGATAGGGAGAAGTTTCTAGACGAAGTAGTGATGAAAGATAGAGAAGAGCTGCGGTCGCTGGTGATTGTTTTAGGGGCTCTTAGCGGGAAAGAGCAACAGGGTTGGAGAGTAGAAACCTCCATCGAATATGAGCCAAATTGATTTGGTCTGGAAGAGTGAGGAAAGGAAGTGGTAAACCCGTGCAACACACAAGAGAAGAGCAGGGGTTTTTCTTTTTCTTTTTTCTTTTTTTTCTTTTTTTCTTTTTTTTCTTTTTTTTCTTTTTTTCTTTTTTTTGTCAAAGGGGGTTTTTCTTTGCAGAGTCCTGAAAGTAAACAGTATAGAAAAAAAAGCACCAGAAAATGTTGAGATGGCCGAGTTGGTCTAAGCGCCAGGTTCTGGTCCGAAAGGGCGTGGGTTCAAATCCCTCTCTCAACAATTTGTTTTTTTTTGTTTTACATTGTTATTTTGCTTTTTTCAGTTAGAACAAATAAATCATAATTTTAGATAGTATAGCAACTGAGTTTTGATTATAACTAAGGTCAAGAGTGTTGATGATAGACCTTAGCCTAGGGCTGAGAAAAGAAGGGGTATCATACTACCATACCATGAAAGCTCGAGGTAGTTGATGCAGTTTAGAAGGTAAATATATATGGCTGCTAATTCCCCCGACTTTATGGACATTGAGAAAATTGATGCTGTGAATGAAGTTAGTCAAGTTACCATAACTGAGGGAAATGTCTATTTCTAAAGAACGAAATAGAAAGCCATGTCTAATAATCTGATTCCCTCCATGTCTATTTCCCTTTTCATTTCTTCTTCAGAAAACAACTGCCATCACAATTTATTAGTCAAGGTCATTATCTATTTTCTTCTAAAAAAAGGTCATTGTCCAGTGTTTTTTTTTTTTTTTTTTTTTTTTTTTTTTTTGGTCTAACTACATGAATCTCCAACTCGACTAGGCCACAGATCACCAATCTATCACAGGCCAGCAGGCAAACCACATTATGTTCTCTTGTTACTGAAATAGTGAAACCTAGTCTTTTGCAGCCAAGTCAAACAGAAAAACACAAAATGTTCTCTTGTTACTGAAATGGTGAAACCTAGTCTTTTGCAGCCAAGTCAAACAGAAAAACACAAAGTGACATCACAAATCTTCATGCTATAATACTTAAAACTGTTTTGGCCACGGTCCTCAGCGCGCGGAGCAGAGGCTTCTAGCAGACAAAGAGATGGGAGAGTTGCGGGTGTGCCACCTCGCGGACGAGGAAAAGGTTGATGGGGGGTGCGCTTGACTTCTTGATCAGGCAGAAAGGGGGGTCACAGGTGCCACCTCAGAGAAGGATTTACGAGCACAAGCGGGTCGATACTCACGGCGGCGCGAGCAGATCAATCAAAGGGAGTTCGGAGAGAAGCGGGGATGCAGAGTCCGGAGAGCTCTGGAGAAAGGCCTAGGCGGCGGCGCTTAGGGTTAGGTTTTCGAGGAGGGCTCGAAGGGAAACTGGGTTTCAGTTTGGGTTTGTCTGAGAGTTGTTTGTTGTAAAGTTTTGTGTCTGTTGTTTGTTGTAAAGTTGTGTGTAGTTGTTTGTTCTTTCGAACCCTTTATATAGTGGAGCTTGACTTGCGGCAGAAGAGAGAGATAATCCTACTTCAAGTTGGATTCGGAAAACCTAATAGCACAAGGGCACTGTTTCATCCATGCAAACCAACCAACTCGTGACACATGTCCAGTTCGCACACTTCATTCCGCGCTGCCAACTGTAGACTCCTATGCGAACTGGAATCAGGAGTCTCCTCATCTCGCGGGCTGCTACAGTATGCTATCTCGCATGCTTCTGTAGCTCATTTCCATTTCGCGGGCTATCGCAGCTCGCGAGCCTTAAAAGGGCTTTTTATATTTAATGGGCCACAGGGGTTGGCCCGAAGCATGTCAAAGACTTGTAAAAGTCTTCAACGTTTGTCGTGGTGCGCGCGGGCTACGCATGTCGCTTCCTCGCGAAGTCTTCTACGCGAGCTAGTTCGCCAGCTCGCCTCGCCTCGCCTACGCGTAGAGTCCATCTGGATTGGCAATCTCGCCTCGCCTCGCGGACTGGCAATCTCGCTTCGCCTCGCGGAGTGTTGAACAATTATTCCACGCGAATTGCGTAGTCCGCCTATGGCCATCCCACGTGCGAGCTAGGTGAAGTCAAGTTCGTATGCAGTTCGTTCCGCGCGAAGTCTAACTTGGCTCGCGTGGTCTCACTGGCGAGCTATCGCTTGTAAACTTGGAGAAATTCCATCTCGCCGGTATGACATTGTCCAAGAAATAATTAATATTTACATAGACATTTACTGTCCAGTAAAATATTAATTCAGGCGTAAACATTGCCCCCTAGCCTCGAAGTTATGAAATGTCGAGAATGACTGAAGAGGTTTATGTTGCTCCAAAGCCAATAGTATTGCCTCAGGTCATACATAACAGGAGTGTGAAGAAACAAGCCTGTGAATAGGCTTTGAAACTTAAGCACCCAGTAAAGCATCGTAGCGAACTGCTGCACGGCTCGCCTAGGCAATTTGGACTTGAACTTGAAAACGCCTGCATTCGCCTGCTCCACTTAGAAGATATACCGCGAACGAATGTAGCTCGCATGGTTGTGTCTTGAGCAGACGTTTGACTTGACTAGACTCCAAAAAAGGTTCTTCGCGCAATCTTAGCAGTGGCGAATCAACTCGGTGATAAACAAGGAATGACAATGGCTAAGTACTTCGCTGCCCCCCAGTGCGAACCAAAGAGAGACAACCAAACAAAGTCAGCGAACTGAGAAGTATTTGAATGAAGTTGTTTTTATTTAGGGCCTCTGGAATAGGCCACATTCTTGTACTGGTCTGTTAACTAGACCACGCACGTTTACAAAGGGAGAAACTGATGACATGAGAAACACTTGAATAAAAAAAATTTAAAAATATTTAGGGCCTCTGGAATAGGCCTCAATCTTGTACTGGTCTGTTTTGGCCACGCACGTTTTTTCTTAAAAACTAATTGCATGCTTCTTCCTGGTGTTGCCCCCTAGTGTGAGGTGATGGAGCGTAAGCGCGACGGCGCGTTACACTAATGACAGTGGTCGTGGGATCAGAGGGGGGAGGAGGGTCTGCGCGCTCCCAAACACTAGCGATGTGGCGTTTTAAGAAACGACCATTAATAGGGTTAGGATGGAGCGAACCGTCGAGGTCACGCAAATGGTATGCCCCCTTAGGTAATATGCGATGAATAATAAAGGGCCCCTCCCACTGCGCGGACCATTTCCCGCGCCCTTCGGTTTTCTCCCCAAGTGGGAGCACAGCCCGCCAGACCGTTTGGCCTTCAGCATAGCTCCGACCTTGAGTGATTTTATCATAAAACCGTGCAACACGCTGCTTCTCGAGGATGAGATTGTTGAAAGCGGTGATGCGATGCTCGTCAAGGTCTTCAAGCTCCTGCCACATTACCTGGACGTAATCGTCACCGAGCAACTGGTGCTGTTCTTGGACACGAAGCGAGGCAACGTGGACCTCCAGGGGAAGGACGGCATCATGGCCAAACATGAGAGCATAAGGGGTGGTATCGGTCGAACCGCGCTTGGAGGTACGGTAAGCCCACAAAGTATGGTGAAGTTCTAGATGCCAAACGCGGGGGTTCAACTCTAGCATCTTGCGCAGGATGCCGAGGATAACTTTGTTGCTCGCCTCCGCCTGACCATTGGACTGGGCATAATAAGGGGTTGAATGCAGGAGTTTGACGCCATAACCGGTGAGGAAAGTGACTACAGAGTCCGCCATGAAAGCTGCCCCCCGGTCCGTCACGATGCACTCTGGAATACCAAAGCGGGAGATAATGTTGCTGAAAATAAAGTTACGGACCGAGGTCGCGGAGGCGACCTTGAGTGGCTCGGCCTCAACCCACTTGGTAAAGAAATCTGTGGCCACGATAAGGAACTTGTGCTGCTCGGAGGAATGGGGGTGAATGAGACCGATGAAGTCTATCGCCCAACCTCGACATGGCCAGGGTTTGATGATCGGCTGTAACGGAATGTTTGGAATGTGTTGCACTGGTCCGTGAGCCTGGCAATCCTGACATCCTTTGGCAAAAGTAATACAATCTTTGAGAATAGTAGGCCAGTAGTAACCGTGGCGGCGGATCAACCAACGCATCTTGGGTCCAGCCTGATGCGAACCACAAACACCGGAATGCACCTCGCGCATAAGCCGCTTAGCCTCATTGCCATACACGCAGCGAAAGTCGTTACCGTCCTCGCCGCGCCGGCAAAGCTCACCATTGCGAAGCACAAAGTTGAGGGCGAGAAACCGCATTTGCCTGGAATGGGAGGCGTCATGAAGGTGTTCGAGGTAAGCAATAAATGGTAACCGCCAATCCTCATCAATAGGATCTAAGGCGGCGACGTGGAGAGGCTCTGTGTCATATTGCCCCCTAGCAAGAAAAGAAGGAAGTGTACGTCGCTCGACTTTGAGGAGTCGTTCGCGCACTCCATCGCGCAGGCTAAGACCGGATGCGATCTGCATGAGCTCGTTTGCCGCGAAGTTGAATTCGCGTGGGATGTGTTCATGTGAACATCGTCGAAGCGGTCCAAGACATCAAAAGCTTTTCGTAGGTAAGGTTCAATGGATGAGCTTAAACACTTGAACTTCGCCACAAGTTGGTTGACCACCAGTAAGGAGTCGCCAAAGACTTGAACCTCGCGGACTCCTAAGTTCAACAAGATTTCTAGTCCGATAATGAGCGCCTCGTATTCCGCCTGATTATTGGTACATTTAAAGTCCAACAGGAAAGAGTAAGAAAAACGGTCTCCGGCAGGGTTCTCGATGGCGATCCCAGTACCGGCAGCGAGGTCAGTGCGTGAGCCGTCGAAGTAGAGAGTCCATGGAGAAGGGGAGACTGCAACGACTTCCAACTCGCGGAATGCTGTCAACTCAGTGGGCGGGTGATGCGCGAGGAAGTCTGCTATGGCCTGTCCTTTAACTGCCCTCTGCGGAACATATTGCAACGAGAATTCAGACAAGGCCAATATCCATTTACCTATGCGTCCGCGTAGGATAGGGCGGGAAAGCATATATTTGACTAGGTCGGACTGGGCGATCACCACCGTGGTAAAGGCCAACATGTAGTGGCGGAGCTTGCAACCTGCAAAGAAAAGGGCGAGACACAACTTTTCCATTGGAGAGTAGCGCGTCTCGCAATCGGTCAACACCCTGCTAAGATAGTAAACGGCGTGTTCCACCCCATTCTCATCGTCTTGTGCCAAGAGTCCGCCAATGGACAAGTCAGCAGTGGCAATGTAGAGTTTAAGCGGAACGCCCGGGCGAGGGGGAACCAAAACAGGTGGGGTGGAAAGATAATCCTTAATGCGATCGAAGGCCTCCTGGTGTTGTGACTCCCAAACGAACTCGGTTGCCCCCTGGAGCTTTAGAAGAGGCGAAAAAGGCTGAACCTTCCCTGCCGCGTTGGAAATGAAACGGCGGAGGAAATTGATTATCAATTGTTGGAGCTCCTTTTTGGTCGTAGGAGGCGAGGCGTTGATGACCGCCTGCGCCTTGTCTTTGGGGATCTCAATACCTCTTTGATGGACGAGAAAACCAAGGAAGTCGCCTGCCTCCGCGAAGAAAACACATTTGGCGGGGTTCATCTTCAGGTGGTGTTTCCGCATCCGCGTGAAAACCTGTCGAAGGTCTTCAACGTGTGTCGCCCGCGTCTTGGTTTTAACCACGACGTCATCGATGTAGACTTCGATCAACTTGCCTACGATGTCGTGGAAGATGAGGTTCATGGCGCGTTGATAAGTTGCCCGCGTTCTTGAGTCCGAATGACATGACGACATACTCGAATGCGCCCGCGAACCCCGGGCAGCGGAAAGCAGTCTTGTAGCGATCTTCTTCAGCGACGGGGATCTGATGGTAACCAGCGGTTCCATCCATAAAGGAAAGCACTTCATGCCCCGCGGCTGCATCAATGAGGAGGTCAGTAACAGGCATGGGATATATATCCTTAGGCGTCGCATTGTTGAGGTCACGGTAGTCGACACAGACGCGCGTTTTGCCGTTCTTCTTGCGGACTGGAACGATGTTGGACAGCTACTCATTTTATTTGGCCACGCGAATGATCCCTGATCGGTGCATGTTCTCAATCTCTTCTTTGACCAAGATCTGGGTCTCAGTTCGCATGAATCTGCCGTCTTGGCGAACTGGACGTCTGTCGGGGTGAGTAGGCAGACGGTGACAAACTAAATCCGGGGAGAGGCCAGGCATGTCCTCGTACTGCGCGGCGAAACAGTCCCTATATTCATGTAGTAAGGCGAGAAGGTCTTCCTTTTCTTGTCCCGCCAACTTGGCACTGATGGAAAGTAATAAGGGTTTCTCTGTAGTTCCCACGTCAACTTGTAATGTGGGATCGCGGACTCGAGGCGGTGTGTCGTCCAAGGCAGCGGGAGCTAACTGAATAACTTCTTCCTCGGCATCGGTATAGTCCACTATCTCGTCTACGTACTCCATAGTGGCGACTCTGTCATAGGCTTCGCGTTCCGCCCAATATGAGAGTAGTCTCTCACACAAGGACTCGCCAGCCTCGCGCGCTTCTTCTGAGGATGTACTAATCATAAGATGGTTGGAGGGGGTCTGCAATGGTGTGGGGACGTTGCAAGTCGTCCCTCGCCTGAGTGAGTCCCCATCTTGTTAAGTTGGAGGCAGTAACCCCATATGGGCGGCCTTTAGAATCAACGCCTTGGACATCCAAAGGACCCAAATCAGTATTGTAGTAGCGGACGTCGTTGAAGTTGGCGGAGATGGAGAAGGGACGCGGGTCCGCTTGGATGAGGACCGTCTCGCGTTTCTCTGTATCCCAAATCAGGAGTTCTTGATGCATGGAGGAAGGCACACAGAAACTTCTATGTATCCAGTCGCGGCCTAGGATCATGTTGTAGGACGAAGCACACTCGGCGACGAAGAATGTGTAAACTCTTGAAGCCGGACCCACCTTGACCCGTAAGAACAACAAACCTAAAGTCCTGGAGACTTGTCCGGTGAAGTTCTTGACTGTCAAGGACGTAGTCTGGATCATCGAGCGTGGGATGCCAAGGAGTCCCATAGTGCGGGTGGTGACGACATTCACTGCCGCCCCCGTGTCGACCATGATTTTGTTTATCATGATCCCTTCAACTTCAGCCGTGATATACAATGGCCTCATGTGAGTGGCCATATCCAGAGTCGGAGTGGAGAAGGTCATAGTCGGCATGCGTGTGACGCTGTTCGTGGCTTCCACTGGTGGAGCGTTCACAGGTTCCGCCAGGACTAGACCCATCTCGCTGCTGCAAGGGGGCGATATGTCGCAGACACTCTCACTATTGTCTAGAATATCTGCCGCGTTGCATGTTGTATTTGGCGGGAGAGCATATCTCTCAGATATGAAGAAAACCATTCCGACCTGAAAAGAGAATTGCTCGTGGACTGGGATTAGTGGAGTCTCAATGGGTCCATTGTCTCCTTCGAGCACAGCAAATGCGCTCTCCGCCGGGTTGACTTCTTCACGTTCTGGCCATGCAGAGGCCTCGAGCATATTGCAGGTGAATGATTCACCCTGCCCTTCCGCTTGGTCGTCACCCAAGTCGATTCGAGGCTCGGAACGGGTCTCCTCGTTCAGTGAATTCTCGCGGAAGCATTGTGCCATGAGCTCCGCGAGGTTAGGGCTGGAGGTGCTACTTTCGACCCCTGGCGAGACGTTGCCCTCTGGCTGCCGTGGTCACCATACGAGTTTGGTCGAGGGCTGTTTGTCCCCGGCTGGAAGCTTATCCGCGGCTAGTGGGGCTCTGGCATTGTCCTCTGCCCGAGGAGGAAGGACTGAGACCTGAGGCTCCTTTGTGGACTGAGGATGGGTCGGACCCGGTCGTGATAGTTCCTTTCTAGCCTCAGTTTCTTGGCGAATAGGATGTGATGACCGAGGCAGCTCGCGCCTTGGCTCTGGCCTTGATGCGGCAGATAGCCTTCGCTTCGCTGGGGAAGACGGTTCTCGTCTTCTTTCAGCCTCTGGTGACCGCCTACGTCTTGGTGGAGGTGACGGATTTCTTCGTCGGTCAGCCTCCGGCGTTGGCCTTCGAACAGGTCGCTTTGCTGGGGAGGACGGTTCTCGTCTTTTCTCAGGTTCTGATGAAGGCTTGTGCCGGGAGAACTGTAGCTCCCTTCTTCTTGCTGGCTCCGGAGAGGATCTGTACCTCGTGGGGCGCGGCTCCAAAACAGTCCCACTGGGCGTACCAATGTTTTGGCCACGGTCCTCAGCGCGCGGAGCAGAGGCTTCTAGCAGACAAAGAGATGGGAGAGTTGCGGGCGTGCCACCTCGCGGACGAGGAAAAGGTTGATGGAGGGTGCGCTTGACTTCTTGATCAGGCAGAAAGGGGGGTCACAGGTGCCACCTCAGAGGAGGATTTACGAGCACAAGCGGGTCGATACTCACGGCGGCGCGAGCAGAGCAATCAAAGGGAGTTCGGAGAGAAGCGGGGATGCAGAGTCCGGAGAGCTCTGGAGAAAGGCCTAGGCGGCGGCGCTTAGGGTTAGGTTTTTGAGGAGGGCTCGAAGGGAAACTGGGTTTCAGTTTGGGTTTGTCTGAGAGTTGTTTGTTGTAAAGTTTTGTGTCTGTTGTTTGTTGTAAAGTTATGTGTAGTTGTTTGTTCTTTCGAACCCTTTATATAGTGGAGCTTGACTTGCGGCAGAAGAGAGAGATAATCCTACTTCAAGTTGGATTCGGAAAACCTAATAGCACAAGGGCACTGTTTCGTCCATGCAAACCAACCAACTCGTGACACATGTCCAGTTCGCACACTTCATTCCGCGCTGCCAACTGTAGACTCCTATGCAAACTGGAATCAGGAGTCTCCTCATCTCGCGGGATGCTACAGTATGCTATCTCGCATGCTTCTGTAGCTCATTTCCATTTCGCGGGCTATCGCAGCTCGCGAGCCTTAAAAGGGCTTTTTATATTTAATGGGCCACAGGGGTTGGCCCGAAGCATGTCAAAGACTTGTAAAAGTCTTCAACGTTTGTCGTGGTGCGCGCGGGTTACGCATGTCGCTTCCTCGCGAAGTCTTCTACGCGAGCTAGTTCGCCAGCTCGCCTCGCCTCGCCTACGCGGAGAGTCCATCTGGATTGGCAATCTCGCCTCGCCTCGCGGACTGGCAATCTCGCTTCGCCTCGCGGAGTGTTGAACAGTTATTCCACGCGAAGTCATTCCGCGCGCAGACTAAGTGTTCCACGCGAATTGCGTAGTCCGCCTATGACCATCCCGCGTGCGAGCTAGGTGAAGTCAAGTTCGTATGCAGTTCGTTCCGCGCGAAGTCTAACTTGGCTCGCGTGGTCTCACTGGCGAGCTATCGCTTGTAAACTTGGAGAAATTCCATCTCGCCGGTATGACATTGTCCAAGAAATAATTAATATTTACATAGACATTTATTGTCCAGTAAAATATTAATTCAGGCGTAAACAAAAACATTATATTAAAACTTAATGACATTATACACAAGAATAATCATTTGCAAGACCAAAAATCATAGTTCACCAGACATTACTCCCATTGACCATAAGGATTCCTGTTACTTCAATAATACAAGGACTTCAAAGTTGTTATGTTCAAAATTCTCTTATTCTTGCACTAACAAGGTGTCCAAAATTCATTTTCCATCAGGCAAACGAAAAGCTTTCAACAAGGTTAAGACAAGTAAAAAAAAATTTACTTCCGCTGTTTCTTATTTCTAACCTTTCCTGATTAACACAAAAATAAAAGAATTCATACAATGGTGACAAAACAATGAGAACAATAATAAAAAACATATACAATACAAAAACACATATAATCCTTCTCCATGTTTTTATGATTTACTTATGCGTACAGTGTGACACTTGAACAAAAATAAGTAACTTATAGAGACTAGAAGTCAAAGAGTCAGTTTTTATAAGCATACATACAATGGGTGTTTGTATTTTGACTATAAGCATACATGCAACCCATTTAGACTTTTAACAGAAATTTTGAATAGAACCTGCAATAAGTACTACTTGAAATATATAAGCAGCATAAATAGCCAAAATATATGTATCAATAAATGAAAATGGTGATATAACTATATACCAAAGGAAAATTGAACCTATATAAATTGATGGAAATAAGACATTGTATTTTCTTCATATACGTGTATTAATACTTACTTAAATGTAGTACTACTACCATGACTATGAAACTAGCACCCCAAAGATTCATACAAGACAACGTATTCTTAACATAAATGACTGGGCGGAGCTTGTTGGCCTGATCTACTTGTGATGTGCCCAAAAACGACAGAAGCCTTCAACACGGAACAGGGCAGACTCGATCATCCTATACTTAAGTTCTGAATGTTTCAAGTTTAATCTGAGAGCATGACACAAGACTGGGCAGACATCATCCTCCTACAGTTTAGTTTGAACGTTTTAAGTTTAATCTGAGAGCATGATGATGAGAGAATTCTGTTTCTGTTAACTCCTCGTATCAAGAGTAATCATCGATAATCCAGCCAAAATGCGATCACTCACGTAGGCGGAGGGAGGCCCTGCTTGTTATTTTCAACCGGGATCGTCTACTCTCTGTAATTCACCAGCATCATCTCATCAGGATGAACTTGGAAGGCCGTGAACGGCCATGCCTGACTCGCAGGGAATTCCCACAACTGGAATTCCCTGTGAGGGTACTCGTCAGATGTTGCCAGGGTCTCGTCCTTGTTTTGGATCGCGCGTGGAGGCTATTCGTGTTGAATCCACGCACCCTTGCATGACATCAGGTAGCCGCTGAAGACAGTCATGGCTATGAACGTACCTATGCCATTGCCATTGCCTGTAACCCCTGGAGAGGACTCCAAATTACTCATCTTTATAGTCAAAAAGTGATCAAGAATTGGTGACGGTTCTTGATCAACCAAGAACCAAGAACCAGAAAAGTAAAGAAAAATGGATGACGGGTTTGGGGCTGAAGCAGGGTGGGTGGGTAATGTGGGTGGGTAATGTGAAGTAAAAATCAAGAGAATTTAGAAACTTTAAGTTTGAAAATCCCAGAAATGTTGCAGAGTGAGAGAGGAGGGAGGAAGAAGACGACGTAATAGTGTTTGGAGGCAATTTTCGTTTTCGAAAAGGAGAGGGTGTGTTTATTTTCGCGAACTCGGGTCTGGGCCGGTTTAAAACACCCATATTGTAAAAGAAAAAAAGCCCAGATTTTGACCCGACCCGCATTGGTAAAAAACAACTGTAAAAAATAAATAATAAATAAATAAAACAATAAAAAAAAATTACCTCCGTTGAAAATTTAACCCAGCTTTTCCTCTCGCGGCGGCGCGATCCGCCGCGTCTCCCTCTCCATCCTCTGCGTCTCGTCGACGGCATCATCCACTCCTCGCTCGCCGGCGGCATCATCCACTTCACCTCTTCAGATCCGTCAAGGCCCGCTCGTCACATCGCCGCCGGTTAAAGATCTAGGGAAGGTGAGATGGCTGTGGGTTTGGGGAAGGGGAGGGGTACTATCGGAGGCCATTAAATCAGGGAATTGAAAGGGAGGGGAAGATGAGGCGGTGGTCACATCGAAGTTTGCATTGGTGAGTGAGTTGTGCGTGAAGGCGAGTTTATGTGGTTTCGCCCTTTCTTTTTTTGCTTTTCAATTTTTTGTACAATCTCTATCAACTTACTTCACATTAAAACCAAAAGATGTGAGGGTACATGGTATATCAGGTGATTAGCTCCACTACATTGGGTAATTTATGGTTAAAACATGTTTTTAACTACATAGTGTTGAAGGAGAAAAGATAACGAGAATAACGGTCTACTTATTCATTGATAGAAAGACCTATTTATAGGCATTACATAGAGTCTCTCGAATGATCTAGAAGTTCTATCAACCGTAATCTATTCTAATAAGGAAACTGGATTAACCAATCCTTCGTGTATTAGGATAAGACACATAACAGAAGGACGGAAATATAATTTCCTTAAACACTCCCCCTTGTGTTGCGTCTCTAATACGATATGGTGCTTATGGTGTTGCCTCGGTAAAAACCTTGCCAAGTAAAACAAAAACCTCGTGGGTAAAACAAAAGACTTGGACGAAGGGAAAAAAAGCACAACGTACCAACTACAATTGAAGATAACGTGTGATGCATGTAGACTCCCCCTGATGTCTACACAATGACTCCCCCTGATTGGTAACTCAATCTCGGAGTACAGACAAACGGCGCAAGCCAATGCACTTCACATACTTCAAAAGTAGACTTGGGCAACGATTTAGTCATTAAATCAGGCCACAACATCCTTAGATCAGACTTGCTATGCTTAACATTACTTTGATCTTGAAGGAGAAGGTTGCCTAACAACTCAAAACATAAGTTCGCGTTGAAAATTAGATTCACGCGTGGCATGACTTTCGTATACTTAAACAGTCATAACGTCTTCGATACAATAGGTATGGACGAACCGTAAAAAGTTCTGGAAACTAGACACACGTAGCTTTACAACCATATAAGATCCATAACCTAGTTCATCTTGAGGTGATCACAAAGCTCTGTCGAAGTTGACTGTTCTGCCAAAGCAGATTCTCGGACAGATCCGTCCTACTTTACGAAAATAGCCATAACTCATTCAATATGATAGGTGTGATCAAATGGTTTGTGCCTCTGGAAAGTAGACACATAGACCTTTCCAATGGTTCCAATTTCATCATTTTCCAACAAGTGGGCTATTATGTAGGTCCGGTGGAAGTTGACCTACGAAACTGGGCAGATTCTGATTTTGTTGTTAATGTGTCTTTCTGTAGGGATAAATAAGCCTAAACCTTTCATAGAAGAAATTACTGCCATTACATTGGCGTTGCATGGGCGCATCCGGCCATTACCTTGATGTTCCTTCACACTCATCTAAGAGGGAGCGAAGATGCTCGACCACTAGGAAGAGAGTTGAAAGACTAAGGAGAACTTGGCCTTACAAGTTTATAGTGAATGAGATGTCGAGTCAAGCATATTGTAACAAGTACATGAATGTGCTACTGTACTTAGATGGAGAATTTCTCCTAAGACTTCTTCGTCATATGGACGAAACAAGTCTTCTCAAGACTTCAACCGATCAAGGGATACATACAGGCATAACTTCATCGTCATTTAGTTTGCTTTAAGCCGACAGATGAATAAGCATCATCAATAATGATCCTCACTTACGAGACCAAGTGTTCCCAAGATCCTTTCATTCATAATTTTGGATCAGTGACATCTCTGAGTTTAACAAGAGTTCATC
Source organism: Fragaria iinumae (assembly GCA_009720345.1). Lineage (NCBI taxonomy): Eukaryota > Viridiplantae > Streptophyta > Magnoliopsida > Rosales > Rosaceae > Fragaria > Fragaria iinumae. The sequence continues at coordinate 32,536,702 of CM019121.1, read as the reverse complement.
ACGATTCATCTAGAATTTACACACAAATAGGCATAATTCTTCATATCCCTTCCCCATCAAGTAGATACTAAGCAAATACCTTGCAAACGTGCTCCATGGTCGGGAGCCACTTGATTTGGGTGAAAACCGATCTATTCAAGATCTTTATGTACATCTCTTAGTTTCCAACAGAGATAAGTTGTGTCCACAAGCTGCTTGTTCAGTTTTTCGGAAACTACTTAACTGACAAGGTAGTGGAGTGCAATGACATCCATTACGAGAGTATATCTCATCGTAGTTGATTCCAGGGCATTTGTGAGAGACCTTGCGCCAGAAGGTGAGTCTAAACTCTTTTTCTCACTACACTTTCTAACAAAGACATAATTGATAGAGTTTACACTTGGGGTGTCAGCGTCACCTAACCAAAACACTATCTCTTTATTTCAACTGGATCGCATCTTTCTATTTAGGTCAATCTACAACGTTGATATTTTCTCAACAGAGTATGGTTCGATATCAAACTCATTAAACCACGTCATCATGTACACCAGTGTAATTTCTAAGTGTAGAGATCTCTATATGGATTGGTATTGATATTGAGGCGTCCCCCAATGATGACCATAATCCAAAAATAACAGACGAATGAGTATCACTGATTAAATGATCAAGTTGTGCCAAACTCGCATTCTTCCTTGACGAGTATGTATCGAACCAAGTGGCCTCCCCCTAAAGCATGGGAGCCACGGCCTAGCGATACCATGTACCACATTTGTGGTGTCACCATGCCACCATCTATGGGTGACAACATGTCCTCTTATTCAGACATCAACATGTCCTATTATCCGGACATCAACATGTCCTATTATCCGGACATCAACATGTCCTTATCCGGACATCAACATGTCCTTATCCGGACATCAATCCTTGCAGGCATGTATATATGATCTCGTCACTTTAGGGAACTTGATGAGACACAGTAGGGACAAACCACGACAAATCTAAGTCGTTCTACTTGAACATTCTTGTTCTTATCTCCCCCTAACGACGGGAAGACTGGCTCATCAAAGTGACATAAAAGAGATTGCCTATCAAGGTCCTTATATAGGCGGACTATAGTCGGAAGCTCATGTCTTATTTAAAGACAATATTCATCAAATAATCCATCATTGTGCGCTTGCGGAGGCGTAATTTGGCACATACAATATGTGGGCGATATAGATTATAAAACGTTAACTCAATCCGTTAACAAATATGCATACCATTACAACCGTAACATAAAGATTTAAATGATGGTGGGTAAAGATGAATAAGTAAAACTATGACCCTGCTACAACCCGTAGTTGTTGGTTTTACAAGTCCAAAAAACCGCTGGCCTTACCGTCGGGACCGGTAAAAAAAGAAACCGGTTGAACCGACCGCCGACATCACCAGACCTCTATTTTACACTTCCTTTAACGGTTCACTATTTTCCAGAGCTCCAAACGCTACCAAATTTTGTAAGCAGGTAGACATGGGCGTTAGAATTTCAAAACCGCCAGCCTGAACGACGGAACCGGCCTAAAACGTGCTGAACCGTCCATTAGTTGCTGGACATCTGTGAACACTTATGTTGAGCGGTTCATCACCTTCCACGTCTCCAAATGCCACGACATTTTGTAAATCAGTAGGCTTGGATGTTAGAAATCCGTGGCAGTAAACAAAATCTCAAGAACCGGTCTAAAATTTAGTGAACCGGTCCTCACAATGACTAGTCCGCAAGCTGAAAAAACCGGAAATTCTAGGTTTCTTAACTTTTCAATCATTGTTAAAATTCCCCATAACATCTAATTGTTATGGTTTGAGTTAAGCCATTGTGAACATCACCATAGCATCATTATGCCTTGAAATGAATAATGAGAAGCCATTTAGGCCAACATCTTATGTATCATTCTTGTAGAATCACTCACAGACATTGTAATGTCTTACTTAGTGAACAACGACGTAGCATTTTGTTTATGCTAGTCTCTACATATCATTATCTTTAGCGTAAGAGGATGTCACTCCTAATCGTTGCTAAAGAATAGGCTTTACAAAACGATTAACGAGCATGGCCAATGAGAGATCATGGGAGTTCTTTTGCGTCATTTGTGCTTGTGAAAGCATGAGTAGTGCCTCCATTGTATAGGAGGATGACGCGGACGGCTTTAATGCCATTTATAGGTCGTGAGCATTGCTCATGGCTCCAACAAGTTGTATGTTGGTGATCTTTGATCTCAATGGTTACTTTGCTAAAAAAAAAAGGATGTCCGTGAGAGCCTTTACTCTATAGTATACGGATCATCAAAACACGTCCAAAATTTTCCCGGACGATTTATGTTAAAGCCTACATGAGTCGATGTCTCCATTCTCATCATTGGTGACAATAATCGATTCAATTAACCGAATCTTAGTGACTCATGAATGTTGTGCATTCGTTATAGTGATACATAAGAAATTCTCATCAATTCTCACAATGTGTTTCCAGATGATAAATGTTGGTGTGAATATCATTAAGTCATAGCACGGTTTGATTGCTTCCTTATGCATAAATAGCATATGTGACTTGAATCATAACGCCATTAGGCATTGAAATTTAAGCATTAATCCGTTCTGATTATTTATAATGATCTAGTCATCGTAGTCACAACGGATTTATAAAGCACTAAATTCATGAACAGTTGTCTATTCCTTGCAATAAGCTAAGCACTCAATCTCGCTACAACACATTCATATATTAGAATGTAGAGACAACAGTCTTATGTCAAGACATAGAAACCGAAATATGTTAACAATTTCGATGGAGATTGAAAAAAAAAGGTATTAGAATCCTTTAGAGTGCATTACATGACGTGTAATATTACATAGATGGATGAAACAAGGCTTAGAACATGCCAAAACTTGGCAAAATTGGTCGTGAGCACCCACGGCCCACTGTCAGATCTTGTAGAGGAAGAGGAGGATTTTTCAATATCCATTTTTGGATGACATTTAGCGTAACGCAATTTTCTTTTTGCAATTATGAATCCGCTCAAGAGTGTAGAAAACGACTCTTATTTGTAATGCCTTTGCAATTGTATAAGTGTGCATTGTGCCACACTTGACATTACAAATCCTCTTTTGATCCAAAACCGATGTGCATTGCGCAACATCATGATATTTTAGCCTTTAGAAACGTCACCTTATAATAACTGGTGGTCTAATGTAGTCAAATGTAGTGTCATGTTGTAATGCGATATATTGCATTAACATATAGCTTATGTAAATCGAACCATATGTGCAAGACAAAATTCGAATATATATGCCAACAATTGTATCGAGGTCTTGACCATGAATTTAATTCAAAATATAACGACTAAGTAACTTTAGTCAAATATGTGAGGTGTACGCCTTCACAAAAAACTTGGAAAAATAAACGGATTTGTAGTCAGTTAGACTATTAAACCGAAGTCATATGCTTCATATCTTCCACAATATACCTTTTGCTTTTAAAATCCGTAATTGTGAGAATAATGATCTCATGTTCTTCCATATAGTGAGTTTCTTGTTTCAAGAACTCCATATATTTCTTGTACATTGACTGTATTATTGCTTCTTTGCAATTAATGAACCGATGTAGAACCACATCAATAACATGATTTTTCTTTCATTTACTGGCCCGATCTTTTTATGACATATGGGGTTCGAGGCGTTGCCTCTCCCTCTTTTCAGAACTCGTGACATGAAATTCGTCACCCTTTTTTTTATGTCAAATTCAGGGCTCATATTTCGGTCAAATATTTTAACAACAAGATGGAAGATTAACCATTATCGAGATACGATAATTAATTCGAAGTATTGAATTAGGTCAAGACCAAGGTTTATGGTAACTCAATTCGATGTGAACCGTGACAAATTCCGTTACAAATCGATATTAATTGTGACAATTTTCGTCACTAATCGATGTTAACCGCGACAATTTCCGTCACAAATCGATGTTTGTCTCTTTATTAACCACGACAATATTTCGTCGTAATACCGTGACTTGTCAAACTGTCACAAATTTCAACTTTGATATGAGGGGTCCCAATTCCTCACATCAACCCACGTTATAAGAAAGGTGGGGGTAGAAGAAGGCTATGAAGCCCGGCTATGAAATTAATTAAAATTCAAAAGCGGCAACTTTTATAAAAGCTTACTTGCTAGTTTGCCAAATAAACTGTGTTTAAGAGAAGTTGCCCATGCAATTTTCATGCGTGCGTGCTGCAAAGTTACTCTTGCAATTCCATCACGATCCGTCACGCAAAAAAATTTCATGAAAAATATAAACATATGGTTAGTCATATTCACCATATAATATAAACGGTAAAACTAATTAAATAATTACTTCAGTAAATAAACTGATTTTACTCATGGGGTAAAAACTTATTACCCGGAGGTGAAAATTTACCGTTTTGCCCCTCGTACAATGGTATGTATTCTTCTGCCTTCGGATCCGAGTATGATTCGGGCTGCCGACGCTCGAAGATGGAGGAGAGAGCGCCAGACTAGGCGAGACGGCGCGCGAGGCTAAGCTGCCGGATTGGATGGGCTGCAGAGGCGCGCCGGTTTGGATTCGACTGGAGCGGCATGGCTTGCTGGACCGGGGCGGGGCTAGGACAGACGCTAGCGAGGCTAGCTGTGGCTGTCGTCGGCGAAAACAGGTGCACTGCTTGTTTCGGGTGGCGCTTATCGAGGTGTTGCAGATCTAGGGTGTCGAGATTCGCTGGATCGGTGGTTCCGTGATGCAGACACGGGTCTGCGCAGGGTTCACCGGAGCTGGGAAAAGAGCGCCGGATCAGGGGCGAGTTGGAGCTGCAAAGCAGAGGTCGCTGTGCAGGGTTCTCGGGTCTAAGGGGCGCGCTGAGTTCAGAGGTGGCCGGGCCAGCTTGTTCGGCCGGAGCTGGTGTGGTGGTTGTGCGTGCCAGCGCGCTAAGGGCCGTGGGTGCCCAGAGCAAATTTCTGGGTTGTGTTGCAGGATCAGGTCTCAGCTGGAGAGACACGCCGGGTTTGTGCCGAGAGCGGCTGCCGGAACCGGAGGTCTGGAAGGGGGGGCTGGGGTGAAGCGCTGTAGTGAGGCAAGAGGTCGCCTAGGCAGGAGGTCACCGGAGGGTTCTTAGAACTAGGACTCAGCTGAAGGCTAGGTTGAGGTAGCCGGAGGCGTTTTTTCTTTTGTTTTGTTTTGTTGGTGCTAGGGTTAGGGTTTTTCGTTATCAAGCTCGGGTCAGAGCAAAGTGCTGATAACGTGTTGAAAGAGAAAAGATAACGAGAATAACGGTCTACTCATTCATTGATAGAAAGACCTATTTATAACCATTACATAGAGTCTCCCGAAGGATCTAGAAGTTCTATCAACTGTAATCTATTCTAATAAGGAAACTAGATTAACCAATCCTACATGTATTAAGGCAAGACACATAACAGAATGACGGAAATATAATTTCGTTAAACACATAAGTAATTTATGGTTAAAATATAAAAAAAGTTTAAGATTACCATTACTAGCATTCCAACCCGCGTAAGTGCGTAACGCACATGTAAAAGCAGGGACGGATCTTAGTGCATTGCTATCTGGGTTACAAACTATAAAGTTTTTTTCTTTATTCAAATTATACATGCATAATTATCATGGATTAGAGAAAGAAACTAAGGTTAGCCTGAGAAAAGAGCGAGAGCGGCCGCAAGCAAAGCCCTCATCCTGTCCGGCGGCGAGCCCTTTCGCCGTCGTCGGATGGGTGCTAATCAACTCCTCTGTGGGTCTGACATCGACGAGGCTCTTCGGTAGTTTCGAGGAGTCGTGAATGGCAAGGTAGGAGAAGAGGGAGATGGAGACTAGTTCGATGGCTGGATTTCGAGAATTTCCTCTCTGGTTGGTTGACGGAGTGGGCTATGGATAAGATCGTGGAAGCGGCTAGGAGGGGATATTGTGGTGTCTCCGGCGGGTCTGATCTATCGTCGTGGTTTTGTCCGGATCTAGGGCAGAGCTTCTAGATCCGAGATGGGGCAAATCTGTGGTGGTGGTGAGGACTAGACATGGGGTGATGCGGCCATGGAGGCGGAAGATGGGTGGCGGTTTGTTGAAGCACGAGCAGCGGAGCAGGTGGTGGTGGTGGATGTCGGCGATGGTGGAGATGGTTTGAGCCGAGTCGGGCAGGAGGCTGGGTCTCTCTCTTGCTTGGTTGAGTCTTGGGCTCAGTTTGGGCCCAATTATTTGGGTTTACTCTAGGCTTGGGTCTTGGGCCTGGACTTCTTTTATGTTTTATTTCTATTTTCTAGTTTTATTCTAGTTTTCTAAATCCATTGTTTTGGGCCTCTAAGGTTTTAAATTAGTGTTTGACTATTTGCTAGTTTATTTCTAATAATTTTCTTATGTAGGTTCCTAGGAGCCCTAGATAGGATTTGACAGCCTGCAAATTACGAATGTTTCCTTACATTTAGATGGTGAAAACTTCTAACGCATCGCAATTGAGTATCTTTGCAACAGAAGTTTTCATGCAAAATTATCTCTATGTAGGGGTAAGATTTTAGTTTGCTAGGCTCATCTTTGATGAGCGGAATGGTTTGAATGTAATGGTATGTGAATCACCCTTAGAGTCTGTATCGATGTTATTCTGGTTTGCGAATATTAATACAACGAGTTTTATACCCACATTTGTTTCAAAAATTAAGGTTAGCCCAGTCAAAAAATAAAAAGTCAAATAGCCAATCATAACTGTAGCATAAGAAAGTAAAGAAACTAAAACTAAAATTCCATTAAAACGATAAATCTCATGGATCCTTTTTTTGAAAGCATCTCAAACAAGTTAAACACTTTATATTTCCTTTTTTTTTCTATGCAACGTTAACGCATTTTATAATAGTTAGACTTAATTAACTCACTTTCTAGAGACCATGGTGCACCCAATCCTAATTGATTAAGCCAACTGTTGATAATCATTCATGATCAGCATTCTTCCATAGGAATAAAATCTATTTGTTCTATGAATTAATTGTAGCGAATTTATTATATATTTATAACAATTTTGCAACAAGATCAGCCCTTTTTCTAATTTTTTTTGTAATAAAAATATATATATAATTTTGTTCAAAATATTTTTTTTAGCCCAGTCTAATTTGAAATCCTGGCTCCATCCCTATGTAAAAGTGTGCACTCACCGATGAACCTGATCGATGAGACAGCTATGATAAAGCATATAATAGATAATAGATAGATTTTAGCAGAGTTATGTTAGGAAAAAAATAAAACAAAAAGATAGAGCAAGTAAAGATGATTAAGAAAATATTGAATACCGATCTTCATGCTTATCCGGTTACCTTCTTTGTTTTCAAACTTTCAGACTTTTAGAGTTTGGACAGATCCCTAAAGAAAAAAGAACTATATTCTTGAGAAAGTCTAAATTGTTAGCATCTCTGTGATAATCATGGAACAAAAAGATTGTGAAAACATGAAAATAATACATACCTCTATGAGCAGATATTTATCAACTAGGGATCATCTCGTTCAAAAGCCTTGAATACGGTAGTTAGGCTTCCTTTCAGTTTATCTCCTACTTTCTTGTAGATTTCTGTATATCCTCCTCGATTACTTTTTCTTTTTATACAACTGTGTAGAGGTAGTTATTCTCTTTTATGCTCACTTGATCTTTGTTGATCGTGGAGGTGGTTATTCTCTTTTATACAACTACCCTTTCCAATTTCCACAAACCCACGTCTTCCACATCCAGCACACGATAAACTTCTTCTTTTTATTTCAGAAAAAAAAGAAAGTTTATTGTATTTTACTTCAATATCCCTCTTGCTTGTTAATTCAGAATTGGTCAATACATGAGAGAGTTTTGGCAGTTCACAATTTGGTGAAGCTTTTTTACGACTTTATTGTAGTAGAGATAATAACCAACTAATTTTATCAATATTCTATGATATATATACACGAAAGATTTGGCTACAAAGAGGCTTTGGACTACATATTATTGTCAAAAAAGGTGACTACGATTTTTTTTTACACCATCACCAAAAAGTTTAAATAAATTTCCCGCCAAAAACCTCAATCGTTTAACAGCTGGTACCTCTCCTTTGTCTCTTTTTCTCTAAATCTCCAAGTCAAACAAAGTCACAGAGTGCCAAACGGATTTGTATACTTTTTCACGACCAGTTTAGGATTAGATTTAGGTGATATGCATTAATTATAAAAGGAGATCCAGGGTTGGAACTGAAACAAATTCGGGGATACAAAATTTGTTGGAGATCGATACATATGATGGCGAGGGAGAGACAAAGAAGCAACAGCGATGATGATGCAAAGAAAAAGCAGCTGATGGAACTACCGAACGACACACTGGTCGATATCCTTTTGAGACTGCCTGCAAAGTCAGTAGGTTGCATCAAATGTGTCTCCAAGACCTTGTTAAACATGGTGAGCAACATCTCATTCTCTACACTTCACACACGTTCACTTATTGCCACCAACTCGGTTGCTGCCGATCAAGTACCTCGACTTATGTGTTGCTCTCGCGATGATCCTTTGGTGACTTTCCAATCACTGAAATACAAGGACAGTACCTTAACAAATGGCAGATATGCAATTACTATTTCGTCATCCACTCCTTGCTTCATGCGTTTTTTTTTTTTTCTGCAACGTGTTTTGCTTGGGAACCAAGAATGGAGATTGCATGTTAGTTAATGGTCTTGGGGAAAGGGGACTTCTACGGCTGCCAGAAAGTAGTTTTGCCAGACTAGAGAACGGTCCAAATGTATATCGCAATTCTCGATTTGGTATGGGATTTGATGATAAAACCAATACCTACAAGATTGTATGTGTTACTCATGAAAGAGAAGCTCATCATCTACGCAAATCTATGACATCACATGTTCTTGTATTGGGCACAAACTCATGGCGACAGATATCCTCGCCCCCTCCTAGTGAGTTGAGCAGGATACACAGAGCGCCGGTATGCGCAAATGGAGCTGTGCATTGGTGGACAGGATCAACACTTTGGGATGATCATAGAATAGTTTCTTTTGACTTGAGGAGAGAAGAGTTCTGTTGGACCCCTACTCCTCACCGTACTTGGACTTGGATATTAGTTTGTTTAGTCTGAGAGGATGTTTAGCCATTGTGGAGACAAAGCGTTCTCGGTCACAAATGGAGATATGGTGTTGAAAAGTTTTGATGAAAAACAGTGGGTGAGATACTACTACAATAACAAACTACCAGACGATTTTCCTTTTCAGGGTTCTCCGGGGGAATGGGAACATGGCATATTTTTCACGAGTCACAATTTTTGCAAAACCTAGGTTTCCTTCATAGATCTAAGATTTGGTTCCATCAACCGTGTAGAATACTCATCATATGAGGTTGTGCACTATGAATACACTGAAATAGGTGTGTCCAGTTATATTGTGCACTATGTATATACAGTTATTCCGAGACCTTGATTTCTTTGAAAGATTATGGCGATTTGGAGGAAGCTAATCAAGTGATTAACTGATTTAAGATTATATGGTCTCAAAAAACAAAAGACTCAAGACTCGTCTCTTTTTTTTCTTTTCTTTTAGGGGCTGCTTATTAGATGGTATGTAAATGTATTCCTTATATTATTGCATATGGATCTCTCCTCTCACTTCTGCTGTACTCATTTTAAGAAACCAAAACATATGCATGTTTTCATTGCTTTCCGAAAATTTTCTGACTGGAAACTTTACAGTCCACGACCTACCAAAGAGAATATTTTCTTACCTCCTACAAAAAAAAAAAAAAAAAAAAAAAATTGTTATGTGAGAATAGGTCATGCTATGGGTTCATATTAGTTCCAGGCTTCCAGCTGTCTTTCTGATTATTAATAATAATAATAATTAAAAAAAAAAAAACAACAACAACAACATCAACCTGATATTTCATTGAGAAACATAAGAAACCTCCAGTTACCACAAAGAGGAAGAGAAAGACTTGCAATTCATTTATGGCTAAAGTACTTGCGAGTCTGTAACATACAAGGCTACGGGTATAACAAAAAAAGAGCTGCTGTACATCAGAGATCAGACTACAAAAACCCAACAAACTGCAGCAGTTATAACCTATAAGGCTGACAAATCATTTGGTGTCTAATCTTCTCGCTTTTAAATTTCATGCTGCCAGGAACCTAGAGTCTCAGAGAGAGGGTCCAGGAGACCAAATGTTTGATCTTTAACATGTAGGCACATACTGTTAATGGTGTATATGCCCTTGGTCACAAAAACTTGTTTTCGACTACCTTCCTCCAGTTTTTTGATGATCTTTGGATTCATCAGGTCCCTTGCTTCCCTTATTAGAGTACCTTCCACGACAGCCTTCATCCATGTGTGAAGTTTCTCAGGGGTCCTGAGAAATATAATCAGAAATGAAGAGCATCATTCAGTATGCTGCAAATATCTGAGGATTGTGGTTGAATGAAGCACAACAAACAAATGTATAGATATCCAGAAGCTCATTAGTAAGAGTAACTGATTTCTTGATACATACGTGTAGAGGTTATCTACATCCTTCCCTTCAAGTTCCTCTCCTGGGGTAAATGCATCTTAATTGCAACGCAGACAGGCGCTCCTCAGGATCGTCAATTGTAAGCAGATGCTTGACAATCCGAATTTCTCTTGGCATAAGCTTCTGAAGGTTACCTCTTGCTGTAACATACAAATGATATAATACATCTTTTACCTACCCAAAAAGAGCATAAAAGTTAGCATGAGCCAGGGTGATCATACTTTAATTAAGTAGCGTCTGTGTGTTCATAAAAACTACCTTTTAGAACTGTTTGATGTCAATGTCCATATTATGACTACTTTTTAGAAAAGTTAGCATGAGCCAGGTGCCTAGATAATACTTCGATGTCAATGTCCATATTATGACAGCACAACTAAGCTAAATAGATATAATACAATAACACCTTTATGACCACATTAAGCATTAAACAGAAAAGCCTGAAATTAGATATGTTTGTATGAAGCAAAAAAATGTCAATGAATGAACGGTCAAGTTGACATTGTACTTGCGCAAATTCTACTTATTAAATCAATCAGAAGCTGAGCCGATGGAGTTGATCACATACACTGGATTGGATGAGGGCCGTATCGTGTTAATAAATTAATTAAATGATACTTATGGCCATCACATAGGCATGCATCAAAATGATAATGACCATCCAATATTTCAAACCATTTTTCAAGAGCAAGGCACTCAATCAGTAAATCTGTTCATCAAAAAATGTTTGACAAAAATGTATAAGTGAGTGATACCGTACCCTCGTGTAGTGAAAACATACGCACCATTTTGCTCTTCTAAGTTCTCATAATAGGACTCAGAAACTGTGTGAAGATGCAAAAAAAATTCTTTTGTGAAATCTTTGCGGTGCCTGGCAACTATGTCACTAATATCAGATGGAGCCCCTCTAACAACTTTAAGCAGTTCATTGTGTCTTTGCACATCTTCATCTATCTGTGAAATAGAAGCAGTGAAACATTGTTAGTCTTAGAGCACAAATCAGAACAAACTCAAACACCTATAACTATCACTAAAACAACCATAAACCACTGATTTCCTTGAACTAGTGATGTGAAGTGAAACATATATCAAGACACTCCTCATTACACTTATTTATCCATAAATTGTAAACATCTGTTCAGTTGTTTAACTCCCAAAAAGTTATCTTAACAGGAACAAGGCCTACTATTTTCTCGAGTTAAATCTGATCAAGGAACCAGTAGTTAAGCTCATGGGAAAATAAAACTAAATCCAGGCTGATCTGACTTGTACACTAAACACAAAATAAGTTGAACTCTTCGGTTTACATGTAAAAACACAAATACCTGAATAGAAGATATATAGGTAATGAATACGACAGTGTAAATAAAGGTTGGTCTGCACTCTTAAGATATTAGAAATACCTACCTCTTTCAATTTCCGCCCGAGCCGAAGAATCTTATGCTTCATTCCAGGAAAATCCTCAACATCTGCTCGGTCCTGACAAAGCTTAAAGAAATGAGGTCCCTACTAAAAGCTAATAATCTTCTCCAGTCAGTTGCAGTTGGCTTGTCAACCATGAAAACCTCAATAAGCTTATGGCATATCCGGGTCATTTTGTGGTCATCCAAGGACCCAACACCACCTTCCTCTTCTCCCTTTTCACCATTTCCTACAGCAACTCTTCTTCACTAGTACAATCATTTGGCACTGTAGTTTTATCAACCAACAACAGCTGAAACAACTGAAAGCCGCCGCAACATGTGAAAACCTACAATTCCATAACAGCTATGAGCTATCAGTTATTACTATGACTTCAATTCCAAAACAGCAACAAAGACCCCAAACCCATATATCTATATAACAAACGGTAATTCCCATTTCCTTTTAACAAATTGTTTATTACTTTCACTTCTTAACTTGAAAAATGACATTCACAGGGATTTGGATACATAAAATAGTCTACAGAAACTAACAAGAGCCCAGAAAACACAATTTCTAGCAAGCATAGAGCAAATTAACAATACCCAGTTAAATAAAAATTCAAACTTAAACTAAAGCATGTAACTTTGGAATGAAAATTGGTGAAAAAGTAGATACCTTTGGTGGTTTGCTGGTGATTGTTTTAGGGCCTCTTAGCGGGAAAGAGCAAGAGGGTTGGAGAGTAGAAACCTCCATCGAATATGAGCCAAATTGATGAGTGAGAGGAATGGAAGTGGTAAATTTGTGTAACACTGCAAGTCTGCAACACAAAAGAAGAGTGCGGGGTTTTTCTTTAGTCCTTTCAGCAGAGGCTTGCACATAAAAGTATAGGTATTATTACTTGTTCTTGTTACATATTTTTTTTTTGGTCAAGGTCCTTGTTACATATGGATTAAGTATATCTTTATGTGTTAGGGAATCCATTAAGCAACAGGTTTTTTTGTGTTGGTAATGCATTAGGAAATCTTTTGTGAGATAACTTGGATATCTAGCAGTGTCTTTATGGGAGATCTATCTCTTGATGTCTTGGTGTCTCTATAAATAAGGTACTTTAGTCCCTGCTCTCTCTACGACAAGACATAAGGTCATCCCATATATGGTGTCCAAGCTTAGCAGAGAGAAGAAGATTAAAGTTGTTGACCAAGCCAAACACGCCCTTGCTGCTGAGTGCCTCACAGACCAGTTAGAAGAGATGGATCTGAATAATGAAGGTATGATCACAATCCCATACAGTACCCTAGTTCATATATGTATAAATGTTAAGACATGTTTACGATCCTATCATCCTAAGACGCATGTGGTTTTACATTATAAACTAGAAAAATGATAAAACAAAGTTTACCAAAGTTTATAAAACAGAAAAATATAGTATCATTTCATTGAAATTGATATTACAAATAACCATCGAGAATTTTTGGGTCTTTCGAAACCGAAACGGATCCGAAAACAATATTTAGAAGTTTTTGGCTATCTTGGGCCAACGACCCATTAAGCTTATAATAGATGGATCTACAATTGAAATAACAAACCAGCCCAAGCCCGACCGACTGCGATCTCCGCTATAAAAGGGGAACAAGAAAGCTATTCTATCTACCATTTCTGTTTCTATCTTTCACGCTCTCACAGAATCGCTCGAAACCCTAAAAAGAACAAATTATGGAATATGATTTCAGAAAGCTAACCCACTCCTTTAGGAATCTCGCCGCCTCTTCTCCCGGTATGAATTTTTTCTGTGATCTGAAACAAGTTATATTCTTCCTCGTATATGTTTTGGGATTTTTCAACAGTTTGTTGCGAAAGTCTGTTCTCTAAGAGCATCATCAGGAATGGTCTATGTTGCATCTCCTCCTTCCGGGTTTGTGGACACATGCATGAAAGAAGGCAAGTTTACTGGGTCTGCCAAATAAGCTTCCAATGAGTTGATGTTTGCTTCTCTGGAAAATAGACTGGTTGCACCAGAGAGGATTTGTGTAATTTAACTTTTTGAGGTTAATGCGACTTTAATTAAAGACACCTGAGAACTGGTTAATGTCTGAAATGTTTAGCTACTGTGTTCTGTACGATTTACTTTTTTTGTTTGTTACTGTTTTCCGATGTGGGAATTACTTTGGAGCTATAAGTTGCTAACCCAGCGCGATGTTGTGGATAGTTGGCACTAAAATCTGTATCCGCCAATGTAGGAAAAGGTAAAATACGCCAACTTGATCTGGAAATCAGATGTCTTGGTGTCTGTCGATCTCAGTAGTGTAGCTGTACTGAACGATAAGAGTTTGAGTTTGTTATCTCTTAGGGAGCCATCTCTTATATGTCGACTTTGAGATTCATAAAAGATTACTGAAAATAGGATTTTCGGTGGTTCTCTATTTATAATTTTCTCGTTTATCTGTGAGTTATTGATCTTGACGTTGATGTTGTGTTTGTATAAAGTAATTTCAATTTCCATAGAAATTTTAAAATCATGGGAATTACAATTTCATGAATTTATATTTCATTAATTGAGAATTTATTTATTTGGATTTAATGATGTCGAGTTTTAAAATAACAAGAATTTGTATTTAGACTAACATCAGTCAAGATAATTGACAAATGACACTTATTTTGTGAGGAATTCAAGTCGGGAATTTAAGCTTCGAAATTCCACGATTATTTTCCCGTGAAAATTGTTAATTCCATGAGATAAGAATCCAAACGAGAGAAACAGTCCTAAAAAATTAGGAATTCCTTATTTTTGATTAAATTCTCGGGAATTCACTCGCATCCAAACACACCGTGAGAGTATTTTAACGAGTATTTCGGTTTGAGAATTTATTTACAATTTATACTTGATAATTATAGATTTGAGAATACTTTGACGTGTGAGACACGTCATTGAGTTTTATTTTATTTTCTTATAATAATTTCCAAGTACGGTTGAAAACCATACTCGTGACTGCATTTGCACGATCTTGGGGAAGCTTTATGGATTTAAGTGTTTTTGTATGTTTTTAGTCACCATAATAGGGTCGTCCTTATTCATTTCTTGCTAGCCTTTATATGTGGTCCTCATCATAGGTAAATCGAACACTTAGCGTGAGACGTCACTAGAGAGCCTGGGAGGCTCCTCTTACATGATTATATTTTTTCCCCTTGTTTTACTTCTCTTTTATGTACTTGAGTAACCAGTGGGGCTGGTTCCTCTTTTTGTAAGAGATTTCTGGTCGACGTTAAGCTAAATGATTGAGAAAGTTGCATGCATTACAATTTTTTACAATTAAAAATTGGGAAAGTATTTAAATTACGTTTTTGTTAAATTATCCTTTTTATTTTTGTCCACTCACTCTAACATTTTTCAATTACTTTCCCCTGGGCCCTTCGGTTTCAAATGCCCAGATTGCAGGTTAGCTTAAAAGAGGTTGGACGTACAAGAAATTGAGACATAGTCAATAACACCGTTTTTGCTTGCTCTCTTATCTATGTCTTTTCTTCCTTATTAGATTGTTTTGATAACCCAGTTAGTAAATTATTAAATGTTATTGTTGTTTTGGGTTGTGGGATTTGAGTATCATGGGGAGCACGGAGGCTCTAAGTTTTGATGTTGGGTTGTGATTTTATAAGTGTTTGCAAATATTGATTAAGAAGGGTTGTCTATTTTCAAGAGAGATTATGCTGAATTTTCACAAGATTTACTTCGGATTTCAGAATGAAATTTGAGATGGGTCCTGACTAACAATCCGAAAGCGGACATCATCTTGAGCCTTTGAATAAGAAGGCAAGAAATCACTCTGTAGACATATAAAATTTAACGATAATAATAGTCGTTGAATAATCGAAGCAAATACGTGGCTCGTGAGTCAACAAAATTGGAAAGCAGTCGGAAATAACACGTGGCAACGTGGAAATGGTCGGCCGACAACAAAACCTTAAATCCCAATTGAAATCAATTATCAAGTGTCGATTAATAATCAGATATCAGTTAAATTAAATTAATCAGACATCCCCAAAAATAATTGGTGATGGTTCGCCAGCGGTCAAGCGAGCTAGAGAGTAGAGTTCGCAGGGCGAACGAGACTTCGCGAGGCGAACGAGACTTCGCGAAGGCAAACTAGACTTCGCGAAGGCAAACTAGACTTCGCGAGGCGAACAAGAGTTCGCCAGGCGAACAAGACTTCGCCAGGCGAACAAGACTTCGCAAGATGAATAAGACTTTGCCAGGCGAACAAGACTTCGCTAGGCGAACAAGACTTCGTCAGGCGAACAAGACTTCGCCAGGCGAACAAGACATGGCAAGGCCAACAAGACTTGGCGAGGCGAATAAGACTTCGCGAGGCGAACAATACTTCGCGAGGCGAGATGACTCCGCGCGCATGTACATGAAGGCGAGATGGCTCCGCGCGCGTAGATTGACATAAAGGCAAGGCGAGATGGCCCCGCGTAGGGAAACTCGCAAAGTAGCTAGACGACAGAGTTCGCATGCATGCGGGGATGTACGTCCAAGATAAGTAGTCCGCGAAGTAGGATTAGAAATCACCGCTTGCTTGGAAATCAAGCTTCCTCGCGGGATACCTTCCATATCCGCGAGATAGCTCGCCCCTTACTAAGGATCTTGCTCAGAACAGGACATTCAATCCAAAGCGATCTGGGCATATCTAAATCTCAAGATTTGATTGATTTGATTATGCTAAAATCGGCAAGTAAATCAGTCAAGATTCATTGATTCGATTAAGGAAATATTATTGATTCAGAATCTTCATTACATGCCTTAAGTGGAGGCATTTAACACTATAAATACCCCCTCTCATACCGAGAGGAGGGGGGCATAAACAAGGCAGTGAACTAGAGAGAGAGAAATCCCTCCGCGAGCTCATAAGTCTCCCTAAAATCTTTGAAGAACTATCAAGCTCCCCGAATAGCCAGTTCTTCACTAGACCCTTGAAGAACTATCAAGCTCCCCAAATAGCCAGTTCTTCACTAGATCTTTGAAGAACTATCAAGCTCCCCAAATAGCGAGTTCTTCACTAAACCCAAATCCAAATCCCAAATACTCGTTAGGTGATCGATCCGCGTAACCCTCAAGAACAAGTGCTTGTCACCCTTGAGTTAAACCTATATTCGGAGATAGAATCAAAGGAATTCACAAAGATTGTAACCCGTATTCGCATTGATTAAATTAAATTATTCTTTGTATACGTGTTGTTCTGTTATTTGTTGCAGATATTTTCGTGTTTACAAAAGTGGCACGCCCAGTGGGACAACTTTGCCTCTCATCTCCTTCTCTGCAAGAAAGTTCAAATCTGTTCGAAGGGATGGCCTCCAAGAGCACCCAAGCCATCTCGACGAAGAAATCTAAACCAACGACCTCGAGGTCAAGCAGCGAGCCCTCTGGTCATGTCACCCGTAGCATGGCGAGGAATCACCCATAACATTCGTGGCTTTGCCTTCCAAGCCTCGCGAACCAGTCATCACATTGGCGAACCTCGCGGAAAACAAGCGTGCCTCGCGAAGTGAAGAGAAGGAAACTCCAAACAAATCAAGGGAGCGATCATTCTCACCTGCCATAGATGATGATACAAGCACGACTTCATACAATGGGAGTCCAAATGGTGATGAAGACAACACGTATGGCATGCCAGCAGATTATTCATCACAACCTATCCCCATGCAAGTCATGGTGACAGGCACATCCACCATTGAAGAGCAAATAGCCAATCTGATGGGAGCGGTGGAGAAGCTCACCAAAACGGTGGAAGAAAAAGACATGCAGATCGCCGAGCTCTGCAGCAGGCTTGAAAGTCAAGATGAAGAAAAGAAGCACAAAGTAGGCGAGAGGTCCAAGAACGATGACAAAGGCGATGATGGCTCGCTTGGATCTATGTCCTTTCAGCAGTTACAAGACATCATCACCAACTCCATCAGAGCTCAATATGGAGGTCCTTCTCGTGATTCTCTCACCTACTCCAAACCCTACACCAAAAGAATCAATGGTCTAAGGATGCCGTTGGGATACCAGCCGCCAAAGTTCCAGCAATTTGAAGGGAAGGGCAATCCAAAGCAACATGTTGCTCACTTTATTGAAACCTGCAATAACGCTGGGACATAATGTGACCACCATGTCAAGCAATTCGTTCGCTCATTGAAAGGCAATTCCTTTGAGTGGTACACGGACTTAGAGCCCGAGTCCATCGACAGTTGGGACCAAATGGAACGTGAATTCTTAAACCGCTTCTACAGTACAAGGCGAACTGTGGGCATGATGGAACTCACCAACACAAAACAATGGAGAGACGAACCAGCTATCGACTTCATGAACAGGTGGCGCTCGCTCAGCCTCGATTGTAAAGACCGTTTGTCGGAGACGTCCGCAGTGGAAATGTGTATCCAAGGCATGCATTTCGATTTGTTGTACATTCTCCAAGGCATCAAGCCTCGAACCTTTGAAGAACTGGCTACGCGAGCGCATGATATGGAGTTGAGCATAGCTAGCCACAAGGGTAAGAATGAGTTTGTCAATGATCAACGAAAAGATAAAGCTTTCAGCAGCAAAGTTGACAAGGTCGTGAAAAGATCTACAAAGGAGTCGATGACTGTAAGTGTTGCTCCAGTCAAAATCTCCACACGAGACAAAAAGGAGGTTAAGAGAGTATAACCGACTCAAGCCTACGGGAGGAAGAAGCATTCATTGACTGAGTGGGAGCAAAAGAGTTATCCATTCCCAGATTCCGACGTGGCAGGCATGTTGGAAGATGTGCTTGAGAACAAGGTGATAGAACTTCCAGAGTGCAAACGTTCAGAAGAAATGCATCAGGTCAATGATCCGAAGTATTGCAAGTTTCATCGCCTCGTCAGCCACCCAGTTGAGAAGTGCTTTGTTTTGAAGGATTTGATCATGAAACTTGCCAAACAAGGAAGAATCAAGTTGGATGTCGACGAGGTTGCTGCTGTCAATTGCACTACCATTTCGTTTGGGTCTTTTGAGCCAGTTCAAGTACCTTCCATGCCAGTAAAAGTGTCATGTCATTTCTCGAAAGAGGCTAGCAATGATAAAAAGTTAGAAGAAGTGAAGCCAATCCGACAAATAAACCTCGCTCCTAAAGCTGCTCCATCCAACAATGGTGAAGGATGGGTACTTGTAACTGTTTACGCCTAGATTAATATTTTACTGGACAGTAAATGTCTATGTAAATATTAATTATTTCTTGGACCATGTCATACCGGCGAGATGGAGTTTCTCCAAGTTTACAAGTGATAGCTCGCCAGTGAGACCACGCGAGCCAAGTTAGACTTCGCGCGGAACGAACTGCATGAGAACTTGACTTCACTTAGCCTTCGCGCGGAATTACTATTTGCCAGTCCGCGTAGGCGAGGCTAGATGGACTCTCCGCATAGGCGAGGAGGAAATGCACTTCGCGAGGCGAGGCGAGATGGACTCTCCACATAGGCGAGGAGGAAATGCACTTCGCGAGGCGAGGCGAGGCGAGATTGCCAGTCCGCATAGGCGAGGCGAGATTGACTCTCCGCATAGGCGAAGCGAGGCGAGCTGGCGAACTGCCTCGCGTAGAATACGTCGCGAGGAAGCGACATGCGGACTCCGCGCGCATCGCGACAAACGTTGAAGACTTTTACAAGTCTCTGACATGCTTCGGGCCAACCCCTGTGGCCCATTAAATATAAAAAGCCCTCTTAAGGCTCGCGAGCTGCAATAGCCCGCGAAATGGAAATGAGCTACAGAAGCAAGCGAGATAACACCTTGCAGCAGCCCGCGAGATGGGGATACTCCTAATTCCAGTTCGCATGGGATTCTACAGTTGGCAGCGCGGAATGAAGTGTGCGAACTGGGCAAGTGTCACCAGATGGTTGGTTCGCATGAACGAAGCAGTGTCCTTGTGAATTAGTGTTTCAGAGTCCGACCTGGATTCTAATCACTTTGCTTCTGCCGAACCACTATATAAGGGGGCTCGAACCCTAACAGAAACGCTCTCTCAAATCAATACAAACAACAAACACAACACAACTGAAACCCAGTTACCCTTCGAGCCTTCCTCGAAACCCTAACCCATTGGCGCCGCCGCCTAGGTCTTTCCCCAGAGCTCTCCGGACTCTGCATCCCCTTCAGCTTCTCTCTGAACTCCCTGTAACTGCTCTACTCGCGCCACCGTGAGTATCGATTCGCTTGTGCTCCTAAATCCTCCTCTGAGGTGGCACCTGTAACCCCCCTTTGCCTGATCAAGAAGTCAAGCGCACCCCCTACAACCGCTTTCCTCGTCCGCGAGGTGGCACGCCCGCAACACTCATCCTCCCTCTTTGTCTGCTAGTTACCTCTGCCCCGCGCGCTGAGGATCGTGGCCAAAACATTGGCACGCCCAGTAGGACAGGGAGTACAAGCGAATACATCATTGGGAAACCGGAGGAAGCGCCGTACCGAAAGCCCCAGCTTTCTTGTCTCAAGCATAGATCGCTACGGTACAAGCCCCATAATAGTGCGGCTTGCCGATCCCTCACTCAAGAGCAGGTTCTTGCTCAGTTTGGTAATCCGGATTACAGTGAGACCGCCATGGTAGGCTCTCAGCCGACCCGAGATACAGACTCTGCTCCATCCATGGAGCAAGTCGTCCAGATGTTCGCACAACTCACGGGGCACATCCAGGGTTTGACAACCCAAAGCTCTGCCACTCAACAAAGCCTCACCGACCTTGCTGGTAAGGTCGACGGCCTTGCTGAACAAGTAAAAAGGGACAAAACCCTTTGGGAAGCAGACCAACACAACCTTACCGTACTCACTGAAGACTTCAACCAGTTTGTCAGCGAAATAAGGGAAACCAAGGGCTTGGTCGAAGGAAGCCTTCAACAGATCCGCTCGGATCTGGATCAGAACACGGAGACCGTCAAGCAAGGCGCGGAGATCGTGAAGCAACATGCAGAGGTCCTGTCGCTCACTCGCGCGACAGTAGACGAGCAGACTCGCCGCTTGGACGAGCACGACACCAAGCTGCATGACCAGCAGAATGCTTCCTTCTTTGGAAGTAAGAACAATCTAGAAAAGCTAGACGAGTTCAACGACAAACATGACCGGCTGAACCTACGGTCCTTGAAGTTGAGGAATGGATGAGGTCGCAGGCACCAAAAACCCCTACTCTAAACCCTACCGGCCCAAGCGCAAGCGAGGGGACAACCAAGTATATTCCTCCCAATGAACGCACCAGGGGAAACCCTAAGGTCGGGACTCCGAAGTCCCCGCAGTTTGTGCCAGGGGCAGGAACGTCAAAGAGCCCGCTCCCGCATGGCTCGTTTGCCTCCCCCAGGGGGCTGAATAGTTCTCTACGTCAAGGAACCGGGACACCAAATGACCCGCTTCTCGTTCATTCCAGCCTTACTCCCAAGAACGGCGGACAGGTCGTCAGTTTCTCTGCATGGCCAAACCATAGGGAAGGGGCAGAGTCCGTGCCCGTGACCACAACCGACTGGCGCCAGCTTATGTCCTCCATTGTCAAGGAGCAAACCGGACACGGTGATGCTAACTTGCAGTATCGCGACCCCTATCCAGATAGCGTGGCGCAATACCCCTTCCCGCATGGGTTTAAGAACGTAGTGTTCACTACCTTCTCTGGCGAAACAAGGGAGGACGCAGCAACCCACATGGCCCGCTTCAAAGTCCAGTGCGGCCAGTACGGGAACAATGACATCCTCAAGCTCAAGCTCTTCGGGACCTCTTTGTCCGGAGCTGCATTTACTTGGTACTCCAGGTTGAAGCCGGGATCCATTGCGGACTGGCCTACCATGGAGAAGCTGTTCCGGGAGACTTACGGTACCATTGAGCAGGAGGTCGACCTTGACTCCCTCACTCAGATGAGTCAGCAAAGCATGGAGTCAGGAGTCTCCTTCCTCCAGCGGTTCAAGATCCAACAGGCCAAGTGCGACTTTCTCCTACCCGAACAGGAAGCCATTAAGTTGGCTGTCCGTGGTCTCGAACACCGCCAGCGGTTGAAGCACCATGGGGAACGCTTCATGTCTATGGGCGACCTCATCAACAAGGTCGGCAGCTATGAAATAATCCTCAACGAGATGGACGAAAAGGCGAATGCCTCCAAAGGGACGTACATACCGGGGAGGAACAGGATAGTCGGGGCGTTAAACCTCCAACCCTCCACGTTCGACCCTTACTACCAAAGGCAGGAGGAGAATGAGGCCGCGCAGGGGTATGTTGACGACGTCGGAGCAGTCGAACTGACCGGGAAGCCTCTGGCTCACAAACTGAAGAATCTCAAGATGACCCGCGAGCCAATCACCATTCAGTCCTTTGCATGGACTAAGCCCGAGTACGAGTCTTACACGTATGATGCGAAAAACGCCCATCTTGTCTTTAATGACTTGATTGAGGCGAGCTACGTGCGCTTGGACCATAAGATCCCGTCCAAAGAAGAGCTAAAGGACAAGAAGTATTGCAGTTTCCACAATGCTTACAATCACGACACCAAGGACTGTGTCAAACTCCGCGACCAACTGCAGACTTGGTTGAATTCGAGCGCCCTCAAAAAATGAAGACGCCGGGAAGCACAGCTTCTCTGGTGGACGTGGATCCTTTCCCCGCCATGGTTGGTATGGTCGAGGTGAATTGGGCCGATCAGCCAAGGGAGAAAAGCCGGCACCGCGCACCAAAGCCAGGCGAGCGGTGAATTACCTTAGACCTAGCCGAGCGTCCAGAGGATGATAGTCTGCGCTGGGTGCTTAAGCGAGACCGAGAGGATGGTAATGATGACACACGTTAGCCATCTCGCCGGTACACTTACAACGTCAACCTCGCGCACGAGGTCCTAGACGATCTTATTGAAGACGGACTCGTCACTGTGTCGAGGGCCTTGCCCTATGTTGAATACAAGGAGGGCCGCGTCCACTGCAAGCTCCATGACAGTTGGGGACACAGAACTCGCGACTGTTACCAGCTCCGCGAGCAAGTCCAGGACTGGTTAGACCTCAAGTATATTCGCTTCGAGGACAAAGGCGGCTTCATGATCACAGTTGCTGACATCGCCTGGCCTCGCGTCGGCCAGCGCGCGAAAACTTTGGACTTATCTCCAAACGCGGGCCAACGCGACCCGCCAGGTCAAAACAGTAAGAGGCCGGTGAATGACTACACCGTTCTGGCGAACCAAGATGGGAACCACTACCCGGCAAGGGAGGTAGCCGCCAGACCACAGCCCGATCGCCTTTCAAGAAAGGATAAAGGAAAAGCTACCATGCGGGACGATATACCATCTCCAGCTGACAACTATCAACCCATGAGTCCCAGGACTCGCGCGGAGCTGGAACAGAGGATCAAGCGCCTCGAAACCTTCGTTCAATCACACTGGACTAAAGATGTACCTTCCTCTCCAGCTTCAAGCGAGATGGACATCTCCGATTCAGGCAGCGAACGCCAAGATAGCGAGGCTTCAAGCCCCAGGCGAAGTGTCTTGACTAACCCCTATATTCCTCCGACATCCAAATCAGCGATCAAGGAAGGGATTTGGTACACACAGCAAGGGGGAAAGCCGGTTACCATTAGCAGATCCAAGAAGCGGAAGCTGCAAAAGAAGTATGGCAGCATACTGCGTGCCTTGCGAGCGGCCGATGATGACATCATCCGACCCTCGCAGCTCGCGCAGACACCCGAGAGAATGTGGAGAGAAGTTGAGGGCTTGCGCGCTCTACTCTAAAGGCCACCTGTCACGCCTCCACGTGTCTGTGCGCAGGCAGCAGACGACCTCGCTCCAAAGGCGAATGTCTTCTATCGCCTCACCGTGCCACCAAGACAGGATCCGCGCCCCGCGAGGTACATATCATCGCCGGAACCGGCAAGGAGGAGGGAGCCACAGTTCTCCCGGCACAAGCCTTCATCGGAACCTGAGAGAAGAAGGGATGTTTTACCTCCTCCAAGGCGCAAGCAGTCGCCGGAAGCCGAACGACGAAGAGACCCGCCACCTCCACCAAGGCGAAGGCAGTCGCCAGAGGCTGAGAGAAGACGAGAACCGTCTTCCCCAGCGAAGCGAAGACTGTTCGCCGCATCAAGGCCAGAGCCAAGGCGCGAGCTGCTTCGGTCATCACATCCTCAGAAGCCTATTCGCTAGGAACCTGAGGCTAAAAAAGAGCTATCACGACCGGTTCCGCCCCAACCTCAACCCACACAGGAGCCTCAGGTCTCGGTCCTTCCTCCACCTAGGGCAGAGGACAATGCCAGAGCCCCACTAGCCGCGGATAAGCTTTCAGCCGAGAACAAACAGCCTTCGACCAAACTCGTGTGGCGACCACGGCAGCCAGAGGGTAACGTCTCGCCAAGGGTCGAAAGTAGCACCTCCAGCCCTAACCTTGCGGAGCTCATTGCCCAATGCTTCCACGAAAATTCACTGAACGAGGAGACTCATTCCGAGCCTCGAATCGACTTGGGCGACGACCAAGCAGAAGGGCAGGGTGAATCATTCACCTGCAATATGCTCGAGGTCTCTGCATGGCCAGAACATGAAGAAGTCAACCCGGCGGAGAGCGCATTTGCTGTGCTCGAAGGAGACAATGGACCCGTTGAGACTCCACTAATCCCCGTCCACGAACAATTTTCTTTTCAGGTCGGAATGGTTTTCTTCATATCTGAGAGATACGCTCTCCCGCCAAATACAACATGCTACGCGGCGGATATTCCAGACAATAGCGAGAATGTCTGCGACATATCGCCCCCTTGCAGCAGCGAGATGGGTCCAGTCCTGGCGGAACCTGTGAACGCTCCACCAGTGGAAGCTATGAGCAGCGTCACACGCATGCCGACTCTGACCTTCTCCACTCCGCCTCTGGATATGGCCACTCACATGAGGCCATTATATATCACGGCTGAAGTTGAAGGGATCATGATAAACAAAATCATGGTCGACACGGGGGCGGCAGTGAATGTCGTCACCACCCGCACTATGGGACTCCTTGGTATCCCACGCTCGATGATCCAAACTACGTCCTTGACAGTCAAGAACTTCACCGGACAAGTCTCCAGGACTCTAGGTTTGTTGTTCTTACGGGTCAAGGTGGGACCGGCTTCAAGGGTCTACACATTCTTCGTCGCCGAGTGTGCTTCCTCCTACAGCATGATCCTAGGCCGCGACTGGATACATAGAAGTTTCTGTGTGCCTTCCTCCATGCACCAAGAACTCTTGATTTGGGATACAGAGAAACGCGAGACGGTCTTCATCCAAGCGGACCCGCGTCCCTTCTCCATTTCCGCCAACTTCAATGATGCCCGCTACTACAATACTGATTTGGGTCCATTGGATGTCCAAGGCGTTGATTCTAAAGGCCGCCCATATGGGGTTACTGCCTCCAACTTAACACGATGGGGACTCACTCAGGCGAGGGACGACTTACAACGTCCTCACACCATTACGGACCCCCTCCAACCGTCTTATGATTAGTACATCCTCAGAAGAAGCACGCGAGGCTGGCGAGTCCTTGTGTGAAAGACTGCTCTCATATTGGGCGGAACACGAAGCCTATGACAGAGTCGCCACTATGGAGTACGTAGACGAGATAGTGGACTATACCGATGCCGAGGAGGAAGTTATTCAGTTAGCTCCCGCTGCCTGGGACGACACACCGCCTCAAGTCCGCGATCCCACCTTACAAGTCGACGTGGGAACTGCAGAGAAACCCTTATTACTTTCCATCAGTGCCAAGTTGGCGGGACAAGAAAAGGAAGACCTTCTCGCCTTACTACATGAATATAGGGATTGTTTCGCCCCGCAGTACGAGGACATGCCTGGCCTCTCCCCGGATTTAGTTTCTCACCGTCTGCCTACTCACCCCGACAAACGTCCAGTTCGCCAAGACGACAGATTCATGCGAACTGAGACCCAGATCTTGGTCAAAGAAGAGATTGAGAACATGCACCGATCAGGTATCATTCGCGTGGCCAAATACAATGAGTGGCTGTCCAACATCGTTCCAGTCCGCAAGAAGAACGGCAAAACGCGCGTCTGTGTTGACTACCGTGACCTCAACAATGCAACGCCTAAAGATATATATCTCATGCCTGTTGCTGACCTCCTCATTGGCGCGGCCGCAGGGCATGAAGTACTCTCCTTTATGGATGGAACCGCTGGGTACCATCAGATCCCTGTCGCTGAAGAAGATCGCCACAAGACTGCTTTCCGCTGCCCAGGGTTCGCGGGCGCGTTCGAGTATGTTGTCATGCCATTCGGCCTCAAGAACGCAGGGGCAACTTATCAACGCGCCATGAACCTTATCTTTCACGACATCTTAGGCAAGTTGATCAAAGTCTACATCGACGACGTCGTGGTTAAAACCAAGACGCGGGCGACACACGTTGAAGACCTTCGGTTTTCACGCGGATGCGGAAACACCACCTGAAGATGAACCCCGCCAAATGTGTTTTCTTCGCGGAGGCAGGCGACTTCCTTGGTTTTCTCATCCATCAAAGAGGTATCGAGATCCCCAAAGACAAGGCGCAGGCGGTAATCAACGCCTCACCTCCTACAACCAAAAAGGAGCTCCAACAATTGATCGGGCGCATCAATCTCCTCCGCCGTTTCATTTCAAACGCGGCAGGGAAGGTTCAGCCTTCTTCGCCTCTTCTAAAGCTCCACGGGGCAACCGAGTTCATTTGGGAGCCACAACACCAGGAGGCCCTCGATCGTATTAAGGATTATCTTGCAACTCCACCTGTTTTGGTTCTCCCTCGCCCGGGCGTTCCGCTTAAGCTCTACACCGCCGCTGCTGACTTGTCCATTGGCGGACTCTTGGCACAAGACGATGAGAATGGGGTGGAACACGCCGTTTACTATCTTAGCAGGGTGTTGACCGATTGCGAGACGCGCTACTCCCCAATGGAAAAGTTGTGTCTCGCCCTTTTCTTTGCAGGTTGCAAGCTCCGCCACTACATGTTAGTCTTTACCACGGTGGTGATCGCTCAGTCCGACCTAGTCAAATATATGCTTTCCCGCCCTATCCTACGCGGACGCATAGGTAAATGGATATTGGCCTTGTCTAAATTCTCTTTGCAATATGTTCCGCAGAAGGCAGTTAAAGGACAGGCCATAGCAGATTTCCTCGCGTATCACCCGCCCACTGAGCTGACAGCATTCCGCGAGTTGGAAGTCGTTGCAGTCTCCCCTTCTCCATGGACTCTCTACTTCGACGGCTCACGCACTGAACTCGCTGCCGGTGCTGGGATCGCCATCGAGAACCCTGCAGGAGACCGTTTTTCTTATTCTTTCCAGCTGGTCTTTAAATGTACCAATAATCAGGCGGAATACAAGGCGCTCATTATCGGACTGGAAATCTTGCTGGACTTAGGAGTCCGCGAGGTTCAAGTCTTTGGCGACTCCTTACTGGTCGTCAACCAACTTGTGGCGAAGTTCAAATGTTTATGCTCGTCCATTGAACCTTACTTGTGAAAAGCTTTCGATGTCTTGGACCGCTTCGACGATGTTCACATTGAACACATCCCACGCGAATTCAACTTCGCGGCGAACGAGCTCGCGCAGATCGCATCCGGTCTTAGCCTGCGCGATGGAGTGCGCGAACGACTCCTCAAAGTCGAGCGACGTACACTTCCTTCTTTTCTTGCTAGGGGGCAATATGACACAGAACCTCTCCACGTCGCCGCCTTAGATCCTATTGATGATGATTGGCGGCTACCGTTTATTGCCTACCTCGAACACCCTCATGACGCCACCCATTCTAGGCAAATGCGGTTTCTCGCCCTCAACTTTGTGCTTCGCAATGGTGAGCTTCGTTGGCGCGGCGAGGACGGTAACGACTTCCGCTGCGTGTATGGCAATGAGGCTAAGCGGCTTATGTGTGAGGTGCATTCCGGTGTTTGTGGTTCGCATCAGGTTGGACCCAAGATGCGTTGGTTAATCCGCCGCCACGGTTACTACTGGCCTACTATTCTCAAAGATTGTATTACTTTTGCCAAAGGATGCCAGGATTGCCAGGCTCACGGACCAGTGCAACGCATTCCAAACATTTCGTTATGGCCGATCATCAAACCCTCGCCATGTCGAGGTTGGGCGATAGACTTCATCGGTCTCATTCACCCCCATTCCTCCGAGCAGCACAAGTTCCTTATCGTGGCCACCGATTTCTTTACCAAGTGGTTGAGGCTGAGCCACTCAAGGTTGCTTCCGCGACCTCGGTCCGTAACTTTATTTTCAGCAACATTATCTCCCGCTTTGGTATTCCAGAATGCATCGTGACGGACCGGGGGGCAGCTTTCATGGCGGATTCTGTAGTCACTTTCCTCACTGGTTATGGCGTCAAACTCCTGCATTCAACCCCTTATTATGCCCAGTCCAATGGTCAGGCGGAGGCGAGCAACAAAGTTATCCTCAGCATCCTGCGCAAGATGCTCGAGTTAAACCCCCGCGTTTGGCATCTAGAACTTCACCATACTCTGTGGGCCTACCGTACCTCCAAGCGCGGTCCAACAGATACCACCCCTTATGCTCTCATGTTTGGCCATGATGCCGTCCTCTCCCTGGAGGTTCACGTCGCCTCGCTTCGTGTCCAGGAACAACACCAGTTGCTTGGTGACGACTACGTCCAGGCAATGTGGCAGGAGCTTGAAGACCTTGACGAACATTGCATCACTGCTTTCAACAATCTCATCCTCGAGAAGCAGCGTGTTACGCGGTCCTATGATAAAGTCACTCAAGGTCGGAGCTATGCCGAAGGCCAAACGGTATGGCGTGCTGTGCTCCCCCTTGGGGAGAAAATCGACGGCCGTGGGAAATGGTCCGCGCGGTGGGAGGGACCCTTTATTATTCATCGCATATTACCTAAGGGGGCATACCATTTGCGTGACCTCGACGGTTCGCTCCATCCTAACTCTATCAATGGTCGTTTCTTAAAACGCCACATCGCTAGTGTTTGGGAGCGCGCAGACCCTCCTCCCCCCCTCTGATCCCGCGACCACTGTCATTAGTGTAACGCGCCGTCGCGCTTACGCTCCATCACCTCACACTAGGGGGCAACACCAGGAAGAAGCATGCAATTAGTTTTTAAAACGTGCGTGGTCTAACTAACAGACCAGTACAAGATTGGGGCCTATTCCAGAGGCCCTAAATATTTAGAAAATTTTAAATTCAAGTGTTTCTCAGTTATCAGTTTCTCCTTTTGTAAACGTGCGTGGTTTTACTAACAGACCAGTACAAGATTGGGGCCTATTCCAGAGGCCCTAAATAAAAAACAACTTCATTCAAGTATTTCTCCGTTCGCCGACTCCTTTGTTTGCTTCTCATTGGTTCGCACTGGGGGGCAGCGAAGTATATACTGGGGTGCAGCGAAGGACATGGCCTCTTAAAATTTTTCAGCTTTATACTGGTTCGCACTAGGGGGCAGCAATGTACTTGGCCTTTGTCATTTCTTGTTTATCACCAAGTTGATTCGCCATTGCTAAGATTTTGGAATCTAGTCAAGTCAAACGTCTGCTCAAGATACAACCATGCGAGCTACATTCGTTCGCGGTATATGCAATGTACTATGTCTTCTAAGTGGAGCAGGCGAATGCGGACTAAGAGCACACGAATGCAAAAGTGGAGCAGGCGAATGCAGGCATTTTCAAGTTCAAGTCCAAATTGCCTAGGCGAGCCGTGCAGCAGTTCGCTACGATACCTTACTGGGTGCTTGAGTTTCAAGGCCTATTCACAGGTTTGTTTCTTCACACTCCTTTTATGTATGACCCGAGCCAATACTATTGGCTTTGGAGCAACATGAACATAAACCTCTTCAGTCATTCTCGACATTTCATAACTTCGAGGCTAGGGGGCAATGTTTACGCCTAGATTAATATTTTACTGGACAGTAAATGTCTATGTAAATATTAATTATTTCTTGGACCATGTCATACCGGCGAGATGGAGTTTCTCCAAGTTTACAAGTGATAGCTCGCCAGTGAGACCACGCGAGCTAAGTTAGACTTCGCGCGGAACGAACTGCATGAGAACTTGACTTCACTTAGCCTTCGCGCGGAATTACTATTTGCCAGTCCGTGTTGGCGAGGCGAGATGGACTCTCCGCATAGGCGAGGAGGAAATGCACTTTGCGAGGCGAGGCGAGATGGACTCTCCGCATAGGCGAGGAGGAAATGCACTTCGCGAGGCGAGGCGAGGCGAGATTGCCAGTCCGCATAGGCGAGGCGAGATTGACTCTCCGCATAGGCGAAGCGAGGCGAGCTGGCGAACTGCCTCGCATAGAATACGTCGCGAGGAAGCGACATGCGGACTCCGCGCGCACCGCGACAAACGTTGAAGACTTTTACAAGTCTCTGACATGCTTCGGGCCAACCCCTGTGGCCCATTAAATATAAAAAGCCCTCTTAAGGCTCGCGAGCTACAATAGCCCGCGAAATGGAAATGAGCTACAGAAGCACGCGAGATAACACCTTGCAGCAGCCCGCGAGATGGGGATACTCCTAATTCCAGTTCGCATGGGATTCTACAGTTGGCAGCGCGGAATGAAGTGTGCGAACTGGGCAGGTGTCACCAGATGGTTGGTTCGCATGAACGAAGCAGTGTCCTTGTGAATTAGTGTTTCAGAGTCCGACTTGGATTCTAATCACTTTGCTTCTGCCGAACCACTATATAAGGGGGCTCGAACCCTAACAGAAACGCTCTCTCAAATCAATACAAACAACAAACACAACACAACTGAAACCCAGTTACCCTTCGAGCCTTCCTCGAAACCCTAACCCATTGGCGCCGCCGCCTAGGTCTTTCCCCAGAGCTCTTCGGACTCTGCATCCCCTTCAGCTTCTCTCTGAACTCCCTGTAACTGCTCTGATCGCGCCACCGTGAGTATCGATTCGCTTGTGCTCGTAAATCCTCCTCTGAGGTGGCACCTGTAACCCCCCTTTGCTTGATCAAGAAGTCAAGCGCACCCCCTACAACCGCTTTCCTCGTCCGCGAGGTGGCACGCCCGCAACACTCATCCTCCCTCTTTGTCTGCTAGTTACCTCTGCCCCGCGCGCTGAGGATCGTGGCCAAAACAGTAACTCGACGAAAAGAGCGCAAAGGTGTGTTGCCAAGTCCACCACTCTCGCAGCCAAATCATAAACAACCCCATAGGAGTCGTCAATGCCTCGCGAGGAATGAGACAAGGTGTATAAAGGAGAAATTCGCTCCTTGCGTGCAAAAGTCCCTCAATCAAAATCCGCCAACGAAGTGCATGCCCAAGGCGCGAACGAGTCTGAGAGCTAGCTCAATGACAACAAGCTTTGAAGGTGATTCCAAAGATGTTGAGAAGGTTGAAGAAACTGAAGTGCTGAGACAATTGGAAGACTTACCTCTAAAATTTAGCCTCTCCAATCTGTCACGGCTTTCCAAATCGGCGAGATGTGCATTAATCCAGTTGTTGCTTGATGAGGGCCAGCATTCTTCAAACATCAATGAGTGTGCAGCATGCGTAGCATTTTGTGACGCCATTCATTTCACGGATGAATATTTACAATTGGGTTCAAAGCCACACAATCGACCTCTTTTTGTGACAGGTTACATGCGAGAGAAAAAATTAAACCGCATGCTTGTAGATGGAGGGTCTGCTGTAAACATTATGCCAAAATCGACAATGTCTCAACTCGGCATCAATATTGATGAGTTATCTAAAAGTCATCTCATGATCCAGGGTTTTAACCAAGGAGAGCAAAGAGCGATAGACATGATTCGGCTAGACATGGTTATTGGCGAATTGGAGTCACACACTTTGTTCCACGTGATCGATGCAAAGACTTCATACAACATATTGTTGGGGCGACCATGGATTCATGAAAATGATGTCGTACCATCAACTCTGCATCAATGCTTCAAGTTCTACTGCGGAGGCGTGTGATAGGTGATACCAAGCCATTCACCGAAGCTGAGTCATACTTTGTATATTCCAAGTTCTATTTAGATGAGGAATCAGTACTAAAAGTTCTTCCGGCTAAAGTACCCTCAATAGGGAAGGCTACAATGGTGACAAGAAAAGAAGTTGAAGCGAAGGGCAAGGGAAATGAAGAGTCACACAAGTCTCCATCCAAAAATGTGACATCAAACAAGTCCAGTCCAATTGTCCCAATTCTTCGATATGTGCCAAAGTCCAAGCGCAAAGAAGGAGAGTCTCCATTTGAGGGAACAAAGCGGCAAGTGAGTCCTCGGAAGTTGAGTGAAGAGGACATAAAATTATTGAAGGAAGCATCAATATTGCCATTGACAAATTTAAACGACCAAACTCCTACCAAGCAACCATTGAAAGGATTTGTCAAACCAATCCAAGGAAGGGTAGAGCATGGACTTTTACCCGAGAAAAGAACAAATGAAGGGTTTGACCCCAATGCTTACAAATTTTTGGCAAAGGCTGGATTCGACTTTGGTTCGTCGAGTAAAGAGGATAATCAAGTTGTCAGCAAGAAAGCACATGAGCTCAATGTGTCTCAAAAGAAGTTGAGAGAACAGGGAAAAACAAGTGATTCGGTTAAAACGGGTCTTGGTTTTGTCCTAAACAAGCCGATCAAAATCTCAGGCAGAAGGAAAGCAAAGAAGGCAAGCATGCAGTACATAAGCGTCGAAGAAGTAGAAGATGAGATTCCACAAATCCAATATGTTTCTCGCACTTCAGTGTTTGATCGCATCTGCCCAAGTTCTCAAATTGCTTCTACTAAATCAACAGGCAGAGTTTTGGTGTTTGAACGTGTTGAAAAGTCAACAAGTCGAAGCTCCATCTTCAATCGTCTTGACACTGCAACTACACGAACTTCTGTGTTCAAAAGGTTGTCATCGTCAAATGAAGAAAATAAACAAATAAAGCCAACTCCTCGAATGTCGGCACTTGAAAGGATCCAAGCTCCTAAAGAACAACAAGATAGAAAAAGAAAAGAAGTTGGCCAATCGGAAAATAAAGAAATCCAAAGTCTCATCCCATCACGCATGAAAAGACGTTGTGTGCTAGAGGTGAATTCGACTGACCAACTTAAAGTGAGGCAACATACCTTCATACTCACTGGTCAAGATAAAGAAGGTGATGATGCTAGCGGCGATGAGGATGATGTTATTCAATGTGCTTATCACATCACAGTAGCAGAGGTGGAAGCTTATGAAGAGGATGACCATGAAGGCTTCGAATATGAAGTAAAGGCAGCTCCTCCAGAGCTTGAAGATGGGGTGAAATCTACGGTCGATGAACTTAAGAAACTCAATCTGGGGACGGAGGAAGAACCAAGACCGATATTTGTAAGCGCGTCGTTAAGCTCCCAAGAGGAGAAGGAGTACTATGACTTGTTGCTTGAATACAAGGATGTCTTCGCTTGGACCTACACAAAAATGCCAGGTCTTGATCCTAAAGTGGCAGTTCATCGATTAGCTGTTAAACCGGAGGCTCGACCCATCAAACAGCTGACACGAAGTTTTCGAACAGAGGTACAAACTCAAATTAAAGAAGAGGTTGACAAGTTGATCGCTGCAGGCTTCATCAGAGAGGTCCAATACCCCAAGTGGATTGCAAACATTGTCCCAGTTGAAAAGAAAAGTGGACAAATGCGTGTGTGTGTAGACTTTCGTGACTTGAATGATGCATGTCCGAAAGATGACTTCCCTTTGCCTATCATCGAACTCAGTGTGGATGCAACCACAAGTCATGAAGCTTTGTCTTTCATGGATGGATCGTCTGGCTACAACCAAATAAAGATGGCGCCAAAAGACGAGGAGTTAACTGCATTTCGCACTCCTAAAGGCATTTACTATTACAAAGTCATGCCATTTGGATTAAAGAATGCTGGTGCAACATACCAACGTGCCATGCAGAAAATTTTTGGAGACATGCTTTACAAGTACGTTGAATGTTATGTTGATGATTTTGTTGTCAAGTCAAGAAAAAGGAGTGACCACTTGCAAGACTTACGAAAAGTGTTCAAAAGGCTACGCGAGTACCAACTCAAAATGAACCCATTTAAGTGCGCTTTTGGTGTGAGTTCAGGCAAGTTCCTTGGATTCATCGTGAAGCATTGGGGCATTGAAGTAGATTAATCGAAGATTAAGGCCATTCAAGAAATGCCACGAATTTAAAAGAATTGAGAAGGCTCCAAGGAAAACTCGCGTTTATCAGGCGGTTCATCTCAAACCTTGCAGGTCGATGTCAACCTTTTAGTCGACCCATGAAGAAGAATGTGCCTTTCGTGTGGGATGAAGCATGTCACAATGCTTTCGAAAGCATTAAAAAGTACTTGGCTAATGCTCCGGTGTTGGGTGCACCCATTCTTGGGAAACCTCTTATCCCCTACATTGCAGCTCAAGAAAGATCACTTGGAGCACTTCTAGCCCAAGAAAACGAGGAAAGAAGGGAGATGACCTTATACTATTTAAGTCGAACTCTCACAGGAGCAGAATTAAATTATTCTCCAATAGAGAAGACATGTCTCGCTCTCATCTTTTCCATCCAAAAGTTGAGGCATTATATGCAAGCTTACACGGTGCATTTAGTAGCCCGAGCTGACCCAGTCAAGTTTGTCATGTCTAAACCAGTCTTATCAGGACGAATGGCAAAGTGGGCTCTGCTCCTCAATCAACATGACATCGTCTATATACCTGCCAAGGCGGTCAAAGGCCAAGCTGTGGCTGACTTTCTAGCGGATCACCCAATCCCTGCCGATTGGGAAATTTTAGATGACTTGCCAGATGAAGAAGTCTTTCTTGCAGAGGTTCTCCCCACTTGGAAGATGTTCTTTGATGGATCTTCAATAGTAGATGGAGCAGGGGCCGGTGTTGTTTTTGTCACCCCACAAAAGCAAATATTGCCATATGCCTTCACTCTCGGTGAATTGTGTTCCAACAATGTTGCGGAATACCAAGCCCTCATCATGGGGTTGCAAACGGCCTTAGAAATACAAATTGCAAATCTAGAAGTGTACGGGGATTCGAAGTTAGTAATTGATCAACTACTAACTAATTACGAAGTCAGGAAAGAGGATTTGGTTCCTTATTTCCGCTTCGCTACACAACTCTTGAAGGGTTTCGATGTTGTTACACTAGAACATGTGCCAAGGAAAGAAAATCAAATGGCGGACGCCTTGGTCAACCTAGCAGCAACTTTGGCATAATCAAATGATGAAATTGTGGACCTTTCAATTTGCCAACGATGGGTTGTATCAACAGAAATTGTACCATTGTGCGAAAATTCCAATATAGTCTCCGGCTATGTTATTGACGTCGAAGATTGGAGGCATCCTTTGATTGACTACATTGAGCATAACAAATTGCCTGACGATCTAAAACAGCGAACAGATATCAAACAAAGAGCCCCGCGCTTTTTCTACTACAAGGAGACTCTTTATCGACGATCATTTGACGGGTTACTCCTTAGGTGTTTGGGAAAAGAAGAGGCGTCCAAAGCTATGGAAGAGGTTCACTCTGGAATATGTGGAGCTCATCAATCAGGCCCTAAATTACATTTTCAAGTAAGACGAATGGGTTACTACTGGCCCACAATGGTCAAGGATTGCATGGAGTATGCACAGAAATGTCAAGCTTGTCAGTTCCATGCAAACTTTATCTATCAACCACCTGAGCTATTGCATCCTACGATCGCTTCACACCCGTTTGATGTCTGGGGGATAGATGCTGTGGGACCCATAAACCCGAAATCTTCTAGAGGCCACATGTACATTTTGGCAGGCACGGATTCCTTCTCGAAGTGGTCAGAGGCTGTACCACTTAAAGAGATAAAGAAAGAAACCGTTGTAGACTTCATCAAGACATGCATCATCTAGCGATATGGTGTGCCACGTTGCATCATTACAGATAACACCAAGTACTTCTCAAATAGTGCTATGCAAATACTTAGAGAAAAGTATCACTTCAAGCTACACTTTTCGTCGATGTACAATGCACCAGCTAATGGTTTGGCGGAGGCATTTAATAAGACGCTCTGCAACACCTTGAAGAAGACCGTCAACAAGTCACAAAGAGACTGGCATGAGAAGATGGGCGAGGCATTATGGGCATATAGAACGACATATCGAACTACCACAAATGCCACACCTTATTCTCTGGTATATGGTGTTGAAGCCGTCTTGCCATTAGAGAAGCAAATTCCCTCATTGAGGATTGCTTTGCAAGAAGGCCTCACAAATGAAGAAAATATCAAGCTACGACTTCAAGAGTTGGAAGCTTTAGACGAGAAGAGGCTCGATGGGCAACAACATCTAGAATGCTACCAAGCCCGAATGTCGCGCGCCTTCAACAAAGGAGTTCGGCCCCGATCCTTTCAAATTGGCGACTTAGTCCTTGCTGTACGCAGACCCATCATCATGACACACAAGACTGGTCCCAAGTTCAAATCAAAGTGGGATGGCCCTTATGTTGTCAGCGAAGTCTACACCAACGGAGCTTATAAAATCGTGGCTGAAGACGGTTTGAGAATTGGCCCAATCAACGGCAAGTTCTTGAAGAAATACTATGCTTGAAACAAGTAAAGGCTGCTCCTAGCCTGCATGAGCCTAAACTGCACAAGGCACCCAAAAAAAAAATTAAAAAGTTCTAAATCCTCATCCTTGAACTACATGATGACTTGATTCTTTCTTTAGAAAGATACGTAGGCAGCTTGAGAATTATATTCTTGACTTCAGTCACATCAAAAAAAAATCTCTTTTTTATTGCATAATGAATTCTATTGTCAAAATGACTTATTACATACGTAAAAAAAAAAAAGAGAATAAATCATGAGTTACTAAACAATGATGGGCCCTTCATATCCAAGATAGGCCTTTGAAGCTGTTGCGTTGTTTTTCAAAATCATCTCGGAACCTCTTTGCTTCCTCAAGTTCTTCAGCAGTCAACTCTGGAGTCTCCTTGATTTGGATTTTCTGCTTCTCTAAATCGGCAAGTGTTTTATCGTGAAGTAGAAGGCTCACATCTAGAGAGGTTATTTCCTGCTCCAACCTCCGCTGCTTCTCCTTCAAGTTCTCCAAGGACTCAATCACAACTTGACGTTGACCAAGATCAGTTTGACGAAGTTCGATCGACTTTGCGATTTCAGCCTCCATATGAGGCAAACGTTGATCACATGTGCCTGGAGTAGCTTTATGCGTGCATACAAGCCTTGCCGCGTTGTATTGAGTAGAACAAGTCATCAAGCTTTCTACCTTGTCTTTTACTGGCGAATGATCAAACCCATAACACTAAAGTTTGGCCACCATTTCGTCAAGGTCTTTCTTTTTAGAAAGAATGGTTCTTGACGAGTGCTTCGTAATGATGTCTTTAATTTGTTCACAAATTAGAGTGGCGGCTTGCATACGAATTTTTCGAAGCCCCCGATTGGTGTCCATAACATCAACTTCACCACAGGTGACTTCGGAGAATACCATATTGTTTAAAAGCTTCGGAGGATTCACCGAAATGTCTTCACAATTAACTTGTTGCGATACATTTTGTTTGATAATGCATGCATCATCTTCGTGGAGGGAATCGGTCTTCATTGGTTCTGTTGAAAGAGCACGAACCTCTTTCGAGCAAGCTTCGTCTTCAAAAAGTGGGAGTCCTTCTAGCTGAAAACAAGAAGGTAAAGAAAATGAGTTCAGATCATGCATATAATGTCAAAAAAAATGCATGGTGATGGTGGTGAACATACCTCAACATGATTTGGAGTTTGTTGCGAGGGACCAGGAACTTCACTAAGAAAATTGTTATTAAGGAGAAACTCATTGTCGGGATTGAAATAAACGGACCCAAGGTCTGGTTCAATCCTTCGACGCTTGAAGTTCACGTCCCTGGAACTGTTACTACTCCCACTAAGTCTTTTTGCTTGAGTTTTGGTCCCATTCAACTTAAGGTGACTCTGGGCGAGATGATGATCAGATGAGTCCCCATGACCTTCTAAAGCTTGGTGCGGTTCATTCAAAGAGTTTCTATTTGGGGGCAACGCTTTGATAGAAGATGTGTGAGGGTTATTGTCAAGTTCAATCTCGCGGGGAACCACTTCCTGTCGAGAAGGCATCTCGCTAAGAACCACTCTCTGGCAAGACGGCATCTCGCGGGGAATCACTTTTTGGCGGGGCAGTACCACGCGAGCAGCGATCTTGTCTTCCTTCGCTTTTAGAAGCTTGTGCGGCGACCCAACAATAGGCATTGTTGTTGTAGTCATCTTGGGCATGGAACAATATACTTTGGACCACCATTCAACATAATCACGAGTCACCATGTACTCTGTTAGAACGCTCTCAGGCGGCAACGTCACTGTGCTCCCTGTCTCACGTTTAGTAAAGCTTTCCCAATGCCAGTACGTCAAGGATAATGTGCCCGTCCGAATGTCCTTTTGAAGGCTTCCTGGCACATCTTGAACATAGCCGAACTGACGGCTGAAACGGTAAGGACTGTGAGGTTGAACGATTCGCCGGTTGTCTTGCCTAAGAGTAAGAAATCCAGATCGAAGGCAGGTGAGCTAGACAATGTCTGAACGGTTAACATTCTTACGATCAACGATCACTTTGCGTTCTTTAGGGACTATGGCTAAGATGTCCATCCCCGCATTGCCACAGGCGTTGAATAAAGAACGAGCTTGTGCGTCTCCAAAGTGCTTGGCCGAAAATGCCCCTGAAAAGTGAACCATGCGCGGTTTAAAATTGTCAGGAAGAGGTGAATAAAAATTGGTGCCGAAATACTCTGCCAACCACGTATACACATAGTGAAAGGGTAATGTAGCCGAACAGTTCCCTGGGTCTTTGGAAGCGGAAATCTCGTTCAAACCTTGATAAATATTGGCCAACACAGGTATGGCTAGACAAAATTGATAGCCTTGGGACATTTTGCTGGCGACTTTAAACACGCTAGGTCGGATCAAGCCTGTGTCGTCCATAGGAAAGACGAATAGACATAACCAGCATGCGTAAAATGCCGCCAAGTAAGTAGACTCTATGTCTTCGTCATCGACGCCCAAGTCATCAAACGGTGTGGAGTCGTCATCAGTTCGAGCTTGAACCTCACGGACTTCGTCAAACGGGTTATATGTGTTCTGAGGTGCATCTTTCTTGTTCCGTACACTCTTGTATCTCAAACTTCCTTTGTACCAGTACTGGATCCATGATGCGATCTTCACTTTTTGCCCTTTATTGCAAAGCTTGTGGTACGCGAGAAATAAAAATCTGCAACTCTTGGGAATGATTGGTTCACCACCTTTACCCTTGGCTGAAAATTGGATATCCTATAAATTCAAGGAATCTCTACAAGAAAATAGGGAATCCTTGCAAAATTAGGAATCCCTATCAATTCGGGAACATAGACTTCAAAGTTAACCCATTAACATAGACTTCAAGGAGCATCGTAGTCATGCTGTCGTCATGTGCCAGAGGCGCGACTTGAAGTCTATGTTAATGGGTTAACTTTGAAGTCTATGTTCCCAAATTGTTAGGGATTCCTAATTTTGCAAGGATTCCCTATTTTCTTGTAGAGAATCCTTGAATTTATAGGATATCCAATTTTTGTAGGGATTCCTTAATTCGCAAAGATTCCTACGAATTTGATTTGGTAAAGTTTCCAAGTAGTGGGCGGAAACCTTTGATGTATTTCTTTCTTGATTTGCTTGATTCTCCGTACTTTTCCAGTTTCAATGAGGAACAACTGCACTATAAATTAGAGCTTCCGGTTTAACATTCTTCATCACAAAGTTACAACCATCTCGCTGTGAGGTCAGCAGTACACTTCTTTTTTTTTTACTCCTTTTGATTTGATCTCTATGGCGCAGAGTTATATAATTAGCTGACTTTTTTTTAATCTTGTATGTGTAGGTCGCGAGGTATTTCTGAGTTATCCATCTTCAATAACGGCAGAAACTTTACTCGGCGAGGCGTAGCAGAATCTTAAGGCAGCGAGGCGCAGCAGAAGTTTAAGGCAGCGAGGCGCAACATAAGTTTAAGGCAGCGAGGCGCAGTAGAAGTTTAAGGCCGCGAGGCGCACTCCTTTCAACAACTCCTTTCAACAAATCAATTCTGTGTAGACGTACACTACTTCGCATGGCATTTTTCAAGAGTTTCAAGAAAGGCACAATCACTATCTTTGAAGATGCCAACCATGTTCAAAGCGATGGCACCACCTTATATACCTATCCTTCATTGACTGGGTCGTGTGCCCTCAAGTCTCCCTCTTACGATGGTTCAAGTCATATTCCTCGGTGGACTTTCCAACAATCACGTCAGCTGGCCACCTTTCAATCAGCCAAATCCATCAACGAGAAGCGAAGCGCAGATGTATGGATGTTGAAGTCTGCCCATCATGACCATAATGTTCCTCAAACACCGTTCGTGCTTCTTAGCGACCGTACGTGCAATGGTTCAGTGCAATGGAGAGGATTTCCTGCCAACAGAGCCTTCTCCTACACGGAACGTTACTGGGAGTGGTTAGAAGACATCTTAAGC
This sequence comes from Fragaria iinumae, assembly GCA_009720345.1. NCBI lineage: Eukaryota > Viridiplantae > Streptophyta > Magnoliopsida > Rosales > Rosaceae > Fragaria > Fragaria iinumae. Next base: position 32,496,335 of record CM019121.1, on the reverse strand, counting down.
CGAAGTGGGGATCTCATCCACAAAACAGGCCTCTACCGAGCGGTGTTTGCATCGCTCTTCAGCTATGACCGTGTTACACCTGTGATGCGGGCCTTCTGTGAGTATTGGTGCCCTAGCACAAATACTCTTCACACATCATGTGGCGAGATGTCTATTCTTCGATAGATGGAACAACTTTGTCATAGAACCTTCCAGTTATGGGCAAGCCACAAATATATGTCAAGTCCCTCAAAGAAATAGACATCTCGCCACATGATGTGTGAAGAGTATTTGTGCTAGGGCACCAATACTCACAGAAGGCCCGCATCACAGGTGTAACATGGTCATAGCTGAAGAGCGATGCAAACACCGCTCGGTAGAGGCCTGTTTTGTGGATGAGATCCCCACTTCGGCTTAAGATGTCTTCTAACCACTCCCAGTAACGTTCCGTGTAGGAGAAGGCTCCGTTGGCACGAAATCCTCTCCATTGCACTGAACCATTGCGCGTACGGTCGCTAAGAAGCACGAACGGTGTTTGAGAAACATTATGGTCATGATGGGCAGACTTCAACATCCATACATCTGCGCTTCGCTTCTCGCTGATGGATTTGGCTGATTGAAAGGTGGCCAGCTGACGTGATTGTTGGAAAGTCCACCGAGGAATATGACCTGAACTATCGTAAGAGGGAGACTTGAGGGCGCACTGCCCAGTCAATGAAGGATAGGTATATAAGGTGGTGCCATCGCTTTGAACATGGTTGGCGTCTTCAAGGATAGTGATTGTGCCTTTCTTGAAACTCTTGAAAAATGTCATGCGAAGTAGTGTACGTCTACACAGAATTGATTTGTTGAAACGAGTGCGCCTCGCGGCCTTAAACTTCTGCTGCGCCTCGCTGCCTTAAGATTCTGCTACGCCTCGCCGAGTAAAGTTTCTGCCGTTACTGAAGATGGATAACTCAGAAATACCTCGCGACCTACACATACAAGATTAAAAAAAAAGTCAACTAATTATATAACTATGCGCCATAGAGATCAAATCAAAAGGAGTAAAAAAAAAGAGAAGTGTACTGCTGACCTCGCAGCGAGATGGTTGTAACTTTGTGATGAAGAATGTTAAACTGGAAGCTCTAATTTATAGTGCAGTCGTTCCTCATTGAAACTGGAAAAGTACAGAGAATCAAGCAAATCAAGAAAGAAATACATCAAAGGTTTCCGCCCACTACTTGGAAACTTTACCAAATCAAATTCGTAGGAATCTTTGCGAATTAAGGAATCCCAACAAAAATTGGATATCCTATAAATTCAAGGAATCTCTACAAGAAAATAGGAAATCCTTACAAAATTAGTAATCCCTATCAATTCAAGAACATAGACTTCAAAGTTAACCCATTAACATAGACTTCAAGTCGCGCCTCTGGCACATGACGACAGCATGGCTACGACGCTCCTTGAAGTGGGGGCATTTATAGACATATAAAATTTAACAATAATAATAGTCGTTGAATAATCCAAGCAAATACGTGGTTCGTGAGTCAACAAAATTGGAAAGCCGTCGGAAATAACACGTGGCAACGTGGAAATGGTCGGCCGACAACAAAACCTTAAATCCCGATTGAAATCAATTATCAAGTGTCGATTGATGATCAGATATCAGTTAAATTAAATTAATCAGACATCCCCAAAAATAATTGGTGATGGTTCGCCAACGGTCAGGCGAGCTAGAGAGTAGAGTTCGCAAGGCAAACTAGACTTCGCGAGGCGAACGAGACTTCGCAAGGCGAACGAGACTTCGCGAGACGAACAAGACTTCGCGAAGGCAAACAAGACTTCGCCAGGCGAACAAGACTTCGCCAGGCGAACAAGACTTCGCCAGGCGAACAAGACTTCGCAAGGCGAGATGACTCCGCGCGCATGTACATGAAGGCGAGATGGCTCCGCGCGCGTAGATTGACATAAAGGCAAGGCGAGATGGCACCGTGTAGGGAAACTCGCAAAGTAGCTAGACGACAGAGTTCGCATGCATGCGGGGATGTATGTCCAAGATAAGTCGTCCGCGAAGTAGGATTAGAAATCACCGCTTGCTTGGAAATCAAGCTTCCTCGCGGGATACCTTCCATATCCGCGAGATAGCTCGCCCCTTACTAAGGATCTTGCTCAGAACAGGACATTCAATCCAAAGGGATCTGGGCATATCTAAATCTCAAGATTTGATTGATTTGATTATGCTAAAATCGGCAAGTAAATCAGTCAAGATTCATTGATTCGATTAAGGAAATATTATTGATTCAGAATCTTCATTACATACCTTAAGTGGAGGCATGTTAACACTATAAATACCCCCTCTTATACCGAGAGGAGGGGGGTATAAACAAGGCAACGAACTAGAGAGAGAGAGAAATCCCTCCGCGAGCTCAGAAGTCTCCCCAAAATCCTTGAAGAACTATCAAGCTCCCCGAATAGCCAGTTCTTCACTAAACCCTTGAAGAACTATCAAGCTCCCCAAATAGCCAGTTCTTCACTAGATCCTTGAAGAACTATTAAGCTCCCCAAATAGCCAGTTCTTCACTAAACCCAAATCCAAATCCCAAATACTCGTTACGTCATCAATCCGCGTAACCCTCAAGAACAAGTGCTTGTCACCCTTGAGTTAAACCTATATTCGGAGATAGAATCAGAGGAATTCACAAAGATTGTAACCCGCATTCGCATTGATTAAATTATTCTTTGTACACGTGTTGTTCTGTTATTTGTTGCAGATATTTTCGTGTTTACACACTCATCTTGTAAAACGTATAATGCAAAAACGCCAAAAGATTGGTTCTTGATGGATGGCCTTAAAAAACCCGAAAAAGAAAACAAGGGTAAGGTAAGGTCGATGATAATGGGTTTGGAGGAGGGTAATCGTTAAGAATGATGAATGGAGGAGGGTAATCTTTAAGAATGATGAATGAGAAACCCAGAAAGTTTAAATTTGCAGAACGCAGAAAGAAAGTTTCAGAGAGAGAGAGAGGAATAAGAAGTAGTTTGGAGCCAATTTTTGAGAAGAGTGATGTGGCAAGGGTATTTTCTTTCACAAACTCGGGGTCTGGGATGGAGAGGCCCAACTTTTGACCCGCTTTAAAGAAGAAGAATTTACACTAGGTAGTTATGGATACCAAAGAAATTGATGATGTGAAAGAAGTTATCATTATTGTTTGAAATGAGATGGATTCGGCAACCCACATCCTTAAGGTTGAATTATTACATCAAAAATATATACATTCCATACGTCAAAAATCATCTGGGATAGAAATGCTATTTGCAGTGAAAGAATTTGCCATGAATATATCCCCTCTGAGGAAGAAACATGTCTGGCTAGCAATTCCATCCCAGATGGCTGCACAACCATCACCAATGTTTCCAAGGGATATATCAATGCCACGCAAGGAGGGACTGACAGGTCTGTAGGAAACTGCATCATTCACACCATTATATAGTTCAATAGTGTCCTGGTTGTGAAACCTGTCAAGCCACATAAAGTATCCAGACACAAACGAGCTTGACTCCCACCCTGTCACAACTGCACTGGTCATACCATTCATATTGCGTGTCGTCCATTGAGATGTCCTGAGATTATATACAAAAATGTGTCGCATCGAACCAGGAACACACCTTAGGTACCATCGTGTTTCATTCTTGATGTGCTGAGAGCCCAATATTGTTTCAATTCGTCTAATTGTATATGTTGATTTTTGTTTTGTATTTGATGTTTCAACATTGATGCGGACTCCCTCCAATAAACTCAGGTGTGTGAATCTTTTCGCGTCATCTCTTAATTATGTGAAGTACCATAACTTGTCCAGGTTCAATAATTTAGCCATTTTTATCTCCTAATCCCTCTAGTTGAATTGTGACTTTGGGTTTAGGGGGAACAATGGGGGTACTTGTCTACATTGCCAAAATGCTCTTAATCTTTAGTTATTGTAGCTGCAAAATGGAGAGAGAGAGAGAGAGGAATAAGAAGTAATTTGGAGCCAATTTTTGAAAAGAGTGATGTGGCACGAATTAAAGGGTATTTTCTTTCGCAAACTGGGGTCTGGGATGTAGAGGCCCAACTTTTGACCCGCTTTAAAAAAAAAAAGTTACACCAGATAGTTATGGTGTTTTTCGAGGTACCATCCCATATTGAGCATCATTGTTTGCTCTATTCTCCAAGAGTGCACGAGCTCCAACTTCATCTAAATCCATGAAGGCCCCATTCGCAGCAGCGTCGAGAAGCTCTCTATCAATTGGCTTGAGTCCATCATAGAAGTAGTTCATAAGATTTGTCTCGGAGAATCCATGAGAAGGACAAGTGGCGCATAGAACCTTGAAACGATCATAGTATTGCCCAAATGACTCATCTGATGCTTGCGTGATTCCAGTGATCTTTTTCCTCAAAACAGTGATCTTTGAGGCTGGAAAGTACTTGCTCAAGAAAGCATCCGTAAGTTGCTTCCATGTAGTGATGTGATTTGGTGGAAGTTCCATGAGCCAAGTCTGAGCTCTATCCTTCAGAGTGAACGGAAATGCCTTCAGCTTCAAAAGCTCATCATCTGCATCAGTGGGCTTCATACTTGAGCATACAAACTGAAACTGCCTCAAATGCATGTTAGGATCTTCATGCGCCATCCCTTGAAAGATTGGAAGGCGATGGAGAAATCCACTCTTGAGCTCAATGTCCTTCTTGTCTTCTTGAGGTTCAGGAAATCGAATGCATGAAGGGCCAGCACTCCAGTCTGTTGAGCAAGTTTGTTGGCGAAGAGTACGCCTAACAACGTTGTTACCCCCACCATTGTTAGGAAGTACATTGTTGTTCACGTTGTTGTTGTTGTTATTCATCCTAGATTCCTCTTCTTGATATTGCTCGGAATGATGGGATCTTGGTGACTCAACTTCGTCCTCAACAATAGGTCGGTCAAGGTCTTCCACTGCGTTGGTAGAAATGATCACTGTGCGGTTACGGAGTTGTACTTCACGTGGAGAAGGTTTGGTCATTTACGATCTGAAAATCAACCAAGATCAAGTGTTAGTATCAAAAGAATACACAAGGAATGCATGATACTAGCCAAACCGTTGGAAATCACAAGGACTTCCCAAAAACACACAAAAACAAATCACACAAATTTAAAACACACCATACTTACATACACACATACAAGTGACGTTTGGATTAGTGGTTTGACACACATGTTACGTTTTGTACACTAGACGAAATGCAAAGGCTCTAGGTCATCCTAAAATGAATGCAAGTTACTACAGACAAGTTATGTACATTTGTACATGTATCCTGCAGGGGTCAGTTGTATATACACTAAGTAAAACGTCAAAAATACAAGTTGTTACTCAAACGATGCAAACATTTCATAGTTCATGAAATTCATGCAAGAATTCATTCAAACTTTCATTCAAAGTGCATCAAGCAAGAACCTAAGTGAAAGATGGAGTGAATGCATAAGAGAAAACGTTAGAACCTGCAGAAAACACAAGAGTTATATGCTAAATCAAATGATGCAACGTGACCACTCTCTTGGCCTCATGTCCCTAACTTCACTTAGGTTAGGGTACCCGGTGGTGAAGTCCGAGCATCACAAAGCCGCCAGAGGGTTATGCAAGCTACAAATGCAAGTGGTTAAGTCCTTTACACGTTGGTTACATACAACACGTTGGTTTTATGCACAAGTAGGGTTCATTGTGTTGCGCTTTAGATTTGGAGAGAGTACATTCGCTTGATCTTTAGGTCGTTCAAAGGACGTGCGACCCGCGCGATAAAGTGTACACTTTCAATCGAATGGTCTTGGTTCAATCGAAAAACATGGCCAGTTAGGGATAGAGATAACGCGAGAGGTAGGACTAATTTCGACAATACACCCCGAGGCTAACCGGGCCAATGGTATATACTCCAATGGTGTAAGTCTTTCTTAGATCCAAAACCTGTCACCAGTCATAACCCGTTTCTAGACACCATGTCCGACATTCAACCAATCTCTCGAAAATGTACAACTCCCTCATAGTCCAATGTAGACTCCGCCCTCAACCTCATGTCCATAACTTCACTTAGGTTATGGTGTATGGTGATGAAATCCATACAGCACAAGGGGTTTAGGAGATAAACATGGAAAAGAGGCGTCATCTATTCAACAATGAGTGCGACTTAATCAACCAAGCTCATGTACTCAATGCAAATCCAAGCTTCCTTTAACATTTAAATGGCTGCAAAAACAACATTATGAACAAGTGTTAGTATAAATCTCGAAAATTTACAAGTATATATGCACAAAATTTCACAACTTTACAAAGAACACATGCAATTCCAGATTCTGCCAAACATGAGCACAGCAGCTTTTCGAATTTTGTAGAATTATTGGCTCGGTCGACTGGGCTGAAATTTTTCAGGCACCAACTAGACACATAACCAAACATTCCTGCAAAATTTCAGATTTTTGTGAGTCCTCTAGCTATGTCAAATAATTTGCACAAAACCGGGAAGTGCACAGTTCCGAAAAACAGAAAACTATTAACATAATGTACAAGCATAATTACACAATTCTTTTCAGTCCCCGCCAACGGCGCCAAAATTGATTCGCGTGTTTTCAAGCACTTATTTAAACACTCAATCAAACACAAATACAATTAAAACCCTTCTTTGTAGATGTAGCATTGGTAAGTAGGGATCGTTCTTAACCGGGGATTGAGGGTGATTGCATAACTATGCTAAGGTTGTTTAGGGGGGTGCAAGATTGTTTGTTCTAAGTTCCTACGAAATAAAACAAGAAGATGGGTAGATACATATCAAGAAATCACAAGTTCTAACATGTTTAAACTCATAGACAAGCAAACAATCAAGAGCAGATAATCCTAACATGCATCTAGCCGAAAATAAGTTCCTAAGTCTATTATTTACAAGTGATCATCACATCATGTTGCTTAGGCCGATTACTCCCTCCTTGGCTGAATCCTACGAAATTCACATGTTAATTAGAACATATACACACACTTGCATCGAATTAGAGGGCAGCCAAATCATCTAGCAAACTCCCTAACCCAATTTTATCTTGATCAGATCGGTGGAACATGCATAGGGTGAACCAAATCATCTAGTGTCATCCTAAGCAAATTCCAGAGCATTAAGAACATGGCAAGCATACATACACGTCCCAATCAACCTATAAACACATGGAAGAATTCAAAACAAATTAGAAATAATCATCTTTACACCAAAACATTAGTCTTTCTATACAAAGCCTTGAAAAAAAAAAAAAAACAATACAAAGTCGAAATAAATACAAAGAGGCCATGTTACACTTTTTGCTCCGAGGAATTCGTCTCTCTGCAAGCTCCGAGCGCACATCCCTTTGGTGGAGGATGGCTACGCAAGTGTTCAAAGCCAAATCTAGCGAGAGAACACTCACGGATGGAGGAAGGGTGTCTATTAGGTGGTGGAGATGGTATTTCGACTAAGAGAGGCTGATTTTGGCTAAGTATGAGAGGGGTTAGTGTTTAGACAAGGCTTCGGCTCGATGAGTGTGTCATCCTTTCAAAGCTCTTTATATAGGGGATGATGATGGTGCCGTTCACCTCATTTCAAATACAACCATGCACAATTATGTTCCATTTAATACAAAATCGTTACAGCCATTAGCTATTAAGCTCCCACCATTACATCATGCAATTAAGCATATCCATTCATCCATGCCATTAAGCCATGAAAGACAGCCATGCAAAACAGTTTCAAATCCAGCCATGCATAACACCATCCATGCAATTGTCAATTAAGCTATTTAAGTAGCCGTTCAAAACCGTTTCAATTATACATCCGTTTCACCCAATTTACTCACCACCGTTACATCCATGGCAATTAAGCTCCTTTTCGAAAACTGCCATGCATATTAGCTCCCCGTCTAGACTTCATCAATGTCCATGCATCACTACTTGCTCCATATCCTAGTCAACATAGGAAATTGTTTCCTAGTCAACACAAGCTTCCTTTTTTACTCCAATTCTTCTTTGGCCGAGAATACCATGTAATTGCACATATTTTGGTCCAAATCGCCTCCTTTATTATTTCTCCTTTATTTTCTACCTAAAAACATAAAACAAGTTAGAAACATATTTACTAAGCTCATAACAAAGCAAAATGTAGAGAGAAAGACATTAATAATCAAGCATAAAATGCGTAGATCAAATTCCCCCACACTTAGACTTTGCTAGTCCCTAGCAAATACAAAACAAAACAAGGGCTCAAAAACAAAGAAAAACAATAAAGGGAAAAATAACAATGGGAAAAAAAACGTCACAAAAACACTTAGAAGTCTCAACGTTTCAAAGCCGCAAATTTTCATGTTATCATGCTTGAAAACGTAAGAGATACTAAGTAAAACAACACTAAGCCCTTAGTCAAAATTTGTCTCAGAAATTTCTTAATGTATATGGCAATGGAATCACAATGTGTCAAGCATGAATGACCTTTGAATTCAATAGATAATAGAGACATGATCACGCTATGAACAAGTAAGACATAGAGAAAACAATGGTGAGTTTAAGTCTGTGCATGCTTCGAATGAAGTTCAAATCAACTCACATGGATGCTCTCATCATATTTCCACTCATGCAAAGGGTTCACTCAAAGTGTTTAAATCAATGAATGGAATGAATTACTTGCTCAAATGAACCAAAACCATATGCTTACTCATGCAACTTACTCCACAGATTGAAGGCTACTCATCTTAAGGATCAAAAAGGACTTTTAAGGGTTGTAATGGGGCTGAGTTTAAGGCATTCGAAATTTAGATATGTGGTGATTAAGAACATTCTAAAGACTTAGCCAAAGTACCAAAACTTGATCAAATTTAAGCTCCCATCTCGCCAAAAACGTCACCATGTATGACTTTGAAGTACAAGGGCCGGATTTCATCATGTTGGGCCCTATCTTCATTCTAAACTTCCCTTGAGCTCTGTGAACAGGACAAAGGCCGTATTTTGCATTATTGGGCCTTCTATTCGAAACAAACTCCAAACTCACAAGTACGGGGGACATTAATCCAAACTTTAGACACTTAGAACCTATTGCCGGAGAGCTTTTTGATCTTTCTTTTGTTCTTGCTCTCGAAATTTTCTTTTGTTTTTCGGCAATCATCTTTTTTAACAAGCTGTTTGAACAAGTCTATCCCCATACATACATTCCCTTACATGATTCTCACGCCATTTCCTTTGTTTTAGCTTCAAAAATCCCACCAAGTCTTTAGAACAAGGGTATGGATAATCTACACTAAGTTTAAGTGTTTAGATTCATATGGCAATGAAAGAAAGACTTAATGTAGGCTCAAATGGGCTCATCTAGGGGTGTCGCAACTCATGCGCACATATGGGATACATGGCAATTTAGCAAAGTGGTGGAAAACCTAAGTGCCTTTAATCATATCCAAAATCAGGGTATGTAACAATTATAAGCTTTGCAAGTTGACATGAGTAAGTTCTAGTATTCTCTAGTTCATTAAGATCTATGGCAAGTGAGTGTATGAATGATTCTGAGACCTATCATATGTAATGCACAAAATTCACTCTCAAAGAAGTAGTGTTTAGGCTCAAAATCTCACTTTTAAGGCTTATATGATTCAAAACTTATTCTAACATGCGAATTTCTGTACCAAGTTTTGCAAACCATATCTACTACATGTCATAACACTCAAATATGTCTCAATTAGCACATGAATTCATTCTTAATGATTTCCAACGCCATATGTATGTTCTTTCGGTCCATTTTCATCATCGACTAACTAAGGGCATCCTAAGACTCTTTAAAACACTAAGTTAAACAAAAAGACTCAAAAGTTGTTTTTTTAGGGCATCATCCTCGAGTTAGACTCTTATCCGCCCAAGTTTTTATGATTTATGACTCAAAAAAAAAAATTGTAAACCCCTCCCCCACATTTAAACTCTACATTGTCCTCAATGTACCAAAGTAAAGTCATAAAATTCAAGCATGGAAGCTAGGACTTACGAAAACTAACTAAATAAATAGAAGCAACGAAAATTAAAAGAGTAAGGGAAGAGAATGCAAATCTGTTGAAGACTCCTCCATTGGGTTGCCTCCCAACAAGCGCTTGTTTTTTAACGTCTTACAGCCTAGACGTGATGCATCTTCATGTGTTTGTAGTAGGTGGATCCACGAGCTTCTCTTCTTCAACGTGATGCTCCACAAAGGTATCGTAATAGTGCTTCAAACGTTGGCCATTCACCTTGTATAACTTGCCGGTGTCCAAAGTCATGATGTCCACAGCTCCATGGGGATAAACTTGTACCACAATGTAAGGACCAACCCATCTAGAGCGTAGCTTGCCCGGAAAGAGTCTAAGTCTCGACTGGAAGAGCAACACTTTCTGTCCGGGTTCAAAACTCTTTGTACGGATCATCTTGTCATGAATGCACTTTGTCTTCTCCTTGTAGATCCATGCGTTGTCAAATGCTTCATTCCGGATCTCCTCAAGCTCACAAAGTTGAAGTTTTCGATGTAGACCAGCCTCATCCTTGTCCATGTTGAACTTCTTGATCGCCCACCAAGCTTTGTGCTCTAATTCCACCGGAAGATGACAAGCCTTCCCATAGACAAGTCGATAGGGTGACATGCCTATGGGAGTCTTGTATGCCGTCCTATAAGCCCATAATGCATCATCCAAACATTGACTCCAATCCTTGCGATTTGGTTTGACAGTTCTCTCCAAGATCTTCTTGATTTCGCGATTGGATACTTCAGCCATTCCATTGGTTTGTGGATGATATGGTGTAGAGACCTTGTGTGTGACGCCATACTTCTTCATCAATGCCTCCACGGTTTTGTTGCAAAAGTTACTCCCTCCATCGCTTATGAGAATGCGCGGCATCCCAAACCTTGAAAAGATGTTCGTTTGGAGGAAATCTGCAACAACTCGCGAATCATTAGTACGGGTGGCTTTTGCTTCCACCCATTTCGACACATAATCTATAGCAAGTAAGATGTAAGTGAAACCATTAGATGAAGGAAAGGGTCCCATGAAATCAATGCCCCAAACATCAAAAATTTCGACATTGATCATGTACTTTTGTGGCATTTGGTCTTTTGCACCAATATTGCCGGATCTTTGGCACCTATCACACTTAGCACAAAAATCATGAGAATCACGAAATAGGTTAGGCCAAAAGAAACCACAATCTAACACCTTAAGGGCAGTCTTTTTCGAACCAAAGTGACCTCCACATGCACCACTATGACAAAACTCAAGAATAGATGCAAACTCACTATCCGGAACACACCTTCTAATCACTAAGTCAGCACATTGTTTCCATAAGTAAGGTTCATCCCAAATAAAAGTCCTAGCATTACTCCTAAGCTTGTTACGTTGGGCCTTATGCATTGATGGTGGAAACTCTCCAGTAACTAAGTAGTTAACAATATCTGCATACCATGGAGTTTCAGAGGTACTTACCTGAAGTCCGAAGAGTTGTTCATCCGGAAAATGCTCCTCAATTGCAACGTTGGATCTCTCTCTCTCAATCCTAGAGAGGTGGTCAGCTACCACATTCTCTACTCCTTTCTTGTCCTTGATTTCCACATCAAACTCTTGTAGAAGTAGTATCCAACGTATGAGCCTTGGCTTCGCATCCTTTTTCTGCATCAAATACTTCAAAGCAGCATGATCAGTGTAAATTATAACCTTACTCTGAAGTAGATAGGACCTGAATTTGTCCAATGCAAACACCACCGCCAACATCTCTTTCTCGGTTGTTGTGTAGTTGGCTTGAGCATCATCAAATGTCTTAGAAGCATAATAGGTGGCGTATGGCTTCTTGTCCTTCCTTTGTCCTAACACAGCTCCAACGGCATAGTCCAAAGCATCACACATAAGCTCAAAAGGCAAGGACCAATCCGGCGCTTGAAGAATAGGAGCACTTGTCAACAATTCCTTTAGCTTGTTAAAGGCAACGCCACATTCATCATCAAACACAAAGGGAGTGTCCTTCTGAAGCAGCTTGCACAAGGGACGTGAGATGTGGGAAAAGTCCTTGATGAATCTCCTGTAAAATCCTGCATGTCCAAGAAAAGAACGAATCTCTCTAACCGAAGTCGGAGAGGGTAAGTGTTTCACAAGATCTACTTTTGATTTATCAACTTCCAACCCTTTTTTCGAGACAATATGTCCAAGAACAATCCCTTGTGTTACCATGAAATGGCACTTCTCCCAGTTAAGTACTAAGTTCGTTTCAACGCATCTTTGCAAGATTAGCTCTAAGTTTTCTAGACATGCATTGAAATCCTTCCCAAAAACACTAAAGTCATCCATGAATACTTCAATTATTTTCTCAATGTAATCGGAAAAGATAGAAAGCATGCAACGTTGAAACGTACCAGGGGCATTGCACAATCCAAAGGGCATCCGTCGATATGCAAACGTTCCAAAAGGGCATGTGAACGTTGTCTTCTCTTGATCCTCCTCCGCGATGCTGATTTGGTTGTAACCCGAATATCCATCAAGGAAGCAATAGTAGGAATGACCAGCCAATCTCTCAAGCATTTGATCAATGAATGGCAAAGGGAAATGGTCCTTCCTTGTGCTTGCGTTGAGCTTCCTATAGTCGATGCAAACTCTATGTCCAGTGATAGTTCGTTGAGGCACCAACTCATTCTCCGCGTTCTTGACAACGGTGATTCCGGACTTCTTAGGAACAACTTGTACCGGTGAGACCCAACGGCTGTCCGGAATTGGATAGATGACCCCACAATCCAAGAGTTTGATCACCTCCTTCTTCACAACCTCCATCATTGGCGGATGGAGCCTTCTTTGTGCTTCACGTGAGGGCTTAGCTCCCTCCTCAAGTAAAATACGATGAACACAAGTTGCTGGATTTATACCTTTGATGTCTGCAAGTGTCCAACCAATGGCTGGCTTGTACCTTTGAAGCATTCGAACCAATCTACCTTCTTGTTCTTCCTCCAACATTGAAGAGATGATAACCGGCAAAGTCTCATTGTCTCCCAAGTAAGCATACTTCAAATGATCCGGCAACACCTTGAGTTCCACTTCGGGTGCTTGAATAATGGAGGGAACCAGCTTGTTCTCGCCATAGACCAAAGGAATAGGGGGTGGTCTAGACGTCACATAGGCTGCCTCATTCAAAGCCATCACCATTTCTTCAAGCCGTGGCTCCAATTTATCAATTAACACATCAATTAGGGCGTCATTCCTAGTGTAGGTCAGCCCCATACTATTTTGGAAGTACGGTGTCAAGCTCATCCTCGCTAAGTGTGTCCAAATGTTGTTGTGCCATGTCTTCAACGGAATCAATAGCAATGCATGCGTTGGCACAAGCATTAGGGACCTTCATTGCATCAAGGATGTTGAACTCGATCTTCTCTCCATCAATCTCCATGGAGAATTTTCCTTCAAACACATCGATCTTTGTTCTTGCGGTTCTCATGAAGGGACGTCCAAGCAAGAGTGGCGTGGTGTTTAATGAACTCTCCTCCATGTCAACAATGTAGAAATCAGCTGGGAATATCAAGTTGTTGACTTGCACAAGAACATCTTCTACGTACCCTCTTGGATACTTGTGAGAACGGTCGGCTAACTGAATGATGACATTGTCGTGCTTAAGCTCACCAAGCTCCATGGATGCATATAGATAGTAGGGCATAACGTTGATGGATGCACCCAAGTCAAGCATGACATCTTCGAATCTAGTGTCACCAATCACGCAAGGAACACTAAAGCTCCCAGGGTCCTTCAATTTGGGAGGTAGCCGACGTTGCAACACCGCTGAAACGGTTGCATTCACCTTCACAACCTCCTTCGCTCTCGTTTGCCTCCTTTGGGTGCATAGCTCTTTGAGAAACTTGGCATAAATAGGAACTTGCTTTATGCACTCAATCAAGGGCAGATTCACTTGCACCTTCCGAAAGATGTCTAGGATCTCATCATATTGATCATCTTTCTTTGATTTGGATAACCTATGTGGAAATGGTGCACGAGCAAACGAAGCATTAGTATTAACAGAACTTGAAGGGATAGAGTTAATACCTTTTGTTGGGGTAGGGTGTGATGGTGATGGTGTTGGTAGTGGCAAAAGTGGCGCCACCTTCTTCTTTCTTTTGAGCTCTTCAATAGCTGGATCTTCTTCAAAAATTTCCTCCACAATGACTTCATCTGGTGATGACGTTGCCTTCTGCTTTGGTAGCTCCAAAACCTTCCCACTCCTTGTAGTAACCGCACTCGCATTCCTAATAGGTGGCGTTGGTTGAGATGGAAGCTGTCCGGTAGTTCTGATATGTCCCATAAAATCCACAAGTTGCCCCATTTGCTTCTTTATCTCGGAAATGTCATTGCCATGAGTCTCCAACAACGCCTTTTGCTGATTTTGGCCATCAATAAGGGCTTGCGTTGAGGTGGAGAGTTGAGCAAACATTTTGTCATAATCCGGATTGGTGAATTGTTGAACCAGAGGAGGCAAAGGTGCTTGTGGCGTTGGCAAAGGTGGCCTTGCTTGATATTGTTGTTGGGGACGTTGATAGCCTTGTTGTTGTTGAGGTGGAGGGTTCAAACAGCCCTCATTACTACTCCACTTGAATCCGGGATGATCACGGTTGACATAGTTGTTGTTGTAATTGTTGTACCGCTGACCTCCTTGATATCCTCCAATGACATTCACTTGTTCTTCACTTGTTTGCTCCACCAAGGTAGGACATTGACTTCCATGATGATCGTGAGAGTGGCAAACGCCACAAAGTTGTCCCAAAGAAACCTTGGCTCGTTTCACTTCTAGTTCAAGCATTTGCTCCATCAAATCTGAAAGTTTGTCGTACTTCTCATCCGTAGCATGCTTGGTACTCACCTCGGACACCACTGATTTTCGAGGTACCATCCCATATTGAGCATCATTGTTTGCTCTATTCTCCAAGAGTGCACGAGCTCCAACTTCATCTAAATCCATGAAGGCCCCATTCGCAGCAGCGTCGAGAAGCTCTCTATCAATTGGCTTGAGTCCATCATAGAAGTAGTTCATAAGATTTGTCTCGGAGAATCCATGAGAAGGACAAGTGGCGCATAGAACCTTGAAACGATCATAGTATTGCCCAAATGACTCATCTGATGCTTGCGTGATTCCAGTGATCTTTTTCCTCAAAACAGTGATCTTTGAGGCTGGAAAGTACTTGCTCAAGAAAGCATCCGTAAGTTGCTTCCATGTAGTGATGTGATTTGGTGGAAGTTCCATGAGCCAAGTCTGAGCTCTATCCTTCAGAGTGAACGGAAATGCCTTCAGCTTCAAAAGCTCATCATCTGCATCAGTGGGCTTCATACTTGAGCATACAAACTGAAACTGCCTCAAATGCATGTTAGGATCTTCATGCGCCATCCCTTGAAAGATTGGAAGGCGATGGAGAAATCCACTCTTGAGCTCAATGTCCTGCTTGTCTTCTTGAGGTTCAGGAAATCGAATGCATGAAGGGCCAGCACTCCAGTCTGTTGAGCAAGTTTGTTGGCGAAGAGTACGCCTAACAACGTTGTTACCCCCCACCATTGTTAGGAAGTACATTGTTGTTCACGTTGTTGTTGTTGTTATTCATCCTAGATTCCTCTTCTTGATATTGCTCGGAATGATGGGATCTTGGTGACTCAACTTCGTCCTCAACAATAGGTCGGTCAAGGTCTTCCACTGCGTTGGTAGAAATGATCACTGTGCGGTTACGGAGTTGTACTTCACGTGGAGAAGGTTTGGTCATTTACGATCTGAAAATCAACCAAGATCAAGTGTTAGTATCAAAAGAATACACAAGGAATGCATGATACTAGCCAAACCGTTGGAAATCACAAGGACTTCCCAAAAACACACAAAAACAAATCACACAAATTTAAAACACACCATACTTACATACACACATACAAGTGACGTTTGGATTAGTGGTTTGACACACATGTTACGTTTTGTACACTAGACGAAATGCAAAGGCTCTAGGTCATCCTAAAATGAATGCAAGTTACTACAGACAAGTTATGTACATTTGTACATGTATCCTGCAGGGGTCAGTTGTATATACACTAAGTAAAACGTCAAAAATACAAGTTGTTACTCAAACGATGCAAACATTTCATAGTTCATGAAATTCATGCAAGAATTCATTCAAACTTTCATTCAAAGTGCATCAAGCAAGAACCTAAGTGAAAGATGGAGTGAATGCATAAGAGAAAACGTTAGAACCTGCAGAAAACACAAGAGTTATATGCTAAATCAAATGATGCAACGTGACCACTCTCTTGGCCTCATGTCCCTAACTTCACTTAGGTTAGGGTACCCGGTGGTGAAGTCCGAGCATCACAAAGCCGCCAGAGGGTTATGCAAGCTACAAATGCAAGTGGTTAAGTCCTTTACACGTTGGTTACATACAACACGTTGGTTTTATGCACAAGTAGGGTTCATTGTGTTGCGCTTTAGATTTGGAGAGAGTACATTCGCTTGATCTTTAGGTCGTTCAAAGGACGTGCGACCCGCGCGATAAAGTGTACACTTTCAATCGAATGGTCTTGGTTCAATCGAAAAACATGGCCAGTTAGGGATAGAGATAACGCGAGAGGTAGGACTAATTTCGACAATACACCCCGAGGCTAACCGGGCCAATGGTATATACTCCAATGGTGTAAGTCTTTCTTAGATCCAAAACCTGTCACCAGTCATAACCCGTTTCTAGACACCATGTCCGACATTCAACCAATCTCTCGAAAATGTACAACTCCCTCATAGTCCAATGTAGACTCCGCCCTCAACCTCATGTCCATAACTTCACTTAGGTTATGGTGTATGGTGATGAAATCCATACAGCACAAGGGGTTTAGGAGATAAACATGGAAAAGAGGCGCCATCTATTCAACAATGAGTGCGACTTAATCAACCAAGCTCATGTACTCAATGCAAATCCAAGCTTCCTTTAACATTTAAATGGCTGCAAAAACAACATTATGAACAAGTGTTAGTATAAATCTCGAAAATTTACAAGTATATATGCACAAAATTTCACAACTTTACAAAGAACACATGCAATTCCAGATTCTGCCAAACATGAGCACAGCAGCTTTTCGAATTTTGTAGAATTATTGGCTCGGTCGACTGGGCTGAAATTTTTCAGGCACCAACTAGACACATAACCAAACATTCCTGCAAAATTTCAGATTTTTGTGAGTCCTCTAGCTATGTCAAATAATTTGCACAAAACCGGGAAGTGCACAGTTCCGAAAAACAGAAAACTATTAACATAATGTACAAGCATAATTACACAATTCTTTTCAGTCCCCGCCAACGGCGCCAAAATTGATTCGCGTGTTTTCAAGCACTTATTTAAACACTCAATCAAACACAAATACAATTAAAACCCTTCTTTGTAGATGTAGCATTGGTAAGTAGGGATCGTTCTTAACCGGGGATTGAGGGTGATTGCATAACTATGCTAAGGTTGTTTAGGGGGGTGCAAGATTGTTTGTTCTAAGTTCCTACGAAATAAAACAAGAAGATGGGTAGATACATATCAAGAAATCACAAGTTCTAACATGTTTAAACTAATAGACAAGCAAACAATTAAGAGCACCAGCTAATGGTTTGGCGGAGGCATTTAATAAGACGCTCTGCAACATCTTGAAGAAGACCGTCAACAAGTCACAAAGAGACTGGCATGAGAAGATGGGCGAGGCATTATGGGCATATAGAACGACATATCGAACTACCACAAATGCCACACCTTATTCTTTGGTATATGGTGTTGAAGCCGTCTTGCCATTAGAGAAGCAAATTCCCTCATTGAGGATTGCTTTGCAAGAAGGCCTCACAAATGAAGAAAATATCAAGCTACGACTTCAAGAGTTGGAAGCTTTAGACGAGAAGAGGCTCGATGCGCAACAACATCAAGAATGCTACCAAGCCCGAATGTCGCGCGCCTTCAACAAAGGAGTTCGGCCCCGATCCTTTCAAATTGGCAACTTAGTCCTTGCTGTACGCAGACCCATCATCATGACACACAAGACTGGTCCCAAGTTCAAATCAAAGTGGGATGGCCCTTATGTTGTCAGCGAAGTCTACACCAACGGAGATTATAAAATCGTGGCTGAAGACGGTTTGAGAATTGGCCCAATCAACGGCAAGTTCTTGAAGAAATACTATGCTTGAAACAAGTAAAGGCTGCTCCTAGCCTGCATGAGCCTAAACTGCACAAGGCACCCAAAAAAAAATTAAAAAAATTAAAAAGTTCTAAATCCTCATCCTTGAACTACATGATGACTTGATTCTTTCTTTAGAAAGATACGTAGGCAGCTTGAGAATTATATTTTTGACTTCAGTCACATCAAAAAAAAATCTCTTTTTTATTGCATAATGAATTCTATTGTCAAAATGACTTATTACATACGTAAAAAAAAAAAGAGAATAAATCATGAGTTACTAAACAATGATGGGCCCTTCATATCCAAGATAGGCCTTTGAAGCTGTTGCGTTGTTTTTCAAAATCATCTCGGAACCTCTTTGCTTCCTCAAGTTCTTCAGCAGTCAACTCTGGAGTCTCCTTGATTTGGATTTTCTGCTTCTCTAAATCGGCAAGTGTTTTATCGTGAAGTAGAAGGCTCACATCTAGAGAGGTTATTTCCTGCTCCAACCTCCGCTGCTTCTCCTTCAAGTTCTCCAAGGACTCAATCACAACTTGACGTTGACCAAGATCAGTTTGACGAAGTTCGATCGACTTTGCGATTTCAGCCTCCATATGAGGCAAACGTTGATCACATGTGCCTGGAGTAGCTTTATGCGTGCATACAAGCCTTGCCGCGTTGTATTGAGTAGAACAAGTCATCAAGCTTTCTACCTTGTCTTTTACTGGCGAATGATCAAACCCATAACACTAAAGTTTGGCCACCATTTCGTCAAGGTCTTTCTTTTTAGAAAGAATGGTTCTTGACGAGTGCTTCGTAATGATGTCTTTAATTTGTTCACAAATTAGAGTGGCGGCTTGCATACGAATTTTTCGAAGCCCCCGATTGGTGTCCATAACATCAACTTCACCACAGGTGACTTCGGAGAATACCATATTGTTTAAAAGCTTCGGAGGATTCACCGAAATGTCTTCACAATTAACTTGTTGCGATACATTTTGTTTGATAATGCATGCATCATCTTCGTGGAGGGAATCGGTCTTCATTGGTTCTGTTGAAAGAGCACGAACCTCTTTCGAGCAAGCTTCGTCTTCAAAAAGTGGGAGTCCTTCTAGCTGAAAACAAGAAGGTAAAGAAAATGAGTTCAGATCATGCATATAATGTCAAAAAAAATGCATGGTGATGGTGGCGAACATACCTCAACATGATTTGGAGTTTGTTGCGAGGGACCAGGAACTTCACTAAGAAAATTGTTATTAAGGAGAAACTCATTGTCGGGATTGAAATAAACGGACCCAAGGTCTGGTTCAATCCTTCGACGCTTGAAGTTCACGTCCCTGGAACTGTTACTACTCCCACTAAGTCTTTTTGCTTGAGTTTTGGTCCCATTCAACTTAAGGTGACTCTGGGCGAGATGATGATCAGATGAGTCCCCATGACCTTCTAAAGCTTGGTGCGGTTCATTCAAAGAGTTTCTATTTGGGGGCAACGCTTTGATAGAAGATGTGTGAGGGTTATTGTCAAGTTCAATCTCGCGGGGAACCACTTCCTGTCGAGAAGGCATCTCGCTAAGAACCACTCTCTGGCAAGACGACATCTCGCGGGGAATCACTTTTTGGCGGGGCAGTACCACGCGAGCAGCGATCTTGTCTTCCTTCGCTTTTAGAAGCTTGTGCGGCGACCCAACAATAGGCATTGTTGTTGTAGTCATCTTGGGCATGGAACAATATACTTTGGACCACCATTCAACATAATCACGAGTCACCATGTACTCTGTTAGAACGCTCTCAGGCGGCAACGTCACTGTGCTCCCTGTCTCACGTTTAGTAAAGCTTTCCCAATGCCAGTACGTCAAGGATAATGTGCCCGTCCGAATGTCCTTTTGAAGGCTTCCTGGCACATCTTGAACATAGCCGAACTGACGGCTGAAACGGTAAGGACTGTGAGGTTGAACGATTCGCCGGTTGTCTTGCCTAAGAGTAAGAAATCCAGATCGAAGGCAGGTGAGCTAGACAATGTCTGAACGGTTAACATTCTTACGATCAACGATCACTTTGCGTTCTTTAGGGACTATGGCTAAGATGTCCATCCCCGCATTGCCACAGGCGTTGAATAAAGAACGAGCTTGTGCGTCTCCAAAGTGCTTGGCCGAAAATGCCCCTGAAAAGTGAACCATGCGCGGTTTAAAATTGTCAGGAAGAGGTGAATAAAAATTGGTGCCGAAATACTCTGCCAACCACGTATACACATAGTGAAAGGGTAATGTAGCCGAACAGTTCCCTGGGTCTTTGGAAGCAGAAATCTCGTTCAAACCTTGATAAATATTGGCCAACACAGGTATGGCTAGACAAAATTGATAGCCTTGGGACATTTTGCTGGCGACTTTAAACACGCTAGGTCGGATCAAGCCTGTGTCGTCCATAGGAAAGACGAATAGACATAACCAGCATGCGTAAAATGCCGCCAAGTAAGTAGACTCTATGTCTTCGTCATCGACGCCCAAGTCATCAAACGGTGTGGAGTCGTCATCAGTTCGAGCTTGAACCTCACGGACTTCGTCAAACGGGTTATATGTGTTCTGAGGTGCATCTTTCTTGTTCCGTACACTCTTGTATCTCAAACTTCCTTTGTACCAGTACTGGATCCATGATGCGATCTTCACTTTTTGCCCTTTATTGCAAAGCTTGTGGTATGCGAGAAATAAAAATCTGCAACTCTTGGGAATGATTGGTTCACCACCTTTACCCTTGGCTGAAAATTGGATATCCTATAAATTCAAGGAATCTCTACAAGAAAATAGGGAATCCTTGCAAAATTAGGAATCCCTATCAATTCGGGAACATAGACTTCAAAGTTAACCCATTAACATAGACTTCAAGGAGCATCGTAGTCATGCTGTCGTCATGTGCCAGAGGCGCGACTTGAAGTCTATGTTAATGGGTTAACTTTGAAGTCTATGTTCCCAAATTGTTAGGGATTCCTAATTTTGCAAGGATTCCCTATTTTCTTGTAGAGAATCCTTGAATTTATAGGATATCCAATTTTTGTAGGGATTCCTTAATTCGCAAAGATTCCTACGAATTTGATTTGGTAAAGTTTCCAAGTAGTGGGCGGAAACCTTTGATGTATTTCTTTCTTGATTTGCTTGATTCTCCGTACTTTTCCAGTTTCAATGAGGAACAACTGCACTATAAATTAGAGCTTCCGGTTTAACATTCTTCATCACAAAGTTACAACCATCTCGCTGTGAGGTCAGCAGTACACTTCTTTTTTTTTTTACTCCTTTTGATTTGATCTCTATGGCGCAGAGTTATATAATTAGCTGACTTTTTTTTAATCTTGTATGTGTAGGTCGCGAGGTATTTCTGAGTTATCCATCTTCAATAACGGCAGAAACTTTACTCGGCGAGGCGTAGCAGAATCTTAAGGCAGCGAGGCGCAGCAGAAGTTTAAGGCAGCGAGGCGCAACATAAGTTTAAGGCAGCGAAGCGCAGTAGAAGTTTAAGGCCGCGAGGCGCACTCCTTTCAACAAATCAATTCTGTGTAGACGTACACTACTTCGCATGGCATTTTTCAAGAGTTTCAAGAAAGGCACAATCACTATCTTTGAAGACGCCAACCATGTTCAAAGCGATGGCACCACCTTATATACCTATCCTTCATTGACTGGGTCGTGTGCCCTCAAGTCTCCCTCTTACGATGGTTCAAGTCATATTCCTCGGTGGACTTTCCAACAATCACGTCAGCTGGCCACCTTTCAATCAGCCAAATCCATCAACGAGAAGCGAAGCGCAGATGTATGGATGTTGAAGTCTGCCCATCATGACCATAATGTTCCTCAAACACCGTTCGTGCTTCTTAGCGACCGTACGTGCAATGGTTCAGTGCAATGGAGAGGATTTCGTGCCAACAGAGCCTTCTCCTACACGGAACGTTACTGGGAGTGGTTAGAAGACATCTTAAGCCGAAGTGGGGATCTCATCCACAAAACAGGCCTCTACCGAGCGGTGTTTGCATCGCTCTTCAGCTATGACCGTGTTACACCTGTGATGCGGGCCTTCTGTGAGTATTGGTGCCCTAGCACAAATACTCTTCACACATCATGTGGCGAGATGTCTATTCTTCGATAGATGGAACAACTTTGTCATAGAACCTTCCAGTTATGGGCAAGCCACAAATATATGTCAAGTCCCTCAAAGAAATAGACATCTCGCCACATGATGTGTGAAGAGTATTTGTGCTAGGGCACCAATACTCACAGAAGGCCCGCATCACAGGTGTAACATGGTCATAGCTGAAGAGCGATGCAAACACCGCTCGGTAGAGGCCTGTTTTGTGGATGAGATCCCCACTTCGGCTTAAGATGTCTTCTAACCACTCCCAGTAACGTTCCGTGTAGGAGAAGGCTCCGTTGGCACGAAATCCTCTCCATTGCACTGAACCATTGCGCGTACGGTCGCTAAGAAGCACGAACGGTGTTTGAGAAACATTATGGTCATGATGGGCAGACTTCAACATCCATACATCTGCGCTTCGCTTCTCGCTGATGGATTTGGCTGATTGAAAGGTGGCCAGCTGACGTGATTGTTGGAAAGTCCACCGAGGAATATGACCTGAACTATCGTAAGAGGGAGACTTGAGGGCGCACTGCCCAGTCAATGAAGGATAGGTATATAAGGTGGTGCCATCGCTTTGAACATGGTTGGCGTCTTCAAGGATAGTGATTGTGCCTTTCTTGAAACTCTTGAAAAATGTCATGCGAAGTAGTGTACGTCTACACAGAATTGATTTGTTGAAACGAGTGCGCCTCGCGGCCTTAAACTTCTGCTGCGCCTCGCTGCCTTAAGATTCTGCTACGCCTCGCCGAGTAAAGTTTCTGCCGTTACTGAAGATGGATAACTCAGAAATACCTCGCGACCTACACATACAAGATTAAAAAAAAAGTCAACTAATTATATAACTATGCGCCATAGAGATCAAATCAAAAGGAGTAAAAAAAAAGAGAAGTGTACTGCTGACCTCGCAGCGAGATGGTTGTAACTTTGTGATGAAGAATGTTAAACTGGAAGCTCTAATTTATAGTGCAGTCGTTCCTCATTGAAACTGGAAAAGTACAGAGAATCAAGCAAATCAAGAAAGAAATACATCAAAGGTTTCCGCCCACTACTTGGAAACTTTACCAAATCAAATTCGTAGGAATCTTTGCGAATTAAGGAATCCCAACAAAAATTGGATATCCTATAAATTCAAGGAATCTCTACAAGAAAATAGGAAATCCTTACAAAATTAGTAATCCCTATCAATTCAGGAACATAGACTTCAAAGTTAACCCATTAACATAGACTTCAAGTCGCGCCTCTGGCACATGACGACAGCATGGCTACGACGCTCCTTGAAGTGGGGGCATTTATAGACATATAAAATTTAACAATAATAATAGTCGTTGAATAATCCAAGCAAATACGTGGTTCGTGAGTCAACAAAATTGGAAAGCCGTCGGAAATAACACGTGGCAACGTGGAAATGGTCGGCCGACAACAAAACCTTAAATCCCGATTGAAATCAATTATCAAGTGTCGATTGATGATCAGATATCAGTTAAATTAAATTAATCAGACATCCCCAAAAATAATTGGTGATGGTTCGCCAACGGTCAGGCGAGCTAGAGAGTAGAGTTCGCAAGGCGAACTAGACTTCGCGAGGCGAACGAGACTTCGCAAGGCGAACGAGACTTCGCGAGACGAACAAGACTTCGCGAAGGCAAACAAGACTTCGCCAGGCGAACAAGACTTCGCCAGGCGAACAAGACTTCGCAAGGCGAGATGACTCCGCGCGCATGTACATGAAGGCGAGATGGCTCCGCGCGCGTAGATTGACATAAAGGCAAGGCGAGATGGCACCGTGTAGGGAAACTCGCAAAGTAGCTAGACGACAGAGTTCGCATGCATGCGGGGATGTATGTCCAAGATAAGTCGTCCGCGAAGTAGGATTAGAAATCACCGCTTGCTTGGAAATCAAGCTTCCTCGCGGGATACCTTCCATATCCGCGAGATAGCTCGCCCCTTACTAAGGATCTTGCTCAGAACAGGACATTCAATCCAAAGGGATCTGGGCATATCTAAATCTCAAGATTTGATTGATTTGATTATGCTAAAATCGGCAAGTAAATCAGTCAAGATTCATTGATTCGATTAAGGAAATATTATTGATTCAGAATCTTCATTACATACCTTAAGTGGAGGCATGTTAACACTATAAATACCCCCTCTTATACCGAGAGGAGGGGGGTATAAACAAGGCAACGAACTAGAGAGAGAGAAATCCCTCCGCGAGCTCAGAAGTCTCCCCAAAATCCTTGAAGAACTATCAAGCTCCCCGAATAGCCAGTTCTTCACTAAACCCTTGAAGAACTATCAAGCTCCCCAAATAGCCAGTTCTTCACTAGATCCTTGAAGAACTATTAAGCTCCCCAAATAGCCAGTTCTTCACTAAACCCAAATCCAAATCCCAAATACTCGTTACGTCATCAATCCGCGTAACCCTCAAGAACAAGTGCTTGTCACCCTTGAGTTAAACCTATATTCGGAGATAGAATCAGAGGAATTCACAAAGATTGTAACCCGCATTCGCATTGATTAAATTATTCTTTGTACACGTGTTGTTCTGTTATTTGTTGCAGATATTTTCGTGTTTACACACTCATCTTGTAAAACGTATAATGCAAAAACGCCAAAAGATTGGTTCTTGATGGATGGCCTTAAAAAACCCGAAAAAGAAAACAAGGGTAAGGTAAGGTCGATGATAATGGGTTTGGAGGAGGGTAATCGTTAAGAATGATGAATGGAGGAGGGTAATCTTTAAGAATGATGAATGAGAAACCCAGAAAGTTTAAATTTGCAGAACGCAGAAAGAAAGTTTCAGAGAGAGAGAGAGGAATAAGAAGTAGTTTGGAGCCAATTTTTGAGAAGAGTGATGTGGCAAGGGTATTTTCTTTCACAAACTCGGGGTCTGGGATGGAGAGGCCCAACTTTTGACCCGCTTTAAAGAAGAAGAATTTACACTAGGTAGTTATGGATACCAAAGAAATTGATGATGTGAAAGAAGTTATCATTATTGTTTGAAATGAGATGGATTCGGCAACCCACATCCTTAAGGTTGAATTATTACATCAAAAATATATACATTCCATACGTCAAAAATCATCTGGGATAGAAATGCTATTTGCAGTGAAAGAATTTGCCATGAATATATCCCCTCTGAGGAAGAAACATGTCTGGCTAGCAATTCCATCCCAGATGGCTGCACAACCATCACCAATGTTTCCAAGGGATATATCAATGCCACGCAAGGAGGGACTGACAGGTCTGTAGGAAACTGCATCATTCACACCATTATATAGTTCAATAGTGTCCTGGTTGTGAAACCTGTCAAGCCACATAAAGTATCCAGACACAAACGAGCTTGACTCCCACCCTGTCACAACTGCACTGGTCATACCATTCATATTGCGTGTCGTCCATTGAGATGTCCTGAGATTATATACAAAAATGTGTCGCATCGAACCAGGAACACACCTTAGGTACCATCGTGTTTCATTCTTGATGTGCTGAGAGCCCAATATTGTTTCAATTCGTCTAATTGTATATGTTGATTTTTGTTTTGTATTTGATGTTTCAACATTGATGCGGACTCCCTCCAATAAACTCAGGTGTGTGAATCTTTTCGCGTCATCTCTTAATTATGTGAAGTACCATAACTTGTCCAGGTTCAATAATTTAGCCATTTTTATCTCCTAATCCCTCTAGTTGAATTGTGACTTTGGGTTTAGGGGGAACAATGGGGGTACTTGTCTACATTGCCAAAATGCTCTTAATCTTTAGTTATTGTAGCTGCAAAATGGAGAGAGAGAGAGAGAGGAATAAGAAGTAATTTGGAGCCAATTTTTGAAAAGAGTGATGTGGCACGAATTAAAGGGTATTTTCTTTCGCAAACTGGGGTCTGGGATGTAGAGGCCCAACTTTTGACCCGCTTTAAAAAAAAAAAGTTACACCAGATAGTTATGGTGTTTTTCGAGGTACCATCCCATATTGAGCATCATTGTTTGCTCTATTCTCCAAGAGTGCACGAGCTCCAACTTCATCTAAATCCATGAAGGCCCCATTCGCAGCAGCGTCGAGAAGCTCTCTATCAATTGGCTTGAGTCCATCATAGAAGTAGTTCATAAGATTTGTCTCGGAGAATCCATGAGAAGGACAAGTGGCGCATAGAACCTTGAAACGATCATAGTATTGCCCAAATGACTCATCTGATGCTTGCGTGATTCCAGTGATCTTTTTCCTCAAAACAGTGATCTTTGAGGCTGGAAAGTACTTGCTCAAGAAAGCATCCGTAAGTTGCTTCCATGTAGTGATGTGATTTGGTGGAAGTTCCATGAGCCAAGTCTGAGCTCTATCCTTCAGAGTGAACGGAAATGCCTTCAGCTTCAAAAGCTCATCATCTGCATCAGTGGGCTTCATACTTGAGCATACAAACTGAAACTGCCTCAAATGCATGTTAGGATCTTCATGCGCCATCCCTTGAAAGATTGGAAGGCGATGGAGAAATCCACTCTTGAGCTCAATGTCCTGCTTGTCTTCTTGAGGTTCAGGAAATCGAATGCATGAAGGGCCAGCACTCCAGTCTGTTGAGCAAGTTTGTTGGCGAAGAGTACGCCTAACAACGTTGTTACCCCCACCATTGTTAGGAAGTACATTGTTGTTCACGTTGTTGTTGTTGTTATTCATCCTAGATTCCTCTTCTTGATATTGCTCGGAATGATGGGATCTTGGTGACTCAA
Organism: Fragaria iinumae; assembly: GCA_009720345.1. Taxonomy (NCBI): domain Eukaryota; kingdom Viridiplantae; phylum Streptophyta; class Magnoliopsida; order Rosales; family Rosaceae; genus Fragaria; species Fragaria iinumae. Next base: position 32,469,350 of record CM019121.1, on the reverse strand, counting down.
CTTCGTCCTCAACAATAGGTCGGTCAAGGTCTTCCACTGCGTTGGTAGAAATGATCACTGTGCGGTTACGGAGTTGTACTTCACGTGGAGAAGGTTTGGTCATTTACGATCTGAAAATCAACCAAGATCAAGTGTTAGTATCAAAAGAATACACAAGGAATGCATGATACTAGCCAAACCGTTGGAAATCACAAGGACTTCCCAAAAACACACAAAAACAAATCACACAAATTTAAAACACACCATACTTACATACACACATACAAGTGACGTTTGGATTAGTGGTTTGACACACATGTTACGTTTTGTACACTAGACGAAATGCAAAGGCTCTAGGTCATCCTAAAATGAATGCAAGTTACTACAGACAAGTTATGTACATTTGTACATGTATCCTGCAGGGGTCAGTTGTATATACACTAAGTAAAACGTCAAAAATACAAGTTGTTACTCAAACGATGCAAACATTTCATAGTTCATGAAATTCATGCAAGAATTCATTCAAACTTTCATTCAAAGTGCATCAAGCAAGAACCTAAGTGAAAGATGGAGTGAATGCATAAGAGAAAACGTTAGAACCTGCAGAAAACACAAGAGTTATATGCTAAATCAAATGATGCAACGTGACCACTCTCTTGGCCTCATGTCCCTAACTTCACTTAGGTTAGGGTACCCGGTGGTGAAGTCCGAGCATCACAAAGCCGCCAGAGGGTTATGCAAGCTACAAATGCAAGTGGTTAAGTCCTTTACACGTTGGTTACATACAACACGTTGGTTTTATGCACAAGTAGGGTTCATTGTGTTGCGCTTTAGATTTGGAGAGAGTACATTCGCTTGATCTTTAGGTCGTTCAAAGGACGTGCGACCCGCGCGATAAAGTGTACACTTTCAATCGAATGGTCTTGGTTCAATCGAAAAACATGGCCAGTTAGGGATAGAGATAACGCGAGAGGTAGGACTAATTTCGACAATACACCCCGAGGCTAACCGGGCCAATGGTATATACTCCAATGGTGTAAGTCTTTCTTAGATCCAAAACCTGTCACCAGTCATAACCCGTTTCTAGACACCATGTCCGACATTCAACCAATCTCTCGAAAATGTACAACTCCCTCATAGTCCAATGTAGACTCCGCCCTCAACCTCATGTCCATAACTTCACTTAGGTTATGGTGTATGGTGATGAAATCCATACAGCACAAGGGGTTTAGGAGATAAACATGGAAAAGAGGCGCCATCTATTCAACAATGAGTGCGACTTAATCAACCAAGCTCATGTACTCAATGCAAATCCAAGCTTCCTTTAACATTTAAATGGCTGCAAAAACAACATTATGAACAAGTGTTAGTATAAATCTCGAAAATTTACAAGTATATATGCACAAAATTTCACAACTTTACAAAGAACACATGCAATTCCAGATTCTGCCAAACATGAGCACAGCAGCTTTTCGAATTTTGTAGAATTATTGGCTCGGTCGACTGGGCTGAAATTTTTCAGGCACCAACTAGACACATAACCAAACATTCCTGCAAAATTTCAGATTTTTGTGAGTCCTCTAGCTATGTCAAATAATTTGCACAAAACCGGGAAGTGCACAGTTCCGAAAAACAGAAAACTATTAACATAATGTACAAGCATAATTACACAATTCTTTTCAGTCCCCGCCAACGGCGCCAAAATTGATTCGCGTGTTTTCAAGCACTTATTTAAACACTCAATCAAACACAAATACAATTAAAACCCTTCTTTGTAGATGTAGCATTGGTAAGTAGGGATCGTTCTTAACCGGGGATTGAGGGTGATTGCATAACTATGCTAAGGTTGTTTAGGGGGGTGCAAGATTGTTTGTTCTAAGTTCCTACGAAATAAAACAAGAAGATGGGTAGATACATATCAAGAAATCACAAGTTCTAACATGTTTAAACTAATAGACAAGCAAACAATTAAGAGCACCAGCTAATGGTTTGGCGGAGGCATTTAATAAGACGCTCTGCAACATCTTGAAGAAGACCGTCAACAAGTCACAAAGAGACTGGCATGAGAAGATGGGCGAGGCATTATGGGCATATAGAACGACATATCGAACTACCACAAATGCCACACCTTATTCTTTGGTATATGGTGTTGAAGCCGTCTTGCCATTAGAGAAGCAAATTCCCTCATTGAGGATTGCTTTGCAAGAAGGCCTCACAAATGAAGAAAATATCAAGCTACGACTTCAAGAGTTGGAAGCTTTAGACGAGAAGAGGCTCGATGCGCAACAACATCAAGAATGCTACCAAGCCCGAATGTCGCGCGCCTTCAACAAAGGAGTTCGGCCCCGATCCTTTCAAATTGGCAACTTAGTCCTTGCTGTACGCAGACCCATCATCATGACACACAAGACTGGTCCCAAGTTCAAATCAAAGTGGGATGGCCCTTATGTTGTCAGCGAAGTCTACACCAACGGAGATTATAAAATCGTGGCTGAAGACGGTTTGAGAATTGGCCCAATCAACGGCAAGTTCTTGAAGAAATACTATGCTTGAAACAAGTAAAGGCTGCTCCTAGCCTGCATGAGCCTAAACTGCACAAGGCACCCAAAAAAAAATTAAAAAAATTAAAAAGTTCTAAATCCTCATCCTTGAACTACATGATGACTTGATTCTTTCTTTAGAAAGATACGTAGGCAGCTTGAGAATTATATTTTTGACTTCAGTCACATCAAAAAAAAATCTCTTTTTTATTGCATAATGAATTCTATTGTCAAAATGACTTATTACATACGTAAAAAAAAAAGAGAATAAATCATGAGTTACTAAACAATGATGGGCCCTTCATATCCAAGATAGGCCTTTGAAGCTGTTGCGTTGTTTTTCAAAATCATCTCGGAACCTCTTTGCTTCCTCAAGTTCTTCAGCAGTCAACTCTGGAGTCTCCTTGATTTGGATTTTCTGCTTCTCTAAATCGGCAAGTGTTTTATCGTGAAGTAGAAGGCTCACATCTAGAGAGGTTATTTCCTGCTCCAACCTCCGCTGCTTCTCCTTCAAGTTCTCCAAGGACTCAATCACAACTTGACGTTGACCAAGATCAGTTTGACGAAGTTCGATCGACTTTGCGATTTCAGCCTCCATATGAGGCAAACGTTGATCACATGTGCCTGGAGTAGCTTTATGCGTGCATACAAGCCTTGCCGCGTTGTATTGAGTAGAACAAGTCATCAAGCTTTCTACCTTGTCTTTTACTGGCGAATGATCAAACCCATAACACTAAAGTTTGGCCACCATTTCGTCAAGGTCTTTCTTTTTAGAAAGAATGGTTCTTGACGAGTGCTTCGTAATGATGTCTTTAATTTGTTCACAAATTAGAGTGGCGGCTTGCATACGAATTTTTCGAAGCCCCCGATTGGTGTCCATAACATCAACTTCACCACAGGTGACTTCGGAGAATACCATATTGTTTAAAAGCTTCGGAGGATTCACCGAAATGTCTTCACAATTAACTTGTTGCGATACATTTTGTTTGATAATGCATGCATCATCTTCGTGGAGGGAATCGGTCTTCATTGGTTCTGTTGAAAGAGCACGAACCTCTTTCGAGCAAGCTTCGTCTTCAAAAAGTGGGAGTCCTTCTAGCTGAAAACAAGAAGGTAAAGAAAATGAGTTCAGATCATGCATATAATGTCAAAAAAAATGCATGGTGATGGTGGCGAACATACCTCAACATGATTTGGAGTTTGTTGCGAGGGACCAGGAACTTCACTAAGAAAATTGTTATTAAGGAGAAACTCATTGTCGGGATTGAAATAAACGGACCCAAGGTCTGGTTCAATCCTTCGACGCTTGAAGTTCACGTCCCTGGAACTGTTACTACTCCCACTAAGTCTTTTTGCTTGAGTTTTGGTCCCATTCAACTTAAGGTGACTCTGGGCGAGATGATGATCAGATGAGTCCCCATGACCTTCTAAAGCTTGGTGCGGTTCATTCAAAGAGTTTCTATTTGGGGGCAACGCTTTGATAGAAGATGTGTGAGGGTTATTGTCAAGTTCAATCTCGCGGGGAACCACTTCCTGTCGAGAAGGCATCTCGCTAAGAACCACTCTCTGGCAAGACGGCATCTCGCGGGGAATCACTTTTTGGCGGGGCAGTACCACGCGAGCAGCGATCTTGTCTTCCTTCGCTTTTAGAAGCTTGTGCGGCGACCCAACAATAGGCATTGTTGTTGTAGTCATCTTGGGCATGGAACAATATACTTTGGACCACCATTCAACATAATCACGAGTCACCATGTACTCTGTTAGAACGCTCTCAGGCGGCAACGTCACTGTGCTCCCTGTCTCACGTTTAGTAAAGCTTTCCCAATGCCAGTACGTCAAGGATAATGTGCCCGTCCGAATGTCCTTTTGAAGGCTTCCTGGCACATCTTGAACATAGCCGAACTGACGGCTGAAACGGTAAGGACTGTGAGGTTGAACGATTCGCCGGTTGTCTTGCCTAAGAGTAAGAAATCCAGATCGAAGGCAAGTGAGCTAGACAATGTCTGAACGGTTAACATTCTTACGATCAACGATCACTTTGCGTTCTTTAGGGACTATGGCTAAGATGTCCATCCCCGCATTGCCACAGGCGTTGAATAAAGAACGAGCTTGTGCGTCTCCAAAGTGCTTGGCCGAAAATGCCCCTGAAAAGTGAACCATGCGCGGTTTAAAATTGTCAGGAAGAGGTGAATAAAAATTGGTGCCGAAATACTCTGCCAACCACGTATACACATAGTGAAAGGGTAATGTAGCCGAACAGTTCCCTGGGTCTTTGGAAGCGGAAATCTCGTTCAAACCTTGATAAATATTGGCCAACACAGGTATGGCTAGACAAAATTGATAGCCTTGGGACATTTTGCTGGCGACTTTAAACACGCTAGGTCGGATCAAGCCTGTGTCGTCCATAGGAAAGACGAATAGACATAACCAGCATGCGTAAAATGCCGCCAAGTAAGTAGACTCTATGTCTTCGTCATCGACGCCCAAGTCATCAAACGGTGTGGAGTCGTCATCAGTTCGAGCTTGAACCTCACGGACTTCGTCAAACGGGTTATATGTGTTCTGAGGTGCATCTTTCTTGTTCCGTACACTCTTGTATCTCAAACTTCCTTTGTACCAGTACTGGATCCATGATGCGATCTTCACTTTTTGCCCTTTATTGCAAAGCTTGTGGTACGCGAGAAATAAAAATCTGCAACTCTTGGGAATGATTGGTTCACCACCTTTACCCTTGGCTGAAAATTGGATATCCTATAAATTCAAGGAATCTCTACAAGAAAATAGGGAATCCTTGCAAAATTAGGAATCCCTATCAATTCGGGAACATAGACTTCAAAGTTAACCCATTAACATAGACTTCAAGGAGCATCGTAGTCATGCTGTCGTCATGTGCCAGAGGCGCGACTTGAAGTCTATGTTAATGGGTTAACTTTGAAGTCTATGTTCCCGAATTGTTAGGGATTCCTAATTTTGCAAGGATTCCCTATTTTCTTGTAGAGAATCCTTGAATTTATAGGATATCCAATTTTTGTAGGGATTCCTTAATTCACAAAGATTCCTACGAATTTGATTTGGTAAAGTTTCCAAGTAGTGGGCGGAAACCTTTGATGTATTTCTTTCTTGATTTGCTTGATTCTCCGTACTTTTCCAGTTTCAATGAGGAACAACTGCACTATAAATTAGAGCTTCCGGTTTAACATTCTTCATCACAAAGTTACAACCATCTCGCTGTGAGGTCAGCAGTACACTTCTTTTTTTTTTACTCCTTTTGATTTGATCTCTATGGCGCAGAGTTATATAATTAGCTGACTTTTTTTTAATCTTGTATGTGTAGGTCGTGAGGTATTTCTGAGTTATCCATCTTCAATAACGGCAGAAACTTTACTCGGCGAGGCGTAGCAGAATCTTAAGGCAGCGAGGCGCAGCAGAAGTTTAAGGCAGCGAGGCGCAACATAAGTTTAAGGCAGCGAGGCGCAGTAGAAGTTTAAGGCCGCAAGGCGCACTCCTTTCAACAACTCCTTTCAACAAATCAATTCTGTGTAGACGTACACTACTTCGCATCGCATTTTTCAAGAGTTTCAAGAAAGGCACAATCACTATCTTTGAAGACGCCAACCATGTTCAAAGCGATGGCACCACCTTATATACCTATCCTTCATTGACTGGGTCGTGTGCCCTCAAGTCTCCCTCTTACGATGGTTCAGGTCATATTCCTCGGTGGACTTTCCAACAATCACGTCAGCTGGCCACCTTTCAATCAGCCAAATCCATCAACGAGAAGCGAAGCGCAGATGTATGGATGTTGAAGTCTGCCCATCATGACCATAATGTTCCTCAAACACCGTTCGTGCTTCTTAGCGACCGTACGTGCAATGGTTCAGTGCAATGGAGAGGATTTCGTGCCAACAGAGCCTTCTCCTACACGGAACGTTACTGGGAGTGGTTAGAAGACATCTTAAGCCGAAGTGGGGATCTCATCCACAAAACAGGCCTCTACCGAGCGGTGTTTGCATCGCTCTTCAGCTATGACCGTGTTACACCTGTGATGCGGGCCTTCTGTGAGTATTGGTGCCCTAGCACAAATACTCTTCACACATCATGTGGCGAGATGTCTATTCTTCGATAGATGGAACAACTTTGTCATAGAACCTTCCAGTTATGGGCAAGCCACAAATATATGTCAAGTCCCTCAAAGAAATAGACATCTCGCCACATGATGTGTGAAGAGTATTTGTGCTAGGGCACCAATACTCACAGAAGGCCCGCATCACAGGTGTAACATGGTCATAGCTGAAGAGCGATGCAAACACCGCTCGGTAGAGGCCTGTTTTGTGGATGAGATCCCCACTTCGGCTTAAGATGTCTTCTAACCACTCCCAGTAACGTTCCGTGTAGGAGAAGGCTCCGTTGGCACGAAATCCTCTCCATTGCACTGAACCATTGCGCGTACGGTCGCTAAGAAGCACGAACGGTGTTTGAGAAACATTATGGTCATGATGGGCAGACTTCAACATCCATACATCTGCGCTTCGCTTCTCGCTGATGGATTTGGCTGATTGAAAGGTGGCCAGCTGACGTGATTGTTGGAAAGTCCACCGAGGAATATGACCTGAACTATCGTAAGAGGGAGACTTGAGGGCGCACTGCCCAGTCAATGAAGGATAGGTATATAAGGTGGTGCCATCGCTTTGAACATGGTTGGCGTCTTCAAGGATAGTGATTGTGCCTTTCTTGAAACTCTTGAAAAATGTCATGCGAAGTAGTGTACGTCTACACAGAATTGATTTGTTGAAACGAGTGCGCCTCGCGGCCTTAAACTTCTGCTGCGCCTCGCTGCCTTAAGATTCTGCTACGCCTCGCCGAGTAAAGTTTCTGCCGTTACTGAAGATGGATAACTCAGAAATACCTCGCGACCTACACATACAAGATTAAAAAAAAAGTCAACTAATTATATAACTATGCGCCATAGAGATCAAATCAAAAGGAGTAAAAAAAAAGAGAAGTGTACTGCTGACCTCGCAGCGAGATGGTTGTAACTTTGTGATGAAGAATGTTAAACTGGAAGCTCTAATTTATAGTGCAGTCGTTCCTCATTGAAACTGGAAAAGTACAGAGAATCAAGCAAATCAAGAAAGAAATACATCAAAGGTTTCCGCCCACTACTTGGAAACTTTACCAAATCAAATTCGTAGGAATCTTTGCGAATTAAGGAATCCCAACAAAAATTGGATATCCAATAAATTCAAGGAATCTCTACAAGAAAATAGGAAATCCTTACAAAATTAGTAATCCCTATCAATTCAGGAACATAGACTTCAAAGTTAACCCATTAACATAGACTTCAAGTCGCGCCTCTGGCACATGACGACAGCATGGCTACGACGCTCCTTGAAGTGGGGGCATTTATAGACATATAAAATTTAACAATAATAATAGTCGTTGAATAATCCAAGCAAATACGTGGTTCGTGAGTCAACAAAATTGGAAAGCCGTCGGAAATAACACGTGGCAACGTGGAAATGGTCGGCCGACAACAAAACCTTAAATCCCGATTGAAATCAATTATCAAGTGTCGATTGATGATCAGATATCAGTTAAATTAAATTAATCAGACATCCCCAAAAATAATTGGTGATGGTTCGCCAACGGTCAGGCGAGCTAGAGAGTAGAGTTCGCAAGGCGAACTAGACTTCGCGAGGCGAACGAGACTTCGCAAGGCGAACGAGACTTCGCGAGACGAACAAGACTTCGCGAAGGCAAACAAGACTTCGCCAGGCGAACAAGACTTCGCCAGGCGAACAAGACTTCGCAAGGCGAGATGACTCCGCGCGCATGTACATGAAGGCGAGATGGCTCCGCGCGCGTAGATTGACATAAAGGCAAGGCGAGATGGCACCGTGTAGGGAAACTCGCAAAGTAGCTAGACGACAGAGTTCGCATGCATGCGGGGATGTATGTCCAAGATAAGTCGTCCGCGAAGTAGGATTAGAAATCACCGCTTGCTTGGAAATCAAGCTTCCTCGCGGGATACCTTCCATATCCGCGAGATAGCTCGCCCCTTACTAAGGATCTTGCTCAGAACAGGACATTCAATCCAAAGGGATCTGGGCATATCTAAATCTCAAGATTTGATTGATTTGATTATGCTAAAATCGGCAAGTAAATCAGTCAAGATTCATTGATTCGATTAAGGAAATATTATTGATTCAGAATCTTCATTACATACCTTAAGTGGAGGCATGTTAACACTATAAATACCCCCTCTTATACCGAGAGGAGGGGGGTATAAACAAGGCAACGAACTAGAGAGAGAGAAATCCCTCCGCGAGCTCAGAAGTCTCCCCAAAATCCTTGAAGAACTATCAAGCTCCCCGAATAGCCAGTTCTTCACTAAACCCTTGAAGAACTATCAAGCTCCCCAAATAGCCAGTTCTTCACTAGATCCTTGAAGAACTATTAAGCTCCCCAAATAGCCAGTTCTTCACTAAACCCAAATCCAAATCCCAAATACTCGTTACGTCATCAATCCGCGTAACCCTCAAGAACAAGTGCTTGTCACCCTTGAGTTAAACCTATATTCGGAGATAGAATCAGAGGAATTCACAAAGATTGTAACCCGCATTCGCATTGATTAAATTATTCTTTGTACACGTGTTGTTCTGTTATTTGTTGCAGATATTTTCGTGTTTACACACTCATCTTGTAAAACGTATAATGCAAAAACGCCAAAAGATTGGTTCTTGATGGATGGCCTTAAAAAACCCGAAAAAGAAAACAAGGGTAAGGTAAGGTCGATGATAATGGGTTTGGAGGAGGGTAATCGTTAAGAATGATGAATGGAGGAGGGTAATCTTTAAGAATGATGAATGAGAAACCCAGAAAGTTTAAATTTGCAGAACGCAGAAAGAAAGTTTCAGAGAGAGAGAGAGGAATAAGAAGTAGTTTGGAGCCAATTTTTGAGAAGAGTGATGTGGCAAGGGTATTTTCTTTCACAAACTCGGGGTCTGGGATGGAGAGGCCCAACTTTTGACCCGCTTTAAAGAAGAAGAATTTACACTAGGTAGTTATGGATACCAAAGAAATTGATGATGTGAAAGAAGTTATCATTATTGTTTGAAATGAGATGGATTCGGCAACCCACATCCTTAAGGTTGAATTATTACATCAAAAATATATACATTCCATACGTCAAAAATCATCTGGGATAGAAATGCTATTTGCAGTGAAAGAATTTGCCATGAATATATCCCCTCTGAGGAAGAAACATGTCTGGCTAGCAATTCCATCCCAGATGGCTGCACAACCATCACCAATGTTTCCAAGGGATATATCAATGCCACGCAAGGAGGGACTGACAGGTCTGTAGGAAACTGCATCATTCACACCATTATATAGTTCAATAGTGTCCTGGTTGTGAAACCTGTCAAGCCACATAAAGTATCCAGACACAAACGAGCTTGACTCCCACCCTGTCACAACTGCACTGGTCATACCATTCATATTGCGTGTCGTCCATTGAGATGTCCTGAGATTATATACAAAAATGTGTCGCATCGAACCAGGAACACACCTTAGGTACCATCGTGTTTCATTCTTGATGTGCTGAGAGCCCAATATTGTTTCAATTCGTCTAATTGTATATGTTGATTTTTGTTTTGTATTTGATGTTTCAACATTGATGCGGACTCCCTCCAATAAACTCAGGTGTGTGAATCTTTTCGCGTCATCTCTTAATTATGTGAAGTACCATAACTTGTCCAGGTTCAATAATTTAGCCATTTTTATCTCCTAATCCCTCTAGTTGAATTGTGACTTTGGGTTTAGGGGGAACAATGGGGGTACTTGTCTACATTGCCAAAATGCTCTTAATCTTTAGTTATTGTAGCTGCAAAATGGAGAGAGAGAGAGAGAGGAATAAGAAGTAATTTGGAGCCAATTTTTGAAAAGAGTGATGTGGCACGAATTAAAGGGTATTTTCTTTCGCAAACTGGGGTCTGGGATGTAGAGGCCCAACTTTTGACCCGCTTTAAAAAAAAAAAGTTACACCAGATAGTTATGGTGTTTTTCGAGGTACCATCCCATATTGAGCATCATTGTTTGCTCTATTCTCCAAGAGTGCACGAGCTCCAACTTCATCTAAATCCATGAAGGCCCCATTCGCAGCAGCGTCGAGAAGCTCTCTATCAATTGGCTTGAGTCCATCATAGAAGTAGTTCATAAGATTTGTCTCGGAGAATCCATGAGAAGGACAAGTGGCGCATAGAACCTTGAAACGATCATAGTATTGCCCAAATGACTCATCTGATGCTTGCGTGATTCCAGTGATCTTTTTCCTCAAAACAGTGATCTTTGAGGCTGGAAAGTACTTGCTCAAGAAAGCATCCGTAAGTTGCTTCCATGTAGTGATGTGATTTGGTGGAAGTTCCATGAGCCAAGTCTGAGCTCTATCCTTCAGAGTGAACGGAAATGCCTTCAGCTTCAAAAGCTCATCATCTGCATCAGTGGGCTTCATACTTGAGCATACAAACTGAAACTGCCTCAAATGCATGTTAGGATCTTCATGCGCCATCCCTTGAAAGATTGGAAGGCGATGGAGAAATCCACTCTTGAGCTCAATGTCCTGCTTGTCTTCTTGAGGTTCAGGAAATCGAATGCATGAAGGGCCAGCACTCCAGTCTATTGAGCAAGTTTGTTGGCGAAGAGTACGCCTAACAACGTTGTTACCCCCACCATTGTTAGGAAGTACATTGTTGTTCACGTTGTTGTTGTTGTTATTCATCCTAGATTCCTCTTCTTGATATTGCTCGGAATGATGGGATCTTGGTGACTCAACTTCGTCCTCAACAATAGGTCGGTCAAGGTCTTCCACTGCGTTGGTAGAAATGATCACTGTGCGGTTACGGAGTTGTACTTCACGTGGAGAAGGTTTGGTCATTTACGATCTGAAAATCAACCAAGATCAAGTGTTAGTATCAAAAGAATACACAAGGAATGCATGATACTAGCCAAACCGTTGGAAATCACAAGGACTTCCCAAAAACACACAAAAACAAATCACACAAATTTAAAACACACCATACTTACATACACACATACAAGTGACGTTTGGATTAGTGGTTTGACACACATGTTACGTTTTGTACACTAGACGAAATGCAAAGGCTCTAGGTCATCCTAAAATGAATGCAAGTTACTACAGACAAGTTATGTACATTTGTACATGTATCCTGCAGGGGTCAGTTGTATATACACTAAGTAAAACGTCAAAAATACAAGTTGTTACTCAAACGATGCAAACATTTCATAGTTCATGAAATTCATGCAAGAATTCATTCAAACTTTCATTCAAAGTGCATCAAGCAAGAACCTAAGTGAAAGATGGAGTGAATGCATAAGAGAAAACGTTAGAACCTGCAGAAAACACAAGAGTTATATGCTAAATCAAATGATGCAACGTGACCACTCTCTTGGCCTCATGTCCCTAACTTCACTTAGGTTAGGGTACCCGGTGGTGAAGTCCGAGCATCACAAAGCCGCCAGAGGGTTATGCAAGCTACAAATGCAAGTGGTTAAGTCCTTTACACGTTGGTTACATACAACACGTTGGTTTTATGCACAAGTAGGGTTCATTGTGTTGCGCTTTAGATTTGGAGAGAGTACATTCGCTTGATCTTTAGGTCGTTCAAAGGACGTGCGACCCGCGCGATAAAGTGTACACTTTCAATCGAATGGTCTTGGTTCAATCGAAAAACATGGCCAGTTAGGGATAGAGATAACGCGAGAGGTAGGACTAATTTCGACAATACACCCCGAGGCTAACCGGGCCAATGGTATATACTCCAATGGTGTAAGTCTTTCTTAGATCCAAAACCTGTCACCAGTCATAACCCGTTTCTAGACACCATGTCCGACATTCAACCAATCTCTCGAAAATGTACAACTCCCTCATAGTCCAATGTAGACTCCGCCCTCAACCTCATGTCCATAACTTCACTTAGGTTATGGTGTATGGTGATGAAATCCATACAGCACAAGGGGTTTAGGAGATAAACATGGAAAAGAGGCGCCATCTATTCAACAATGAGTGCGACTTAATCAACCAAGCTCATGTACTCAATGCAAATCCAAGCTTCCTTTAACATTTAAATGGCTGCAAAAACAACATTATGAACAAGTGTTAGTATAAATCTCGAAAATTTACAAGTATATATGCACAAAATTTCACAACTTTACAAAGAACACATGCAATTCCAGATTCTGCCAAACATGAGCACAGCAGCTTTTCGAATTTTGTAGAATTATTGGCTCGGTCGACTGGGCTGAAATTTTTCAGGCACCAACTAGACACATAACCAAACATTCCTGCAAAATTTCAGATTTTTGTGAGTCCTCTAGCTATGTCAAATAATTTGCACAAAACCGGGAAGTGCACAGTTCCGAAAAACAGAAAACTATTAACATAATGTACAAGCATAATTACACAATTCTTTTCAGTCCCCGCCAACGGCGCCAAAATTGATTCGCGTGTTTTCAAGCACTTATTTAAACACTCAATCAAACACAAATACAATTAAAACCCTTCTTTGTAGATGTAGCATTGGTAAGTAGGGATCGTTCTTAACCGGGGATTGAGGGTGATTGCATAACTATGCTAAGGTTGTTTAGGGGGGTGCAAGATTGTTTGTTCTAAGTTCCTACGAAATAAAACAAGAAGATGGGTAGATACATATCAAGAAATCACAAGTTCTAACATGTTTAAACTAATAGACAAGCAAACAATTAAGAGCACCAGCTAATGGTTTGGCGGAGGCATTTAATAAGACGCTCTGCAACATCTTGAAGAAGACCGTCAACAAGTCACAAAGAGACTGGCATGAGAAGATGGGCGAGGCATTATGGGCATATAGAACGACATATCGAACTACCACAAATGCCACACCTTATTCTTTGGTATATGGTGTTGAAGCCGTCTTGCCATTAGAGAAGCAAATTCCCTCATTGAGGATTGCTTTGCAAGAAGGCCTCACAAATGAAGAAAATATCAAGCTACGACTTCAAGAGTTGGAAGCTTTAGACGAGAAGAGGCTCGATGCGCAACAACATCAAGAATGCTACCAAGCCCGAATGTCGCGCGCCTTCAACAAAGGAGTTCGGCCCCGATCCTTTCAAATTGGCAACTTAGTCCTTGCTGTACGCAGACCCATCATCATGACACACAAGACTGGTCCCAAGTTCAAATCAAAGTGGGATGGCCCTTATGTTGTCAGCGAAGTCTACACCAACGGAGCTTATAAAATCGTGGCTGAAGACGGTTTGAGAATTGGCCCAATCAACGGCAAGTTCTTGAAGAAATACTATGCTTGAAACAAGTAAAGGCTGCTCCTAGCCTGCATGAGCCTAAACTGCACAAGGCACCCAAAAAAAAATTAAAAAAATTAAAAAGTTCTAAATCCTCATCCTTGAACTACATGATGACTTGATTCTTTCTTTAGAAAGATACGTAGGCAGCTTGAGAATTATATTTTTGACTTCAGTCACATCAAAAAAAAATCTCTTTTTTATTGCATAATGAATTCTATTGTCAAAATGACTTATTACATACGTAAAAAAAAAAAGAGAATAAATCATGAGTTACTAAACAATGATGGGCCCTTCATATCCAAGATAGGCCTTTGAAGCTGTTGCGTTGTTTTTCAAAATCATCTCGGAACCTCTTTGCTTCCTCAAGTTCTTCAGCAGTCAACTCTGGAGTCTCCTTGATTTGGATTTTCTGCTTCTCTAAATCGGCAAGTGTTTTATCGTGAAGTAGAAGGCTCACATCTAGAGAGGTTATTTCCTGCTCCAACCTCCGCTGCTTCTCCTTCAAGTTCTCCAAGGACTCAATCACAACTTGACGTTGACCAAGATCAGTTTGACGAAGTTCGATCGACTTTGCGATTTCAGCCTCCATATGAGGCAAACGTTGATCACATGTGCCTGGAGTAGCTTTATGCGTGCATACAAGCCTTGCCGCGTTGTATTGAGTAGAACAAGTCATCAAGCTTTCTACCTTGTCTTTTACTGGCGAATGATCAAACCCATAACACTAAAGTTTGGCCACCATTTCGTCAAGGTCTTTCTTTTTAGAAAGAATGGTTCTTGACGAGTGCTTCGTAATGATGTCTTTAATTTGTTCACAAATTAGAGTGGCGGCTTGCATACGAATTTTTCGAAGCCCCCGATTGGTGTCCATAACATCAACTTCACCACAGGTGACTTCGGAGAATACCATATTGTTTAAAAGCTTCGGAGGATTCACCGAAATGTCTTCACAATTAACTTGTTGCGATACATTTTGTTTGATAATGCATGCATCATCTTCGTGGAGGGAATCGGTCTTCATTGGTTCTGTTGAAAGAGCACGAACCTCTTTCGAGCAAGCTTCGTCTTCAAAAAGTGGGAGTCCTTCTAGCTGAAAACAAGAAGGTAAAGAAAATGAGTTCAGATCATGCATATAATGTCAAAAAAAATGCATGGTGATGGTGGCGAACATACCTCAACATGATTTGGAGTTTGTTGCGAGGGACCAGGAACTTCACTAAGAAAATTGTTATTAAGGAGAAACTCATTGTCGGGATTGAAATAAACGGACCCAAGGTCTGGTTCAATCCTTCGACGCTTGAAGTTCACGTCCCTGGAACTGTTACTACTCCCACTAAGTCTTTTTGCTTGAGTTTTGGTCCCATTCAACTTAAGGTGACTCTGGGCGAGATGATGATCAGATGAGTCCCCATGACCTTCTAAAGCTTGGTGCGGTTCATTCAAAGAGTTTCTATTTGGGGGCAACGCTTTGATAGAAGATGTGTGAGGGTTATTGTCAAGTTCAATCTCGCGGGGAACCACTTCCTGTCGAGAAGGCATCTCGCTAAGAACCACTCTCTGGCAAGACGGCATCTCGCGGGGAATCACTTTTTGGCGGGGCAGTACCACGCGAGCAGCGATCTTGTCTTCCTTCGCTTTTAGAAGCTTGTGCGGCGACCCAACAATAGGCATTGTTGTTGTAGTCATCTTGGGCATGGAACAATATACTTTGGACCACCATTCAACATAATCACGAGTCACCATGTACTCTGTTAGAACGCTCTCAGGCGGCAACGTCACTGTGCTCCCTGTCTCACGTTTAGTAAAGCTTTCCCAATGCCAGTACGTCAAGGATAATGTGCCCGTCCGAATGTCCTTTTGAAGGCTTCCTGGCACATCTTGAACATAGCCGAACTGACGGCTGAAACGGTAAGGACTGTGAGGTTGAACGATTCGCCGGTTGTCTTGCCTAAGAGTAAGAAATCCAGATCGAAGGCAGGTGAGCTAGACAATGTCTGAACGGTTAACATTCTTACGATCAACGATCACTTTGCGTTCTTTAGGGACTATGGCTAAGATGTCCATCCCCGCATTGCCACAGGCGTTGAATAAAGAACGAGCTTGTGCGTCTCCAAAGTGCTTGGCCGAAAATGCCCCTGAAAAGTGAACCATGCGCGGTTTAAAATTGTCAGGAAGAGGTGAATAAAAATTGGTGCCGAAATACTCTGCCAACCACGTATACACATAGTGAAAGGGTAATGTAGCCGAACAGTTCCCTGGGTCTTTGGAAGCGGAAATCTCGTTCAAACCTTGATAAATATTGGCCAACACAGGTATGGCTAGACAAAATTGATAGCCTTGGGACATTTTGCTGGCGACTTTAAACACGCTAGGTCGGATCAAGCCTGTGTCGTCCATAGGAAAGACGAATAGACATAACCAGCATGCGTAAAATGCCGCCAAGTAAGTAGACTCTATGTCTTCGTCATCGACGCCCAAGTCATCAAACGGTGTGGAGTCGTCATCAGTTCGAGCTTGAACCTCACGGACTTCGTCAAACGGGTTATATGTGTTCTGAGGTGCATCTTTCTTGTTCCGTACACTCTTGTATCTCAAACTTCCTTTGTACCAGTACTGGATCCATGATGCGATCTTCACTTTTTGCCCTTTATTGCAAAGCTTGTGGTACGCGAGAAATAAAAATCTGCAACTCTTGGGAATGATTGGTTCACCACCTTTACCCTTGGCTGAAAATTGGATATCCTATAAATTCAAGGAATCTCTACAAGAAAATAGGGAATCCTTGCAAAATTAGGAATCCCTATCAATTCGGGAACATAGACTTCAAAGTTAACCCATTAACATAGACTTCAAGGAGCATCGTAGTCATGCTGTCGTCATGTGCCAGAGGCGCGACTTGAAGTCTATGTTAATGGGTTAACTTTGAAGTCTATGTTCCCGAATTGTTAGGGATTCCTAATTTTGCAAGGATTCCCTATTTTCTTGTAGAGAATCCTTGAATTTATAGGATATCCAATTTTTGTAGGGATTCCTTAATTCGCAAAGATTCCTACGAATTTGATTTGGTAAAGTTTCCAAGTAGTGGGCGGAAACCTTTGATGTATTTCTTTCTTGATTTGCTTGATTCTCCGTACTTTTCCAGTTTCAATGAGGAACAACTGCACTATAAATTAGAGCTTCCGGTTTAACATTCTTCATCACAAAGTTACAACCATCTCGCTGTGAGGTCAGCAGTACACTTCTTTTTTTTTTACTCCTTTTGATTTGATCTCTATGGCGCAGAGTTATATAATTAGCTGACTTTTTTTTAATCTTGTATGTGTAGGTCGCGAGGTATTTCTGAGTTATCCATCTTCAATAACGGCAGAAACTTTACTCGGCGAGGCGTAGCAGAATCTTAAGGCAGCGAGGCGCAGCAGAAGTTTAAGGCAGCGAGGCGCAACATAAGTTTAAGGCAGCGAGGCGCAGTAGAAGTTTAAGGCCGCGAGGCGCACTCCTTTCAACAACTCCTTTCAACAAATCAATTCTGTGTAGACGTACACTACTTCGCATGGCATTTTTCAAGAGTTTCAAGAAAGGCACAATCACTATCTTTGAAGACGCCAACCATGTTCAAAGCGATGGCACCACCTTATATACCTATCCTTCATTGACTGGGTCGTGTGCCCTCAAGTCTCCCTCTTACGATGGTTCAGGTCATATTCCTCGGTGGACTTTCCAACAATCACGTCAGCTGGCCACCTTTCAATCAGCCAAATCCATCAACGAGAAGCGAAGCGCAGATGTATGGATGTTGAAGTCTGCCCATCATGACCATAATGTTCCTCAAACACCGTTCGTGCTTCTTAGCGACCGTACGTGCAATGGTTCAGTGCAATGGAGAGGATTTCGTGCCAACAGAGTCTTCTCCTACACGGAACGTTACTGGGAGTGGTTAGAAGACATCTTAAGCCGAAGTGGGGATCTCATCCACAAAACAGGCCTCTACCGAGCGGTGTTTGCATCGCTCTTCAGCTATGACCGTGTTACACCTGTGATGCGGGCCTTCTGTGAGTATTGGTGCCCTAGCACAAATACTCTTCACACATCATGTGGCGAGATGTCTATTCTTCGATAGATGGAACAACTTTGTCATAGAACCTTCCAGTTATGGGCAAGCCACAAATATATGTCAAGTCCCTCAAAGAAATAGACATCTCGCCACATGATGTGTGAAGAGTATTTGTGCTAGGGCACCAATACTCACAGAAGGCCCGCATCACAGGTGTAACATGGTCATAGCTGAAGAGCGATGCAAACACCGCTCGGTAGAGGCCTGTTTTGTGGATGAGATCCCCACTTCGGCTTAAGATGTCTTCTAACCACTCCCAGTAACGTTCCGTGTAGGAGAAGGCTCCGTTGGCACGAAATCCTCTCCATTGCACTGAACCATTGCGCGTACAGTCGCTAAGAAGCACGAACGGTGTTTGAGAAACATTATGGTCATGATGGGCAGACTTCAACATCCATACATCTGCGCTTCGCTTCTCGCTGATGGATTTGGCTGATTGAAAGGTGGCCAGCTGACGTGATTGTTGGAAAGTCCACCGAGGAATATGACCTGAACTATCGTAAGAGGGAGACTTGAGGGCGCACTGCCCAGTCAATGAAGGATAGGTATATAAGGTGGTGCCATCGCTTTGAACATGGTTGGCGTCTTCAAGGATAGTGATTGTGCCTTTCTTGAAACTCTTGAAAAATGTCATGCGAAGTAGTGTACGTCTACACAGAATTGATTTGTTGAAACGAGTGCGCCTCGCGGCCTTAAACTTCTGCTGCGCCTCGCTGCCTTAAGATTCTGCTACGCCTCGCCGAGTAAAGTTTCTGCCGTTACTGAAGATGGATAACTCAGAAATACCTCGCGACCTACACATACAAGATTAAAAAAAAAGTCAACTAATTATATAACTATGCGCCATAGAGATCAAATCAAAAGGAGTAAAAAAAAAGAGAAGTGTACTGCTGACCTCGCAGCGAGATGGTTGTAACTTTGTGATGAAGAATGTTAAACTGGAAGCTCTAATTTATAGTGCAGTCGTTCCTCATTGAAACTGGAAAAGTACAGAGAATCAAGCAAATCAAGAAAGAAATACATCAAAGGTTTCCGCCCACTACTTGGAAACTTTACCAAATCAAATTCGTAGGAATCTTTGCGAATTAAGGAATCCCAACAAAAATTGGATATCCTATAAATTCAAGGAATCTCTACAAGAAAATAGGAAATCCTTACAAAATTAGTAATCCCTATCAATTCAGGAACATAGACTTCAAAGTTAACTGTCACGCCCCGACTCTTAAATTTTACCTTAATTACTAGCATTGTGGTAATAAGAATTTTACCGTCTTCGTCATTAAATTTATAGTCCTAAAGTCCCTAGAGGTGTATTGAGGGACGAATATTTCGAAAGAATTATTCGAAGGAAGAAAATGTGACGACGGTAAAAATGGTAAATTTTAGCTAGTAAAAGGTAATTTTTATTGGGGTATTATTTTTGGGGTGTTGAATTTTGGATTGGATTTAAAATGGGTTGGACCGGTTGGGCCAAGCCCATTTCTTTTCTCCCTTTCCTTCCGCTCTTCCGCTCCCGCACCCGTACCCGAGTTCTTCCTCCCTGCCGATTTTCCGACCGCCGTTCGCCGCCGTCCGGCCGCGCCAGACCGCCGCACCGGTCCCAAACGATCGGTCTCCAACCCAGCTACATTTCTAGACCGGTGGCAGCCTCCCTAGCGCCGCCGTGAAGGAGGAATCGACGCCGAAAGCTCCGACTGCCGGAAACTTCTTTTCGCCGGAACTCCTTCCTCCGGCCGCCATATCCGGCGAGCCTTGGCTCAAAAGGAAGCCCTCCTCCCGTGCTTCAATCCCTCCAAAGGGCTCCTTCCATCTCGAGCTAGGTAAGGAGAAATCGGTATTTGAAATTCTAGGGCTTTTATTGTGTTTGTGTTCGATTGATGTGTTTAGGCTTAGAATTGGAGTTTGTGGTAGTTAGGAATGTTGTAGAGGAGGTTGAGAGGAAGGTGCTGTCAAATTTTGGTGGCATTTGCAGGTCGCCAGAGCTGGTCGCCGGCCGCCGCTGCCGGCGGAGCCGCCGCCGGCGCTGCCGCCGAGAAAATGTTTTTGGTGGAGAAAATTTTGAGGAGTTTATTGGAATGAGTTTTAGAATTTTTGGATGAGATTTGGATAGGTTTGTGAATTTCTGAAGTTTGGTATTTTAGACGGTTAATTAATGTAGAATCCGGCCGTAGGATTTAAGTCGTATTTTGGGGAGGTTGTATTTACGACTGATGAGTATGATATTTAAGTTCGGATCGTTCCGATTTAAGAATATCGAAGTTAGGCAATGATGAGCGTATTTATGGCTCTCGGGTAATTTTGCCTATTTTGATTAAATATTGGATTATTGGTTGGGAAATTAATATTATATTTGGAACAGGACGTGAGGAGGCTCGAGCAGACGAGGCCCCAGATCGACATCAGGCTTAGGCCTAATTTGTGAGTGGACTTTTGTTTTAAATAATATGCATGCTATGGTTCATGAATGAACAATTAATGTTGTGGAGCATTTTGACGTCATTTTAATTTTGTTGACGATTTTTATTTCTCTTGGAGAGATACCGAAAATGGGATTTTCGGTGGATATAAATATGTATTTATGAGCGAGTATGTATAGAAAATGCTAGCTAGCCATATGTGTTTGTCCACCTTAATGGCGCAGCATATAGCCGCATTATGGTGTGACGTGAGCGTTGGACGTAAGCGTAGTAGCCCTATTTGAGTGTTTAATTCATATAGGGGGTATGGACACATATATATACACCCGTCTGTCCACCTTGATGGCGTAGTGTAGCACCGCATTAAGGCGTGACGTGAGCGTTGGACGCGAGCGTAGTAACCCTATATAGACCCATGAATTTATATAGGGAGTATGGACGAGTGTAAATACATACATATATTATAGAGTCTGAGAGACTCGATATTTTATGAGATAAAAGTTTTATCGCTTGCGGCATGCATTCGATTTTTCCTTAGAAATAAAATTTGGGAAAACATAAATATTTTATTTTATTTTTGTCCACTCACTCTAACGTTGTTAAATGTTTTCCCCTGGGCCCTTCGTTTTAAATTGCCCAGTCTGCAGAGTTCGGGTTGGATCTAGTAGGAGACGAGGCATAGTCACCCGCATTTCCGCCAGTTTTCATCAGTAGGTTACATGTTTAACCTACTCGTATTTTCTTGCTTCCGCTAGTGTTTAGTAGCTCTGAATACTTTGGGATTATTGTATATTATGTGATGTTTGGAAGTGTTGAATTAAGAGTGAAATTTGGAATTTTCGAGTTAGGGTTGTCCATTTTCAAGGGAGGTTTGCCGAGTCCTTCGGTAAATTTTCCTTGGAGGTGGTCCCCGCACGACTTACTCCGGGTTTCAGGGTGAAATTCGGGGTGGGTTGTGTCATTAACCCATTAACATAGACTTCAAGTCGCGCCTCTGGCACATGACGACAGCATGGCTACGACGCTCCTTGAAGTGGGGGCATTTATAGACATATAAAATTTAACAATAATAATAGTCGTTGAATAATCCAAGCAAATACGTGGTTCGTGAGTCAACAAAATTGGAAAGCCGTCGGAAATAACACGTGGCAACGTGGAAATGGTCGGCCGACAACAAAACCTTAAATCCCGATTGAAATCAATTATCAAGTGTCGATTGATGATCAGATATCAGTTAAATTAAATTAATCAGACATCCCCAAAAATAATTGATGATGGTTCGCCAACGGTCAGGCGAGCTAGAGAGTAGAGTTCGCAAGGCGAACTAGACTTCGCGAGGCGAACGAGACTTCGCGAGACGAACAAGACTTCGCGAAGGCAAACAAGACTTCGCCAGGCGAACAAGACTTCGCCAGGCGAACAAGACTTCGCAAGGCGAGATGACTCCGCGCGCATGTACATGAAGGCGAGATGGCTCCGCGCGCGTAGATTGACATAAAGGCAAGGCGAGATGGCACCGTGTAGGGAAACTCGCAAAGTAGCTAGACGACAGAGTTCGCATGCATGCGGGGATGTATGTCCAAGATAAGTCGTCCGCGAAGTAGGATTAGAAATCACCGCTTGCTTGGAAATCAAGCTTCCTCGCGGGATACCTTCCATATCCGCGAGATAGCTCGCCCCTTACTAAGGATCTTGCTCAGAACAGGACATTCAATCCAAAGGGATCTGGGCATATCTAAATCTCAAGATTTGATTGATTTGATTATGCTAAAATCGGCAAGTAAATCAGTCAAGATTCATTGATTCGATTAAGGAAATATTATTGATTCAGAATCTTCATTACATACCTTAAGTGGAGGCATGTTAACACTATAAATACCCCTTCTTATACCGAGAGGAGGGGGGTATAAACAAGGCAACGAACTAGAGAGAGAGAAATCCCTCCGCGAGCTCAGAAGTCTCCCCAAAATCCTTGAAGAACTATCAAGCTCCCCGAATAGCCAGTTCTTCACTAAACCCTTGAAGAACTATCAAGCTCCCCAAATAGCCAGTTCTTCACTAGATCCTTGAAGAACTATTAAGCTCCCCAAATAGCCAGTTCTTCACTAAACCCAAATCCAAATCCCAAATACTCGTTACGTCATCAATCCGCGTAACCCTCAAGAACAAGTGCTTGTCACCCTTGAGTTAAACCTATATTCGGAGATAGAATCAGAGGAATTCACAAAGATTGTAACCCGCATTCGCATTGATTAAATTATTCTTTGTACACGTGTTGTTCTGTTATTTGTTGCAGATATTTTCGTGTTTACACACTCATCTTGTAAAACGTATAATGCAAAAACGCCAAAAGATTGGTTCTTGATGGATGGCCTTAAAAAACCCGAAAAAGAAAACAAGGGTAAGGTAAGGTCGATGATAATGGGTTTGGAGGAGGGTAATCGTTAAGAATGATGAATGGAGGAGGGTAATCTTTAAGAATGATGAATGAGAAACCCAGAAAGTTTAAATTTGCAGAACGCAGAAAGAAAGTTTCAGAGAGAGAGAGAGGAATAAGAAGTAGTTTGGAGCCAATTTTTGAGAAGAGTGATGTGGCAAGGGTATTTTCTTTCACAAACTCGGGGTCTGGGATGGAGAGGCCCAACTTTTGACCCGCTTTAAAGAAGAAGAATTTACACTAGGTAGTTATGGATACCAAAGAAATTGATGATGTGAAAGAAGTTATCATTATTGTTTGAAATGAGATGGATTCGGCAACCCACATCCTTAAGGTTGAATTATTACATCAAAAATATATACATTCCATACGTCAAAAATCATCTGGGATAGAAATGCTATTTGCAGTGAAAGAATTTGCCATGAATATATCCCCTCTGAGGAAGAAACATGTCTGGCTAGCAATTCCATCCCAGATGGCTGCACAACCATCACCAATGTTTCCAAGGGATATATCAATGCCACGCAAGGAGGGACTGACAGGTCTGTAGGAAACTGCATCATTCACACCATTATATAGTTCAATAGTGTCCTGGTTGTGAAACCTGTCAAGCCACATAAAGTATCCAGACACAAACGAGCTTGACTCCCACCCTGTCACAACTGCACTGGTCATACCATTCATATTGCGTGTCGTCCATTGAGATGTCCTGAGATTATATACAAAAATGTGTCGCATCGAACCAGGAACACACCTTAGGTACCATCGTGTTTCATTCTTGATGTGCTGAGAGCCCAATATTGTTTCAATTCGTCTAATTGTATATGTTGATTTTTGTTTTGTATTTGATGTTTCAACATTGATGCGGACTCCCTCCAATAAACTCAGGTGTGTGAATCTTTTCGCGTCATCTCTTAATTATGTGAAGTACCATAACTTGTCCAGGTTCAATAATTTAGCCATTTTTATCTCCTAATCCCTCTAGTTGAATTGTGACTTTGGGTTTAGGGGGAACAATGGGGGTACTTGTCTACATTGCCAAAATGCTCTTAATCTTTAGTTATTGTAGCTGCAAAATGGAGAGAGAGAGAGAGGAATAAGAAGTAATTTGGAGCCAATTTTTGAAAAGAGTGATGTGGCACGAATTAAAGGGTATTTTCTTTCGCAAACTGGGGTCTGGGATGTAGAGGCCCAACTTTTGACCCGCTTTAAAAAAAAAAAGTTACACCAGGTAGTTATGGATACTAAAGAAATTGATGATGTGAAAGAAGTTATCATTATTGTTTGAAATGAGATGGATTCGACAACCCACATCCTCAAGGTTGAATTATTACGTCAAAAATGTATGCATTCCATGCTTCGTGTATTGAAGTTTTTATAATTTATGTACGAAAGAAGAAGTTGCATTTATGAAGGAAGCTAACTTTTAGTATCTCAACTTTCAAAACTCAAAATGATATCTCATTGTAATACCCCGGAAATATGATATTAGTTTCTAATATTATTTGGGAATTTTCGAGTTAGAAGTTAGTGTGTTTTTGAGGTTCGAAGAAAGAGTGGAAGTGTTCGGACGCGTAAATTACCCGAAAGGGTTCTTTTTGTTTCTTTAAGGGTCATAGAGTTGACTTTTTATTCATTGGGTTTCTCAAGAAACTTCCTTCACAGAAGTTGTAGAACACGACGATACGAGTTCGTAGACACGCGGCACGCGTAAAACGGACTTCGTATGAGAAAGTTATGGTCAGCGGAAGTTCGTGGCTTTTCAGGATTTTGGGTTAAATAAGGAAAGTTTTTCCGGAACCCAATTCCCTCTCTCCTCCTTCTCTCTTGCACCTCACCCTCACTATCAAAATTCTCCAGCCGACCCGACCCGGCTTTTCCGGCCGACTTAGACGGCGGCACCGGTCACGTTTTCTTCCTCTCCTCGGCGTGATCCTCCCTGTGTAAGTGGGTGAGGACGACTCAAGGGGGAATTGAGAGAATCGAACGTTGCAGCGGAGGGTGGCGGACCCGACTTCGACCCGAGGGCGTTCCGGCCGTGTACGGCGGCGACTGGAGGTGAGGCTACCCTTCTCTTGAAGCATTCTTCCCTCTAAGCATGTTCCAAGCTGCCATTCACCTCGTTTTGAGGTCTAGAAGTTGGTTTGAGGACGCCTTGGCAGCCGGTTTTATTGTGGATGATTCCGGCCGAATGGGTTCAACCCTCAGGTATAAAAAGTGTTCCTTTTGCTGTGCTCTATAAGGTTTCTGTTGGGAGTTTGTGCAGATTTTGAAGTTTTAGGGTGGTGTGTGGCAGCGCGTCCGGCAGTTTCCTAGCTCTAGGTTTCGGTGGTTAGCTAGCTTTTGTTTTTGTGAGCTTGTTGAGATGTGGAAATTCTAGGTTTGGAGTAAGGATTGCATGTTAGGACTTTAAGTTTAATCTTAGGCTTGTGTGAGGTTTGAGTTTAGGGTTGGAGGATTGGAGGCACCTTTATTGAGTCATTAAGTATGACGACCTTGGAAAGTTGTCATCCCTTGGGCTAAGGGTTAGTTAAGGTGTTTTGTTATCCTTTAGTGCTTGGTTACTAAGGTTATTATTTGTGTAATTTTAGGTGATTGGTGAAGTGTGATTGGCTTGGTTTGGCTCTTTTGTTTGTGGAAGACGCAGCTGGATTTATATAGGTGAGTAACATCTCACCAAGGTTCACTTGGAACCAATTATTTATGGAATTGTGTTGATGATAAGAATTATGATGATGGTGATGATGATAAGGTTTATGATGATAAAATGATGATGAATTATGATGATGATTATTGATAATGATTATGATGTTTATAATTTAAAAATTTTATTTTATTTTTGGTTGTTTTAAAAATAAATGAGCTTGATCGCTAACGGCTCATAGTTAAGATAAAACAAGTTTTCCTATTATATGATTATTTTTAAGGTTATGGGATCATAATATTTTTAGTTCTTGATAGATTATTCTTGTGGGAATATCTATATTTATTCATATAAATATATCTACGAGGAAGGATATAATTTTTATGATGTGCTCTTGAGTTGTTGATGATTTTGAATTAAAGAATATGCTAATGTGTGTTTTTAAAAATAAATGAGTTTGATCGCCAACGGCTCATAGGTAAGATAAAACAACTAGATAGTCAAACTGGGATCCAAGCCTTTAATCGGGTGATTGGTTGCGGTTATGATGATTCTACTCTTTTGTGAATTGTTGTGTAGATAGTCAAACTGGGTTCCAAGCTTTTAATCGGGTGATTGGTTACGGTTATTACGCTATTATTATTTTGTGATGTGATATTGGACAGTCAAATTGGGTTCCAAGCCTTTGGCCGGGTGATTGGTTACGGTTAGGAATAAAGCTTTAGTCCGTCTGTCGGTGTAGGTCATGGGAGGTACCTGAAGGTATCTGGGACCCATGAGTACATAAATTGTTGTTATAGGTTATGAGAAGTATTTATTAATGTCTGGGACTCATGGGTACATGTGTTTGTTGTAGGTCATGGGAGATACCTTATTGGTATCTGGGACTCATGGGTACATGTATATTTATAAAAGTATTGGTTATGTGGTTTTAACTTTGTTCTTAATTGTTGTCATTTAAATTCCATGTTTTGAGTATCTCCTGAACTATGCTTAATGCAGGAAACTCTTTAATCTTATTGAGTGATTTTTAGTGAAAATTCTTGAACTACCCTTTTTGCAGGATTCACTTATGATTTTGTTTGTTTTGTGAATTGTGTGATTTCTTAGTTACTCTCTTTTGTATTTTATTGTTTTGAGGAAATTCCTGAACTAAGTTCTAAAACAGGAATTTTCGGTATTATTTTAAGTGATGTTGGGTTGAGTTATTTTTTAGAGTTACTCATACGGGCTTTTTAGCTTACCGGGTTTGTTGTTTACAACCTGGTGCACCAATTCATGGTGTAGGGGTTAGACCTGCAGGTGATGATCAACATGGTTGAGGCAGTGGCTTTGTAGCTAAGTTTTAGACAATGTACATTTATTTGTATATTATGGAAGTTTGTTTTTAAGCTCGTGTTAGCGATTTATTATTACTAGACTTTTGAAGTTGATGTAATTAAGGAGATGTAATGTATAACTCGGTTAATGAGTTTATTGACATTCACATTTCCAGTATTTGTTTTTAGTTTGGAAGTGTGTGAGCAGGTTTTGAGATTTTAATATTTTAAGATTTATCATGCCCAAATTTTTGAAAATTTATCCTTCGAAAATTGGGGCGTGACACTCACGTTCTTACCTGACCGAAAAAAGATATATGGAACTATTAGCTCTGTTAAGTAGAATTATGGATAAAAAGAGGAATGAAGGGTCAATCAATCATTTCATGATAAACATATACATGTCGTTAATCTACTTAACGAAGTTAATGATTCTCTATATCATTCTTCCGCCGGGGTAAGAACGAAGGATACCGTTTTGAAGTTTTTAAAATATGAGATATCAAAAGTTAGCCTCTCTAAAAGGTCACACACTGTTTGAACCACTTTCTCTTTGTGTAGGGAAGAAGATGTTACATTGTATAGGTAATGTCTATTTTAACAGCACAACTATTACTGGTGTATCTCGTTATATCTAATTTTGTTTAGTTATTGAAAGTTTAAAACACTCAATATTTTGGAGATTTTTATGGCGGCTAATTCTCCTCACCTTTTGGATATTGAGGAAAATGATGATGTGTAAGAAGTTACCATAGTTGTTGATGTTGAGAAAAGGAGATGTGGATTCAACAAGCACCTTGAGGTTGAGTTATGCCGTCAAAAATGCATACATACCAATACCATGCGTCGTATATTGAAGTTCTCATACTTTTTGTATGGTAGTATTTGAATGTGTTTCATTTTTGAAAAACGTGGAACCTTGTACGAGGCAAAGTAGATATTTTCATAAGCCTACAAATACAACCTTCCGTTTTCAGACACGATATTTTTGGAAGGTGCTACTTTCTGACTTGACCCATTTTGGTAATGAGCTGAAGTTAATGCTCGCCGGAGTTCACCTATCTCAAGTTCAGACTTCCTTCAACCTTCATTTCGCGCCATTTTCAAACCCCCTAAATAGTAGGCAATGCTTTCGCCAACTTTTCCGCCGCCACATGTTAGCCTCAATCTCCATCAAACACCTTCTCTCTTCTCTTTTCAACCACCAAAACCAATAAAGCATTCAAATTCAAGAACCATAAACCCCAAACCCCACACTAATTTCCGTTCTTCTTACTCTGAAACCCCATCTTCTGCATACACTGTTCACGATTTGAGCACCCCGGAAAACCCAGAAGCCGAATTCTCCGATACACAGACACTGAGCCAGAGCTTAAGGCCCTATCTGCTTGCGCTTTGGCTTCGGTCATGTCGTAGTCTAAAGGAAGTGAGAAGAGTTCATGCGCTTATATTGAGGTGTATATGTAATCCTGTTACATATGTTTTCAATAATTTGATGTGTGCGTATCTGGGTTTTGGGGAATTAGTCCATGCACGCAACGTGTTTGATGAAATGGCCGTGAGAAATGTGGTTTCTTGGACTGCTATTGTTAATGGGTACTTGAACTTTGGGTTGGATGATGAAGCTTTGGGGTTGTTTAGTGAGGCTGTTGATGAGGGGATTCAACCGAATGGGAATATGTTTGTGTGCGTGTTGAATTTGTGTTGTAAAAGGTTGGATTATGAGCTGGGGAGGCAAGTCCATGCCGGGGTTGTGAAAGGTGGATGGAGTAACATGATTGTTGACAGCGCTGTTGTTAAGTTGTATGCGCATTGTGGAGAGTTGTCAAGTGCTTTTCGCGCGTTTGATCAGATGCCCAAGTTGGATGTAGTTTGTTGGACAACTATGATAACTGCTTGTTCTCAACAAGGGCGTGGGATGGAGGCTTTCTCGCTGTTCGCACAGATGTTGAGTGACGGGTTTTCTCCGAATGAGTTTACTGTGTGCAGTGTGCTCAAGGCTTGTGGTGAAGAGAAGGAGTTAAGGTTTGGGAGACAGTTACATGGTGCCATAGTCAAGAAGATTTACAAGAGTGATATTTTTGTAGCCACTGCTCTTGTGGATATGTATGCAAAGTGCGGGGAGATTGAAGACTCGAGATACGTGTTTGATGGAATGAGGAACAGAAACACAGTTACATGGACATCTATTATAGCAGGGTATGCGAGGAAGGGTCTCAGCGAGGAAGCCATATGCCTCTTTCGGCTGATGAAGAGGCGAAACATACATGTCAACAACTTGACTATTGTAAGCATCCTCAGAGCTTGTGGATTGATTAGGTGTTCACCGATAGGTAGGGAAGTTCACGCACATATAATTAAGAACTCAGTTGAAACAAACTTATATCTAGGAAGTACTCTAGTCTGGTTCTACTGCAAGTGCGGGGAGTACTCTACTGCCACGAAGGTCCTCCAGCAAATGCCTCTTAGGGATGTTGTCTCGTGGACTGCCATCATTTCCGGTTGTGCACATCTTGGACATGAGTCTGAAGCTATCGAGTTATTGAAAGAAATGATGGAGGACGGGGTGGAACCCAATGCATTTACTTATTCATCTGCTCTGAAAGCATGCGCTAACTTGGAGACTGTTCTGCATGGTCAATTGGTTCACTCCTCTGCAAATAAAAGTCCGGCCATGTCCAATGTGTATGTGGGGAGCGCTTTGATTTACATGTATGCAAAATGTGGCTATGTAATGGAGGCCTCTCAAGTTTTTGACAGCATGCCAGAACGGAGTCTGGTCTCGTGGAAGGCTATGATAGTGGGTTATGCAAGGAATGGTCACTGTCAAGAGGCCTTGAAGCTCATGTATCGAATGCAAGCAGAGGGTTTTGAGCTGGATGATTACATTGTTGCTACTGTGCTCACTGCATGTGGAGATCTTGAGTGGGATATGGATCCTTCATTTGAGTGTAGCCTGCGGTCCAGGTTATCTTTTTCCTGATTACAAAATTCAGATTAAACTGCCTGGATTACATATTTATCCACTATACGCAGCATACCTATCAACTGAACGAGGAAAGAAATGTTACAATGAAGTAATGGGAGAAACCCAGTCGTCAAGATTGGATTGCCACGAACTCCTCTCTGATAGCGCCTGCTCTTTCGTTATATTTTAGGATGAGTTGGAGCCTTCAGCTTTACTGAGTTACTGAGTTGGGAAACACAACACTGGATGACGACATTTAGCATGGTAGACTCTATAGGCTGTACTAGTAGTGTATACTGTTAGTGTAGCTAATGTGATACAGTGTACTTTATAAGAGGCAGGAAGATGTACCCTAGAACTTTCCACTGTGTGCATATTCAGGCAATATAACTTCATCACTGAGGGAAATATCTATTTCTAAAGAACGAAATAGAAAGCCAACCTATTAATCCCCTTGATCCCGTTCGACCTGAAAACCGTGAGTCCGTGACACCTCCATTTCTGTTTCCGTTTTCATTTCTTCTTCAGAAAACAACCACCATCATTATCTATTTTCTTCTAGAAAAAGGCCATTACACTTAGTTTTGTGTGTGTAAGGAGGTCGTTATCTATTTTTAATCACAATTAGCTAGAGATGTTCTAACAACAACATGACCAAATTACACTTTGAAAAATCTTGAAGAAAAGGAAGAGTTTTCTTACTTCAAATGCAAATCTTGTTAAAAGAAGAAAGGTTTTTCGATTGGAGGCTATATGGCATTACATCTTCATGCAACAATTACAACAATCATATATCTTCATAGTTTCCTTTTCTTCATTTTGCTTACTTGTAATTCTTCTCTTAGATGCATATTGAAGCCAACTCGCGCCAGCATGCCTTGTTTCTTTGCAGGTCTGATTTTGGCATTCCCGTGCAATCAGTTTGGAGCTCAGGAGTCAGGAGCCAGGGTCTAATGACGAAATTGTATGAAGGCGATTCTGTTTTCTACTTTTCCATATGTTGAATGGAATCATCAATCAGTTCTTAAGTTGTTATTCCCACTGTAGGCGGATGTGAATGGTGACAAAGCCGAGTGTACAAGTTCTTGAAGTCGATCGAGCAAATTAAGGTGGACTCTTTGGTGACAGCATCAAGCGGAACTTCTCCAAATTCCTTGTGTATCTATTATTGAAATTGTTTAAGGAAATTATTTTCCTGTCTTTCTACTATGTGTTTTGACCTAATCGTTTCCTTATTAGAAAAGATTACAGTATTGATAGATGTTCTAAATCTTTCGAGAGACTATATGTAATATATTTATAGGTATTTCTATCAATAAATGAGTATACCGTTATTATCGTTCTGTCATTCTGTTATATGTTTTGACCTAATCGTTTCCTTATTAGAATATATTACAGTATTGATAGATGTTGTAGATTTTTCGGGAGACTCTATGTAATATCTATATAAGTCTTTCTATCAATAAATAAGTATACCGTTATTGTTGTTATTTTCTCTCCTACAACATAGATATAAATTCGTCAGCAAAGAAATAAAATCAACCAGAACGATATATAAATGAGAGTTGGTCGAAAAAAAACAAAAAGAAAAACCATTGACACTACAAAAGGCAAAAACCCAAAACCACGGACTTCCCGCTTCATGCGCCCCTCTCTTCCCTCTGAAAATCCATCTCGTTTTCATTTCAATCTTTTCTTTTGCCCTAAATTTCCCAATTTCCATTCCACACATCTCACGCCCTAAAATTCCCTTTCCGATCTTCCTCCGTCACCGTTTCTCACTCCTTCTCTCTCTCGTGCGGCGGCTCCTCCTCTCCGGACAAAAACGCCGCCGTTTCAGATCCGTCAGGTTTGCTCTCTGACTCTCTGTTTTAGCATCTGTGAATTTTGCACTTGATTTCTGTAATCAGACGGTTAATATTGGGTTTGCAATTGATTTTCTCTGATATATTCAGTTATGCTTTTACTGTGGTTTGGTCAAAATGTTGAAAATTTCAACCTTTGCCTTGTTGCTAGTTTATTGGAAATGTTGAAGGTTGAAAGAGCATTGTTTAGACCTTTGTTTCATTGATTATTGTAGTATTGTTTAGACCTTCGTTTCGTGATTTCGGTTGAGCTGAATGTTGGGGAAAGTTTTGGGGTAAGAATGTGGAAATGACTGGACATAAGACTGTAATTTTTTGATATGGAGTTGTTGTTTGGTTGCGCCGGTGAGATTTAGGTGAGGTTTAAGCAACATAATTTGTGAAGAACACTCTTTTTGACGAATGGGAAAATAAATCTAATCTGAATAGGTAGGCATTCTATCATTCTTTGAGTTTGGTAGCACTATTTGGTTTTAAAACGAGCTTGTTTGTGAGGTGTTCTTGTTTACACCAGTGAGGTTTAAGTGGCATAGACAAGGAGTAATATATACATAACCAGGTTTCGAAGTAGTTATTATAATATTCTATCGGTGGCTCCTTTTGGGGTTCAGCTAGTAACTAAGTTAACCAGGTTTCGATGTGAAGGTCAGCACTTTAGTTAGATGTTACTATCCGGTAACTGATAAGAGTTGGACGAAGAATTTAGTGGTATTGCGGAGGGATTGGTGGTTCAAGCTTGGAAACCAGGACCTGTGCGGAAAGTGTTTCTTTGCTGACATTTTGACAATTTGCTCACGACTGTCTAAGCTTTAATTGTATTACCAAATGACAGTGTTGCTACGGTGTTGCAGATAGTTTCTATGAATTAGCAGTTGACAATATCTATTATCATTAGAATTTCGAGACTTGAATTCCTTCAAGCATGACATTGTTAACTTTCAAAAATATGCAGGATTTTTCATAAAGTTATTCAACATTTAAAGCAGAGGCAGCAGTGTTTGATGAGCCTAGTCGTTGAAATATAACCTCGCTGGCCTCATGGAGAAGGAGGGTTCAACTGAGGAAAATATCACAAGTTCACTGTCTGCTGAAAATGTGGACAGAGATTCACTTGCTATTCAGAAAGAAGAGCAGGAAGTACCATCAAAGGATATGAAATCTCTGAGTATCAGCACTGGCGGTCCCACGTTAGACTATAATCATGGAGAAGATAAATTGGCTGACAAGATGGACATGAGTGGGAATTTGAACTGCAAAGATCAGGGAGACAAGTTAGACACTCATCAAGGTCACATTGACATGGGTGGGAAGAACTATAACAGCAGGGATTCCAAGTATAAGACTCAAGAAAGAGAGTTGGACTCAAAAAAGGGACAAAAGAACCCTGCTGAAGAAAATCGAGACAATGATCAGGGAGATATGTTAGAAAATAATCAAAGTCACAGAGACATGGGTGAGAAGAGCAATGACCGCAGGGATTCCAAGTATAAGACTCAAGAAAGAGAGTTGGACTCGGAAAAGGGACAAAAGAATACTGCTGATAAGGTGGAGTCAAATGCTAAAGAAGAAAATCTAGACAGTGATCAAGGAGACAGGTTAGAAAATGATCAAAGTCAAAGAGACCTGGGTGAGAAGAGCAATGACAGCAGGGGCTCCAAGTATAAGAGTGAAGAAAGAGAGTTGGACTGGAAAAAGGGACAAAAGAACCCTGATGATAATGTGGAGTCAAATGCTAAAGAAGAAAATCTAGACAATGATCTGGCAGACAAGTTACAAAATGATCAAAGTCACAGAGACCTGGGTGAGAAGAGCAATGACAGCAGGGGCTCCAAGTATAAGAGTGAAGAAAGAGAGTTGGACTCGAAGAAGGGACAAAAGAACCCTGATGATAAGGTGGAGTCAAATGCTAAAGAAGAAAATCTAGACAATGATGGTAAATATTTGCAATCTAAAGCTCAAGAGGAGACAGACAAAGTTTTTGGTGTGGAGAAGGAGCCTGAGCTGGTTGATGGAACAGAAGTTTCGGGGATGGAAGCTTACACAAGCATGTCCATCCATTCTCTGGATCCTGATACGGAAACCCCTGGAGTAGTTGAGAAGGCAGTAGCACTTAAGAACTTTATTAAGGTTAAGAGTGTAGTTGCAGTCACCAGTTTCCTTTGTCGCTTTTCTGGAAACAGAAACGAAGGTGGACCGGATGTTGCGGATGATGCAGATAAGAATTTTTCAGATTCCATTAAGGACAGTGAAGTTGGAGATGCCTCTCAGAAAACATTGGAAAGACCTGCATGGAATCCCCTTAGCTTTATTAAAATGTACCCAGATGTTGATGGAAGGAATAAAGCTGAGGATGCAAATGATGAACCAGAACATCCTATAGCCATGAAAGGGAGAATAATATTGTACACAAGGTTAGGATGCCAGGACTGCAAAGATACCAGGTTATTTTTGTATTGGAAGAAGCTCAGATATACGGAGATCAATATTGATGTGTACCCTAGTAGAAAGCAGGAGTTAGAGAAATTTTCTGGCTCTTCTACTGTTCCAAAGGTGTTCTTCAATGAAGTCCTTATTGGAGGTTTGAGTGAACTAAAGGGCCTGGAAGACTCTGGCAAGCTTGATGAGAAGATTGATTATCTGGTTAGTGAAGCACCATCATTCGAAGCTCCTTTGCCACCTCTTTCAGGTGAAGATGATGTTTCCAATAGTGGAGTTATTGATGAACTGGCTCTTCTTGTCCGGAAAATGAAAGAATTTGTTGTTGTGAAGGACCGGTTTTACAAAATGCGCAGGTTCACAAAGAGTTTTTCAGGTTCAGAAGCAGTGGATTTCTTGTCAGAGGATCAGTATCTAGAAAGGGAAGAGGTTAGTGGGATTTTTTATCTTTTATATTTTAGTGGTCAATTGGCCTGATTCTTTTTCTTTTTCTAAGGAATTAACTAGCATGATTTTCTTCAACTTGGTGATTGTAAAACATACTTTTGTTTTCTTTTTCATATGCACCAGAGTTGAGTATCTTGGATTTACCACAATTTCAAAATCAGTTTCTACATATGATGTATTCTTACTCATTACATTTTCTAGGTATCAAGTACAATGTATAACCAAGTATGATATTCATCTGGTCAATTTGTTTTGAGTATCGGAGGAGAGTTTATATTGAAGACTCAGTTTGTTTTATGAGGATTCATGCCAATTTATTTAATTTATTTTATTCTGGGGGAAAAGATCATTTGAATTGAGTTCAGTATGAGGCAAGTAGTAAATGGTTTTAGAACATCGTGTTTTTCATTCTGTGTTGAACTGTCAACTCAAATTCCTTGATACGCTATTCAACTAGATAAGTAAAAGTTTTCTAATACAATAATACTGGAAAAATGTGATGATTGTTATCTGTAGCAGAATAGTTCTCATTCATATCTGAGTGGCTCTTAGTGATTAGTAAGTGGAACACGTTTTTTGGGATAGATTACAGCACGGTTTAGCCATTAGGTGTCTAGGAATCACTGTCAGACTGTCTGATTCATGAATATTGATATCTCAAAGTTAACCTCCTAAGTTGCTTAGTGAACTATGGTACATTCAGTTAAATTTAAGACCATATGTCTGAAGTCTCATAGTAACATTAAGAAGTGATATGAATGAGATGGATGATGTCTTACAAGTTACAACATTCTGCATGCAACTATACCTTATGGTAAGTTGCAATTTTTGCTCAGACCTACCATATGTAACTACTCTTAATCTTATGACAACGATGGTGACGAGTTTGAATTAGATTTTATCCTCTTTCTTAAGAGTTCTTAGGATAGATATTGCAAGCAGTGTTATACTATTATATCTGTTGTGCAAATACAAGCAAATGTAGTCTGTTTGAGCCTTATCATGCAGTCAATGACCAATGAAATGTGCATGGGGGTATGGTTTGTAAAAAGGGGTGTCAATCTCACCCCGTCCTTTGGTGACCGGGATGCCAATTTCACCCCCTTTACTCTGCAATCTACTCATAGTATATACATGTATTGTTAAGTCATAGTCTTATCAAGTCTCACTCTTGTTCTTGTTTTGTGTTGTGAGACAGGCTATCGAATTTGGTAGGAAGCTTGCGAGCAAACTCTTCTTTCAACATGTTCTTGAGTGAGTCCCTTGAGCTATTCCTTTAACTGTCTCTCTTTCCACTTCATATCATTGCTAGAAAGCTTTTACATGAAATTAGTTTTATCTTGTTGTGCTAGAAAGTATTAAAAATAATTTAACACTTCTACGTGGTTGATTTACAATAGGAAAGTTTGGGAAATAAGCTCTGAGCTCCATGATTTCTTTTTTCTTTTAAAAAGCTACTGTTAGTGTTTGGACCCATCCGTTTTTTCTTTATAAAAATCAAATGTCTGAAACACAGGCAAATGTATTTAGTATTTCCTTTTTGTGTGAAACCAATCTGCAGAATATAAATGGTTTCCACTATTAACAGTGTATATTTGTTCAATGATGCTTTTTCTTTGCTCTAGGGAAAATTTATTTGAGGATGGAAGCCACTTGTATCGGTTCCTGGATGATGATCCAGTCGTATCTCAATGCCACAACATCCCAAAGGGTATAATTGATGTGAAGCCAAAGCCCATCATACAAATTGAATCAAGGTTGAGATTTATAATGTGTGCCATCTTGGAAGCCTATGTGTCAGAAGATGGAAAACATATTGATTACAGAAGTATCCATGGAAGTGAGGAATTTGCAAGGTTCTTCTTTTCTTTTCTTTTTCTCCATTTTATTTTTCATCAATTAACTTTTAAATGTGTAGAGAACTGTAGTTTATGTAACCTCTGTTTTTTTTCTTCCCATATAAGGTTGTGTTAATGGTAATATTTTTTTAGGTATCTGAGAACAGTAGAGGAGCTCCACAGAGTCGAAATGCAGGATATGCGGAGGGAGGATAAACTTGCTTTCTTTATAAATCTTTACAATATGATGGCCATCCATGCAATACTGGTATGGGGTCATCCAGATGGAGCAATGGAACGAAAGAAGTTGTTTGGAGACTTCAAATACGTTATTGGTGGGTCTGCGTATTCACTTTCAGATATCCAAAATGGTATTTTACGGGGAAATCAGCGACCACCGTATAATCTCATGAAGCCGTTTAATCCAAAAGATAAGCGTGCCATGGTAAGATCGTACAAATGCTTTTCAGTATTTGGTTTGTATTTATACATGTTGCACTGGGGCTGTTTTTCTTGGAAGTTGTTACTGACAAGTTTTGCATTAGTTACTTGTATGTAATCTACATGGAAGAACAATACTTCTGTCTTGGCCTATTTTTATTTAGGGTTTTATTTATTTTGAGAATGAGAGTTTGAACAACACCTTAGTTTGTTGAATTCAAGTTTTTACTTTACTACTAGACAAGTCTTGTCACTTAATGTTGTCAATTTACTCTTGCTCATTTCTTTCCTCTATCTGTATCAGATGGCTCTTCCTTACCCAGAGCCTCTTATTCATTTTGCGCTGGTTTTTGGTACTCGATCTGGCCCTGTCCTCCAATGTTATTCTCCAGGGGACATTGACAAAGAATTAATGGAAGCTGCACGTGGTTTCTTAAGAAATGGAAGTCTTATTATTGATTTTGATACCAAGGTTGCATCAGCTACTAAGATTCTTAAATGGCAAGTTCCTGAGCACTTACTGTGTGTCCTTTTCTGATATAAGAAGAGGAATATACATGCATGGTTTAAATGGGGGTCTAATGATCTGTTAGTTTCTCTAGCAGGAGTCCAATCCAAAACATTACTTTTATTTGAGTGACATTCTGTAAATGTTTTATAATTACTCATCTCATGTAATGGTACTTCTTGATGATCAGGTTTAGCATAGATTTCGGTAAGAATGAGATGGAGGTACTGAAGCACTCATCAAACTACTTGGAACCAGCTATTTCAGAAGCTTTACTGGAGTTGCTTGCGACCTCTCAGCTGAAGGTGATATATCAGCCTTATGACTGGGGTTTGAACTGTTAACATTAGTTACATAGCTTTCTTTCATACACCACATACAGCTTTATATAGCTTCCCGTGTTTTACGAAAATTAGCATGAGTGAAGTGATGAGCTACTTTCGTTATTGATATGTACATGTGTAGTCTGATAGACATACAGGAAAGTCATTTGCGTGAGAAATAGATTAGCAGGGTCGTCTTGGTCTAAATTTCATCAGTTATACCTATAAGTTGTCAAGCCTAGTATCATTACATCAAAAGCAAGATTTGAACCAAATAATAGGACTCAGGCAACCAAAATCAAAGCTTTAGAATCAGCCTCAAGAACACAACACCATAGGACGTATTTGAATAATTTTAGAGTAATCTTTCCTCAGTTTGTGAAAGAATCATTAAGGTTTGTCAAAATCGGTGTCTAGGGTTGGATAATTTCAGAAAATGTAGTATAACCAACCAAAGAAGTTGCATTCACGGGTAAAGTGAGATAGGAAGAGCTTTAGGATTCAAGTGGATAAGTCTCACAAGGAAGTTGAAGCATATTGCACTGGGCAGGCAGCTATAGGACTCATGACTACAGAGAAAATGATGGGAGCTCCATTTTGTTGAATGATTCTACAAGTATGATATATATAGAGTTGGTGCTTTCACTCCCAACTCGAAAAGGGTTTGTTGCTTCTTTTTGTGACTTGCAGGAAAGCGAATACATGGAGGAAATTGTTCATTTGATTGTATGAGTTGTTAAGGTCTGTTGGTTTGTTTGTTTTTTCATACAAGAAACTAAAATCACTGTCCAGCCTACACCAAATTACCAAAATCAACATAAGCGGACATTTGTCATGTTTATGTAATTCTGTGAGTTAACCAAAGAAATGTTTGTGTTGCATATTTAGCCATATAGGTTGTGAAATAGAAGCCAGAGGTCTCTTCTAAATTCTAATACGAAGTGATGGACGTGCACTTGTTTGGCACAAAATTTATGATGGAAAATCATTTACATTATTGAAGTTGATGGGTCGGATGTCCAGAAGCCTCTTTCCTCTATCAAGATGTTTGATGGAAGCCACTTCCTTTGCTCATTTGGGGTTTTGCTTGCTTCAAATGGGAACATCATTACTTCATTACTCACTGAGGTTGACACACTAACGTGCGCATCCTGTTTGTTTTGTTAATTGTCTATAGCTCATTGGGTCTTATAATGTAGCGTTAAGTGTCATACATATCATCTTAAATACCATGTCATTAAAATTGATATTATTCACATCACAATACTTACTCAGTTATACATCATGTATATTGTGTATTTGACTCGTTTTATAGCACATCGAATCTTAAAATGTAGCGTTCAATGTCGCTACACTATCTTCGGTTAAACACATACATGGCGACAAAGATTTAACATTCAAAATTCTAGTTTTTTTTTTTACACTTATATTCTTGAAATAAATTATACACCAACATTTTGAAAACTCGATGACATGGTTTACATGAGTTATGGGTCTGTAGCTATCACTAAACAACTCAATCCAAATCGAAATACAGTACACTTGATGCTAACAATATTAAACGACTTCTTTTCCCACACCATACAAATGCATTCCACCTGCTTGTCATAGTTCTCCAGTCACTGATCACCTTGATTCCTTCATGATTCCATCATTGCCTGCCAAGATCATATACTTGTCTTTCCTTGTGAGACTTGTGCACTTGAATCCCAGAGCTTTGCCTATCTCATTTTGCACGAGATTGGCAACTTCAAACCTTGACTTTCCACCAAACATGCATGTGTCTGATGGTTGTAACTTTTCAAGAATCCTGATTGTATAAACAGGATTTGGGTTCATGAAGTGAAAAATTGGATCCAAGAATTTAAAACCACTAGCAGTTGTGCCGTAAAACATGTCAGCTTGGACATCTATGGCCACAGGAACAATGTCATCTGTCAGCTCAGCAAACAAAGGACTGAACCTCAACAAAAATGGCTCTCTGCATGTGGTGCCTTCTGGACAAACCACAAGGTCTCCTTGGCTCAACAACTTGTCCATTTGATTCCTATCTTTTTCTCTGTCCCTTGTTAATCTGATAGTCTTCATGGGAGCAATGATCTCATTGATTTTACTCAAACTGTATGTGACTGCAGTGAGAGATTTATCAGTAGCTACTTGAACATAGAGTGGATCAAGCAAGGTTCTGTGGTTGCAAACATAGAGTCTGCCTCTTGGTTTCACTTGATCTTCACCATTAGCTGATGTGTTTGAGGAACTGGGTTGTACTGAAACTGTGGTGATTGTACCAGTGAAGGCCAAGATTGGATTGCAAAGACAGTGAGGCAGAAACATGCCAACTATCAATCTGATGAAGTAGATGCAAAATCCTACGGGTAACCACATGAACATGGCCAAGGTGGCTATTGGGGTTGGTCTGAAAGCTAATCTTCCATCATGGAAAATCAATGGTTTTGGGTATTTCTCCCTTGGAAGGCTTTTCCAGTTTCTCTTCTCAGCTTCACTCACCAAGAAAACATTCTGCAACAAATTGACATTTTTAATAAAGGTTCTAAAAAACAGATTCATTCAAATGAATCTGTCTATTTATAGAAATAGGGAAAGAGAGACAGAGATGAGATTCACCTACCTTGCAATTTTGAGAAAGGAGTTGCTGATGGAGAAACTTGTTGTGGCAACAAATACCAATTGTTTGACTATTACTTGGTTTTCCATCTCCAAGAATTTGACTTGACTCCAAACATTCTGTATTCATTTCCTCCATCAAACCCACACAGTATCCACCAACCACTCTGAGCTCTCTTGCAACAACAACATCAACCCCAACATAGTCCTTCAGAAAACCTTCAACCATGACTCTAGGCAAGTCACTCACTCCCACTTTTTTCCCACACTTCATCACCACATCAAACCCTTCACTTCCAACATCTTCCAAGAAAAATTTGGGCAACACAGAATTCCCAATCCTCATTTTTTCCTTTCTAATACCAAAGAAACATATGAACACCATTATGTTGAGACCTAGCTCTCCACCAACCAACCAAACAAAAGGGTACAAAAGAAACAAAGTAAGAGCTCTAAGGAAGCCACTAGCTTCAAAGGCCACAAGCAT
This sequence comes from Fragaria iinumae, assembly GCA_009720345.1. Taxonomy (NCBI): domain Eukaryota; kingdom Viridiplantae; phylum Streptophyta; class Magnoliopsida; order Rosales; family Rosaceae; genus Fragaria; species Fragaria iinumae. The sequence goes on along the minus strand of CM019121.1, from coordinate 32,428,604 downwards.
GAAGTAAGGGAAAAGTGAAGATGATTTCAACAATGTACCCTCAAACTGGAAAAACAGTACAGTATTTGACATTAGCTCTCCTAATTGATACGCAAGGGATGAGTTGTATTTCTGAAACTTGAAGTGGGTTGCATGGGATTTGCTAAACTTGTATTGCAAAGAGGATGTGCTCTTTGGCTTGCTAAGGACTTTGAAGGAAGAGGAAAGAGCTTCAAGGGAGAAAAGTTTGGCAGACATATTTGGTTGGCTACCACCTTATGAATGGAGATGCTCCAATATATACTAGCTTGGATAATAAATGAGGCTTCTCTGATTAGGTATGGCATTTTTACCTCTTCGGAACTAATTAACGATCAGGGATTGAAAAGGGAAATTCCGAGACAATATGACTTTTTACTCTATTTTTGGACAACAATTAACTTTACATTCCATCATACTCTACATTTAAATTTATTATTTTTATATATGGTCATATTTATGTCACAAAAAACTCTTACAACAATTCACATAAATTCGACCACAATACCGCAGTATATTGTCGAAAAAAATACCGCAGTATGACGGCAGGGAAGCAAATCACATGTTCCTATTTTACCCAGTGCCAACCTTGTACCGTGAATAATTTGTTGCCACCTGTATTTATACTGACAGCGACTTAACGCTGTTAAGTCATATTACTCATAATTTAAGAAAAAAAAAGTTCATATGTTGTCTGTCTCTCTACTTTCTTTCTGATAAAAGAAGGGAAATGAAATTTACACTTCCTATTTTACAATCTACATTCACACATTTCCTTTTTGGGTAAACTTTTCACAAAAAGACAAAACACATGTCACTAAAGACAAAATTTAAATTACCAAAAGAGAAAAGTGAGAGTGTGAATTGTAAAATTGGGAGTGTAAATTCAGTTCCCTAAAACAATTCACGGTTTCAACAACAATCTAATTTGGTATAAGTGGAGGCAAAAGAGATGGTTCAAACTCAGACCATAGATGATAACAGATTTTTTCCTTATACACCTAGATACCAGGCCAATGATTCGATGTGCCATTCAAGAACCCACAAAACCTGCAGATCTGATATCTTTCTTATAAACAGTAAATTGAAAATCCATTACTTGGAATATCAGATGCAAAGGATTACACCCACCCCAACTTAATCCAATCTCAACTAGTGTAGAATCCCCGTCGCCGGATTTGGTGTTTTGATCTGATGAGGGCTCCGAATGGAAGATTCATGTTGCAATCTGATACAAATTACTAGGCAAAAACTATTCATAGCGAAATTATTAATAGTACTGGAACACACAAGGAATGTAGGTTCGAAGAAATATATCTTTTCTTATTATTGTGCAAAGGTACAATGTTTATTGTTTGAATCCTTCCCTCACAATAACTCTAAACAGGTCTATCTCTCTGTTTCGCTCTAGTATTTAGAACTAAGCTAGACACTTTTATTTATAGAGTCTAAATCTCTATAAATCCTTATCTAACTTGGAGAGTACTCCCTAACTAAGTTAGACAACTAATCCCAAACTAAGTTGGAAAATTATTCCCCTAACAAGCTAGAAAAGCTTTCCTTAACTAACTTGGAGAAGGAATCGGCTAATCCCTAAAAGACTAGGATACACCCGTATCATGGCTCCCCCTTTTAGGAACTTAAACTCCCGTTTAAGTTAAAACTGGAGATTAGGAAACTCAAGAGTTCCCTTGTCTTTGCTGATCGAACCACTTAGCTTTGCTTGGAACCTGACATGCACGCCCAATGTGGAACACTGTTCGCTCCCCTCGACGTGTCGTAGCCACTTGCTGCTCCAAAATGCAATCTTCTAGCAATGGATCCTCTTTAAGGCGCTCTTTACTCAGCCTTAACCAAACTAAGTCGCTAATACCAAAGTTACATGGTACCCGATGTTTACCATGTCTAGCCTTGTACTTTGCTTGTGACTTCTTCAATTTTGACATCTCAACATCTTGACTTGAGTGTCATTCATGTGGACGTGTCAACAAGACAAATTTCCTACCAGCATTGATTAATCTTTTAGCCTGAGTCGCTGCTACCAAGCTTGCCTCTTGTGGCAGGGAAATCGCTCGAATAACAAACTGTTGTTCATCCTTTGTGAACGTATACTTCTGGGCTCTCGTGTCATAGACTGCATATCTATCCCATAAGTAGGGATTACCTAGTATAACCTGACAAACATTCAATGGCACCACATCACATGTCACTTCATCGATGTAAGACTCATGAAGCGCAAACTTGAATGTGCACCGGTTGGTTACACTCATCCCGCCGGCTTCCTTTTGGATCCATCCCAACGAATATGGCTTCGGATGTCTGACTGTCTTGAGACCCAGCTTCTGAACCAAGGCTTCCGAGATAAGATTCTTCTCACTACCCAGATCCACAATGGCATCAACCAAACTGGTCTTCACCTGTAACTTAACAACAAAGAACTGCTCCCTGGGGTCTGCTTCATCCATTACATACTGCTTATTTCCTGCCATAAGATTGAGCTTTACATTTGGTTCTGTCATCCCTGGTACTTCCTTTGGCTCGTGCGTGGTCAAAGCGGCTTTCTTTTTCTCCTCCTTCTGTCTTAACCCTCTTGGTTTAAGATGAGGATACTTCACCCAACACTTATCCACCACATGACCTGTTTCTTTGCAGTGACTGCAAACCAAACCTCCTTTCCCATCAGACTCACCATTCTTATGCTCCTTTTCTTTGACATAGGAACCATTGGACTTACCCATCGATTGCTTTCCGTCCCTTTCTGTTACATTCTTCTTAAATTTGCCCTCAATGGCAATGGCTTTCACGCTGGCTTCTGCAATAGTTTCCACCATGAATAACTTTAACTCTTTCTAGATATACTCACTCAGACCTACTACATACTTCATGTACATAGAATACTTCTTCAATGCAATATCCAAAACCATAGCTTGATTCTGGAATTTAGTGGTGTAATCCTGCACAGACTGGTTGAATTCCTGACGCAAGTTGTACCACTTGCACCATCTTTCTTCCAGAAAACCAACTGGATAGAACTGCTTCCTAAGCAACTCTTTGAACTTCTTCCACGACACTGCCTCACCATCACTATACTTCCGGTAGGACTTCCACCAAGTCAAAGCATGAGCCGATAGTTTTAGAGTTGCAAAGATAATCTTCTCCTTTGACGTATAGCCATAAAGCCATAAAGAGTAAAATAGGTCTCTAGACGCTCAATCCGATCGTCCAGTTTCTCTACGTTGACACTCTCGTCAAACATAGGGATTTCAACTTTGAAATCGATATTCAGATTCCGAAAAAAACCCTTGCCTCCTTGATGTGAAGTTTTACCGGTGTCGTCTGTTTCCTCATCTGAATCTGCTTCATCCCCTTCATCATCTGAATCAGAAGTCTGTTTCGTCGACTTTTCCTTCTGGTCGACTTTCTTCTCCTGTTTGATGAAATTGGCCAGTTCCGTAAGAGTAGAGCTCATCGACGCCATATGCTTTTCTAACGCATCAAGTCTATCTTTCTCTGTTCTTTCATCACCCATCTTCTTTTCTCTTGTCCTCCTGGTTTTCTCCCAAGAAACAAGAACTTTGCCTAGCTTTCTGTATTGTGATTGATTAAGGACCATAAACCACAAGAACCTCCTCGCAGAATCGATGCGCTCTGATACCAACTTGATACAAATTACTAGGCGAAACTATTAATAGCGGAATTATTAATAGTACTGGAACACACAAGGAATGTAGGTTCGAAGAAATATATATTCTCTTATTATTGTGCAAAAGTACAACGTTTATTGTCTGAATCATTCCCTCACAATAACTCTAAACATGTCTATCTCTCTATTTCGCTCTGGTATCTAGAACTAAGTTAGACACCTCTATTTATAGAGTCTAAATCTCTATAAATCCTTATCTAACTTGGAGAGTACTCCCTAACTAAGTTAGACAACTAATCTCAAACTAAGTTGGAAAACTATTCCCCTAACAAGCTAGAAAAGTTCTCCTTAACTATCTTGGAGAAGGAATCGGCTAATCCCTAAAAGACTAGGATACACCTGTATCACAATTGGCCATGGCGGAGGAAAGGAGAAAAAGAAGAAGAAGAAGAAAGAAGAAATGGAACACTTGATCTGATGGTGGTTAGAGAATTAGAGATATGGATTTGCTTCTTCTTTCTTTTAGGCTCAACCATGGGGAAGAAAAAAGAAATTTAAAAGATTTATTATCTGTTTTTTAGTAATAGTCAACAGATGTAAATAGGGTGTCAAATTAGTGATCACGTGACTATCTTTTATTGGTAGCATAGGGTTGCCATTGAGAAAATAGGAACAGGTGATTTGCTTCCATGAGGGCACAATGAAAACTTTTAAATAAGTGACCTCATAATATGCAATTATTTAATAGTTTAATCACATGGTGTGGTAAAGTTGACCGAACTGCTTAGTATGAAACGCCCGTGTTGAGAGTTCAAATAAGTTTGTAGTCAGCACGTTTGTGGGCCTCCGGCCAGGTTTGTGCACTTTGTTGGGATACTCTTGTGGACCTCGCTCTAAATACTGACTAGATATGTGTGTTACTAACTTGCTAACGTAACCAATGTGGCCCTCACTCCTTATATATATATATATATAACCTATTAATATTTATCATGACAATAGTCACAGTAGCTAGACCATTTAGTTGATCATTTGAAATGATTTCAGAGTTATACTTGAATAATGAAGGTTTAGAGAGACTTAGATCAAGAGGCCTCAGGATAGCCTTTGAATGTAAGATCGGGTTAATTTGCAATGCACTTCTTTCTTAAATTTGTGGGAATAAGTGAGACTGTAACTTTTCAACCAATTCTGACGCAGGTTGACCGGTGATCTATCATTTCCATATTCAAGCACATTCAATTCTGGAAACCAGTCATTACTCTTGGTTGGTTGCCTTCTTTCTGCACCGTACCAACAGTTTTTGTAGATGGATCATATTATGGCTCTACCTTTTATAGTAGGGCAAAGCAACCAGCACATACAAGTTTACACAGAGAGAGAGAGAGGTTGGCCAAAATTGTTGCTAGCTAGGTCACAATAAACATCCAGACATATGGGATGGAGCTGAACAGATCGAACTAGTCTGCTAGGGTTTTTGGTTATCTTCCACGTCTCAGCGTGGTCTCCTATCTAGTAGAGTAAAACGTGTTATGGGTGTGTACCAACTTCAAAGTGCATGCATGATCGAGAAAAGAGAGCCGGCCGCCGGATACCTATTGGACCAAAAGTTCAAAACCCTTCACGGAAGTACTACCAATTCTAACCAGATATTTAGTCTTCGCTACAATAGCACAACCCTAGAACGATAGAAGAAGCAAACTCAATTGAAGGCAAGCTACTTAAGCTAGAAAAGGAAATGAAGCAAAGTTTTGTTAGGTTGGCCAGAGAGAAACAATCAAGCAGCCAAAGAGCTTTCGTTTCCTTTACTCGATCGAATTGGATAAGCAAGTACTTGGTAATGAATGAGTAGCAACTGCCCGAGCTATATTAGAGAGGCCATATATTACTACGTTCCTGTATTCTTTTGTGTGGTTATGTTGCTCTATCATCTGTGACTGTGTTGCCATCGACCCATTACATCAATAGTTAACTAACCACTCGATCATATATATAGCTCGATCAACTTCATCCTAGCTTTACGATGACGAAATCTCAAGCAACTTATGTATTTTGATTCATTGTTCGGGGGTAGGTTTTTGTTTGGTCCCCGATCAATCACATTTAAAGTAACGAACTTTGTCACACTTGCTTAATTGTCTATTGCGGGAATCTCAAGACCTAGGAATAGTTAGAAAGTTTAGGTGAGACCGTGAGAGCTTGGTTACACTACACCAGTATTGTTAGGGCAAAGTTGTAACTTTAATTTTGAAAGACTTAAGATGAACACGTACATGTCACACCAGCCTTCAGATATGGATTTCTCTTAAGATGAACACATACGTGTCACACCATCCTTCATGTATGGATTTCCATAAAAGAATTTACAGATCACGAACCAAACAAGACATGTTAACAACAACGTACAAGGATCGAACTCGGATAAAGTTCCAATACTAGTCCGTCCTTACCAACTTAGCCAAACTTGGTTGGTCGTCGACTTCTAACTTTGATTCTTGAACAATGATTAAAACTTCAACCCCAAAACTGAAATGTTATCTTCGATTGAAATATCATCAGAATCCATGAGATAACAGGTAGGATGATCTCATTTCCAAATCGTCATCAATATAATTAGGCAACTTGTGGCATATTCTGTTATATATGTAATTATGAGGACGCATCCATCTCAACATCCAACTAGAAAAATTAAATTAGGAATCAGCAAAGTTAGTAAATCCCATGGACAGAAAAAGTTGGATAAACATGCAAAGGGTTCGTTATGATTATGAATGTAACAAGAATCTCATATACAAATCAATATATCAATTGTTATATGAACAATGCATACCGATCATATATGTTTGTCCAACACTATAAATATACGATAGCTGTCCATGGCCTGAAAAGTTCTAATGAGGCCTTAGGGCATGCGTGTGTCAATTTGGTGCACTAATGAAAAATTCGAAGATATATATTGTACCAAATCTGGAATCTTGTTTTGGATTATTTTTTTTTGAATTATTGAAAATTTTATTTTCATAGAAAATGAATATAAGTTAAGTAATGATCCATATATATTTTATTGACTCAGATTATATGATGTGATTGAAGCAGCTGCCAGAATTTCCTACCAGGTTCTCGGGTAGATCTCTTGGTAATTTGGTATGATTGAAGGTCCGGCAGTATCCTAGTGCAGAAAAAGAACAGTGACCTTTGGGATCCAAACACAAGAATCCGCGGAAAAGAGTGCGGAGCCGAAACACAAGAGAGTTGCCTTGCCTACCTTAGACCATCTCTTAGCCTATATTTACTCTTATTATAAGCCAAATTACATTTTTTAAGATAAAAAATTTGGCTTGAACTATTTGGTAAGTCAAATTTGGCTTATGAAGTTTGTAAGTTAAAATTAAATGTTATTTTATTTAACTTTATATTTCTCTTTTTAATTTACACTATCATCAAAATTAAAAATTTGTTACTAACAACCATCACGAAGATCTCGACGAGACCTTTCATATGAGCTCCATATCGAACATATTTATATAATATTTTTTTATGATTAATTATTGATTTAAACAAATATATGAGAAAAGAAAAATAAATGGCTTTACCTTTGGTTTTAGCTTACGGTGGGAGTCTTTTTAGAGCTAAAATGCTATTAATTTAGTTAAGAATTTAGCTTATGGTGGGAGAGTTTGGTAAGCTAAAAAAAGATTCTAAAGAATATTCTTATTTTTTAAGCTAAATTTGGCTTATGGTAGGAGATGCTCTTACCAAACCTCCTAAACCCTAGTTTGAAAGGCAATAATCAAAATTAAGTTTTCTTTTACTTTTAGACGTAGCCTATATATTATGATCACTTTTAACCGAGCAACTAATATGCATTATTTGATCCAGTTATTTACGTGACATTATCCAGTCAACTAATATATTAACGCCGTTAATTAACAAAACAGAAATCCAAAAAAATTTGTCTAACTGTTTCTAACACAGGATGTGAGGATCTGAGATCGAAGAAAAATGTTTTTTTTATTATAAACGCTTAATTTGATCAGTTCAAAAATGAAAAGGACATGAACAAATTGAGGACGTCTAGTCTTCATTATATTTTCGCAAGTACAATCACCGTAACTCGCACAATAGTCATGGAAATGTATCCTGGTTTGTAGAATCCACTCCTCTGTTAGCATAAACTTTAGAGAATTCAAAGTCGACAATACAACGAGCCGACAACGTGACACCAAACCTCATAGCAAAGGCGCTTGGGTTAGATCGGCTCCACCATCAAACTCTAGTTTCTGTTGACGTAAGGAAGAAGAGAAGGTACTAATGGTAGGTAGACCTTCTTATTGTGGTGTTAACAGCCTTACGCAAGGAATTCAATGGCATCCCAATAAGAAATAAATCGATATTAAACGTTTTGATGCATACTTGCCATGTGCAAAGTCCCATCTTAAAAGCTTGTCGATCTGATTTTGAAACCAATCAATTTCCACATCATAGATTAAACGTACCCCGGCCGCAGCAGTTTTCCAGATAGCTAGCACATTGGAAACAATTAGTAATTGATGAAGTTAAGAGAGGATTCAGACCACTGGATCGATCCTTCTGCAACCTGCATATATGCTGATAGTTCAACTTCAACATGCATTCATGCATATAAAAACTAGCATCTTCACCCGCATTACGTACGTGTGTGATTTTTTTTTTTTACTATTACAGTTATGCTCAAAGTTTTATTTCCCTCCCCACTTTTCTCTCCCACCTCCCATGTTTTAAGCTTTTTTCTTTTTTTTCTTGTTTCCAACATTTGCAATTACTAATTTATCATTCATCTGTTAGAACACATATTTTAAAGTTTTAATCAATTAAGGGCATTATAGGTAGTTCAAAAATTTAACCGTTGACAAAGTCAAAAAAGCATTCTGGTTTTATTAATAAGATAAATCGTTGACGTTGTTTGTGTCGCTTGTTACAAATAAAAATATAGAAAATGATAGTTTACACTAAAAGTAAGACACAATGTGTGTTGTATATATCATAAAAAAAATGTGTAGAAGGACACGTATGTCAATATATATAACCGGTTATATTATTTCTTATCAGTATTCTAAACTAAGGCCATCCAGGTCGTTTATGTATTTTAAATGAGCATTATGTTATGGACTCATGATAGCGTATAGGGAGTTTTTGAACTTTGACTATATGTTGTTTTTTTAAACAAGGCCGTCCCGCCCGTCTAAACGGTGTTTAAGCGCTCCAAACTTGACATCCGTCCTAGTAGAGTTTAGCGATTTTCGATCCTTTAATCCTAATATATAAAAACCAAAGTCTTTCAGGATAAAATCTCACATTTGTCGAGAACTATGGGATGTATGTGCATTGCTTCCATTCCTAAGTACGTAACTCGATCTAAAAGAGTAAATCATCATTTAGTCATTTACCCCCAACAACAAGAACGACAAATATGGGGTCATTTCATTGACCACTACCTGATATATATGGTATATGAAAAGCATAGCGTACAATCAAAGATCTACGCTTTATGTTGAAGCCTTGATCGAAGGTACATCGGTTTATATTGGTTGGTTTGGTCCCAGCCCCAAGATCGAATTGAAGCAGTTTCGATACCATGCTAATTGCTAAACGATCAAACTGATCGATTCTTGTTGGGAAATAAAGGAAAGTTATAATTCGCTTGTTGGGGGATCGGTTGGTGATGAGAAATCTCTACCCTTTTATCTAATAACCATCAAAATTTAATACGATGAGAAAGATGTTTATATAGCCTCCAGATAATATTGTCTTATTATACGAGCAATGAACTTCACGAAAGACTGGATTTTGCAATTGCATTCTTCAGCATTCTCAACCAGTCTGCCATTTTTTTGGGGGCGATATAATTATGAGCCTCAAATGGGCGCTGGGAGCACCAAGTGGATGCATGGAGTAATCTCGAAGTCTATCGTTTTTTGTTACTTCTACACTTATATGAGGTGAGCTTCAAATGGACACGAAGACTAAAGAGGTGAAATTCCAAGAAATTGTCGAAGCTTATTTTGTTCGAATATATATATATATATATATATATATATATATATATATATATACACAGGCCTTCTCAGCTGCGGAGGTCCGCACCAATGGTTTTGGTGCGGATTTCCATTTTTGCACCACTTTTCGATCGAATTTCTCCATCTCCACCGTCTAGTATCTAGATAATATTGTGTAGATCAGCTCTGTAAAATTTCAGCCAATTTGGTAATCGTTAAGGCCCTCAAAATTGCGTTTTTCTGTTTTAAACATGAACGGTTCATGTTTGACAAAATTCAGTCCGTCAATTTGTTTTTCGAGTTTGAGGGCCTTAACGATTACCAAATTGACTGAAATTTTGCAGAGATGATCTACACAATATTATCTAGATATTACACGGTAAAAATAAGGAAATTCGATCAAAAAGTGGTGCAAAAATGGAAATCCGCACCAAAACCATTGGTGCGGACCTCCGCACCTGAGAAAGACTGTGTGTGTATATATATATATATATATATATTTTAATTATGAGGTTGCTAAATTTTATCTAAGACATTTTTAAGATGCACCATACCCTGAATCAAAATTGATATTGTTCATATTTATTTAGTCATGATCGATGGATGTATCACAGCAAGTACTTCGCTAAGCTTTGAGAAGGTTTCTGTTGCTGTTTCTTTGAGAAGCTTTAAGTTCATGGGTTTCACGGCTAACAAACCTGGGTTTTACATACCCTTAGTTTGTTTTTGAGATTTACATATTTTGGGACTTGGGACTTGGGAGCTGATTTTCAAGTCGGTTTTATATTCGTAACGTTAAGTAGACGTACGTACATGATGATCATCGTATATAGTAGGGCTGTGTTGCATATTGTCAGTCTTGTTTTGACAGTGCAGGCTATTGGGGAACTCCTTGGAAACCTAAATGGCAGATTTAGATGGATCATAAAATCTGCAGAAGTTTTTTTTTTTTTTTTTTTTTAAAAAAACTTTTCAAGTTCTTAATTGTTTATGTTTCTCTATGTAGTATAACAGCTAACAAACTCCTCTCTTTCGTATTTCGTTTAGTAACCCCTCGGAGCAACCAAATAAGAAACACCTATATCTAGAAAGCTAGGGGTTGACAAAGATGAGGAGGGTCGATGATGACTCAAAACCGGCCGGAGATTATCATTAACATGTCAAAGAAAACCTTGAAAGCAGGCAAAGCTCGAAATCCGACTGAAAATTTCCGGTTAAACATTTTTAATCCAGATTCGTGCGAAGTGCATGATGATAATGATTCTTGCAGGAAAACCTTCACTGCATGCCTTTTTGGTGGCGGTTTGAGTTGTGAAAAGCAGAGAACTCAAGCACCACTGGTGATGATTATGATTATCACAACTCCTTGTCTGTTACATCTTACATGTACTTAATCTTGTTGTTACTAACAAAATGTAAGCACTAATTCTGCTGTGACTAAGATCTTAAGGTGACCCTTCGATCGTTCTCTGTATGTGAGTGCATCCTTACTCTCTTTGTTCCAGTAATTTGATGACATTCTTGAGTTGTTGTTTCATGTTTGTGAATCAAGTACAATGGAGACATGGAGTGCTTATGTTTCTTTTTGTTGTTGTTGTTGTTGTTGTTGTGTTGTTTATAAACCTAACTTTTCATTCACAAGAAGAAATGCTTTGTTACTACCAACTTTCTACCAACTTACGTGGGTAAATGATACCTACTTCGATCGTTTGCTTTTGTACTGATCTCATTGATTTCCAATGGTGGCATATATATATATATACACACACACACACATACTAGTTTCACTTTACGTAGTGGAATTTTAATTTCTTGTTCATATAATCATTGATATTGTGCCTGCATTTACAGGCATAATCACATTCTTGAAGCATCCATGTACTCCAGACTGGTACATCATTTTGTATTGTCGGACAAGCAACATTTATGTTTCTACCTATAGTTAGACTTCATTGATTCCCATCTCACAAAAAAAAAAAATTAAATAAGTAAATAAAATAAAAAATAAATAAGGCCTCTTAATTTGGGGTAAACTGGATTTCTGTGGTGATATTATGAAATTCAAGTTATTAATATAAGAATCATGGCAGTATCTGGCCATCTCAAGAGGCTATGTCTTGAATCTTTACGCAAAACCATAATTGTTCAAAACTTTTGTAAGCAAAAAGGAAAACTATCGAGTCATGGAATCAAGACATATTGAAATATTAACTATGGTTTGTCAGGTGGTCTGGGAAGAGCCTAGCCAACTCGCATTTAGTCTGGCATAATATTAACTGTGGATCATGTTCATAATGAAACATGCTGCTTTGGCATGAGATGAGTGTAGTTTGATACTAGTATTCAATCTAGCCCTTTTGACATGCTGCTCTGTCAACTATTAACTATAGCTTCCCAAATCCTCTACCCATCACCTATCAGTGTCCCAAACCTACAAATCCTACACCAACTCCCATCACCGTGGGCGATGAGATGGGAGGCAATGATACCTGTGGCCACCAACGCTTATCCTAAGATGGGAAGGAAATGATGCCCGTGGCAAACAGCCGCTGAAAGGAAAGGACCGTCTTTGCCATGGAACTTGTATAAGATATCAGAGAGATTATGGAGTCTCTATGTTATGCTAATACACAAAACACATAACTTCCTACAAAATTTGGGATTCCCTAGTACTAATAATCTGTTTTATACAAGGCTAAGCCAGCGCAGGGATCCCTCTCCAGATAAACAAAGATAGGTAGCTCACACCATTCTATAGTTCCCTCGCATCCAATATATGGTAATCTGACACGTATCTATCAACCTGTCATCATCCAATCCTGTAGCCAGTTTTGTGCAAAACAGCTAAACAAAGATCAGAAGAGCCCTGACATGGACCATCTATCAAATAAGCATTAACTCTACTTCAACCCAGTTTTCCTCTCTCTTCCTCATATCAGACTACCTAACCATCCCATACAACACAATTCAAAGTACAAAATCTAGTCTAGCTCCTGATAGATTACATAGCAACATCTCATTTTTGACAAAGAAATGTAGTTCAAAAATGGGTCCAAATACTAACTATATAAAAATAAAATAAAAAGTTAGAGGAAAAGGCTTTAGCTATCAATAATGCTAATTTAACTCAGTTTCTTTAACAACCAAGCATTGGAATAGCAACTTATGCTTTTAAAGCCACACGTTTAAAAGGTATGTGTTCATGTCTCTCTGAGATATTGATTAGGAGGTCTACAATATTCTCAAGTAGACATGCCAACAACCCCAAATGCATATTAAAAGTTTAAAACTGATCACTGTGGAACTATTATGAAGTCTTGTCATATAGACCAGAGAAGGCACTAATGACATTGAATATAATGAGGCTAACAGAAGGTGCTTAAAGACACACCAAACAAGCAATAAATCAAAATAATGCATACTTCCATGTGCACAGAATCAGATCCACCAAGAGAGCAGTCCACCACCTCTAATAAAAGCTTGTTTAATTCAAAAAATAAAAAAATCCTTATTACAAACCAATTTTCCATAGCACATTGGAAACAACTTGAAATTCAAACTTAGTCTTCTCAGTGCTTACCTTGCTGTTCCATGCTGCACACTTATGGTAAACTTAAAACCGCTGCAGGAATAGATGTTTTGCATTTTCATAATGTTTTCTCAAGGACAATACACCAGTTGGATTTGTCAAAAAATCGATCAACAATTACAGCATCATCCATACCAGATACCAGCCTGCATGGTACAGCAAAAATCAACCTTCTGGAAAACTAAAAACTGTGGGAAGAATAATTAAATGCGGTGCAATGCACGCAACTCTGTCGGCGGTTACTTTATTCATTTATTTTTGTCAATCATTAGATGAATGATATATGATGATGGGGATTAGCCTTTCCCTAACCCAAACTGTAGTTCTAAAACTAATCTCTTACTTTCCCACCCTCAAAGAAAGGGACTGTATTAGATAACAATATCAATGATCCATCAGCAGATATTTCAATTCCAATTAGACACAAAAACTGTGTCAACAAAGCAAACGAGAAGTAGGTTAGAACTTAGAAGATAACTGAAACAAGTACTTCTTTGTCCAAAATTTTGAATTTTATCACTACCATCAATACAATTTTTGTCTAACTTAGAGGCTGGGCCACCGTTATTAATGGGCTTCTCATCGTAGCACCAGTGGGTTTCTGCTCACACTCATTGCTTTTAGAAGCGGCCTTTATTATTGTACCATCAACTGTTTCTAAATTATGAGCACTTTTAATAGTAAATTACTAGGAGTAAATAAATAATATAGAAACATAAAAAGGACAGTTGCTTTATTTTGTAGGAGTTACTCTTTATCAGGGGAACATCAATTATATCAACACGTCCTTAAATTTCTTTTCCTTATTGATCCAATTGTTATAAGCAATCCAAGTAATAAGATCTATAAATTTGAATGCCCTAGACATTTAAAAGATGAGTTTTCCCTGTCAGTGTGGGTATCTTTTCTGGTAGTAAAGTTGTTTCAATTTCAACAAGCCAGATAGAACAAAGCACAACTGGAGCAGCATTGGAAAACGAACCTTAATTTCATAAAGCAACCCAAAGTAAACAGGAAATAAACATTGAACCAAGAGAACTTCAATGAAAATGGCACCTTACCTTTCAAGCTCGCCTTCACTAAAAACATGGTAATATCTGTTGTACACTACAGCTCCCTTCTTATCATCCTTCTTTGCAAGGCCATTAGCAACAGCACAAGCCGAAGCCCCATTTACTTCAGCACGATGATAAGGCAAGTGCCAGGGGACGAAATATTCTTGTTGATTATTTGTATCCTTTATATCATCAGAAGCCCTTGTAATGCCTTTATTTTGAGAGGGCATTTGTTGCAAAGTCTGCACAGATCTCTGGTTGGAATCTTTCTCATTATCTCCCAAAATTCTATCCTCTGTTTCTGGAATGCTTTCTAATGTGCGGGACGAAGGACTACGCACACGAGGGCTGCCAGGTCCTATCCACTCCTCTCCATACTTTTCAGTGAGTGGAGTCCATTTAGAAACCAATGCTTTATCTTCTTGTTCCACAGCCCAAACTGTTATTAGAACAAGACCACCCTTTTTCACAACTCGGACTAACTCTTCAATTGCTTTTTTCCTCCTGCTCTCTGTACTCAGATGATGTAATACAGCTATGGAGATAGCTGCATCACCAAAACCAGTTCTATAGGGTAGAACTAAAGCATCTGCAACCAAAACTTCATGCCCTCTATCTGCACAAATTTTGATAAGAGGAGCACTTATGTCACACCCTATGGAAAGACAATCAGGATTAAATCCCAGGTATTTTCCATTTCCACATCCTGCATCAAGCACAAGAGATCCGGCAGGTAAGGAAGATAAAAAGTTGGCTACTTTTGGCCACTTAGCGAACCGTGTGGAACTGAAATGGGGTGCGATAGCATCATATACATGATGGACATACTTCTTTTCTATTTCAGGTGTGGACTGCACATTTAGAGATGAACATCTCTGGCTGACACTAGCTGATTCAGATTGTAGGATTTGTGATTCACTATCAGAATCAAGAGTACACAATTCCGAAACACCTTTTACCTTAACTTCTCTCATTGTACGGAAGATTCCTGAATGACAAACACGACCAGTTATTTCAATTGGAAGATGCAAGGCCTCCCTTGACAAATAAAAGGATCTACTTGCTCTAAGAGCATCAGAAAACATCACCCAGAACACTGATATCTCATCAGAAACAACCTGTAAATTGACTAAAGCTAATGAGATCACAACTTTCAAGATAGTTTTGCAGGATCATGAAATGCAATATGGCCGCCATCAACACATAGAAATCCAACTGTCAACGCATTTCAGTCAATAAATTTGCAATCTTCACCTTTTCTTTTGCCTGTTAATATTACTCGTATTGAAGTGTAGAATGTGGCCGGCCACCAAATTTGTTCATTGACAAATACAATATGGCCGCCATCAACGCATAGGTACCCTATTCCCTATGCATTTTGGTCTCAATAAAGATTCAATCTTTGCTTCTACTTTTCCTGTTAATATTGTTCATATTCATTGAAGAGTAATATGTATCTGATTATGGTCATGCTAATTTCCCCCAAAGCTTCTCACTTTGGAAGCTCACATTGGTCAATGGGCAACTCCAATCCCAATCCCAGTTTCCCATATCCATATTCAGTGTATACGTTTAGAATCAAACAGAGTTGCATACAATAACAATACCCAGAATGCAAAAAGTAATACTTGAATTCAGCTAAAATAAACTTCCACACATAAAATTATACGCATTTGAGTTGAGAGAGAAAGAGAGAGAGAGAGAGAGAGAGAGAGAGAGAGAGAAGCTGACCTGACCCAGAAGACATGGCTGGCAGTGAGGGCTAACTGCGGTTGAATTAGGGTTAGGGTTTTTCTTTGCAGAGGTGGAGAGAGGTGGAGAAACTGACAAGGTTGAGAAACTGAGGAGAGATATGGAGTCAACGAGCTCATATGTCTATTGGTCAACAACAACACTTGTTGTTACTTCAGTTTCAGACTCCAGTTTAAGTTTTTTTTTTTGGTTTTAAAGGTGCGCGGCCCGGCCCACTTAGGCCCACATAACCTACGACCGCCTAGCCGCGTCCCGGGTCCTCCTAGCCCGCAGAGGCCCAGTTCACCTTTAGGCGTTTTTTTATTTTTATTTTCTTATTTTCTTGGTTCAGTTCAAGAAAATCCGAGTTCGCCTAGCTCCGGCCAACTTGCCCATATGAAAAGGTTGAAACTCTGGCCAGATTTTGATTAAAACTCTTGTCAAAAGTTGAGCACTTGTATTCAAGTTTTTTATATTTTCATTTTGATCACATTCTATTCAAGGTTTGCATTTCTTTGATCACATTCTTGGATTCTTTCAGGGTCCAATAACCTGTATGCTTTTCTTGGCTATGTTGCTGTCAAATGGAAAATGCCTCCAGTGTGATGAGAATTTTCCTAGTCCAGATGGTGTGGAATTCCACAAGTCCTGTGAGACCAAGTTTATCTAATTTTCCACAACTTTACCTGCATTGAATTATTTAGTGCAAGCAATCTTTGCCCATTTTTTTCATTCACTGATGGAGTGATTGGAGTCTTGGTACTCAGAAAAGGACTCGACTTTCAAAACCAAACTTGTAATCTGGTTACTGGGTTTCAAAGAATCTACATGACCAGAGTTTTTAGTTGGAATAAAGATGTTTCTGAAGTCTGCACGTTTTGATCTACTTTCTAGTTTCCACAGGTCACTTTGAGCTGTATTAGTTTTGTGCCGGTATGAAACTGACGTGACCCATCATGTGTTTGGTAAATATCCAAATGAAATGTCTGACTACTCTAAACTGAAAGTTCTGTTAGCTAAATACTTTAGCAGCCATCCCCATAAGGTTTGTACAATTTTGATTTGACATGGAATGACTTGTGGAACTTGATTTTGAGCACTGCTACATTGAACAATTGATGCAAGAGTTTTTCATTCATTCACCAAATATTAATCACATTTGTTTCTACCTAAATCTTATACTGAGATAATTTTGTATATAAATTTGGTGGTCTTATATTATTGTTTTGACGATTCATGATAGAAGAGAATTTGTCCAGGTGGTCAAAATGACTTTCTGCTTTTGGAGCTTTCTGTACGCGACTGCTAGTAACTTCTAGTTCATGCGCGCATTGTCTTGGAAAAGGTTGTAGCTTCATGGAAAATTCTAAGTGATGTTTTCCACAGAATTGAACTATGCATGCATCGAGTACTTAGTACTTGAAAGGATAATCATCGGACTTTAGTTTACAAGTGCATGCATTGCCTGAAAGCATCCATATATAGACATCGTTGTCCAAGAAGCTAAACTAAGAAACTGCCTGATTAGCTTCAGTTTACATTAATTTGCTGGCTTCTGGAACTGAGATAATTCTTTGGTCATATCTGCAACTGAAATTGTCAAAGGCTCAGTTTCTTCATTTTTGAGCGTGTATGGTGTGCCAAATGCTAACCATCCTCGACTATATATACTGTTGTTTTTCTTGCTTGTATCATTCTCAGAAGGTCAATTTTCCTCAAGAAGGCTGTAACAAATCATGAATTGTCTTCAATTTTCATCTCCTGTTTGTGTGCCTTCTTGTATCTCATCACAGCCTAAAACAATCTGGACCAGGTTATACATTTTGCAGTACTGATTGATACAATCTTTACATACATATTGTTCATTGAATGCTTGTTCTGGTTATTTCTTTCAATTGATTGAGTTCCATTACGTCTGCATTATTTACAGTTCAAACTCTGAAAATGAGAGCAAAGTTGGGAAGCTATTACAATCTCAAAAAGGTTCATCTTCAATTATATAATTCAAATCCTTATCCTCATGTCACCTATAGCCACCTTTGTCAGTCCCAAACTAATAACCAATGCCATGCAATTACAGGTCATTGCACAAAAGTCTCACGCAGTGTCAACATGGAGAACTTGCAAAGCGGATATTTGTTTCCAGAGGTCAGCGGGCTTATGAAATCTTCATCATGAAGTTTTGCCCTCCTATTCTATTCATTTTCCAGTCTATCTGACAGTAATTGTCAAGATTGGAGCACATTGTGTTAATATTATATCTGTAGATTACTTGTGATGCATACAGATATCAATTGTTAAAAACTTTGCTTTTATTGTATATGCATCTGAATGAAAACCTTTTTACATTTCATATGGCCTCTTAACTAGATATTCATGCGCGAGTTTCTGCATACTCAGAAGTACCCAAATGCAAGAGTAATAAGACTTGGTATAGGTAATACTACAGAACCTATACCAGACATCATCACATCTGCTATGGCTGAGGTACTATAGTGGCTAGCTCTCAGATTGTTGTGTGTAGTTTTCTAGATTGGTACTGATTGAAACCGCTCCAAGCATTATGCTGAATAGCTATTAACGTTTTTCATGTTTCTGTTGGTCTCTTGAAAACCCCATATTTGTATTGCAGCATGCGCATGCTCTTGCAACAGTTGAAGGTTACAGTGGGTACGGAGCTGAGCAAGGCCACAGGGTAGGATAGTGGTGTCTATTCTGAAATACTTCTATTCTTTTTCTTTGATCTTAGTAGTTCATCTTTTAGTTTATTACGAATTACGTCCCTGTGGTTCTTTTGGTGACTAATAGTTACAAATTTTTGGTACAGGAATTGAGAATGTCAATTGCAGAAAGATTCTACAAGAATATGGGCATAGGAGGCAATGAGGTGTTTGTATCAGATGGTGCACAGTGTGACATTTCTCGCCTTCAGGTAATTAAGAACTTGTTTTATGCAGAAAATATTTCTATACTTGGATTAGAGTTCAACAAGGCAAACACCTGTTATCTATATTAAGACGAAAAGCATGTCATGAAATCTGACTTTTGCCTATCCAACAGATGCTTTTAGGTTCCAATGTGACAGTAGCTGTGCAAGACCCTTCTTTCCCGGTAAACTTAAAAATGAAATATGATCTTCACTCCTATTTCTGTTTCAAATTCTAAGTCAAGATGAGACATAAAAAAATTTATATATTCAATGCCATTGTCACCTCGCTCTCAATATCATTTCATTTTCCTATTTGTAACTATGCTAAAGGGCTCTTCTGCCTACAGAAAAGGGTCATAGTCATTTTTCTTCTCTTACCTGTTACACTACATGGAAGTCATATCCCTTATGTTTTTTATGGACTATGCATGATCTGGGACAGGCATACATAGATTCTAGTGTCATTGCTGGTCGAGCTGGCAACTTTCAACAGGAAACCGGGAAGTATAAGAACATTGTCTACCTCAATTGCACACCTGAGAATAATTTTTTCCCCGACTTATCAACTGCTTCAAGGGCAGATCTCATATTTTTCTGCTCTCCAAACAATCCAATTGGAAATGCTGCATCATGGCATCAACTAAAGCAACTGGTGGAGTTTGCAAAAGCAAATGGATCAATCATAGTTTATGACTCCTCATATGCTGCTTATATATCAGATGGAAGCCCGAGATCAATTTACGAAATTCCTGGTGCCAGAGAGGTTCTCAAAGTTCTCTTCACCATGAAACTTATGTGTTTGGAATGTTGATAGACAAGTTGGTGTTCTTAATGAAAGTTGGTTTTTGACCAAATTTCACTGTACAGGTTGCTATTGAAATATCATCCTTCTCCAAATTTGCGGGGTTCACAGGAGTCCGACTTGGTTGGACCGTTGTCCCTGAAGAGTTGTTGTATGAAAATGGATTTCCGGTCATAAAAGATTATAACCGGATAGTATGCACCTGCTTCAATGGTGCATCAAATATAGCTCAGGCTGGAGGGCTAGCATGCCTTTCTGCAGAGGGACACCAGGTTAGTATTATGCCTCGTTTCTTCTCCATACAAATATTCTCTTGTGAATTCATACAATACTGTGAGTTTCTCTGACAAGCATCCTAGCTCATAAGAAAATCTGTATTTGAAGTGTTCAAATTTAAACTGTTCGCAGAAAAGAATTGTCATTGACAACAAAGATAAAACTCTTAAAACTGACTATAAACCCTCTGGTAGGATATTCTCTACCAATACTAGATGCAAGTATATGCAAGGAATCAGTTGCAGTTCATTTGTTTTCTTCTTAGTATAATCTAGATTCTCTTGCTGGAAGGTAATCATTTACATAGAGCACTCTCACATTAGTTATGAAAGTCTACATTTCCAATACTAGTTTTACCTCTTTCAGGCTATAACGAGGGTGATTGACTACTACAAGGAGAATGCAGAAATCATTGTCGACACATTCAGATCACTTGGATTGAAGGTGTATGGAGGCAAAAATGCACCTTACATATGGGTACATTTTCCAGGGTTGAGTTCATGGGATGTTTTCAATGAAATTCTTGAGAAGACAGACATAGTGACCATACCAGGAAAGGGATTTGGTCCTGCAGGTGAAGGGTATATTAGAGTTGGTGCTTTTGGCCACAGAGAGACTATATTGGAAGCTTCAGCAAGGCTAAAGAATCTTTTTTAACTCAAAAGTTATTTTACAATTAACTGAACCCAGTTGAAATGTCAGAGCAAGATGAAAGCTCATTGTCTTCACCTCTTGCCAATTCATTTTGCGTTGAACGCTCTAATTCTAATAACGATATGTTCATTTCATATGTATCTTTATGGAAATAGAAAAGTCTCGGATCAAAAAAGAGGCTCAACAACATACAACATAATCTATCACGTGTTGTAAAACAAAAGTAAAAGAGATTAAGAAATGAGAGAAACAACCAATAGAATGAGGGAATATGTTATTTATATCATTGAGGTGAGAACTCTCTCTTATATAGAGATGCGATCATGATGTAAATTACAATAACAACCCTATATGATTAATTACAAGAATGCCTATTAAATAAACTATTTACAACACTCCTCATTGGGTATTCTTTGTTATTAGCTTCCTTTGATATGTGCTTCAGGGTTGCCTCGTCAAAACCTTGCCAAGTAATAAAAACCCTATGAGACAAAAACAATCCTGGTCGAAGGAGAAAAGAGTACAATGCACACATAGCGGTGGTAGTCAGAACCCTTGATTTCGGTGAAGCGGTTTAGCCTGGATCATAAGATGGGAGTCTGTGGGAGATAGATGCATAATAGTTGCTACACCAAAACCTTGCCCGGTAAACCCAGTGGGACAAACCCGTGGTCGAAGGAAAAAGATGAGCAAATGCATATATTTCAAATAAAGGCATCTTCAAGATGAAGTATGAGTAGGGTGACCAATTTAATGTGTGTCTCGTTAAAACCTTGCCAGGTAACAAAACTCAGTGGGACAAAATAACCCTGGACGAAGAACAAAAGAGTACACAATGGTCAAGAGTATGCTTCAGGATATTCCCCCTGAAAACTACACACTACGTAAAACTGCTATATTGATCATGCTTCTTCAATAACTTAATAGTCAACATGACTTAAAAAGATTTTTGTTTCATATACCTCTAAGATTATTGTATTCCCTATAGTAAAGACATAACTAGTCGGGAATAAGCCTTGTGTCGGTTTACATAACTCATGTCACCATATTTAACAAGGCAAACATCATTCCAAGGATCATAGACGGTTAATCCATTTCATAATGCCTAGGGATATAATGAGCCCTTTTCCGTCATACATTTAAAGTAATGGAAAATTGTCTTTTATGCCATTTACGGAGGGCGTGTTGACGCAGAGCTATATCTAGCTAACAAATTCACATCGGGTGAGATGTCTGGTCTAGGGCATTTAGCCAAGTACAATAATGCGCCTATTGTACTTAGATATGAGTCTTCTGGTCCCAATATCTCTTCATTATCATCTACACAATGATACGGGTCTCACTAGACTTCAGACGATTATGAGTGAGCTTGAAAATGATTTGGTCTCCGAAAGTCTTTCATCTCAAACTCCGACTTCAGGTATTTTGTGGTTTTCTTGATCTCTTCAAGAGTATCAATTAAATTCATGCTATTGACGTAGATCACCACAAATTGCAAACCCGAAGTTTGTTTTCTTAATAAACACGCATGGGCATTGTCCATTGTTCATATATCTCATCCCAAGCAAATATTCACTTAGACGGTTATACCAACTCCGTCTGGATTGTTTGAACCCCTAAAGTGAACTACTCTAGCAAATGGAGAGCATGTTCTGTGGTCTAGAACTATTTGCATTGGGTAACAGAAGTCCTTCAGGAAACTTCATGTATATCTCTATATTCAGATCCCCATAGAGATAAGTTGTTACCACATTCATAGGCTGCTTATTTAGTTATTCAGAAACTACCAAACTGATAAGGTAGTGGAAAGTTATGACGTCTATTACGGGAAAGTACGTCTCCTCGTAATCAAACACAGGGCGTTAAGAAAATCCTTGCGCCACTAAACAAGACTTATATCACAATCTCGTTTTTCTCATTACGCTTCCTTACAAATACTCATCTAAACAATATAGGTTTAACATGGGTAGGTGTGGGAACAACAGGCCCATAACACCTTTCTCTTAGTTAAGGAATCTGATTTGACCTGGATTGTTTCTTTCCTTTTTAGCCAGTCGTCTCTTCGTTGAGATCTATCAACGAAGCAAGGTTCGACATCATCGCTTATTATAAATTTGGTGGCCACCACAAATACAAACATTTCATTGATGAACTCTCATTCCGATTCAATATCTCACAAAATTTACCGAGGTTTTCTATTCTCGGGTGTGGGTTTAAATGTTGGAGCGTCCCCCAACTTCGTCTCTTCTAGGATGAACCCATAATCCAGATTAATCTCGTGAGTTGAATTAGTTTGAGATTGCGATGGCAAGAAGATTCATTTGTGCCAAGTTTACCCTCTTCTAGGGATAAGAATCGTTCGAACCTAATGATCTACCTCGCTTCTGGGCAGGGACATATGACTGGTTAGCCGCCATGGCCGTACCTCGTCCAACTAGGACGATACGTCCTACGGGGACGTTTATCCTTGTAGGTTTGCAGCAGGTATATATGATCTCGTCACTTTAACTAGATCTAATGAAGTGTCTGGCATATTATGGGCTACACTACGTAGATCTAGAATTCTTTGCACTTCAATTGGAAGTAGAATTCTTCGCACTGCAATATCACATGTGCGGTTTGGGGATCAAGATGAGACATTCTACACGTCGTTCATCAGGAACAGTGACGTTCTTATCTCCCCCTAACGGCGGGAAGACTGTCTCATCAAAGTGACGACCGCAAATCTAGCGGTATAGAGATCGCCTGTCAAGGGCTCTAAGGAGCACATAATGGATAGGGTTCATAATCGACATATATGCCCATCCTTTGTTGAGAACCCGATTTTGTACGTTGTGGCGGCACAATTGGCACAGGAACTGCACACCCAAATATGTGTAAGTGCGAAACACCAGGTTTGCACCCAGTCACCAACTGTAACACAAAGTAAGGTGGGTAGCAGTGGGCCTCAACCGGACCGACATGGCTGCATGCAAGATTGCATAGCCCGACACAAACACTAGAAGCTTGGTGGGCATTACCAAGGTTCTACATGCGAGACCATCTTGGGTGTGAACATAGGAAACTATATGTTCAACAGATCCCAAGGGATATGCAATAATCATCAGAAGTCATCGATGTAAACTCTCCGGCATTATCAATCTTTATAGACTTTATAAGATAATCCGAGTGGTGTACCCTAAATTTCATGGGTGAGAGTTTAGCAAACGCAACATTTTTTCTTGTGGACAGTGATGTGACATCTGATCACTTTTGTCGATGCATCAACCAAAACCATTAATATTTAATTGGTCCGTATGGTGGTTGGATAGGTCCACGAATTTTCCCTTGCATTCTGTGCATAAAGAGATAGTGTACATTCTAGTATTTGCATATGATGGTCTAGTATTCAACATCCTTAACGAGCAACTTGACATAATATGTCATTAAAGACAAGACCCTTATTCTGAAGGGGATGCCCGTGTGATAATTGAGTTGAGGATACGGTGCATCATATATTTTTCCCGAGTGCATCAAACACCAATACTATAGCTAGTATTTGCTCGAATCATTTAGCTTCTAGCTAATAAATTTTAATATCTTCAATGTACGCTTTGGCCACATATTTGAAGGTTATGTAAAGATATTACATCATTTTTCTAGTGGTTTCAATGTTTTAAGCATTGATTTCAATGAACTTAGTTTTCGATAACGTTCTTCTGAAACGTAAAGGAATTTTGCCTCGTCAACCAGACGAGAACGCTCAGTTCTTTAATATTGATAACACATATCAATTTTGATTTAGATTCTAAGGCATCAAGCCTTTTCATTTCAATATTCTCTTGCTTCATGCAAGGAAGATGTCTAGTTCAGATTGTTTCTTCTGGAGACTTCCAATTAACATGATATCAATAAAAGCTATTGATTTTATCTTGTCTGGTGAATTTATGAATGAAACTTCAAGTTTCTTAAGGGGGTTATTATTGAAACTACAAGTTTGATTTATACATGAACTACTGGTTCATTTCTGAACTACAGATTCATTAGGTACATGTATTTTCAAATTATAATCATGTAGCAAATGATGATATTAATTCTACGTTACTAATTTAGCATAGTGAATATGTCACGTAACTATGTGTAAATACTTCTGGCAATTAACTACACATTAAATATGGTGAATATTTAACAACAACCATTATGAGAAAATATTTGGAATGTCTTATAGACATACATAATGACTAGGTACGAAAATCTAGTGTCATTAGATTATTTTTCTTTTGTTTGATTCTGCTGGACCAAAGGAATTGCCTTTAATTAAAGTGAAAGAAATAAACCTCTTCATACTTTACAAGCATAAGGGGCACAATCTGAGAGGTATGCTGGGCTTCTAGGTCCCGTATAGGGAGAGTGGGCCTACTGGGCTCAGAATGGTCTACCAAGAAATGCAATGTTATTAGTCAACCCTTTCGGTAACTCCAATTGTATACGACCAGGTAAGCAATAATGAGGTAGTGGAGCGAGGCTCACTTAAGTACACAGCCTCAAAAGAACTTTCCTAGACATCGCATCCAACTTGATGAGCCTAGTTTGAGAAGAATTATATTCATTGTATGGACTCATGGCGACACATGGCGAGCTTCTGTGCTAGCCTTACAGCTTGCGTCGAGCTTCTGGCTCAATTTGTGTATATTCATTCTTGATTTAGCTTCTGACTTAACATCATTAATATTCACCAATATAACATAAACCAATGCAATATATGTTATTAAATCATAACATACAAACTTAATGTGAAAGCAATTATATGAAACCGAAATAAATTAAATTATAACGGAAACAATTTAATTCACATCGACATAATGTATATGCAATAAAATTATTGAACCAATAAATGTCAACAACGTAGCGGTTACATGCAAAACCAACTCATTTGCATCATCAATTACTTCTGGCATTAATGTGTCATTATATACTCATAATAATTATCGATATAAACGATAACATAATTGAGAACTAATTGAATAAAACTGACGCGATTTGAATTTGGTAACCGACATTTAATATATGGCATAAATTACTAAATAAATATCATTTATGCAACGGTTAAGTACCAAAGGCAATGAGTTCAAATCTCATTAATGCTTCTAGCATTACACATAAGTATTAAATTGGATAAATGCTTCTGGCATAACATTTATGTAATAATCGCGTAATTGAACCCTAATGCTTCAAGCACAATTTGTGGAATTGCTTCTGGCATTATACCCTTATAAATGTCAAATTGAAATGAATATGATTCTAATTCGTAATTAACATTAAATTAGGATCCGACATAAAGTCAATAGTAAATATCATTTATGTAGCGGTTATGGGTTTAAATCTCATTAATGCTTATGACATTATGTATTACTGTATTAGTAATAAATGAGGTAAATGCTACTGGCATAACGTTTATATAATAATTACGTAATTAAACCCAAAATTCATGCTTCCAGCATAATGAATTATAATGACAATTATTCAAATTGACGTAACTGAATATTAAATTCATAACGTTTCTACCATAATTTGCACAATAATTTGGCCCATAATGCTTGTAGCATAATGTGGGTTGTAAATTGGTAAATGCTTATGAGATTAATTACATACCCTTAAATGACATTGAATTTGACACAATTCAAATCAGTAACTGACAAAACGTAGATGTTAATTTATACGTAAATAACATCATCAGTGCTATGCGTCATTATTCAAATGACGTTACATTTCTAAACGGATTTTATTCAAACTCTATTAAGAGCAATATTAATTCATTTGTATTATTAAATGCTTCAGGCATAAATATTCTATATATGTAACGTCTAGCATAAACGACCAAATTAATAATTATAAGAGTTACTTCTGGAACGCATGCATATACTTGAATTTGACAGTGATATGGAAAACTTCAAATGGATAAACGAAATATGGTTTATGCTTCATATATATATGCTTATTAATTTGTATAGTATATAGAAAATTTCATTTGATGCATGAACCGCCAAATTCATATTATTGATCTATTTCTGTTCATGTTTCGATTTTGGAAAGAAAAATCGGCATTGAAAATCATTGAACGGCCAGTAGCCTTCGTAATTAGCCACAGTCACCTGCCTAGTAGTGCAAACCAAAAAGAGCATGGATCAACAAGTACATGTATCAAATTCAAGATCACTGTCAAATTCAAGTATATGCATGCGTTCCAGAAGTAACTCTTATAATTATTAATTTGGTCGTTTATGCTAGATGTTACATATATATGTAAAGTTTTCCAAATCTTAATTCTAATTCATTTGTATATATATATATATATATATATATATATATATATATATATATATATATATACAAATTTCAAATGGATAAACGAAATATGGTTTATGCTTCATGGTGTAGCTTTTCATATAATCATGGCTTGAAGAAATGAATTAGAATTAAGATTTGGAAAACTTTACTCAATATGGAGCGAGAAAGATCTTCATCTCAGTTGAACTGCAAGTCAGCCAATCCAATTGCTTCTTTATGATGATCTTGAACCAGGTTGAATGATCGTCCTTTGCTTGGTTGATCAACAATTTCAGAGTTTTTCGTGCAACAGCAAATTAAACTCAACGTTAGAACTATTCATGCTGATAACGTGTTGCAAAACAAAAGTAAAAGAGATTAAGAAAGGAGAGAAACAACCAAGAGAATGAGAGAATATGTTATCTATATCATTGAGGTGAGAACTCTCTCTTATATAGAGATGCGATCATGATGTAAATTATAATAACAACCTTATATGGTTAATTACAAGAATGCCTATTAAATAAATTATTTACAACATCTCGGACATTTTAATGCTGCTAAAGGTAGCAGTTGAAGCGATGAAAATATCAATTCAAATCTTGGTGAGCAAATAAAGGTAGTCGACAAATTTGTATCCATTTCGAAAATATGTATAGAACGAGACATATGTTATATCCAATACTATATCTCTTTTCTTCCACGTATGGGCTCATGTCATCCTAGATGAGAATGTTGGATACGAAACTTCACTTTCAACGACACTAAAGAATACGCATTAATGGAAATGACCTCACAATTTCCCTTTTTAGCTAGGGGGGCCTTTTCTTGGTAACCAAGCATAAGTACGCGCGTTTGGAAGCCATCAGCACCAAAAGTCAGCAGTCAATCTAAACCAACAAAAAAATGTTGAAATCATTGTCAATGTCATACTTGCCTCTTCTTGCTCCCCAAGCCAAAGAAAACCTCTATAAATACAACCCATCTCCAAACCCTTTAAAACATCCAGTTTCTCTTCCTGAAATCGAAGACTACTCAATTACCTAATTGAACACTTGCTTTTCTGAAAACTCGAAGAGAATATGTCTATGAGCTATGGCCTTGCTGAAGCATATGTGATGAGAGACCTGCACAAGAAGAAGCTGAAGAAGGAAGAAGAAGAAGAAAGGGCCAGGCTGGGCATGGCTAGATCGGAAACAACCAGCTCCGGTGGTTGTTTGTTCCGGCTTAAGAAGAAAGTGCATCCAAGCAATCCCAAGAGGACTAATAGTTCAGCACAAGTTGGGGGGATTTCGGATCATTAAGTTTGATTGTTGGGTAGTTTATAATGCTCTTTCTAGATGCTTTCAGAAAATTACTTCTGGAATCTGGAGGGTTATATTTCGACCACCCATTTTTTATTTTTGCTAATGTCTTCTTTTCAACTATTGCTTAATTTTTATGCTGATGAACTGTGCATGTTTTCCCTGCATACTCTATATTTTGCTTGACATAATGAAATTCCAAATTCAAAATTAAAGTCATTTCTGAATTTGATGAAAGAAAATATTGTATATGGACTCGACAAAAATATACCGAGCGATTTTGATTTTGAGTGTGACGCCCATATTATTTAATTTATCAAGGTATTATTACGGGTTTGTTTGAGCCACACTATCTGTGTCAGGCGCACACAAGTTAATTCTAATGAGTCATGACCAAAAGGTGATATGAAACGTACACAGTAAAGGAATAACAATAATTCATACAATTTGTTAGAACAATAATTCTAGCTAATATCTGTGTTTGAGCTATCCCATATCAGTGTGAATCTATCAGTTTCTTTTGTGAGAAACTAGATAATTTAAATTCGGCAAAGTAGGAATTCATTTCATATCTTGTGGAAACTGCGAGCAGGGCATGCAATCGGTCTGACTATATATATAGATCATGTCATGAGCATGATTTTCTAATTGTCTCAATTCATCTTTCCCATGTTATTGCTGCCTAAATTGCTCTGCCCAAGGGATGAGGTGCAAGCAGAAATGTAGAATTCATGCATATTCATGCTCTCAACATCGATCCGAACCTCTACTGCACTTTGTCAAAGACATTAATCATTTTCAACCAAGTTATTGGAGTTGTATGATGCAATTAGATTTGGGAATTGAAATTTCCGCTCTCAATTTTACAATACACGCCCCTTCTTTCATTTTTTTTTTGAGGGAAAAGGAAAGATCTCTATTAATCAAAGATCATGACGACCAAAATGGTCAAGCATGAATGGTCCGAAGACCATACAACTGCAAGCGAAAGTCACTAATGCTAGCTAGAAACTATGAATTGAAAAAACAACCTCAAAACTACCGTTCAAAAAGGTGGATATTACACAACTAGAAAGCAAATGAAAAATAACCTCAAAACCTATACAACCTTAAAACAAAGCAGCCGTCCTGGTGAATGTAACGCCTAAGAACCAATGGTGTACATTTCCGCTCAAACAGATGAGCAAAACAGCTTCATCCAAATAGTTATATAGGCTAGTAGGTGTCACTCCTCTAGAAGCCCAACATAAACCAACTCGAATTAGGAAAAGAAAAGGTAAGTAGAACTCTATGGCCCAGCCCACCTAGGCTGCATTGCTGCAGCCCAAGCTAGAATAGGCCCAGAGGCCCAATTTTCCTTCCTCTCCTCCTTCTAGAATCAGCCGTCGCCGCAACTCGCCGGAGGAGCCTCCTGCCACCTCTTCAGTCTAGCGGTATCCCTCTCCTCCAATTCATGGTTACTTGCTTACTTGGATCCACCGGTAAGAATAGAAGAGGAACCTTAGCCTCCCTTTGCTCAAGGCTTTTCAGATCTTGACCTCCCACTACCAATCAGTCACCACTCGTCATCCCAAAGATCGCCGCCATATCCTGCCAATCTGAAGCTTTGGGATCTTCGCTCTGTTCCACTACCAATTGAACAGAGCCTGGAGTCTTCGTCGAAGTAGAAGCCTGCGCTTCTTCTCTCACCAAGTCACCAAAAGTTTTGAGACGCAGTCGGAGAACCAGTGGCCGCCGCCACCCGACCACCAAACCCTAGGAGAATGGTTATGCTCAACTCCGGTTTTTCTGGAGCGAATCTTTAATCCATTAGAGTTTCTTTAAAATTTGATATTTTCCCCTTCTTTCTCTTGGGGCTTGGGCATCATTTCTGGTAGAGGAAGAAGAACCCGGGGTGACGCCCTCTGCGTAGGGTCACTCCGTGTGTTGGAATAAGTTAGGGTTGGAGCTATTCCCAACTCTTTCGGTCATTGGTTTAGGTTTTGCTTTGATTTTCTTTTGAACTTCATGGTAGTTTCGGTAGGTTTCTCTTGAGTTACCTTGCATGACATTCATTCTCGTGTCCTTGCGGGCATGTCATGTTGAAATTGTCATTTATTTTCGGTTTATTAAAGGCTTGACGTCCATTCCATCAAAAAAAAAAACATGTGTTTTGTTTTGTTTTGTTTTTTTTTTTTTATGAGAACTTTAACTTAAAAATGAGAGGGAGTATATATATAGATTGTCAAATGGGGAGTGAAATCTTAGACTTACGAGGTATTAGAGTGAATTATCGACCAAATTATGTTTTTTGAATACAAGGGCTAAACGGCATCCCTCATACCATAACCATTAATGAAACCTCATAATACAAGAGGGGACGTTGTGCCTAAACCCCATACTATAAGAACACTCCAAATTAACATTAGACATGTCTACAAAATCTATGCATTCTAACAAGCATCATTTAGCAAAGAGTGCATCATTAGCTACTTCATTTGCTTTACAATTTTGGAGACATGCCGGAAAAATACCACTCATGCAGAGCCATAAGTTGCAATATCTATCAACTTTCCGACTATGATGTCACTGGGAATAACCAGTGACCCCAAGTTTCATCTTGCCACTAGGAGGCTACGACCATTTGACAAGACAATGAACTCGTCGCCTCATTAGGACAAACATGGCACGCTACGTGCGCTTATCAGGATATAGCCCACCAGTATCCAATACCACTAAAAAACAGTAAAGTGAAATCCAAAAGTGCATCTACTGCGTGCACTGTCAGTCATCAGAAAATGGTGACTTATTTCAACAACTAACCAAATTAAAACTAAGAAAGTAAAAAACATAACCGAAACAAAAATAAGTACCCAAATTGGGCCTACAACCCAACTTTGGATTGAGACTTGAATAGTCTATACCCTAGACCCAGCCGACCATGGCTCGAGCACAGACAGCCCCTTCGCCCCTACCGCACCTCGAGGATCATTGCACCGCCTCCATCTTTGGACTCCGATCGTCGTCATAACAACTACATCGACCGAGTACCAGAAGGTTGTATCTCTCGCCCAAATTCTTAAGCGTTGAACCGGAAGAGGAACTCTAGTCCTAGAGCATTCTTCCCCACCCTCTGTTGCCGCAATCGAATGCCAGATCTGGAAAGCAAAAGCGCAGGGTGTTACAATTCGATCCAAGTGGATCTAACTCCCATTACCAAGCCAGAACAAGTGCACATTCCAGCCGCACCGTCAATCACCACCATCCACCACAGACCGGCCACCTGCGCATGCATGCACCACCGATTGCTGAAGCCAAAACCCAATGCCACCTCCAAGCCTCCATCTCTGAGTACCTACACACCCAGGGGCGGAGCCAAGGCTTTGGTTGGTAGGGCTTAAGCCCAACCAAGTTTTCTGGAATTATAAAAAAAAAAAACTAGGTATATTATGTTTTTTTTTTGCATTATTGTTCAAACAAGCTCATGTGCCACCTAAAACTTCCCGATGCCTACGTGACTACGCCTCTATTTCTCAATTTCTCTTCCACTTTTCCTTCTAGTTTTCTAGTCTTCTCCTATTTGAATCTGAAAAAATCCTCATTTTTCTTCCTATATTGGATGTTAAATTGTCAATATAAATTATTGCATTTCAATCTATTCAATTTGAGGAAAATTTTGTTGGGTTTTCTAATTTGTCTATGATTTTTAGAGTTTCGCAATACTTTCATCAATGCCTTTTTTTTTACGAAGACTTCATAACGTACACTTGAGCTCTTACACTTTGTATGGTTGTACTGGAAAATTTTCTTTGGCCTTCGGCCAAAATTAAAGCCCACCCCATGTCTAAATCCTAGATCCGCCACTGTACACACCCATCCCGTTTGGCCGCACTCAGCTGACGCCAACGCCTCGTATCAACTGGACAGGCGAAGAAGAGGCGGACGACGTCAAAACTAGAGAGGGTTTTTTGAGAGAGAGCAGCTATGGTTTTTTTTTTGGGAAAATTCTCATATGCCCTAATTTTAAGGAATTTTTTCTCACTAAAAAAATAAGAATCTAAAATTCCCACTAACCATAACACTCCTAGTGATTTGTTCCCTCTAACAAAATTTTCAGCTTTTCTATTATTTTTATGGACAAAACTGCCCTCCCCTCTTCTTATTCTCTCATCAATCTCTTTCCATCTGAATTCTACTCTCTCTCTCTCTCTCTCTAGGAGTTGCTTTCGAATCCCCGCGGCATGTCCAGTCGTCTTCCTCGCCGTCGTCGAGGTACCCCAGGCCGTCGTCGTCCTTGATGAAGTCCTCGAACTCATCGTCGTTCACCGTGTTGTAGATCGGCTTCTCAGATGTGGGAGGAGGTCTTGACGGTGCGGGAGGGGACGTCGCAGACATGGAAGGTGAAGGGGAGGGAGGTCTCGATGGTGATCGGGGAGGTGGAGTTGGAGGAGAAGGAGCGGCAGAGATGAGGGGTTTGAGGAGGCTGGATCCGGTGGAGGAGGAAAGGTGGGAGAGAGCCATGGTGGTGGGATTGGATCGGATCTGGGAGAGAGTGAGATCAGTGGAGGGTTTGGTGAGAGAGAAGCATTGTTTGGGGTATCAAAATCTTTAAAATATTAATAGTTAGTAATGGGTCTTCTTTGGCTTACTGGTGTCATTAGATGATAGGCTGATCTTTTAGACTATACAAGTTTACAATATATTTTTTTTCTTTCCTTCTTTCATTTGTTTTGATATGCACAATTGATGATGTCTATGTTTGGGTTGGCATAAGGAGTTTTTAAAGGCCATGGTGCCTGAATATCCCAAAATTGGTAGTGTGAATTGTGAGGTGGGTAGCGGTGGTTGAAACCGCCGTGGTGAGGGATTTGGTGATGGTGAAGGTTTGGTTGTTGTTGTTGGTGGTGAGGGGTTTGGCGGTGGAGAAAATGCAGGTAGTCTGATCCTACTGCCCCCAGTAGACCCCCGGACAGACTCCATGCATATTGCCTCCAAAAGACACCCTACTGCCCTCAGTAGACCCTCCTACTACCCCCAGTAGACCCTTCTACTGCCCCAAGTACCCCCTATTGAGACCTCCTATTGCCCCCCAGTACACCCTCTTACTGCCCCCAGTACACCCCCTACTGCCCCTAGTAGACCACCGGACAGACCTCTTATTGCCCCCAGTACACCCTCCTACTGCCCCCAGTGCAGCCTCCTACTACCCCCAGTAGATCCCCGAACAAATTCCCTATTGCCTCTAATAGACCCCTACTGCCCCCAATAGATCTCCTAACTTTCGTTGGAGTCCAGTCAACGGTTGCGGGAACCTGGTCAACAGTCATCGGAGTCCGGTCAACGTCATTGGTCGTGGGAATTCAGTCATAGAAACTTTATTTTATAATAGACTCTTATAATGGTTTATTGTAGTTTATTTAATTTTGTTTTGGCCACGATCCTCAGCGCGCGGAGCAGAGGTTTCTAGCGAGCAAAGAGAAAGGGGGAGTTGCGGGCGTGCCACCTCGCGGACGAGGAAAAGTTTGATGGGGGTGCGTTTGACTTCTTGATCAGGCAAAAGGGGGGTTACAGGTGCCACCTCAGACGAGGATTTACGAGCACAAGCGATCGATACTCACGGCGGCGCGAGCAGAGAAACTATAGGGAGTTCGGAGAGAAGCGGGGATGTAGAGTCCGGAGGGCTCTGGAGAAGAAACCTAGGCGGCGGCGCTTAGGGTTAGGGTTTCGAGGAGCTCGAAGGGTAACTGGTTTTAGTTGTATTTGTGTTTTTGTGTATTGTTTGAGAGAGCCTTTCTGCAAACCCTAAAGCCCTTTATATAATGGAGCTCGACTTGCGGTAGAAGAGAGAGATAATCATATTTCAAGTTGGATTTCGAAACCCTAATAGCACAAGGGCACTGTTCCGTCCATGCGAACCAACCATCTTGTGACACATGTCCAGTTCGCACACTTCATTCTGCATAGGGCTTTGTTTCCGTGCTATCAACTGTAGACTCCTATGCGAACTGGAATTCATCCCGCGGGCTGTCACAGGATGCTATCTCGCGTGCTCTTGAAGCTCACTTCCATTTCGCGGGCTATTGCAGCTCGCGAGCCTTAAAATGGCTTTTTATATTTAATAGGCCACAGGGATTGGCCCAAAGCATATCAAAGACTTGTAAAAGTCTTCAACGTTTGTCGTGGTGCGCGCGGACTCCGCATGTCGCTTCCTCGCGAAGTCTTCTACGCGAGTCAGTTCGCCAGTTCGCCTACGCCTACGCGGAGATTCAATCTCGCCTCGCCTACGCGAAGTGTCAAATAGTAATTCCGCGCGAAGTCATTTCGCGCGCGAGCTAAGTGTTCCACGCGAACTGCGTAGTCCGCCTATGTCCATTCCGCGCGAAGTCTAACTCGGCTTGCGTGATCTTACTGGCGGGCCGACATTTGTAAACTTAGAGAACTTTGGGCTCGCCGGTATGACATGGACCAAGAATGTAATTAATATTCACATAGACATTTACTGTCCAGTAAAATATTAATCTAGGCGTAAACAAATTCATTAAGGGTAAATTCTTAAAATTAGGGCTAGTGGGCATTGTCTTTTTTTTTTTTTTTACAAAGTGAATCTTTCGACCAAATTATGTATTAATATTACTTACATTTTGATCGGAGATTATCTTTGGAAAAGAAAAGGATATGGTGGAGACATATTAAGAAAATAGAGAGCATATATCGTTAAGGATACGATGATGGCGTAACGGTTTCTTTTTGTCACTGACAAACTAGATAGTGATCGGTTATATAATTTGCCATCAGGAGGATCTTAATTCCTTGGTAACCAAGCATATATACCTGAATAATATATAATGCAACCCATGTTCAAACCAAAAGCAGCCACAACCTAGTCTTGGTCTCTTGCCCAATAACAACTTAAGTCAAACGTTCAATTAAATAAAGAAGCTTGTTTGCTTGGCTCGCAAGAAAACGCTGGAAATATAAACTCTACTAGATCGTCAGTGTAACAATCCAATTAAAGAGCTCATTTCTTCTTTGAACTCAACAGCGGACTCTTGCATTGAAATTAAGTACTGACGGCCATGTCGATGGCTGGTTATGATCTTGCTGAAGCATACGTGCTGCGAGATCGCCACAGAAAGAAATTGGAGACGGAAAAGGAAAAAGGGGCCAAGTTAGGCACAGTTGAATCTGAAACGGTAAACTCCAGTTGCTGTTTGTTCTGGGGGTTGAAGAAAGTGCATGCAAGAAATGCAAAGAAGACTCGTTTAGCAGAAAATGCACAAGTCGATCGGGAGCGACCATAAAGTTTGATCCCAAATGAATTACGTATCCACGTACGTACGTACGTACATATAGTAGCAGTTTTTTTACTATATATATTGATATTTGGTTCTTTTCTTTTTGTTACATATTTTCGTCTTAATGTCTTATCCACAGATGAGGATCTGAAAGATTGTTTGTTTGATATTAATTTGTTTTTGTAAACTTTCATTTTACTTGACATGTAGTAGCTAGCTAGCTTCAGAATGGATTGTTGTAAGAAAGCGTATTGTAAATGGGCTAAGATCTTTGCCAGCTGATCCATGATTTGAGCTTGTGAAACTCTTAACTTTACTTCTTTTGAGTATTGCTAATCGTGTTGTTATCTGGTGCGGTTAGTCTGATATCCAACTCGATCTTCTTCTGAGTTGCAAATCAATTAGCTAGTCTGATATACACTTTTTCAGTCCCTGCTATATATATGCCACTTTCTGGTATACATCAAATTGACTTTTACCCGTGTAACTGTGGTAAAATTGATGAACTACTATATATATATGTAGTGGAACTGGTGATCGAGTGGTGACCCAAAAGATCTGATCCTATGTAAAATCAAATCACAAGGATCCTGCTGTGCTCTCATGACTCCTCCACCTTTCTTGTTCTTTATCCTTTTATAACGTCACTTCACTTTCTCCTCTATAAATTGATTTCTCATTCATGATCATCATCAACTCATCAAGCATTCAAGCTCTTATAATTCGGATTAGAGAAAACATCAGAGGTCCTTCCTGTTCACGTGTTTCCTGTTGATATCACCTGCAAGACGCATGTGATGTCACATGATCGTCTCTTTTAGTTTTTTTTTTTTTTTGATAGAAACAAAACTACAACGAATAACCCTTTTTAGTTGATCCAACCGGAACCGCTGGAGAATTGGGAACACTGAAAAAGGTAAGCAATGACACTAAACGTAAGAACTCTGAGAATTGTGATCGATTGCAGCTAACTGATCTGCAACATAATTCGCCTCTTAATAGATACGGCTGAAATATATAAAGTGACATTGACAGGCTAGGTGATGAATATCTCGAACAAGAGCAACAATATTTGTGGAGAACGCAATCAATCAGTATCTTTGATATTCCGTCACGTGATCATCTTTACCACAAACACAGACACAAACACAAACACATGTTTCAAATATCGCACTTTCTTTTTGTTCGTCAAACATTAGGTAAGAGAAGTCTTGTATTTGATTATCACTAACAGCTAGCGATGATGATGTAAGGGCGCAGGCGTGCCTAAGATAGTTGAAGTTGCAGAGCTGGATGCAAAACATATAAATCAACCTGAAGGAGGCACAGTCGCACAGATGAGGAGGATATTGAGGAGGATACGAGTCGTACAGATAGCACCAAATTAAGCCATGTGCATGGTCATATATATTGAGGTCACTGATGGAGACGGTGACCCTCAATTTTCTTGATGCCCATAATTATTCGTTGTAGTTTCCCTACTCACATCACCATCACTGTTGAGCTCTAGTGCACTGAAATACACTTTTTAGAGAAATTCATCTTAACTGTATCTCATCTTTTACTCCTCGTAAACTTTAGTCTATCAAGTTAAATGCCAGTACTTCGTGTTTTCACTCTGACCTAGAAATGGTACGTATCACCGTTACCTCTGTTTGAGAGAGTGTCATCTAACAATTTTCGAGGGTATTTACGTCCTCGCATGTCTTGATTAATTTCTATTTTCTTAAAGTATTTAACCTCTCCGTTCGCAAAACTCATCTCCAACCAAATCTTCTTCATCTCTATATCTTCAACACAAACGAGATCTCAAATATTTTCATAAAATTAGGTTCTGATATGCAGGAAAGAGTAGTTGATTGGTTGCATTGAATTAAATTTGGGACAAGAACATTCAATAGAAAGGATGGAACTGCCCCGCCTATAACCTCTTTGGAGGCCGGTGTTAACATGAGCGGCGGCGACGGCGGCGGCGGTGTTGGGTTGGAATGAGAGAGGAAGAAAGGTTAAGCAATGGCGTTTTCAGATTGAAGGAAATAAGTTGATTTTTCTTTAGTTTCAAGTCACTAGGTGGGACGGATTTGAATCCAATTGGGAAACAAACCCAGAAAAGCAAAAGGGAGGAAGAAACCCAGAAACATAAGAAGAGGTTTGGAATTTAATGATTTTAGTATGCCTATATAAGGCGCTTACACAATTGAAGAAGATGGTTCAAAAGTGGGACATCATAGAGGTTTAATTTGGCTGCTGCTAGCACTCAAGGATTGATTGGGATGAAGAAGGAGAAAGAGACGCATCTATCATATCATAGTATGAAAAAAAAAAAAAAATAGGAGTCAAAGAAGTAAAGGATAAATTGGTCATTTTAAAGTCGAAAAAGCAGCTGACAGACTTGGTAACAGAACTAACGGTGATATGTACCATTCCTCGGTGAGATTGAATAAAGTTTATAAAGAATAAAATATTAGATACCATTATGACGAATTTTCTCACTTTTTATACGTGTTACCCACACCCCATTTGTTCTTTTGTTTGCCACTGAATTATTTTTGGCAAATTCCAAACCTAATAGGCTAATATGCATCAAGACTTCTTCGCTAATAGCCAGATCCGAATGTTGGCAACACATGAATCTTGGTGTTTTATCTGTTTCTTTGGCAAGAAGCATGCATCCCTATTTATGGACTCCATAGCTTAATCGAGTTATTTGGACGTCAAGATGAATCTTAAGAGCCTAAACTGATGTGCAGGTGTCCATATCATGCTAATTAATGTGTATGATGGAAGTATTGTGAAAAAAGGAAAGTAAAAACAAACACTAGTTTGTGGTTTAGTGGGCATAGTAGAGAAAATGATGCGAGACAACAAATGTTACAATGTGTCTGTCTCGTGAAGTAATTTTCAATGTAGATACAAAACAAACAGTTTGTCTACAACATTCTAAAAAAAAAAAAACAGTTTGTCTACAATGCAATAATGTATCAAACTATCAATACATATAGTAGCTCATTTTGATATGAGAATATACTAACTTCATGTATTGGTGGGTTAGAGCTTGCGGTTTGATTCTTGGAAAGGAGAGTAATTAGTTTGTCTATCCCGTGGGAAAGGAAAGAGAAGAGAAATGATTCTTGGGAACGAGAGTAATTACTTTGTCTATCTCGTGGGAAAAGAAAGAGAAGAGAAATTAATAATATTTTTTAAAAGATAAAATTTTAAGAACAGTACATAACAAATGGTCCATTCTTAATTTTGATGTTTCAAGTTTCAAAACAATCATAAAGGTACATGAACTTCTAATCTTAACTAAAAATATGTACATGTCGTTATGTCTTCCGTTATCTTGTGTGTTTTCCATTAAAATTTGAGGGACAAATCCGTCACTCTTTAATTTAGCAATAATAAATTATTAAAGTTAATAATTACTAAGGAAAGAGAAATTAAAAAGATCAAATTCTCATTGCTAAACTAATAATAGTTTTTTTTGAGGATCAGCAAAGTCATTTTTGAGCATAGGAGATCCAATTCTCATTGTTGAACTAGTAACAAAACAACAATTTCTGGAAGACCAAAATTAAAACAGAAAATGGAATAGAGTGATCTACTTGCAGACAACAAAGTCATTAAAATTATGGTCTGAGTTAACAAAATTTAAAAAAAGTATATAAATAGAAAAATAGTAAAACAAATATAAAGAAAAGGGAGAATGGAGAAAACCTGAAATCACCCTTTGAAAATTAAGAAATTACATAGAGTTAACAGCGTTACTGACGTCAAAATGTGTCGTGATTCTAATGTTATATACCTTTATAATTGTTTTGAAACTTGAAACACTAAAATTAGAAGTGGATCATTTGTCATGTACTGTTCTTAAAATTGTTCATTTTCAAAAATCAAAACGGTTCATTCCAATGTTTGCCTGTTTGGGAGACGGAAAGAAAATCGTTACAAAAATTTGTAATTCATGTAATAAAAAATGTGTTATGAGTAGTAAATGTAAGGAAAGAATGAGGAAATACAAGTCACCAACTCACCATAATCGGTGTATTTCAGTTATAGTAATGACTCTTTATATCAACAAAATGAGAGATGTCATTTCGCATTCTAAACACAGGACATGAATAACTTTACTCTCTTGATCACTTTTTCCCCGTGAACTAAGCAAAATCTAGGATAACCCCCATCTCAAACTAGTCTACGACTATAAAAAGCTAGTTTACTATCATATATGCGCGGTTAATGAGATTAACATTTCCATTTTTACCAAATAACCACTGTAGTAAATATCAATTATCTTTCTGGCCAGGTGGGAACAATCAAGAAAAAATGCCCATTTGGTCAAAAACAACAAAACTAAACCCCACTCTAATGAAAATCTTATCCTTATGCCTATTCCAATGATTCTTAAGAAAAAGACGTTATTACCATGTGTTTAATTAAACCCATACAAATCTTATCTCTTTCTTATTCTTCTCTCTTCCTGATCCATCTGGTTTCCACTCTCTCTCTCTCTCTCTCTCTCCTCCGATCTGGAAAACACACACACACACACACACACACTCTCTCTCTCTCTAGACCTCCACCACCACTTTGAAGTGTAATCTCTTCCTTACCGCCGGCTAGGGTTCCGATGACAACCGCAATAGCCGCGCCGCGTTCCTCGTCTTTCGCACCGTCGTCGACGTCATCCGCATCAGCCTTCGTTGCAAACTTCGTCATCACCAACGACGGCACCACCGTCCTCAAGAATCTGGCGTTTATTTCGGATCTAAAACTCAAGGTTCTCCGGTGTTCTTCGGTGACGATGTAGTGAAGCTCTTTCCGGCTACGTTGAGGATGTCTCGCCTGTACTGGTCTTAGATCTGCTCCTCGACTCGGCCAACGAGACCAAGGTTCATAGGCAGCCTCTGCCTCTGCCTCCATGGCCAGATCGAAGGTGTCGGGTGCATGGTGAGGGAGGTGGAGTGGATCCGATGAGGGAGGTGAAGCAGTTTCGATGAGGGAGGAGTAGGTACGGTGATGGAGGGCGCATGGTAAGGGAGTATCCGGTCTATGAGGGTGCATGGCTCTACGGTAGGTGTAGTTGTATTTTTTTAGCTGATAGGTAGCTCGATTATTCGTGTTGTAGTTTTGACTCGATTATGTTCCAGAATTTCTTCATTTTTATTACAATAAGCTGAAATAAGTTGATTATTGAGGGTTAGTAACTGATTATTGAAGGTTAGTAACCAAATTATTGGGGGTCAGTAACTGATTATTGGGGACAGTAACCAAGTTTTTGGGGGTCAATAACCAAGTTATTGGGGGTCAATAACTGATTATTGATGGTCAGTAACTGATTATTGGGGGTCAGTAACCAAGTTATTGGGGGTCAGTAACCGAGTTACTGATGACCGGAAAAAATCCGAGTTACTAGGGGTCAGTAACTGAGTTACCGGTGATTGGAATCCGACGACCGGAGAAAATATGAGTTACTGGAGGTCAATAACGGCAACTGAAGAAATTTCCGACAACCGAAGAAATTTCCTGCAACAGGTGACCGAAATCCGACGACAGGGTTACCGGAGTCCCGTGAGGTTCCGGCCAAGTATTCTCTCTTTTCCACTTTCTCTCTCTATACATGTTAAAGTGATGAATGTAAAATTGTCTTAAAAATATATAAAAATTATTTTTTTATTATGACATTAATAAAGATCTGTGCATTTAGGCATAAAAAATGTTATCTTATATTAGAATGAGCTCATAAAAAAGATTATCATTGGAATAAGAAATAAGAGGTTTAAATTAGTACTAAATGAACATTTTCCAAAGAATCAAAACCCAAATTATTTACTGATTTAGTGTCACACTGGTCAAAGCTAAAGCAAGATAGTACTTAAGATCCAACCACTCCAACATTAAGAAACCCAGAGAGAATGACATCACAGTTGCAAAAGCTCAACAAACATAGAAAGAGAGAATCAAAGACCAAATGCAGGCTTTGGGCGGTTTTCCAGAAAGCCAGCTTGAAATTGATACTTGAGCTTTTCAAAACCCCAGAACAGCTCCACCTTACCTTATTAAACCCTCTCTGATTTACTCCCTATTTACGCTACCCACCCATAAACCACACACATTTTACAAACAAGTCCTCTCTCTCTCTCTCTCATTCTCTGATTTTGGAATCTTCTCGCTAAAGACTAGTAGACTAGTAGAGCTAGCACTTCCTTCTACACTAAGCACAATCATCCACAGATCCACAGCTAAGCCTCAAGGGTACCCACCCCCATTCACACTTCTTGCATTATAATATTAAAGCTTGCATCTTTTCTTTGTTTTTTTGTTCATGGTTATTTATGTTTTTTATTTCTGGGTTTTCAATTTCCAGTGTCAAAGTTGGAGACTTTAGTGTTTTTACAGCATCAAGTTTTAATCTTTTGGCGTTTCTGATTGTTGGGTGAAAATGCAAGAGAGACCTGTCTGCTCAATAATGATGGGTTTGAAGTTTTGACGATTTGTTTAAGGCAGAACAGTGTAGTGTGATTTGGGGGGTTCTTCACTTTTTCCCACATTTGGCTAGGCATTTCTGTGGAGCTGGGATTTAGATTCTCTACCAAACTGTGTCGTTTTTGGGTTCTGTCAGTTGTT
The DNA here is from genome assembly GCA_009720345.1 of Fragaria iinumae. Classification (NCBI taxonomy): domain Eukaryota; kingdom Viridiplantae; phylum Streptophyta; class Magnoliopsida; order Rosales; family Rosaceae; genus Fragaria; species Fragaria iinumae. The sequence goes on along the minus strand of CM019121.1, from coordinate 32,386,361 downwards.
GGGTTCAGTGTAGCAGTAGCTTCTTCTTCTTCTTCTTTTTCTGGGTTTTTGCTCTGTCGGTTACTGAAGTTGGATCCGGGTCTGTTCTGCACTGGCATTTCAAATTCTTTCTGGGTTTGTGCTCTTCTTTTCATTTACTGTTTTTGTTTTCAGCTATGATTTAGTTTATTACTGGGAAAAATAGTTAACTTGGGTTCATATCAGTGCAAGTTTTACTTTTCCTTTTGATTTCTTTCAGAAAGTTTATTTGGAAGCAGTGATGTACTTAATGCAGTATGATCTGAACTTTTTTGTTCTCAATGACTGATCTGATTGTTGCTTATATCTGCTTTCTGGAATAAACTTTCTGGGATCCCCTTTTGAATTTGGAAGGGGGAAATGAGAAAGTGGAATTTAGTATGGTTGGTTGAAATTTCTTCCTGCTTTCTGTGGAAACAACCCAACCAATCTTATATTGACTTTCAATGGTGCAGGGAAACGAAGGTGGGGGGCTTGATGCTATACAGTTTAGTATAGATTGATTTTCCAGAAATGTCAAGGATCGCTAAGTGGAAGCTTGAGAAGACAAAAGTGAAAGTCGTTTTCAGGCTACAATTCAATGCTACACATGTAAGCTCTAACTTTTAGGATTTCCTGCTGAAATTCCATTGTTTCCATTATTTACTTGTCTTTTAGATTCAATTCTGAGGGAGCATACACCAAAACTAAACAATTTGGTACATGACGACATGTACTCGCAAATGTGATAAGGATAATGATACAGGCTGAATATGTTATATGTGCATGGCTAATGGCTTAAGTGAACCTATATAAAGTGGTGTCTATAAATCTAGCAGCTGCATTGTATGTTACTACTGAATATATTGTTTCTCTTTCCATGTCTAGATTCCCCAAAGTGGATGGGATAAGTTGTTTATATCTTTCATACCTGCTGATTCTGGAAAGGCAACCTCAAAGACAACCAAAGCAAATGTGAGGAATGGAACATGCAAATGGGGAGATCCTATCTACGAAACTACACGACTTCTACAAGACACTAAAACAAAGAAATTTGATGAGAAGCTCTATAAACTTGTGGTGACCATGGTACTATTCCTTCAGAATTATATATATTTTTTCTTTTATTAAAGTTCTGCTTGAAAATTAGACTTGAACAATAACTTTTTTTATTTTTATTTTTTATTGTACCCATTCATCGTGTTTAGACTGAGTTTAACATTGTGTTGGCCTGCCTAAATCTAACTGACATCAGGGCTCTTCACGGTCTAGTGTCCTTGGGGAAACGAATATCAACCTTGCTGATTATGCCGATGCGTCAAAGCCTTCTTCTGTTGCACTGCCTCTCCATGGATGTGATTTTGGAACAATTTTACACGTGAGGATCTTTGAAGTTCAAATATTTTAGACATAATGCTATCCTGGGAGAGCTAGTTGTTTACTTTTGTTATTTTGTAACAGCTACTTGGTCGTCAGCTAGCGTGCAGTAAACACTATTAGTTATTCTTGAATTGTTAAGTAATGTTACTCCTAAACAATTGTCTTGTTTCTTATTTCATGTCAGGTAACAGTACAGCTATTAACTTCCAAAACCGGTTTCAGGTTAGCATCAAAACATGTAAACCTCTTGTCGTATGTGATTTGAGACTTTCAGTTTTTCATTGGTACTTACTTTCTTTTCAGAGAGTTTGAGCAGCAGAGGGAGCTCAGAGAGAGTGGTCTATGTACAACGTCAGACCAAAGCAGAAATGATGTATCCACTGCTAAAAGAATACCGTCTTCTGAAGATACAGTAAGTGATCAGTTGGATTGTTATTAAGGATTCATAAGTTTTTTCCGTCTCTCTTTGGGCCTTTATAATCCTGTGAGAACAATAGGTGCTACTCTGGCAGAGTTTATGGGTCTATCCATTCGCTTCTGTTGTTTGCTATAACCGCCATTTACTGGGAAACATGACTTGGTCTCTCGCATATTGTGAGAGTGATAAGTAATAGCTTTTTCTTGTACATGTAATGTTGCTTGAAGTTCCCAAAATATGTGAGACAAACATATACCACACATCATATCAGATTCTTTTTATGGATGGGCTTATCGTCTTTGTTATAGGTTTTCTGCTGTGCTGCTTTAACATAGGCTACTCTCATCTTTATACAGATCAATGCGAGAGTTAGGTTCAAAGAAGAACTCTCTCCCCATGAAGAGGACGTTAGGCAGAGTGAAGAGTATCCTGACTTAACTGTAGGGTTTGATGGTTCTTCCAATACTTCAGAAAGTTTATATGCTGAGAAACATGATACCTCCAGCACCCATGAGATTGACAGCCTTAAGAGTACAACCTCTGGTGATTTAGGTGGACTGTCTGTTGGTCAAAGTCCTCGAAAAGAGAAAGCAGACCCCTCTGATCAACGTTTATCGGCACAGGGGACCAGTGAGTGGGCTCATAGCTGGGCTTCTGACTATTCTGGAGATGCTGACTTGCCAAATGCTTACGAGGAGAACAGTAGACTTAGAGGAAGCCTGGAAGCAGCTGAGTCATCCATTCTTGAGCTTAAGCAGGAAGTAAGCTATTTACAATGCCAGGCTGATGAAATAGGAGTCGAAGCACAAAAGTTTTCCCTTCAGCTTGATGCAGAAATTTCTTCAGGCGAACAATTAGCCAAAGAAGTTTCTATACTGAGATCAGAATGTTCAAAACTGAAAGAAGATCTTGAAGAGCAGAAAAACTCCAAATTAAGAATTCCATACACCAGCAGAGAAACTTTTGAGACAGGCCAGGATGACTTATTGCATGAGTTACAGCTCAGGTGGTTAAAGGGGCTTGGCAATGCGGAGGATAAAATAAGAGAGCTTCAAAGCAAAGCAACCGTCGGGGTACATGAGAGGGACTTCAGGTCCTTTTATTCAGATTTAGAGGCATTGCTTGGTGTTCTGCAAGTTTTAAAGCCAGTAAATGGACAAGCAATTTTGGGGACGAACAAGGCAAGCATAAAGGAGACAAATGAAATGGGTGTACACAAAGATGAGCAATTAGTACTAGGAATTAGGTTTGATGCAGATTTCTATCCCGAAGGTATGCTTCATAGTCTAAGTATGCCTGGCGTGGTGTCACAAGAGTTTGATTCTTTAGATGCTGCAAATGCAATGAAAAGTAAATTCTTTGAGCTTTTAAGAGAATTAGATGAATTAAAAGCTGAGCGAGAGAGCCTTGCAAAGAAAGCAGACCAGATGGAGTGCTACTATGAAGCTCTCATTCATGAATTAGAAGAAAATCAGAGGCAGATGATGGGGGAGTTGCAGAGTCTCAGAAATGAGCATTCTACTTGCCTGTATACAATTTCATCTGCTAAAGATGAGATGGAGAGAATCCAGCTAGATATGAGCAATGAGTTAACAAAATTTTCCAAAGAAAGGCATGATTCGGAGGCCCTCACAAAGGAGCTCGAAAGAAGGGCTGCTACTGCAGAAGCAGCACTTAAAAGGGCACGCTTGAATTATTCCATTGCAGTGGACCATTTACAGAAGGACCTTGAATTGCTTTCTTCTCAGGTCCTATCCATGCATGAGACTAATGAGAATCTCATTAAGCAGGCTTTTGAAGATTCCATGCTTCCAAGCTTTCAGGGGCGTGAGGTGATGATGCAGAATCCTAAACGGGAATCAGGGACTTTTCATGCTGGAAAGCAAATGCAGCATCCAAACCAAAGCAATGGGGTGAAAAGACAACATTTAGACGGGGATGTACTATCAAATGATTTGAGAAGATCTCTTCTCTTGCAGAAGGAAACATACCAAAAGGTTGAAGAAGAAGTTTATGAAGTGCATCTGGTGAATGTATATTTGGACATCTTCTCAAAGACCCTAGAGGTCACTTTGATTGAAGCAAGTGCTGACTTTGGATTGGTCAAAGAGAAAGTGCATGAACTTGCACAACAGCTGGAGCTTTCAACTGAGTCGAAGGAGTTATTGATGCTGAGGCTACAGACTGCCTTGGATGAGATTCGCTGCCTGAATGAAGCCAATGATATTTGGACTTCAAAGTGCAGTGACTTGACTCTAAAGAACCAAAATTTGGAAGAAGATTTTCGGACTGCCATGGATGAGATTCGCTGCCTGAATGAGTACAATGAGACTTGCAATTCAAAGTGCAATGACTTAACTCTAAAGAACCATAGTTTGGAAGAAGAGGTTCAGAATCTCACAAGAGAAAATAATCTTCATGCCCAGAAGATTGCTGAATGGGAAGACCTTCTAAAAGAATATGAAACCTATGAGAGCAAATATAAAGCCTGCACTATAGAAAAATTGGAGATCGCAAATTTGTTGGAAAGGGAAACCCTAAAGAATAAGAATATTCAAAACAAATTTTCTTCTTTGCAAGAAGAGTTGAAAGCTGTCAGAAATGACTGTGATGAGCTGACATATGTGAAGGAGAGTCTGCAGAACATTGTTATTTCTTCACAGGGTAGGTTGCAGAATCTGTTGGCATCTTATGACATGAAGTATAAAGGTTTGTCTCTGCCTCTCTGCAGTGAATATAACTTTCAGGATTTGGAATCCAGAGATTTGACTGGTGTTGTGGTGCAAATAGAAGAGCTTCAGCACAATGTCTATGAGAAGATTGTCCAGCTTATGGAAGAGAAGAATGATCTAGCACAAGAAAGAGATATAGCTCAAATGTCTTTAAGAGCAGCGGATTCTGATAATCTGATCATGAAACAGAAATTTGAACAGGATCTACGGGGTATGATGGATAAACTAGATGTTTCAAATGCCCTGGTGCATAAGCTTCAGTTACAAATTGGGGCCATTGCTAACAAACTTCACATCAGCTCAGAAGTTGAAGAGAGATATGCACAGCAGCACAAAATTCTGTCAGCTGATCTGGATCAGTTGGAAATGGAGCTGCAGCAAATTTCTTCAAAATACCAGGACCTTGCGGAGGAAGTTATGGCGTTAGAGACTGTAACTGACGAACTAGGAAGCTGTAAACTGACAATAGCAGCATTATTGGAGGAAAAAGAAGCCCTAGTGGTGTCCTGGCAGGATAAAACTGAAGAATATTTCAAGCTTTCTCTGGAGGTTAATCGTTTGCAAGGAAGTTTGCTGTCTTCACTTGATGAGTTGCACATTGAGAAAAATCACAAAGATAAGTTAGCGAGTACAGTTTCAGATCTGACTGCCCAACTGAATGAGAAGCATAGTCAGTTTCTAAATTTTGATCAGCAGAAGGATGAGCTGGTCCACCTCAAACAGTTGTTATCGGAATCAGAGCTAGATAAATCAAGAGTTTGTGGTCTCTTATTGGTGTCTGAGAAATGTCTTAAAGATGCTCATGAAGAATGTTCTTCTATATCAGCTTTGGAATCCCAGTTGTCTGAATTGTACGAACTTTCAATAGCTGCTGATGTTGGACTCATATTTACAAAGACTCAATATGAGACCAAGATTGAAGAGCTTGATCAGAAACTTCACTTTTCTGATAGCTGCCTGTCTGATCCTCGCAACAATCACCTTCATGTAGAAAATATGCTTAACAGATGTCTTGCAAGCGAAAGGCATTTAGTTGAAGAGAACACCAAACTGATGGCAAGATTAAATGATGCTGGTGAAGAATGTTCTTTGGTATCTGCTCTGGAAGCTCAGCTTTTTGAAATGCATGAAGTTTCAATAGCTTCCGATGTTGGACTCACCTTTGCGGTAGCTCAATATGAGGCCAGGATTGAAGAGCTTGGCCACAAACTTCACTCTTCTGATAGTCACCTTTCTGAGCTCTGCAATAATCAGCTTGATATGGAGAATAAGCTTATTGAATGTCTTGCTGGTGAAAGGCATTACATTGAAGAGAACACCAAATTAATGACTAGTCTCAGCTCCCTTAACTCTGACTTGGAAGCATCCATTGCTCAAAACAGGATACTTCTTGATACAAACAGTTCTGTGAGGACTGAACTTGAGGAATACAAGAAAAGAGCTGAAAATGCAGAAGCTCAATATGAGGCCAGGATTAAAGAGCTTGGCCAGAAACTTGACTCTTCTGATAGTCACCTTTCTGAGATTCGCAAGAATCAGCTTCATGTGGAGAATAAGCTTAATGAATGTATTGCTAGTGAAAAGCACTACATTGAAGAGAACAGCAAATTAATGACAAGTCTCAGCTCCCTTAACTCTGAGTTAGAAGCCTCCATTGGTCAAAACAGGGCACTTCTTGATACAAACAATTCCTTGAGGACTGAACTTGAGGATTACAAGAAAAGAGCTGAAAATGCAGAAGCTCAATATGAGGCCAGGATTGAAGAGCTTGGCCAGAAACTTGACTCTTCTGATAGTCACCTTTCTGAGATTCGCAAGAATCAGCTTCATCTGGAGAATAAGCTTAATGAATGTCTTGCTAGTGAAAAGCACTACATTGAAGAGAACTACAAATTAATGACAAGTCTCAGCTCCCTTAACTCTGAGTTAGAAGCCTCCATTGGTCAAAACAGGATACTTCTTGATACAAACAGTTCCATGAGGACTGAACTTGAGGAATTCAAGAAAAGAGCTGAAAATGCAGTGGCTATTGATCATGGGGACAAAAGTCAGTGTTCTCCTGAGATTGAAAGGCTGGAGCGTATATTGGTGACTTCTGAAGAAGAGATTGATAACCTGATATTCTCCAAGGAAGAACTAGAAATCAAATATATAGTGATCAAAGAAAAGTTGGATGAACAGTGCACTCAAATAGCCTCTCTGGAGGCATATAAAGATGAATTGACACTGATGCATAATGAATGTAATGACCTTAAACAGAAGCTTGCTGAACAGGTTTTGAAGGCAGAGGAATTCAAGAACTTGTCCATCCATTTCAAGGAGCTTAAGGACAAGTCTTGTGTTGAGTGTCTCCATGCACCTGACAAAAGAGAACCAGAAGCGCCACCAGCTGCTATGCAAGAGTCCTTAAGAATTGCATTCATCAAAGAACAATATGAAACCAAGTTGCAAGAACTGAAACAACAACTTGCTATCTCCAAGAAGCATTGTGAGGAGATGCTGTGGAAATTACAAGATGCAATTAATGAAGTTGATAGCAGGAAGAAATCTGAAGCTACTCATGTAAAGAGAAACGAAGAGCTAGGAATGAGGATCTTGGAATTGGAGTCTGAGATACAATCAGTGCTATCTGAAAAGCGTGAAATAATGAAAGCATATGATCTGATGAAGGCTGAAAAGGAATGTTCATTAATAAGCCTCGACTGCTGTAAAGAAGAAAAACAAGAGCTTGAAGCATATTTGCAGAAGTGCAATGAGGAAAAAGTTCAAATTACTTTAGAACTCACTTCAGCAAAAGATTTTCTTCAGAGCTCTTCATCTTATAACCAGAGTGAAGGGAATGAAAAATTGCACAAAGAAGATAGCATTTCTGATGAAGCAGCTGGACATGAATGCTTGAGTTTCATTGATGAACCAGAGAAGGTAACTGATACAATTTGCCGAGATTATCTATGTTATAGACTTGTAGTAATTTTCTTTGACATTTATACTTCATCATTTTGAGCAAACATGGAGCTTGTATGTAACCGTATAGTAGTTCTAAACTTTAAACTCTACAAACTGATGGACTATGTAGCATGTTTTTTTAAGCTTATACTGGCTTAGAACTTTGAATTTCATCCATTATTTTAAACAGAGCAACAGGATTTTCTTCAAAAAAATAGGATATTCATTCCTATCAAAGAATAGTCATTTTTTTTTAATTACAATATACATGTATGTATTTATTTGTTCTCTGTGCATTGTATCTTGAAAATTCTGTCTTTAACAATGTGCATCATTGGACAGGATGATCTTGTATCCAGAGGTATAAATGGAATTTCTAGTGGTTTACATTTGAAACAAACAGATGTGCTTAATAGTGACAGGAAGCATTTGGTTCTTGCAAATGAGCATTTCAGGGCCCAAAGCTTAAGGTCTAGCATGGAGAACTTAAATAAGGAGGTATGTATTTCTTTTGCAACGAAAATATGATTTTGTATTGCTACAGTTTTATCACCTATAGGATATGGTGGTCTATAGAGAACAATTATATCATACTATGTCCTGACAACATTTTTTCTAACACAATAGATAATTCCTAATTGCTGTCATCTTCATGCAGTTGGAAAGGATGAAACATGAGAATTTGCTTCCCCTAGATGATCATCATTTTTACTCAAATTTTCCTGGTTTACAAAGAGACCTGATGCAATTAAACAAGGTAAATAAATTTCTGACCCTCTTTTGTTTCTGAAATTTATAAGTTAATAATTTGTGACCCTTCTACCTTAGAATCCAAGTTTGTTCTCCACCTGATTTCTTATTTTTGATTTTGATCAGGTTAATGAAGAATTAGGAAGTATTTTTCCTTCGTTCAATGAGTATTCTTGCAGTGGCAATGCATTAGAGAGAGTACTAGCTTTGGAAATTGAACTTGCTGAAGCATTGCAGGCAAAGAAGAAATCAACCTTCCAGTTTCAAAGGTACAATCTATGCTACTTCATTGCATAATGGTCATGCTGGAATGGAGAAGAAAAGAGCAAAAGAATTATTTTTAAGGGTGTAGTAATTTATAATAATATTTTTTTATCTCGAGATGCAAATCACTAGCAATTCTTTTGTTCTGTTCTATTTTTGGATAGGAACCATTATTTAAACCAGTATTCAACTGCTATCATATAAAAAAAAAGGCTTTCAAAATGAGGACCGAAACAATCATGAAACAATTTTTCTTTTCTTTTTTATTTATAATCTTAATTCTTTTTTTTTTTTTTTTTTTTTTTTAAAGAAATGTTGCTTTTTCGGTACTAGCCAACTGAGTTCTGAACTTCCTTGGGGTTGACTTTGTCCACAAATTTTTAAACCTTTTTTATGTTTAATATTGATGCTTTAAATACATATATTGAGTCACTTAGTGGGATGTGTTGTAGTCTTGTAGAGGTTGCTTGCCATTTGCAAATGGTTTCTGCTTTTGTGTATCCCTCATAGGCGTAAATGGATCTTTTTTTTTTTTTTTTTCAGTCAGGAACCAGAAAATTTCATAACTTGATCTGTATACATGTGCTTTTTCGAATTTGAAGGATGCAGGCATTGAAAGCAGAAAATGGAATCCAATTTCTCATGAGCTGAACAATTGCATTGAGACAGCAGAACTTAAAGTAGTTCACTTTCTTATGAGTCAGTAACTAACATGATATCCTCTTCCTGTGTTCAGTTCTTTCTTGAAACAACATGATGATGAGGAAGCAGTGTTTCACAGCTTTAGAGACATAAATGAGCTCATCAAAGACATGCTGGAGATCAAGGGAAGATATGCTACTGTGGAGACGGAACTTAAAGAAATGCATGACCGTTACTCTCAGTTAAGCCTTCAATTTGCAGAGGTTGAAGGAGAGAGGCAGAAACTATTGATGACTCTCAAGAATGTTCGAGCATCAAAGAAAGCATTATACTTTAGCCGCTCCTCAACAACCTCTCTACTGGATCCCTAGTCAAAGTCATTGTTGCCATCCTATCTTGTTTGCAAAGAAAGCACCCTTTACAGGGTTAAGAGGCTATGAATTGATGATTCCAGATGCCTTGATGCATCAATGCCTTGATGCATCATGGCATTGATCATGTTAATGGTGATTAACGATGGGCAACAATGAATGGTGGTGAAAGTTTTGCAATTTTAGAAGACGTTATTGAAAGCCAAGGAGCAGTGTAAATAACAAAATCAGCTGGTTTTGTATCACTGGTATATACAGTATCATCAGTAGTTCAGTACAGATCCCTGTAATGCAATTTTCCCTGTTGTATAGTATAGTTCTTTATATATCACTGGTATATACAGTATCATCAGTAGTTCCATATATCTGCAAGAAAGAATCTAAAGGCTACTTGCGTGTTGGAAAATGCTTGTCCACAGCCTGTGCCCAACAGGAAATTAATAATTCCTGGTCTAAAAGCCAGCACAAACCTCGCAATACTTGACGCACTGTTTTAGTTTTGACCGCCAATGTCCCTTCGAAAACATTGGCAAAGAACTAGTTCAAATGCGTTCTTCAATTGGTAGCAGAGGCTTCATTTTGAAAGATGAAGGACAGCCACTCCCCAAAGGAAGAAGCAGAGCAGGGAGGGAAGAATCCTTGCGAAACTCCAAACATAAGTAACAACTAAATCTCAATCTCTGGATTTGGCACGGAAGACGGACGAATCGGAGATGGGAGGGGAGTGCTGCGGGATTGGTGCGACACCTCACAGTTGTTGGTGGAAGGCAGGTGGTTCACCAGATCTTGTAGTAGATCCGGATGTGGTCTCCGATCTGTTTGTTTGGAGGATGAGGAGTGGCTCTGGCGGGCACAGTGGATGCGCGTCGGCGGTGGAAGTCCGATGGTTGGGCCGGCGTCGGTGGATCGATTGTTTGGCACGCTGTCGAATCCGGATGAGAAGTGCATCACCTGATCTCACTTTGAATCTAGATACTGACTCCGATCTTCATGGCTACTGGCTGAGTGGTGGGCAGTGTAGGCGCGCGCTGGTGTTTAGAGACTGTTCCCGACGGCTTTTGAGACAGTACGGCGGCGGCGCTACGGAGTCGATACAGAGGTCGACAACGACTGGGAAGGCAATGTACAGGATTGCTGCCTTGGTTGTTTCGGCCGATTGGGCCTGGATACAGCCACCTTGGATTTGGCCTCATAGCATTTGGGCCTGGACCTGGGCCGGGGTCTTGACCTAGGATTGGGTTACAGGCTCACATGAGATATCTATCTTACTTTTACGGTTTCTTTCAGCTTTTTGTTATTTCGGGTCTCATGGTCATGAACCCATATCACCCTTATGGTGTATTTTCCCTTTGTGGATATTGCTGGCTTGGTCCAGATCGGGAGGACTTGTTTCCTCGTACTGTTGTCAAATAGTCTCAATTTTTTCCAGATTATTGATCACCCAACATCAAAACAACTCATCGACTATCATCGATATCCTTCGTGAGAGCTTGTGTGACTACACGCTTAAAGTGCCTTTTGACACTTACCTATTAGATTATGGGTGCTCACGCGTGGGTTCATCACCCTCCATTTTCTTTGGTTTTGGTTCTTGGTTCTTGCTCTGGTTCTCGGTCATCTTTCGTCAGCCACAGCTACTTCATTACTTGGATATTGATTGTGGTTTCTATGGTGTTAATTTGGTGGAGCTTTTCCTATGGGGCGTAGGTTTTCATATGATCTGTGTATTAGGATTTGATTGGCAGCACTTACTCGGGCATCATTGCTCTGATTTAGTACTCCTCACTACTTCACGTCAGTTGGCGACGACGACGACAATGCCAGTAAACATGGGTGGTGGGTGTGGTAGATTGTGAGGGTGTTTTTGTGCTTGTAGGGTTTGGAACAGCAGGCCCTCAATGCTTAAGCGAAACCAGGCCCAAAGTCGATCGAGGATGGGATCCAAGAACGACTCTGTTGTGATGAGCTTGATAATGACAGCAGTAGTCTGCTTCTCAACTGTAACAGCAGCGGCTTGTTTGACGTATCAGCAGCGGCTTGTTTGACGTATCAGCAGCAGTTACAGCAGTAACAGCAACGATTCCACAGTAACGGCAGCGATTCTAAAAAAGAAACGACTTACAGATGGATATGGTGGGGGAGCTGGGAGCCTGTGAGTTTAGTGAGAGAGCTTGATTCTGGGTTATGGAGGGTTTATAGAATGAGAACTGACTGAAAGTAAGGGGAGCTAGGGTTCTAGAGATGAAGCATGATCTCTGGAGGTTTTCTGGGTTGTCGATGATTTTCTCTAGCAGCAGTGAGCTGCCCTTTTTATAGGCAAGACGAGGGAGGAGAGTTGTTGCTGGAAAACGAAGGGTCTGAGAGAAACCTCTCAGTTTTGGACATGTGGTTTTCAAGCTTTGGTGGGTGGTTTCCCCCATGGAAGCAAGTTGGTGAAGGGGAGACAGAAGGGTGACGATGGTAGGTCTAGGCCGTAGCCTGCTGCCGTGATACTATAGAGATTTGGGGACAGACGAGATTTCTTGGGAGTGCCAAAAATCCTGAATATAGATTTACAGCAGCAAAAGTTGGAGACGTGTATTAGGTTTCTGGGACCACTTTAACTACATGGGCTTTGGGTAGGAAAATAATAAGTCTAATGGGTTAAAGATTTTGCTGGGCTTGGTTTTAATTTCTCTCACTAGCCCATATTAAGACTTTGTCCATCATGCATGAGCTTTGGTCCCAAGTCCAAAGTTATTGATGAACATCATCTTGACGATGGGCCTCACAGGATCCGTTACCTTCCACACCACATCCCCTCTGTAAGCCCCAAAATGTATGAATGTGGCTTGGGTCCACGTGCATGGCTTGATGTTTGCGTGAATTGGACTTGACGAATTAATCGGGCCTATTAGCTGGATTTTTAGGCCTCAACATAGATTAATTGGTAGTGTTGCATTTATGCTTTCGGTTGTAGGACCTCTGGTCTATAGTATAATGAGTTGTTGCTTTCCTTTCACTCTTTCTACTGTGATCGAGTTGAAGACCCATACTCTTTATTATTTGCAGTTTCCCGGCCTCGCGTTTGCAGGTTTTGTAATTGGGATTTTCCCTTGATTAATGAATTATTCATTTTTCTCTAAAAAAAAAAAAAAAGAAAAGTAACAACTAAATCTCTCGAGAGTTTTCCTGTGTATGACAATTGTCCTGTGTGAAGATCGTCTTCAGATGTTTAGGTACGTACATACATGTGCTCCTCTAACCTTTGTTTGCATCGACACTCATTGTGTCATTTTGTTTCAAAATTCTGGGTCTTGAATATTAACACAAAGGTCTTTCACCTTTTTCCTTGGACACAACAAGTGTTGTCTGTGTTCACTTTATTATTTAGTACTTTTCATGCTTGTTTTTCCTGGTTTGAATCAATAAGAAGTTGATGAATTTCTAACTACGTAGCTGCGGTATGCTGTTCGTCTTCTTCTTCTTCCTCATTATTTAGTGATATTGCACAGTAAGTTTAACATTTCAAGCCCTAGCTTCATGCTGACAGAAATGATGCTCCTCAACAATGAATTGGCAAGTCTCGTGTGGAGAGAAGATTAGTTGGCATGATTGTTGGGTGTGTGTGTCGTGGATGTCTTTTGGTTCTTGAAACCAAAACTATGTTTGTAAAATAATTGTGATTGTATAAAATCCAAAGTATGAGGCTTGATCCTCGATTTTGACATTGTCATGATAATGACTATTAGTATTTATGATTAGTAACCATCTTTTGCTTTCGAAGTAAAAAAAAAAAAACGTTTCGGCTTATCCGATTTCAGTTCCGCTCCGCCGTAAGTAATGTTTTGGATTAATTACATTTTACCCTCGAATTATGATGCTCATTTTATATTCATACCTAATTATAAAAAACTTACATTTTCATACATCAAGTTTTAATCCGTTAGCATTTTGATACCTTGCTAATTAACACTGTTAAAATTTGCTAAAATTTAGGGGCATTTCAGTCAATTCAGTATCTCTGTAATTAAAATTAAAGCTTCTACATTAAATTGTTATTAGAAATAGGTCTTTCATTAGAATTGTTCAAACTAGAGAACACCTCTTTTCATCAACGCACACCTACACCCACACCCCAACCAATTGTTATTGGCTTCTAATTTATTAAGTTAATTTATTTTGTTTAACATATATATTATTTTCTGATGAAGGATAAAATGTAGAGAATAAGAGATAACAAGAGAATAGAGAATCATCATCTTATTTATTAATATAAGCCATTTATATAGGGAATTACAAAGTACCAATATGATAAAGATAAGGAATACATAGTCCTATTCTAACTACATATCCTGATGGCATAAGGCTAAGGCACACATGCAGAATATCCTAGAAGGATGCAGAATATCCTAGAACACTCCCCCTTGTGTTGTGTGCCGGTATGCCGGTGGTGCTGATATGTTGCCTTGTTAAAAACCTCGTCAAGTAACAAAAACCCTGTGGGAGAAAAACTAAACCTTGATCATAAGAGAAAAAGAGTACAACGCACCATTCACATTTGATAGTAACATGTATGTGCTAGACTCCCCCTGAAGTTTGCACCTCTCCCTGATCTTTACATCAATCATAAGGCTCTTCCTGATTTTTACTAATCACGGAAGTTTCAACAACTTAGCATGTCAGTGCCCTTTAACATGTCTTCAAATGTGACATTGGGAAATAATTATCAAGATCATGCAGTATTATCCTCAAACATAATCTTTTACACTTAGATCTTGAGGAGAAGGCCGCTTGTGAACTCAAAACATAAGTTCGTGCAGGAAATCAGATTTCCGTGCAGCATGACCTTCAGTTACTAGAACAGTCGTAACTTTCTATAGGAAATACATATGAATGAACCGTAAACGGTTTTGGAAAGTAAACTCATTTAGCTTTCCAACCGTATATTACAAACATTCTGGTTCATCAGAAGTTGTTCACAAAATCTCGTCGAAGTTGACTGTTTTGCCAAAATCAGATTCTCGGACATATTCGTCCTACTTTACGAAAACGGCCATAACTCACTCAATATGATAGGTATGATCAAATGGTTGATGTCTCTGGAAATTAGACACATAGACATTTCTAATAGTACCAATTTCACCATTTTATATTAAGTGAGATTTTCTGTTGGTCTCGTGGAAGTTGACCTACGAAACTTGGCAGATTCTGATTTCGTTTTTGATGTGTCTTTCATATGTAGGGATAGAATAAGCCTCAACCTTTCATACCATTAAGTATTGAAAAAGGAGTTACTGTCATTACATTGGCGTTGGGGGGCGCATAGCTATACTTAGCTTTACAACTTTTCATAGCGAATGAGATGTCAAGTCTTTCTTATTGTGTTGAGTACATTGATGCGTCTTATTGTACTTGATGGGAACTCCATCTCTTAACACATATTTGTCATCTTGCTTTAGACAAAATAACGGATCTCTCTTTAGAGCAAAGACTTTGACTAATCATGAGAGTATATGTAGGCCTCACTAGTTATAGAGCGCCTAAGTCGATTGATGGAAAATCATCATCAATACAGTCATCGAGTGCCTTATAGAGACCGTGTCTTCCCAAGATCTTTTTCATTCTAACGTAGGATGATTGATACATATTGGCATCTCTTGTTCAATCAAGAGTCCATGTAAATTTAGAATGAACACGCAAAGGCATAATTCACCATATCCCTTCCAAATCAAGTAGAGTCCATGTGCGTTTCAATACATTTAGCAAACGCATGCTCTTGTGGTTTGGAGCCACTTGATTCGGATGAATGAAGTTTGTTTAAGACCTTCATGTGTATCTCTGATCCCATAGAGATGTTATTATGACCACATTTATAGGCTGCATGTTCAGTTATTTAGAAACTACCAAACTGACAAAGTAGTGGAGTTCAATGACATCCATTATGAGAATATATCTCATCGTAGTCGACCCCAGTGTGTGTTAGTGAGAGACCTTGTACCATAAGGTGAGTCTAACCTCTTGTTCTCACTACGTTATCTAACAAAGGCATAGTTGGTAGAGTTTAGCTTGCGGTGTCGGCATCACCTTCCCAAGGACCTATCTCTTTGTTAATATTGGATCGCATCTTTCCAATAGGCCAATCATCTAAGTTGATATCCATCAACGAATGATGGTTCGATAGTAGACTCATTATCCCACGTTCTCATGTACACTAGTGTAATACTTGTAGAGATCTCTATATGAATTGGATTTGACATTGAGGCGTCCCTCAACGATATTCACAATTCAGATTTCATGAGACGGATTTGAGTATCACTGATCAATGGATCAGGTTGTGCCAAGCTCGCTTTCTTCCCAGTGTGAGAAAATATCGAACCTAAGGGTCTCCCTCCTTTTGGGGAGCCACACGGCCTTGTGACACTAATTTTGCCACTATATAGCGTCACCATATCACCATCCATGGTGATGGCGTCAAGACCAACTCCTTTTGGTCACGCCATGTCCTCTTGATAGAACATCAATCATTGTAGACATATTTGCAGCATGTGATCTTGTCACTTTAACACTTTAAGCATTTGGGATCAAGATGAGACTTAGTGGGGACAAACCACGACAATTCACGTCGTTCCACTTAAACACTTGTGTTCTTCGCTCCCCCTAACGGTGGGAATATTGTCTTATCAAAGTGACAATCCGTAATTTAGCGGTGAATGAGATCGCCTGACAATGTTTCTACATATGCGGATTAAATAGTTCGAGGTTCATATCCAACCAACCTAAGTACTTATTCATCTCAAATGGCCCATCATTGTACGCAGTGGCAGTGCAATTTGGCACCTAGAAATAACATCTAGCCGAGCTCAAGGATTGAAGATCCGTTTCAATCCTGTTTGAGCTCAAGGATTGCAATTTCTTGTCAATCTTCGTACACAGTCACGAGCTGTAGTAAAAAAATATTCAATGATGGTGGGTCGTAGATGAATAGTAAAGCTGCATACAAATATTGCCCAGGCCTAAGACGCAATAGAAAGATTGGTGCGCATCAATAATGTTCGAGCGATAAGCTAAAGTTGATTAGTCATAGCCTCGGTGAGACCGTATTGCGTGTGACCATGGGGTACATGACACTTCAACTTATATCTCGATAAACTTCTTTAAAGAATGGGTAGTGAGGCCATTAAAGTATAAGCAGCATAAGCAGTGGATAATGATGTAACACGTGACCATTATGTTAACACTTAAACCAACATCATAAAGTATAAAAAGGTGTCCGCAAGTTGGTTGTATCGATCTATATAATTTGATGTAAGAATGAAGTATTCTCTTTTGTGTCAATTAGCGTAAAAGGGTCTCGCTCCTAATTCAGCTAAAAAAAATAGGCTTTCAAAACGAGCAATAAGCATTGTAGGGGGCCAATGAGACATCGAGGGAAGGCCGGTGTACCTCAATCGCTTGAGGAATTGACCGGACGGCCTCCGGAAAGTTGGAGCCGTGTTCGGGTGACGTCAATGTCCCCAGGGTGCCGCCATTTACAACCATGGCATCACCATCATGCTTCATGGAGAAGCTAGATCCCGAATGTCTTCGTTTTGAGCGAAAGAATTGATGTCCATGAGAATTTCTCAAAAATTTGGACCATTATATCTCTTCCAGAATGACCGATTTGGTCAAACCAAAGCCTATATGAGTCGGTGTCCCAAATATCATGTTTGGCGACAACATATGATTCGATATTCGAATCAAAGTGACATACAGTCCACTAGATTGACTCATAAACTTCTCTAAGATGCATTTTAGTTTGCATTCATGAGAAAGAATACACAAAAAAAAATCCTTGTTCATCCCTGAATGTGTTTTCAAATGAAAACTATTAGCAGAAATGTCTTTAAAGCTCAACATGGTTCCGTTGCCTCTTAATGCATAGAGGGCATCTGTGACATTGATCATGGTACCATAAGACATCAAGATGCAAGCTAAACTGTGTCCCTAAATGACCGGTATGATACAATCATTGTAGTCACAGAAGATTTACAAAGGCACAAAATCCAAAGATAGTTGCCGGTTCCTTAGAATGTTGTGGATAGTTCCACTATCTGCGAGGCACTCAATGTCTCTATGAGACAGATTTACAAAATAAAGTAGATAGGAGAGTAAATAGTTCCACTTGAATCATTTAGAGGGATTGAAAGAAGCTACGAAAAGCTGCAATCCTGAGAGTGCATAAAAATTTCCGCGCAGAATGACATTTGTGTACTAAAACAGCCATAACTTGTTCGATAAAATAGATATAGATGAACCGAGAAAGGTTCTGAAAACAAGACTCGTAGAGCTTTCCAATGATATAAAGTTCACTGTCTGGTTCCTCCGGAGCTGTTCACAAACCTTAAACGAAGTTGACTGTTCAGAAGGGACAGATTCCTATTTTTTGCAGAATTGGCATGTGCGAAGCTGTGAAGCTTGCACATGGTGTGTAGGCTTTTGCCTTTAGCCAAAAGTGAGGTGTGTATGATCAAAACCAAGTCCTTTCGATCGTTCTAAGATCGTAAACTCCATGACTAGTTAGCAAAAGCTCCCTGACATGAACATAAACTAACTCAGAGGACCTAGAGGATTAGATCATGATGATGATTGTCCGGTTTTGATAAGTCTTCAACGTCTTTTGCAAGACGACAATTGGTTTAATAGCATAGGGGGATCCAAAATCAATAGCTTTCGGTAACTCCAAGTCAGTATGACTAGGCATGTCCGTGGGTAGTGCGAGGCACACTTGAAACCACTATCTCCTTAATTTCAGACAATTCTGAGACATCACACTAGACTTGGATGAGCCTAGTTGAACAATTGATGATGGAAAATCCGTTATAGGGTAGAAGACTTAACCGGAAACACGTTGGCGATCCTCCTTGAGGATGCAAGGCCGTGCGTCATCTTCACTTGGAAGAGACCAAAACGGCACAATCTAACCATATAGATTGTAAATATGCCATGCTTCTAAGGACGATGTAAAAATATACATTTTGTTTGTAAATCAATACGAACCATAAGAGGAGAATAGTTTTATAACTTCGAAAAAATTCTCAAAGCATTAATTATTGCTAATGTGAGTATATCGAGGTCTCAAATAGACGAAGGACGTCGATACGACTGTAAACACGAAAATATCTGCAACAAATAACAGAACAACACGTGTACAAAGAATAATTTAATTTAATCAATACGAATGCGGGTTACAATCTTTGTGAACTCCTCTGATTCTATCTCCGAATTTAGGTTTAACTCAAGGGTGACAAACACTTGTTCTTGAGGGTTACGCGGGTTGATCACGTAACGGGTATTTGGGATTTGGATTTGGTGAAGATGTCGGCCATTTGGCAGCTTGATGACTCTTCGGGATTTGACAACTTCTAGACTTGAGGTTGATGAAGAAACGGCTATTTGGCAGCTTGATAACTCTTCAGGATTTGACAACTTCTAGGCTTGAGGTTGATGAAGAACCGGCTATTTGGCAGCTTGATAGTTCTTCAAGGGTTTGACAACTTCTAGGCTTGAGGTTGATGAAGAATCGGCTATTTGGCAGCTTGATGACTCTTCAGGATTTGACAACTTCTAGGCTTGAGGTTGATGAAGAACCGGCTATTTGGCAGCTTGATAGTTCTTCAAGGATTTTGGAGAGGCTTCCGAGCTCTTGAGGGATTTTTCTCTCTCTCTCTAGTCCGCTCCTTTTGTTTCTGCCTCCTTCCTCTTGGTATGAGAGGGGGTATTTATAGTGTTAACATGCCTTCGCTTTTGGCAAGTAATGAAGATACTGAATCAATGATATTTCCTTAATCGAATCAATGAATCTTGACTGATTGATTTACTTGCCGATTTCAACATAATCAAATCAATCAAATCGTAAGATTTAGATATGCCCAGATCGCTTTGGATTAAATGTCCCGTTTTGATCAAGATCCTTAGTAAGGGGCGAGCCATCCCGCGGATATGGAAGGTATCTCGCGAGGCACCTTGATTTCCAAGCAACCGGTGATTTCTGGTCTCACTTCGCGGACGACTTATCTTGGACGTACATCCTCGCATGCATGCGAATTCTGTCGTCTAGCTCCTTCGCGAGGTTCTCCCTTACGCGGGGCCATCTAGCCTTGCCTTTATGTTAATCTACGCGCGCGGAGCCATCTCGCCTCGCCTTCACGTAAATCCACGGGTGCGGAGCCATCTCGCTTCGCCTTCATGTAAATCTACGCGCGCGGAGTCATCTCGCCTCGCCTCTATTTACTTCTACACGAAGTCTAGCTCACCTCGCGAAGTCCATTTCGCCTCGCGAAGTCAAATTATCTAGCTCGCCTGACCGCTGGCGAAGTCAAACTCGCCTCGCGAAGTCAAGTTCGCCTCGCGAAGTCTAGCTCACCTCGCGAAGTCCATTTCGCCTCGCGAAGTCAAGCTATCTAGCTCGCCTGACCGCTGGCAAACTATTACCAATTATTTTAGGGATGTCCGATTAATTTAATTTAATTGTTATCTGATCATCAATCGACACTTGATAATTTGTTTCAATCGGGATTTGAGGTTTTGTTGTCGGCCAACCATTCCCACGTTGCCATTTGTCATTTATGACGGTTTTTCAATTTTGTTGACTCACGAGCCACGTATTTGCTTGGATTATTCAACGACTATTATTATCGTTAAATTTTCTATGTCTACAACGACGCCTTATTACATATAGCTTAGAAAGAAAATCAATGTCTAGCCAATGACGACAAAGTCATGAGTAGCTAGAGCAAGATCCGAATTTTTGAAATCTGCGATCATGAGGATGATGTTATTGTCCTCATATTGATGGCACAACATTTTCTGCCGTTGCCGTGACCCATATTGTTGTCCCCACATTAGGGGATAATCCCAAATACGTTTATCGCATTAACGTATGTACAATTCTCGTTTGCAATTGTATGATCAAAATCAAGTCTCGTTGGTAATTCCAAACCAACTTGGAAGGCCTAGAGAACTTGATGATGATCGAATCCGCTAAAAGATTATGGATCATGATGCCACAAAATTTCTTCAACAATGTGTAGTCATAAAAAGGTGGTAATTACAATCCACGTGACTAATAACTCAACAAGTTGAGTTAGATGGACGTTTCAAGAAACTCTCCATGAGTGCAGTCCATAGTACTTTGTGGTCATTACTTTTTGCACAGATTACCATTGAAGGCTTTTGTCGATGTGGCGCGTTAAAGACTTTGAGCGCATGAGATGTGAAATCTTGGCATCTAGGCTTGTTAGCCTGGGGGTCAAAACATGTGGTTTAATCATTTCCAATGAAAGGTTCCACAGATACCAAGCGAAGATTCGCCTTAGGTATCGAGTACGTCAAAACTCAAAGGAGTAGAATGTGACATTGCTCTTGCATACAAAACCAAGCTGTTATGAGACTCGATAGAGGTCACAAACGATGTTTTTAATGGTTTGTCCTTCGGATTGATCATACACAATCCGGAAAAGCCGCGAATTGATCAAATACAATTCGGAAAAAGGCCTCGGATTGATCAAACACAATCCAGAGAAAGGTCGGGGTTGATCATACACAACCTTGACAATGAAACAAGAGTGATCAAACACACTCTTGACCTGCGAATAAAATTCTGGGATTTTGGTACCTGCACGCACAAAATCCCAAGCATAGAATGGAGATGGAGAAGGAAGGAAATGATTTTATCCTCCCCGAGTTATTGAACTTGGAAAAGTTTAGGGTTTCAAAACATACCTTTCGAAACTTTAAACGCTTGAAGAAGTCGAAAATTGTAGTCGAAGGAAACCAAGAATCGTTGGCAGGCGGCGGCCAAGGGATTGGCAGCCGGTGATCTCGGACGGCGGCCGGGAAAACAGGCGGCGGCAGTGGTCGGACAAAGGAGCCAAAAAAAACTTTTTAGGGTTTCAGAAAACAAATGGTGGGCTTTTAGTTCTAGGGTTAGAACAAAGTGCGTGATAACGTGATGAAGGATAAAGTGTAGAGAATGAGAGATAGCAAGAGAATAGAGAATCATCATCTTATTCATTGATAGGAGCCCTTTATATAGGGAATTACAAAGTACCAATATGGTAATGATAAGGAATACATAGTCCTATTCTAACTACATATCCTGATGGCATAAGACCAAGGCACACATAAGGAATATCCTAGAAGGATGAAAAATATCGTAGAACATTTTAGTATATATACACATAGATATAGTATCGAATCTAATTTTTATCCACAATAATATATGTTTTAAGAAATTATAGTATATTATATTTCATGTTTTGTTTGAATATTTTGGCAAACTATTTATATTGGGTAACTTCAAAAAAAAAAATAATTTGTTAAGTAAAATGTCAAAAATAATAAATTTACTAAAGTGACAAAAATGTCCTCAAAAGTATTAAAATGCTAACGGAATGAAACTTGAGATATGAAAATGCAAAATTTTTTTATAGTTAAGTATGAAAATGAAAGTAACATCTTTTTCAAAAATGAAAGTAACATCATAGTTTATGGTTTGTTTTGTAATTAATCCTAATGATTTTCCGTTCCAAAGTTTCAAGCTTTATTTTGTTTTGCTTACCTTTTTGTTCAGAAAAGTTGACAGAACCCTAATTTTTTAGGATTTTGAAGATGGTGGAGGCTGTTATATTGGGGGATTTATGTTTTTGTGTTGTTGAATAATGGTGTAAAAGTTTGAACTTTGAGTCACCAAGTTGAGGAAATTAGTGTGTTTTTGCTCGTTTTGCTTTGCATTATAGCTGGAGTGTTGGAATGTGAAGCTGTGAAGGGTTATAGGCAGAGGCGGAGCTAGAAAATTTTGTTTAGGGGGGGGGGGGGTGCAACATTGAATAAAGTGATCGAACCTAAAACTAGAGGTACACCAATATATTGAATACAGTGATCGAACATAATCATGTACTGAAATGTTTTTGCACGTCTAATACAAATACAAACGTTATGTTCAGACTTTATCATATATAAGTCAAGATAAAAACACTTTGTCGTATAACATAATTATACAATTTATTGTATTGGTTGGAAATTAGGTAATACTGTATGTTGCATTTACTATTTAGGTAATATTTCTTGGTAATACTTAAGTGAATGTTTTGTTTTTTTTGTATTGGTTTTGGAAACTATCCATTACAACTTTGCCATGTCCACTCAGTAAGTCTTCATGAGTTCAGACAACTACGCAAGAGGGGCCAAGAAGTATGTCTATTAACCTTTCCTTCCTATAATCATTCCTGATAACCATAATTATAGAAATGGTATGACTTATAAGGGGTGCCATGGTCCTATACTACCTCCGCCAGTGGTTATAGGATGGTATAGTTTTTTAGTTATGGGATTGTTATCGGGTTTCGGATTGGTTGCTCAAGTTTGTTCCTGGAGTAGGCAAAGGTTTTGGAGTTAGAATGACTGAAGGAAGAGTGAGATGGTTGATTGAGACAAAGTATTAGCAGTGAAGGTACTGACTTGATTTAGGACTTTGGTACAGTACGTGGTTTAGGATGGTTTTCGGGTAGTATCTTCTGTTTCAAGTGCAAAGTTTGAAATCGCTCTAGCTTCCATACCATACTGTCACGAGCTTACTTTTTCCTAAGCTACTCGTGCGGCCTTAGCACCCTCCTTGCGCTAAGTCAGCCTTACTCACGCACAACACTTGGCTAGAACAACCGAAAGAAGACAAGAAGAACACTTAGAAAGCAAGAACTTGTATTAAGCTTTAAGAATGCTTTACAAGGCTTGGTGATGCAATGCTTTCCCTATCCAAAATGAGAGGGGTGCCTCCCTATTTATAGGCATCCTTCCCCTTGCCTAAAGTTCTAGAGTAATCTAGGACTTTACAAGTAAAGACAAAGTCTAGAGATTTCTACATGTCTCTAGGGAAGTCCTAAAATATCTATACAAGGCCTTGAGTGTTCTAGAGAGTTCTAGGGATCTCTAGTTGCTTGAGCCTCCTCAAGGGTTCTAGAGAATTCCATAGTCTCCTAGAGACTTCCCGATTTATCCGGACACCTCCGAGGCTTTCCACAACGTTCTAGAACACTCTAGTGTGCTTCAAATTATCCTTGGGCAATGCTTGCTTCAAATTTGCCCAAGGAACTTGGCGGGTCGTGACATTCTCCCCCACCTAAGTCCGCGACGCCCTCGTCGCGTCTTGCTCATGGTAGTGTTGGATTTTGTCCTTGAATTGCCAAAGCAAATCCTCGGACTCCCAACTTGCCTCCGTATCGGGCAACCCTCTCCACTTGACGAGATACTCCTTGTAGCTTGGCACGCCTCGACGTCGGATGACACGGTCCGCAAGTATCTCGTCTACTTCCTTGTCAAAGGAGGTGACAACTGCCGTTGGTGCCCGATGTGAAACTCCCCTTGATGGGTCTTCCAAGTCTTCATTGTAAGGCCTCAACATGCTTACATGGAAGACCGGATGAATCTTCAACTTGGGTGGAAGATGAAGCTTGTATGAAACCTTGCCCACACGTTTGATAACTTCAAACGGCCCCTCATACTTACGTATCAAGCCCTTGTGCACCTTTCGAAAGGACTTGAATTGTTGTGGCAAGAGTTTCACGAGTACAAGGTCCCCTTCCTTGAACTCCACATGCCTCCTCTTCTTGTCCGCCCACTTCTTCATCCTTGAGGCAGCCTTGTGCAACGCCGCGCGAGCTAACTCCGTTTGCTCGTGCCATGACTTGGCGAACTTGAACGCGGCGGGACTCTTCCCCTCGTAGCGAGTGGCAAGGGACAAGGGTGTAGTCGGCTGCTGTCCCAACACGATCTCAAAAGGACTCTTGTTGGTGGCCTCGCTTTGTTGCAAGTTATATGAAAACTGCGCCACGTCAAGAAGCTTGGCCCAATCCTTTTGATTGGCACTCACGTAGTGCCGCAAGTATAACTCCAAGAGAGCATTGACGCGCTCCGTTTGCCCATCGCTTTGTGGATGGAAGCTTGTTGAAAAGCTTAAGTCCGTCCCAAGCATCTTGAAAAGCTCCGTCCAAAACCTTCCCGTGAAGCGTGGGTCTCGGTCGCTCACAATGTTCTTTGGAACTCCCCAATGCTTCACTACATCGCGAAGGAATAGCCTTGCCGTCTCCTCCGCGGTGCAATCGGCTGGTGCGGCCATAAAGGTGGCATACTTGCTAAATCGGTCCACCACCACAATAATGCTCCCAAACCCCTCGGACTTTGGCAAACAAGTGATGAAGTCCATAGAGACACTCTCCCATGGTCTCTCGGGAATGGGCAAGGGATCAAGCAAGCCCCCCGGCTGTTGTTGGACAACCTTGTCTTGTTGGCATACAAGACATGTCCTCACATACTCCTCGACCCCATCGCGCATCCTTGGCCAATAGTAGGTGGACTTCAACAAGGCAAGTGTGCGCTTTACTCCCGGATGGCCAGCCCATTTAGAGTCATGACATTCTTTCATGAGCTCCCTTCTCAAGTTGCCCCACTTCGGTACATAGATGCGGCGGCCCTTCGTGTATAGGAGGTCTTCCTCCATCCAAAACCTCCGTGTCTTGCCCTCCTTTATCAAGGCGATGACACTTTGTGCTTGTGGATCCGCCTTGAGTCCCTCCTTGATCTTGTTCAAGAGTGGGCTAGTGACTTGCGATATGCTTGCAAATTCCGCCTTCCGGCTTAGTGCGTCAGCTACCACGTTCACCTTTCCTGGCTTGTACTCCATGACATAGTCGAACTCCGCCAAGAAATCTTGCCATCGAGCTTGCTTTGGACTTAGCTTCTTTTGTGATTGAAAGTAGCTTGTCGCCACGTTGTCGGTCATGATTACAAACCTTGTCCCAAGCAAATAGTGCCGCCACACTCTAAGGCAATGGATGATGGCCGTCATCTCCTTCTCTTGCACCGTGTAGCGGCGCTCCGTGTCGTTGAGCTTCCGACTCTCATAGGCAACCGGATGTCCCTCTTGCATGAGCACGCCTCCAATGGCAAAGTCGGAAGCATCGGTGTGTAACTCGTATGGCTTGGTGTGATCGGGTAGGCTTAACACGGGCTCCTCGCATATCGCCTTCTTCAAGTCTTCAAAGGCTTCTTGGCACTTTGTCGTCCACTCCCATGCCTTGTTTTTCTTGAGAAGGTCGGTTAGTGGAGCGGCCCTTGCCGAATATCCCTTGATAAAACGGCGGTAATAATTCACTAACCCAAGGAAAGATCTTAACTCATGTACCTTTGTGGGTGGCTCCCATTCTTGGATGGCATGCACCTTGCAACCCTCCATCATGAGTTTGCCATCCTTGATCTTGTGCCCTAAGAACAACACATCGTTCTTCGCAAAAGAGCACTTCTCCCTCTTGATGTATAGCTCATTTTCCCTTAGCACCTTGAACACTTCCCTCAAGTGTTCTACGTGCTCCTCCAAGGTTTGGCTATACACCACAATGTCGTATAAGTAGACGACCACGAACCGATCAAGATAAGGGTGGAATATCTTATTCATCAAGGTGCAAAACGTTGCCGGTGCATTTGTTAGACCAAATGGCATAACCAAGAACTCGTAAGAACCATACCTTGTGATGCACGCGGTTTTTGGTTCATCACCCTCGGCTATGCGCACTTGGTAGTACCCTGATCGAAGATCCAACTTCGTGAAGTAGCGTGCATGCCCCAATTGGTCAAACAAGTCGGCAATGAGAGGGATGGGGTACTTGTTCTTCACCGTGACCTTGTTGAGCGCCCTATAGTCGATTCACATGCGAAGGGAACCATCTTTCTTCTTTTGAAATAAGACCGGGGCACCAAAGGGTGCTTTTGAAGGTCTAATGAATCCCGCGTCCAATAACTCCTTCAATTGCCTCCTTAGCTCCGCCAACTCGGGTGGTGCCATGCGGTATGCGCCCATGGCGGGTGGCTTGGTTCCCGGCTCCAACTCAATTGCATGGTCGACTTCTCTCCTTGGTGGTAGTCTCTTGGGTAACTCGGATGGTGACACATCCTTGAACTCTTCAAGCACTTTGGCTACCTCCTTGGGCACGTCGTCTTGTGGCCTCGGCTCCTCATCATCGTACTGCTTGAGGATGGCTAGGTAGCTCTCCTCTTCCCTCTTGACGCCCTTCTTGAATTGTAGTGCCGACAACACCTTCAAGTCTTGCTTGGCGCCTCTCTTTGTCGGCACGACGCACGCCTTGTCGCCATCTATGATGCACATGCTATTGGCGAACGGCACCGGTATGGCCTTGACTTGATCATAGAATTCCAACCCTAGGACGACTTTGTAGTCATCCATTGGAACAATCGAGAAGTCCAAGTTTCCACACCATGCCCCCACGGTAGTCTTGACTCCTCGAATCACGCCTTGAATTGGTCGGGCGGGTGAGTTAACCGCCTTGATGGAGCCCCTTCCATCACTCCCTCGTAGCCCTAACCTTCGGGCTTCTTCAATCGAGATGAAATTGTGGGTCGCCCCCGTATCGAGCATTGCGGACGTTGGCTTCCCTCCAATTGTCAAGTCAACGAAGTGTAGGCCTTTGGCTTGGACTTTGGGTGTCGATCGAATTACGTTGAGTAATTGCATCGCCGCCCTCGGCTTCACCTGTCGCGTAACCGAGGTCAAACAACTTCAATTTAACTACCCTGCAATCGTAGTAATATGGACAAGTAGGGATCGTTCTAGCTGGGGAAACCAAAGGGCGATCGAAAGAAGAGAAACCAAACAACTTATAAACAAGTATTCACATATATACATCAAAATATTGGGGGTTTAAGATTGATTAATTCTAACTAATAACCTACTGAAAATTAAACCTAAGATTATTATATACAAGTGATCAACATACTCATGCAACACGTAACACGAAAAACCATCTAAAATACATAACAACTTCATGCAAGGCCGGGCAGCAACGTTCAAATTGTCCTTGACTCTAACCAATTCCGATTCTAATTAGAGCCTTTGCGGTTATCTAATTGTTAAGACTCCTCAAGTATTTAGAACCATCTTTGCGCTTGATCCTAAACATGAATGCTAACTCATTTAAAAACACGTTGCGTAGAGATTAAACAAGAAAACACTTTAGCACACGAGTCAATCGGAAACATGATCTAAGGCATGGCGTCACTCATCTTATTAGCATGCAAACTATCAGAATTATATCCGCCCTAAGTTAATAACAAAGACCAAGACAACTTTGCGTATGAATCGATCCAAAATTATTATGGTAGATGAAACCGCACCTTGAGGACAACCATGGCCGAGGCAGCCTCAAGGATTGATTTAGATGCATGAATTCATGACAATTAATCAATTAGAAATAAAAAACACATAAGAAAATGCTACTGCCCAAAAACCTAAATCACGAAATCATCATATATTCAAGAAGTTACAAATCAAAACATAGAACAATCAAAGATCACACAGAAATCCGAAAACCATGTTTGATAAATAAAACCAAAATCAAAAAGTATATTACAATAGAGTTCGAAACTAAACAGAAAATAATACAAGAAGCCATGAGAAAATCACACTTTTACAACCTTTGAAGATTCGGCAAGTGTGGGGAAAATCGGTGGAATGATGGAGTGATTCTTGTGGTTTGTGGTGGATGGATCGGCTAAGTAATTTTCTGTATAGGGTTTGGTAGAATTTCGGCTATGTAATTGCAAGAGTAGTGATGATCCCCTTTGTCCTTGAAGTCGTGCTTTATATAGAGGAAAAACCCTAGAGAAGTCGGCCACAAAGCCTAAACCAAGTTGGTTTAGGATTCCTAGTTCTTCTCAATTTCGGCAGAATGACCTCCGTCTAATGATTACGTCATAACTCCCTCTAGAAAACAGATATTGAGGTGATTCCAATTGATTTGGAAACTAGACTCCTGTAGCTTTCTATCCATATTTAGCAGGTTTTCTGATTAATTGTGAGCTGTCCTGGAGAGTCCGTTGAAGTTGACAGACGTGCACAGAAATTCTCCCGATTTAATTCGGATTTTCAAAGCTTGGATATTCTTGAAATTCTGCCGAATTTAGATCTTCTTCTCCATGTTGGACTTGGTTTGGACCTCTCCTCAATGGACTAGGCTTCGTGTATCAGCTGCTTTGCTTCCCTAGGTCCATCAAGAACACTCCTCTCGGCACTCTTCTACATGTCACCTAAGTATCAGAGAAGTTAAATCAATTTGTGACAATGTAAAAGCTTTATAGAATCATAAGAACATCTCTAAGACTCCACACATCAGCTTTTGACAATTTTCTATATCAATCATCTATGTTTAACACGTTTTACGCATAACTCTACCAAAAACTTTCGACTCTACATTATGACTCTATTCTACAACAATAAGAGATAATCAAAGTACAAATGGAGGTAATAACATATTAAGAATGTCGCATTTTATGCTCCTATCAACTACCCCACACTTATCCTTTGCTAGTCCCTTAGCAAACTAAATAAAAGACTCTACTACAAACATTACTAATGCCCTTAAACAAATGTCTCAGAATCTTTATTATGCATAGCTTTCAAATTTGAACATTCGAGTGTAAACACGTAAATTCCAAGTTTCATAAAACATGTATCATGGCATGAATAAGTAAGAAGTGAGAACAAATAGCATGAACACACAAGGTCAACCGATCCTCCTCACGATGGCATACTCTCTTCTTTTCACTCGATCATGGTATTCACTCATAAGTATATATGCAAGAGAACAGATTGTAAGACAAGAAATAGCTTGCATATTTCATCAAATAAAAGCACTTTGTGAATTCTCTTTTGGAAAAACCTCATTTAACAACTATATGCCGAATGGACCAAAACCATATGCTTAATTCTAGAGAAAATCTCCACAAATCAAAGTTCACCTATCTTAAGAATCATGAAAAGATCTCAAATAAAGGTTGTAATGGGGCTCGGCTGCATAAGGTAGGAATTTTTAGGATAAGTGGTGCTTTAAGGCATCACCAAGACTTTAGCAAAGCTCGATCCTCCTTATATCTTCACTCCAAGGGTCGGATTCCTTCATGTTGGACCCCAAATCGTCATTCTTCACTCCTCCAATATTGTGAAAACGAACAAAGGTCAAGTATAACAATGCTAGACCTTCCAATACATAGAAACTCCAAATTCACAAAATTTTTCGAAGGACTTAATCCTTGCTCATTTTTTTTCCTTTTCTGCTGAACCTATATATATTTTTCCTTTTTTTTTTTTTTTTTTTTTTTTTTTTTTTTGGTTCGGCACACATAACATTTTTTAATACTTGGACAAGTCCACCCCACACTTATTTCATGCATCACTCCATCATATCTCCATATCGAATGTAAGCTTTGCCAAGTCTTGATAACAAGGTAAAGGATATAACTATTCTAAGCAAGGGAATTTTATGAAGGTGATGAAAGAAAAGGCTCAATGTAGGCTCAAAGGGGTTAAAACTAAGGAGTCCCACGACGGGCACAAATAGGGCACATGCTTTCTTTGGCTTTGATGGTCATCCTAAAGAGATCTTTTTCAATCCTTTTCGCAATCAAGGCATTTTATGATATAAAAGTTTCGAAAATCATCAAGAGTAAGTTCTAGTAAATTCTAGAGTCCATTAAAAAGCTATAGCACATAGTCATTGAATATGCAAAGAATGATGAGGCTTCGAAACTGAAATTGCCGAATTTTTTTTTTCTTAAGTCACTCATGAAGAAAGCATTTAGGCTCAAAAGCTCACATAGGTTGTTATGAACACAAATTAACCAAGACATGCATGCTTCCACAATCGATCAAATTTCAAATGTTCATACCGATCCACAATGTCCATGAAACTTACAATTTCTTTAAGTAAATGTCAAACCATCATCTATGCATTAAAAGACATAATCATCATTGACTTTAAGGGCATTCTAAGACTCAAAATAAAACAAAACACTCATCTTTTTGTTGGATCCGATTTTCTGTTTTTCTGAATTTTATCTTTGGTTTTCTTTTTATGACTCAAAACTATAGTTAAATGACTTAAACAAACATGTTATTATGTAAACCTATACCCCACACTTAGAAAATTACATTGTCCTCAATGTAATACCCGAAATCATGTCATAATTTCCTAAGCATGCGTCTAAGTCACACAACAAACACATATACAATTCGACCATAAGAAATGAAGGGATAAAAATGATGCAAACTCTCGGTGACGGCTCCTCCCCTGCTACGGTTGAAATGAGTTGCCTCTGATGCAGCGCTTAATGTTTAAAGTCCTTTAGCCTAGACTCTTCATCTCCATAGTGGCGTCACTCTCCATGTCGACCTCCACAACGTCTTCAATTTCTCCCTCCTTGAGATCGGCAATGGGGTACCTCATGGCGTCAAAAACGTTGAACTCAATCACCTCACCATTGAACTCCATTGTCAAATTGCCTTCGGCAACATCAATCCATGTTCTTGCTGTCCTCATGAAGGGTCGTCCCAACAATAGTTGTGTTGAATTCCCGCTTGACTCCTCCATTTGGAACACATAGAAATCTACAGGAAATATTAGTTGATTCACCTGCACAAGAACATCTTTAACATATCCCTCAGGATACTTGTTAGAATGATCCGCCAATTGGATCACAACATTGTCAGTTTTGAGGGGTCCTAAACCAAGGGATTGATAAACATTGTAAGGCATAACATTAATAGAAGCCCCTAAGTCTAGCATAACATTCTCAAACCGTGTAGAACCAATAACACATGGGATATTAAAACTTCCCGGATCCTTCATCTTTGGCGGCATCTTCCTTTGGAGTACGGCTGAAACCGTCTCACTCATCTTAACAACTTGAGTCTCCCTTGTATGCCTCCTTGTCGTGCAAAGCTCTTTCAAGAACTTAGCATACTTTGGAATTTGTCGAATGCACTCCAACAAGGGCAGGTTCACGTTCACCTTTCTGAAAATCTCCAACACTTCCTCGTCGGATTTCTCTTTCTTGCTCTTGGCGAACCTTGAAGGAAAAGGTAAACACGAAGAATGATTAGTTGTAATTAATTCATTTAAGTTAGAACTTTTACCTTTGTGTGCTTCAGAGATCGGCACACTCTCCTTCTTTGAAGTAGCGGGATCTTTTTCTAAGTCTCTCTTTCCCATTGCCTCCAGGTCTCCCTTGCTTGGCTCGGTTCCTTTGTTTTCCTTAGAAACGTGCTCTACTCCATCTTGATCAATGCTATGCTCGACATCACCATGACTCTTAGTAGCAGCCCTAGGCTCGGCTGCCTTGCTTCCGACATCACCAAAGTACATATCATTGTCCTCCAAGTCAAGAACTCCAAGGCCCTTTGTCTTCTTTCCTTTAGGGGCTGTCGGTGACACAAGTGTCTTCCCACTCCTTGTAACGATAGCTTGAGCTTGTTCGTTCCTTGGATTCCTTATTACTCCACCCGGCAACTTCCCTTGCTCGTTGAACTTTCCCATGAAGTCCACAACTTGCCCCATTTGAGTTTTCAACTCGGTAATGTCCTTTGACATCAAAGCAATGTCCTTCGTGTTGGTTTGAGTTGTGGCCAACAAAGATTGAGTCGAAATGGCAATGTCTTTGAAAATCTGGTCATAATTGCTAGGTCCACTCAGCTGCCCTCCTTGTTGGTTGTAGGATACATACGGCCTTGACACAAATTGCCCTTATGGCCGAGCCGCATACTGTCCTCCACTCGGCTGGTGCCCTTGCTGTGTACTTTGTTGAGGATTAAGCACGTTGTTGTTGCTCCAACGAAAGTTTGGATCGTTAAACCTTGGATTGAAGTTTTGAAAACGTTGCTGCCCTCCTTGTCCTTGAAATCCACCTTGTTGTCCACCAAAACCGACGGCATTAACTTCCTCAAAGCCGCCACCGATCACTTGGTTGCATTGATCGGTGGGGTGCCCTTCCATGCTACACACTCCACAAACTTGAGCTCCTTTGCCCTTTGCCAGGTTTGACACCATAAGAGTCAACTTTCCCAAATCTTCCTTAAGTTCCGAAATAACACTCGACTCTCCAAGGATACTCGTCTCATTAACACGCCTAGTTGATGATGATCCAAATTGTTGATTGTTTGTAGCTCTCATCTCCAACAAGTTGCTAGCATCCTCTCGGCTCCTCTCCATCAAAGATCCTCCAGCCGCCGAATCCAAAAACTGCCTCTCCATAGGACGAAGTCCTTCATAAAAGTATTGAAGCAAAAGCCCCTCACGTATCCCATGATTTGGACATGAAGCAACTAAAGCCTTGTACCTTTCATAGTAAACATCAAAAGGCTCATCAATATCTTGCTTGATCGATGTTATCTCCTTCCTTATTTGCGTCACCCTCGACGATGGAAAGTACTTTAGGAGAAACTCGCTCATCATTGTTTCCCATGATGTGATACGACCAGCTGGAACTGCAAAGAACCATCCCCTAGCTCGATCCTCAAGTGAAAACGGGAATGCCTTCATCTTCACAAATTGTAAATCTGCTCCTCTAGGACACATGGTGTCGCAACAAAACTCAAATTGCTGTAAATGTTGGTTCGGATCCTCTCCACTAAGTCCATGAAACTTTGGCAATTGGTGGAAGAAACCACCTCTCATCTCAAAATCAGCCGACTTACCCTCCACAACAGCCGGATAGGTGATGTTGGTCGGCCTTGGTACCCCTTGTGTTCCATTGACTTGTCCATTTTCTTCTCTTAGTGAAGGCATCCTTACTTCTTGAGCTGGTGAAGTGATAGGATCAAGATCTAAAGTGGCAAACTCAGAACTTTCGTGAACTAAAGGCGAGGATTCACAAGAAGAAGTAATTAATGAAGGTGAACCCGGTGGTGAAGAACTTGGTGAACTTGGTAAGGAAACTGATTGTAAACTTGGATGAGATGTTGATGGGACCTCAAGATTGTACTCTCCTCCAACACGCCTCAATCGGTTTTTACTATCTCTTATCCATGTATCAGAACTGGTCATTCATGGGAACCTGCAAAACCAATCTGGCACATTTGAACAAGATCAAGGTAGCATCATCGTAAAAATAAAAATATTTCAAGCTTTACAAAATCATACAATCGGTTATACAAGGGTTAGATATGAAATATTCAGATTTTTATACAAGTATGTAAACAACTTTCAAGCATCGAAATCAACATTATGTTCAAATACATGACGTCACAACCTAGTTCTTTCTAATTGATTTTATTCAAATTGGTTTGAAGAAAATAGATTACATATGCCAAGTTATTTTCTAGCGTCTAAAGTGAGGTGATGCTTCGGCCCAAGCTCTTGGCTAGTTCGAGCGTGTTCCGTGTTTTCAGAAGGCGGTGTCGTTAAGATTCACGGAGGGCGAACCCCCTACAGGAACTAGGCAGGACTCGTTTAGTGGTCACGGAGAGCGAACTCCCTATCGACCCCTTCACTGAGAAGAGATATCAGTCTATGACCTTGAGATCCAGTTAAACAAACCTGAGAACCATATCTATGAAAATAACTTGCCCCTTACTCAGTTGAGAACAAACTCGGGTCACTAGACCGGTCTACAAGTGTTAATCAAAGCCGCCCTCAGCCTCATGAGATCATAAGATAACATGAAGGGTTAAGGCTAAGATTAACAAAAGTGGCTTCCCCCTACATGTTTCACTTTAGAAACTACAATAAACTCAAGCATACATAAAACTATAAACTTCCTAGAAATTAAACTAAGTTATTACAACATGCATTCAAGCACACAAATCAAAACCGAAATTTTCAAAAATTAAAAATACAAATCGGCAAAAATTAATTACAAGCCGAAAACCAATAAATAAAAACTAAATAACATCTTCTTCGATTCTTCTTGGCTTCCCCGGCAACGGCGCCAAAAATTGACGTGTCGCGTAACCGAGGTCAAACAACTTCAATTTAATTACCCTGCAATCATAGTAATATGGACAAGTAGGGATCGTTCTAGCCGGGGAAACCAAAGGGCGATCGAAAGAAGAGAAACCAAACAACTTATATACAAGTATTCACATATATACATCAAAATATTGGGGGTTTAAGATTGATTAATTCTAACGAATAACCTACTGAAAATTAAACCTAAGATTATTATATACAAGTGATCAACATACTCATGCAACACGTAACACGAAAAACCATCTAAAATACATAACAACTTCATGCAAGGCCGGGCAGCAACGTTCAAATTGTCCTTGACTCTAACCAATTCCGATTCTAATTAGAGCCTTTGCGGTTATCTAATTGTTAAGACTCCTCAAGTATTTAGAACCATCTTTGCGCTTGATCCTAAACATGAATGCTAACTCATTTAAAAACACGTTGCGTAGAGATTAAACAAGAAAACACTTTAGCACACGAGTCAATCGGAAACATGATCTAAGGCATGGCGTCACTCATCTTATTAGCATGCAAACTATCAGAATTATATCCGCCCTAAGTTAATAACAAAGACCAAGACAACTTTGCGTATGAATCGATCCAAAATTATTATGGTAGATGAAACCGCACCTTGAGGACAACCATGGCCGAGGCAGCCTCAAGGATTGATTTAGATGCATGAATTCATGACAATTAATCAATTAGAAATAAAAAACACATAAGAAAATGCTACTGCCCAAAAACCTAAATCACGAAATCATCATATATTCAAGAAGTTACAAATCAAAACATAGAACAATCAAAGATCACACAGAAATCCGAAAACCATGTTTGATAAATAAAACCAAAATCAAAAAGTATATTACAATAGAGTTCGAAACTAAACAGAAAATAATACAAGAAGCCATGAGAAAATCACACTTTTACAACCTTTGAAGATTCGGCAAGTGTGGGGAAAATCGGTGGAATGATGGAGTGATTCTTGTGGTTTGTGGTGGATGGATCGGCTAAGTAATTTTCTGTATAGGGTTTGGTAGAATTTCGGCTATGTAATTGCAAGAGTAGTGATGATCCCCTTTGTCCTTGAAGTCGTGCTTTATATAGAGGAAAAACCCTAGAGAAGTCGGCCACAAAGCCTAAACCAAGTTGGTTTAGGATTCCTAGTTCTTCTCAATTTCGGCAGAATGACCTCCGTCTAATGATTACGTCATAACTCCCTCTAGAAAACAGATATTGAGGTGATTCCAATTGATTTGGAAACTAGACTCCTGTAGCTTTCTATCCATATTTAGCAGGTTTTCTGATTAATTGTGAGCTGTCCTGGAGAGTCCGTTGAAGTTGACAGACGTGCACAGAAATTCTCCCGATTTAATTCGGATTTTCAAAGCTTGGATATTCTTGAAATTCTGCCGAATTTAGATCTTCTTCTCCATGTTGGACTTGGTTTGGACCTCTCCTCAATGGACTAGGCTTCGTGTATCAGCTGCTTTGCTTCCCTAGGTCCATCAAGAACACTCCTCTCGGCACTCTTCTACATGTCACCTAAGTATCAGAGAAGTTAAATCAATTTGTGACAATGTAAAAGCTTTATAGAATCATAAGAACATCTCTAAGACTCCACACATCAGCTTTTGACAATTTTCTATATCAATCATCTATGTTTAACACGTTTTACGCATAACTCTACCAAAAACTTTCGACTCTACATTATGACTCTATTCTACAACAATAAGAGATAATCAAAGTACAAATGGAGGTAATAACATATTAAGAATGTCGCACTTTGTAGTCATCCATTGGAACAATCGAGAAGTCCAAGTTTCCACACCATGCCCCCACGGTAGTCTTGACTCCTCGAATCACGCCTTGAATTGGTCGGGCGGGTGAGTTAACCGCCTTGATGGAGCCCCCTCCATCACTCCCTCGTAGCCCTAAACTTCGGGCTTCTTCAATCGAGATGAAATTGTGGGTCGCCCCCGTATCGAGCATTGCGGACGTTGGCTTCCCTCCAATTGTCAAGTCAACGAAGTGTAGGCCTTTGGCTTGGACTTTGGGTGTCGATCGAATTACGTTGAGTAATTGCATCGACCCCATGCTTACACCTTCGTCGCCGCCCTCGGCTTCACCTTGATGACTCCCTAAGAGTGCACTTAGTGCCCTCTTTTGCGGACAATCTCTAGCCCAATGCGGACCATCACAAAGGAAACACTTGTTGTTGTTAGGCTTCCCCGATCTCCTTGTCTCCTTTTGCTTGCCCTTGTCCTTGCTTCTTGCCGAGTAGTTGTCTTGACGGGGCTCGTCTTTGCGTTGGCCTTTGTCTCCCCCACTTTTGACATAGCTACTCTTCTTTTCCTTCGGCTTGCCGGTGGACTCCTTAGGACTAGTATAGTCGATTAGGCTTTCGGCCACGGCTATGGCGGTAGCAAGGTCTTGTACCCCGCGTTGCCTTAACTCGGTCTTAGCCCATGATTGGAGACCATCCATAAAATTGAAGAAAGCATCCTTGTCGGGCAAGTCGGGAATCTCAAGCACTAGGTTGGTAAAGTCCTTAATATAGTCGCGAACCGACCCCGAGTGCTTGAGCCTTCGCAAGCGAGCTCTTGCCTCATCCTCGGCATTCTCCGGATAAAATTGTCTTTTGAGCTCCTTTGTAAAGTCGTCAAAGGTAGCAATGGTGCACGTACCTTTTTCAACATCTCCTCGCCTTCTCCTCCACCATAACATGGCAGTGTCGGTGAGGTAGAGAGCCGCGGTCTTAATCTTGACATCCTCCTCGGCGATGCCTACGGCTCCAAAGTATTGATCTAGCCCCCATAAGAAGTTGTCCACTTCGCGGGCGTTGCGTGATCCTCCGAAACTTTTAGGCTTTGGCACCTCGATGCGCTTAGCCTCCACAATGCCACTGGTGCCGGCCCCCATAGCCAACGCGCGCTTGCATAGGGCCAAGTCCCCATGCATTTCCCCAATGCGTGCAAGCGTGCTATTCAACTCCTTCTCGTGGACTTGACGCATCTTGGCGAGTTCCCCCATGAACTCCTCGCGAATCTTCGCCATCTCGCCCCGCAAGGACTCCTCTAGCTGGACCACCATGCCCTTAATCGCAGTGTGGATGGCGGCATCCTCCGCCTCTAAGCCTTCTACCCGTTGGCCTAGATCATCCACCTGGGCCTCCATGCCACTCACCTCCTCCTCCACTTGAGTTAGGCGTGAGTCGAAAGCAGAGATCATGTCCTTGGACCATTCCCGCCTTGGAACGACAGGGTCGACTTGCTCTTCGCGACCTCCCATTTGCGTAACTTCCTCGGAAGGGTTGGATCCTGATGCACCTTTGGCAGCATCATGCTTCGGCAATTCGGAGGGGTTTGATCCCGAAGTAGTTTTGGTAGCGCCGTGCTTTACCATTGTGTCGAGCGAGGTTCCGATCGAACTAGGCTCTAATACCAACTGTCACGAGCTTACTTTTTCCTAAGCTACTCGTGCGGCCTTAGCACCCTCCTTGCGCTAAGTCAGCCTTACTCACGCACAACACTTGGCTAGAACAACCGAAAGAAGACAAGAAGAACACTTAGAAAGCAAGAACTTGTATTAAGCTTTAAGAATGCTTTACAAGGCTTGGTGATGCAATGCTTTCCCTATCCAAAATGAGAGGGGTGCCTCCCTATTTATAGGCATCCTTCCCCTTGCCTAAAGTTCTAGAGTAATCTAGGACTTTACAAGTAAAGACAAAGTCTAGAGATTTCTACATGTCTCTAGGGAAGTCCTAAAATATCTATACAAGGCCTTGAGTGTTCTAGAGAGTTCTAGGGATCTCTAGTTGCTTGAGCCTCCTCAAGGGTTCTAGAGAATTCCATAGTCTCCTAGAGACTTCCCGATTTATCCGGACACCTCCGAGGCTTTCCACAACGTTCTAGAACACTCTAGTGTGCTTCAAATTATCCTTGGGCAATGCTTGCTTCAAATTTGCCCAAGGAACTTGGCGGGTTGTGACAATACGGTTGCTACCATGCTGACTTGGGCTTGAAGAGGACAAGGAAGCTGAATTTGGAAAGGGTGAATAAGAGGTTACACAGTTATGTGGAGGTGGAGAGGCAATTTAGAGTACAAGAGACTGAAGAGAGGGATTCCAGGTCCTTTCATTCATATTTATAGGCGTTGCTTGGTGTTCTGCAAAATTCTAAACCCTGTAACGACTAGAAAACCGATTTTGAGTATGAACAAAGCTAGCGTAAAGGAGAAATATGAAATCAGTGTACTGCATGTGTGTACATGAAGGAATAATCAAGAAATATATGTGTTGGTGTCGTTTTTTAGCACCAACGGGTCAACGAGAGTTCCGTTGAAATCAAACGTGTAAAGTGGTGGGGTTAATCCACTCCTTTGGTGGACTTCGTTCGCCTGATGTTGGGCTTCTGCGTACCACCTCGTGGTGGGTTTTTTCTCCTTGAAGGTGAGCTAGCTTCCTCTACTTCATTGGTGGATTTCCTCTACTCCTTGAAGGTGAGCTAGCTTCCTCCACTTCATGGGTGGACTTCCTCTACTCGTTTGGTGGACTTCCTTCGGCTGATGTCGAGCCTTCATGCTCCACTTTGTGGTGGGCTTCATCCACTCCTTTGGTGGATTTCCTCCACTCCTTTAGTGGACTTCCTCCACTCCTCTGGTGGACTTCCTTCGGCTGATGTCGAGCCTTCATGCTCCA
This sequence comes from Fragaria iinumae, assembly GCA_009720345.1. Classification (NCBI taxonomy): domain Eukaryota; kingdom Viridiplantae; phylum Streptophyta; class Magnoliopsida; order Rosales; family Rosaceae; genus Fragaria; species Fragaria iinumae. The sequence goes on along the minus strand of CM019121.1, from coordinate 32,347,353 downwards.
CTTTATGGTGGGCTTCATCCACTCCTTTGGTGAACTTCCTCCACTCTGGTGGACTTCCTTCAACTGATGTTGGGCTTTCCCGTACCACTTCGTGGTGGACTTCCTCTCCTTGAAGGTGAGCTAGCTTCCTCTACTTCTTCTTGGCGTTGGATATTCGCCACTTGACTTGGGCCTTCTCTTCCTCAAGTTGGTGGAGTGCCATTGAATGACCTGTTGACATGTGAGCTAGGAGGTTATCAGAGGACCAGCCTAAGGCCGGCCAAACACTTTTCGACGCCCAAGTTAGGAAAGTGTTTGAACAATGAGTAGAGATTGAAGAAGAATAAATAGGGCTCAAGTATAACATGATTTTGCCAAAGATGATGAATTAGTAAGCCTAGCAACTATGCTTCTTGGCATGGGAGGAGACCCTCCTGACGTGCCTACAAAGAGAGATAAATATATATATATATATATGTATGTATGTATATATACATACATAGAGAGAGAGAGAGGGAGAGAGAGAGATAGTGTTGTTGTAATTTAGGAAGAAGAGAGAAAAATGAGGTTGTGTGTGTGCCCTTCAGCCTTGGGAAGACTTGGTATATATAGGGGTGGAGATTGCTAACGTGGAAAGAGAAAGCATGGGCTTTGTCCTTGATGCATCACACCACCTTACCCTTATGTCATGCCAAAACCTTTCAGCATGGCTCCCCTTACTCTTTTGGCAAATCCGTACTCTTCATCTCATTCCGAGCATGGGGTCGTCAGAGTGATACGACACGTGTCGGCAACCCTATGGTTCTCTTTATGGATGGTTTTGTCAGAGTGGTGATATGTGGGGAAGTGGGTGAATGATATACCATTAGCTGACATGTCTCTATGCGACTGTTGGACGTCCAAGAGAGAGTCTGAAGGTTGAGGCTCTTAAGCCTTGAAGGTCGAACTCTTGGTCTTAGAGGTCAAAGTATCGATCTTGGAGGTTGAGGCTCTAGACCCATTTAGATTATACTTCTCTAATGATTAGGTCACAATATGCTCTAATCTTACCATGCTAGCTAGAAGGTGAGGTAACCATTTGGTGACATGCCAAGACACGTGGTGGCATGCCAAGACACTTGGTAATAGTCCAAGAAAGACTTTAAATGCTAGGTTGGGCATCTCACTATTATTTATATGTGAGGATCATCTTTATTTCTCGAATAATGGTTTGGGTACGTTGAAAGGTTAGAATCATACGTGGCTCTTTGACATTTCAACGCTTCCTACGTGGAATGGGTTGAAAAGTCAAGTTTTGTTGTTGAACCAAATTATGACATCAACAAGCCCCCAGTTCCCTGGGCAACCAAGGCCTTTGTTGAATAAGGAACTCAATTGGAAGAAGAATTTGGTGAACCTAAGAAATTGATCTTGTTGTGTCAAGGTAAGTTTTCTAAGGATGGTAGATGATCCTCATGGTAGCTCGAAGGTTGAACTATGAAGGTCCTAAGTGGGTTACGACGATCATCCTCGACTTTGAGTAATGATAACCTTCACTGGTGAAGTAGTTCTTCATAGGAGACTAAATCCTTGGTGAGTGTCTTGAATAGATAAAGAGTTGCACTATTGTCAAAGGGTGAGCAAGGGTTAAACGTCTTCGTTTTTGTTTCGGTTAAACGTCTTCGTTTTTGTTTCCCTTTGAGCTCTAAATATTGACTCTAATTTTGCATCTAAGAGCATTATCCCTACTCTTGCTAATTCCACTAAACGATTAGCATGACACATAAGGGAATGTACGACCTCTAGCTATTGTTCGGTCTAAAATTATCACTGTTCGCTTTGGTGGGTGGGTGTCCAAGAGCTGTGAATGCTCTTCATAATTCCTAAGACTCACTCAGCTAGTATGTCAAGTGAGTTGGACTTTAAGTGCACTCTCGTGAGTTGGTCTCGGCTAGCAAGACTTCTTCATCTAGTGACTAATATCCCTTAGTGTTGGATGACCAAGGCTGTCTATTATATAAGCTACTAGTACTACCTTTATCTTAGATGGACTTTTGCTGAGATAGCTATACCATTGTGTTCCAATAAACTTCTAGGAGTTTACATAGATAGATTTGTGGAACTGGTACCCCATTTGGTCCGCGTCTGGGCATTGACACATGTTCATCAGTAATGAGCTGACGTAACAAGAACTGAGTAGCCATATGCTTAGCACGGGGGTCTTTGCCGAATTGTTGAATAGATGGATATATTTTCAAGCTAATTCGTATTGTGCAAATTCCGATCTCAACATGATTTATAACATGCAATTAGTATAAAGATATATAGTTCCTATAAAGTAAGATACCAAACAAGATGTATATAAGTTACTACTTAATAGAGTCGAGCCCCTGACTCTCTGAGGCTAACTTATTCCTATTGGTGCTCAAAAACTTATTAGTCTTGGCATGTCGAGGCAATACCTTAAGAATGATAGATGTGGTGTATTATAATAAGTATATTAGGTCTATCAATTAACTGAAAAAAATGTGTACGGACTGAAACATAGCTTGCTCCTTTGGATGCGACTTGTTGCGGATGGTGTTGCGTGGATATTCTCTTTATGTGAGACAGTAGCAGAGGAAGAGTTGAGTGTAGCACGTCAAGACCTCTTCGGCGAAAGTATATGTCCAAGTCTAGCAAGATGGTAGGCTAAACGCTCTTCCTCCTTGGGTTGGCTCTCCTAGTCACTTATTTTCTTCATATTGAAAAACTATGACTCTTTTCTTATTTGCACATTGAATTTAATAAGCCTCGTTGCCATGTGTGCAAGACTCATATCAATGAGTTCGACTTATGTGGTGGTCTTCTAGCAATGCTGGAATTCCAAGATCTTCCGTCTAGGCATATCAACATAAATTGATTCGGTCCATGATGCATCTTGATACGTCAGTTGGCAAAGTGAGTGTCACCGTTGAATTTAGACCATGTGGAGGATGCTCAAGGTCTTTCCGTCGGTGGTGTTGACTTCATGGCCGTTGGGAGTCTAGCGCACATTGGCGTTATTATTGGAAAAATAATATAATGGAAGTAACAACTCAAAAACCACACAAAGGATAAATAGGCAAAGATGTAAAAGATAGAGGAAAGGGAACACTAGATATAACGTGGTTCGGCGATGTGCCTACGTCCACGGGACAGCAATAACAAGAACTTCCACTATGAAATAATGGGTACACGAGATACACAACTTCAAGAACAGTACTTGAAGGAAACCCTCTCTCACACTTGTTTTGCTATCAACTACTCTACACTCTCAACTTGGAGTGGACACTCTTCTCTACTTGGAAGATGGATGTTTCTCTTTTGGAAGAAATGCTTGAGATGGATGAGATGCTTGGAATGAGCAAATGACTCTCCTTTTATAGGCTAAGGAGGAACCATCTAGACCTCTCATTAGTGCTCTCCCAATAAATGGTACTTCATGAGTCTTCCTGTAACTCATGCCTTGACTATAACTCCAAAACCATCAATGTAACTCATGTAACCTTTGTGTAACTCATGTAACTTATGTAACTCATGAAACCTTTCATATTATTTTCATTACTATTTTATTTATTTTGGTCTGGATATTATAACAATCTCCCCCTCCAGACCAACCCAGAGACATACGCGGCAAGACTTCTACTTGAAGTCCATCCCAGCGAACTTGCTGCAATACTCCAACTTCTGTTGTGGCACGACCTTAGTCAACATATCTGAAGTATTCTTGTTGGTGTGAATTTTTCTCAACTGCAAAAGCTTCTTTGACACTATATCTCGTATCCAATGATAACGTAGATCAATGTGCTTAGTGCGAGGGTGATAAACTGAATTTTTACTCAAGTGAATTGCACTCTTACAATCACAATGCACCATATACCTTTCTTTCTTCACACCCAACTCCTGAATGAACCTTTGCAGCCATATCATTTCCTTGCCTGCTTCATTTGCCGCTATGTACTCGGACTCAGTGGTGGATAAGGCAACACACTTCTGTAACTTAGACTGCCATGATACAGCTCCCCCACAAAACGTAAATAAGTACCCAGAAGTGGACTTTCTGTTATCAAGGTCCCCAGCTAAATTTGCATCTGTGAAACCCTCCAAAACGGGTTTGGATCCACCAAAAGACAAGCACAACTTTGGGGTGCCCCTCAAATATTTGAGTATCCACTTAACATCTTCCCAATGCTCTCTGCCAGGGTTAGATAAATATCTACTAACAACTCCAACTGCATGAGCAATATCTGGACGAGTACATACCATGGCATACATAAGACTACCAACAGTTGATGAGTAAGGGAAACCTGCCATCTTGTCTTTCTCTTCTTGTGTAGTTGGGCATAATAATCTACTTAACTTGAAGTGATTACCTAGAGGTGAGCCCACTGACTTGGCTTCTTTCATGTTGAACCTTTCAAGCACCCATTCAACATACCTCTCCTGTGACAACCATAATTTATTTGCCTTTTTGTCACGGTTAATCTCCATGCCCAAAATCTGCTTAGCTGGACCTAAGTCTTTCATATCAAAAGACTTTGACAAATCTGCCTTCAACTTGCAGATCATAGAAAGATCTTGCCCCACAATCAACATATCATCAACATAAAGTAACAAAATTATGAAGTTACCTCCAGGGAATCGGCGAATGTACACACATGGATCTGCATCAGTCCTCTTGTACCCATGACTCACCATGAATGAGTCAAATTTCTTATACCATTGTTACTTTATCATCAACATAAAGTAACAAAATTATGAAGTTACCTCCAGCGAATCGGCGAATGTACACACATGGATCTGCATCAGTCCTCTTGTACCCATGACTCACCATGAATGAGTCAAATTTCTTATACCATTGTCTTGGCGCTTGCTTCAGCCCATACAGACTTTTCTTTAACTTGCAAACCATGTGCTCTTTGCCTTCAACCTTAAAACCTTCAGGTTGCTCCATATATATTTCCTCCTCCAAATCATCGTGTAGAAATGCAGTCTTCACATCTAACTGCTCCACCTCAAGATCCATGCTAGCTGCCATGCCCAAAATAACTCTGATAGATGTCATTTTGACAACTGGTGAGAAGATCTCATCAAAATCTACTCCTTCCTTCTGCCCGAAACCTTTGACAACCAAGCGAGCCTTGAACTTTGTCAACTGTTCATTCTCGTCCCTCTTCAACTTAAACACCCATTTGTTTTTTTAGTGCTTTTCTACCTTTAGGAAGCTCCACCAACTCGTAGGTGCCATTTTTCAACAAGGACTCCATCTCAAACTTCATAGCTAATATCCACTTGTCGCCGTCTGCATGAGTCTTCGCCTCCTCAAAGCATTCAGGCTCTCCATCACCAGTCAACAGAATGTATTTGGAATATGGATTATCTCCATCACTAGTGAGCAAAATATATTGAGAAGAAGGATACTTGGTACTTGGCTTCAACACTCTATGAGATCTTCGAACTGGTGCTTGGGCATTTTCTTATTGCTGCTCTTGATTAGGCTCTTCCTGATTAGGCCCCCCTGATCATGATCATCCTGAACCTGATTCTCCTGGTCATCATTTGCAGCACCTGCAGCTTCTGGTTCTGCCGTATCAGGAACATCTTCATTAACCATTTCTTGAGGTTTGTTAGACTCTTCTTGGAGCGGAGATGAGTCATAAGTGAGATGCTCTGCATTTTCTAGTATGTTCTTGTCAAAATTTGCAATAGTCTGATCCTCATGGAACACCACATCTCTGCTTCTAAATAACTTCTTGGTTATTGGATTCCACAACCGGTAGCCCATCTCTTCATTACCGTACCCAAGAAAGATGCACGGCACGACCTTGTCATCTAGTTTCAATCTTTTCTCCTTTGGAACATGTGCAAATGCTTTGCACCCAAATACCCTCAAGTGAGAATATGAAGCGCTTCTACTAGTCCACACACTCTCTGGAGTCTCCAAGCCTAACGGTACACATGGTGTTCGGTTGATGAGGTAACATGAGGTTGTCACTGCTGCGCCCCAAAACTCTTTCGCCAGGTTAGCTGTCTTTAGCATGCTTCTCACTTTCTCCAAGATGGTGCGGTTCATCCTCTCTGCTACACCATTATGTTGTGTGGTGCCAGAAACTGTCTTTATGTGTCTAATGCCATGCTTCGAACAATAACCTCTAAACTCGTTCGAAGTGTACTCTCTACCATTATCACTACGGAGACACTTGAGGGTTCGTCCCGTCTCCCTCTCAACCATGACATGGAACTCCTTGAAGGTTTGGAACACCTGGTCTTTTGATTTTAACAAATACACCCAAACCTTTCGTGAAGCATCATCAATAAAAGTGATAAAATATTTGCTATGACCTAGTGAATCAACTTCCATAGGACCACATACATCCGAGTGTACTAGATCTAAAACATTCTCTTTCTTTGTAAATGTATTAGCAAAACTAACCTTATGTTGCTTACCAAATAAACAATGATCACATGATTCAAGTGAGGTATCTTTGGGAAAGGGAACAAGAGACTTTTTTTGACAGAACTTGCAATCCCTTCTCACTTACATGGCCTAACCGCTTGTGCCATAGACTTGGAGAAGAGTCATCTGTGACATTCAACTCCCCTTTGCATATCTTGCCATATGTCTTGTAGAGGGTGCAACACAACTTCCCTCTAGCCACCACTAGTGATCCTCTGGTAAGCCTCCACTTTTGATCTCCTCCGTGATGATGAAAACCTTCTCGATCAAGCGCGCCGGTTGACATCAAATTGAGACGTAGGCCCGGAACATGTCGAACATCTTTCAACATCAGCTTGTTGCCCAAATCGGTTTCAAAGCATACATCTCCAATTCCTGCAATCTTGGAGTAGCCTTCTTTGCCCATCTTTACAATCCTAAATTCATCACCTTTGTATGTCGAGAAAAACTCCTTATTTGGAGTGGCATGGAAAGAGGCTCCGGAATCAACGACTCATGCAACACCAGGAGTATCGTCAGCATATAGGCATTCTCCTTCAAGACAAAGGAACTCATACACATCATTGCACACAGTAGCGGTTGTGTTCTTTGTGTCATCCTTCGGTTGATGAGTATTGCCATCTTGAGCATCCCTAGGATCCTTTTTAAACTTGTTGCAATTTTTCTTCATGTGCCCAAATGTGATGACCTGACTAGGCAGGCAAGCTAGTAGGTGCATCCGTCCCACATCGCCCGGGGGAGACAAGTTACTATGCTTATATGTGCAGAGCTACCACTTTACATTGAGAGACGCGTTTTGGGGTGAAACCTCAAGAGCAAAACCGTGAGGGTCGTTGGGCCCAAAGCGGACAATATCTCAATGGACTGGGCCGGACTGCTACAGTTGGTATCAGAGCCTGTCCCCGGCCGGAAGTGTGCCGACGCGGACGTCGGGCCCTAAGGAGGGTGGATTGTGGTGACCTAACTAGGCAGGCAAGGTAGTAGGTGCACCCGTCCCACATCGCCCGGGGGAGACAAGTTGCTATGCTTATATGTGCAGAGCTATCACCTTACATTGAGACTCGTTTTGGGGTGAAACCTCAAGAGTAAAACCGTGAGGGCCGTTGGGCCCAAAGCGGACAATATCTCAATGGACTGGGCCGGACTGTTACATTTCGTATCAGAGCTGCTGCGCCACTCTTAAGACGCGTTTTGGGGTGAAACCTCAAGAGCAAAACCGTGAGGGTCGTTGGGCCCAAAGCGGACAATATCTCAATGGACTGAACCGGACTGTTACATTTGGTATCAGAGCCTGTCCCCGGCCGGAAGTGTGCCAACGCGGACGTCGGGCCGCCTGGGGGAGACAAGTTGCTATGCTTATATGTGCAGAGCTAGCACCTTACATTGAGACGTGTTTTAGGGTGAAACCTCAAGAGCAAAACCGTGAGGGTCGTTGGGCCCAAAGCGGACAATATCTCAATGGACTGTGCCGGACTGTTACACCAAAAATACCACAATGATGGCACTTTCCATTGAACCTTGTTCTGGATCGGCTTGCACTCCTTCCATGGCCTCTAGGTCCTTTACTCTTGCTCCTACCTCTATTCTCTGCCACAAAGACTTGGCTATTGTCGGAGCTAGAGGATTTTCTCCTTGTCTCTTCATTCAACATGTTACTTTTAACATTATCCATAGTCAATTTACTATCAGGAGCAGAGTTACTTACAGTGATTACAAAGGTCTCCCAATTGTCCGGCAACGACCCCAACAACAACAATGCTTGTAATTCATCATCGATGGTCATCCCCATGGTCGTCAATTGATTGATTGTACTTTGGAAGTTGTTGAGATGCTCGGTGACCCTCACACCATCACTATACTTCATGTTGACAAGCTCTTTGATTAAAAAGGCTTTCTTGGCGGCGGTCTTCTTCTCGAACAAGGACTCCAACTTCTTCTAGAACTCGTGCGCAGCGGTTTCGTTGGCTACATGGTGGAACACACTATCGTCCACCCACTCCCGAATATGACCGGTCGCCTTGCGGTTCATCTTCTTTCAATTAGCATCCGAAGACCCTTCCGGCTTAGCCTCAACTCCTTCGATGGGCTCATGCAAATCTTTGCAATAGAGGATGTCCTCCATTCGCGGCTTCCATGTAATCCAATTTGAGTGGTTGAGTCGCACCATGGTACTCCTTGAACCTTCCATTGTAACTGTCGAGACCCACCCCGAAATTTCACCCTGAAACCCGAGGTAAGTCCTGTGGGGACCACCTCCAAGGAAAATTTACCGAAGAACTCGGCAAACATCCCTTGAAAATGGACAACCCTAACCCGGAAAAATATAGAACACCCTCTTAACCAAAATATCAAGATTCAACTCAATCCAAATAACCGAATAAAATAATACACAATTATTTTTCCGAAAGTATTCAGAGCTACTACAAGAAAGACAACGGAAGCTGATAAAAATCCTAGTGGGTTAAACGGATAACCTATTGGCAAACAGTAGCGGAAATGTGGGTGACTATGCCTCGTCGCCTCCTTCTAGACCCCACCCGAACTCTGCAGACTGGGCATTTAAAAACGAAGGAAAAGCCCAGGGGAAAATATTTAATTACGTCAGAGTGAGTGGACAAAAGTAATCTCGCCAAACAAATATTTCCCCAAGAAAACTTTCAAGGACACAAATATTTCCCCAAGAAAACTTTCAAGGACACGACTAGTTCCGGCTAGTCTCCAAAACTTAAACAAATACAGCCTCTTAGGCTAAAATTAAATATATCAGTATGTATATGCACTCGTCTACTCCTTGTATGATTTCTTTGAAGGAATAAAAGAAAAACAGAAATTCATACAAGGTTACTACGCTTACGTCTACCGATCACGTCACCCCATAATGGTATTTTTCCTCATTATGGGGGAATCGCACGAGTGGATATATATATATGAATGAATACTCCTTGTACGAGTCTATGAATGAATACGAAAAATAGAAAGTCGTACAAGGCTACGACGTTGGCGTCTAACGCCCACGTCACTCCATAATGGCATTTTCCCTCATTATGGGGGGAAATCACGTATTGCTAGCTAGCGTTTACTTATATACATAATATTCTCATAAACGTCAATAAATGAGTATAAACACCAAAATTCTCAATTTCCAGTTAAATTCCAACAAAATGAATTATTCAATAATAAAACATTATTTAAAAACAAAGGTCCACTCACAACTTAGGCCTAAGCCTGATGTCGGTCAGAGGTCTCCTCCGCTCGGGCCTCCTCACGTCCTGTTCCAAAACATAAATAAATCCTTAAATAAAGCACCGACGCTTAAAGAAAATAGGCATAATTAAATATGAGTTTTTCGCGCTCAACCATGCCTATCGCCCTAAATCCTAACTTCACTGCCAACCATAATTCTCCATAAAAACCGACATCCAAAAACATCACCTTCCACCATCCTAATCATAAATAATCCAATGGCCGGATTTTAATTTAATAATCCGCCAAAAATACCAAACTTTAACAATTTCCAAACCTATCCAAAACTCCTCCAAAAATTCTAAAACTCATTCCATTAAATTCCTCATAAAATTCTCCACTAAAAACAATTTTTCAGCGGCGGCTCCGCGGCAGCGGCGGCCAGCGACCAGCTCCGGCGACCTCCAATGCTCACCAAAATTTGACAGCACCTTCCTCTTAACCTCCTGTACAACATTCCTAACTAGCACAAACTCCAATTCTAAGCCTAACTATATCAATCGAACGAAAACAACAACAAAAAAACCCTAGAATTTCGTTTACCGATTTCTCCTTACCTAGCTCAAGAGGGAGCGAATCCTTTGGAGGGATTGGAGCACGGGAGGAGGGCTTCCCTTTGAGCCAAGGATCGCCAGCTATGGCGGCCGGAGGAGGGAGTTTCGGCGAGAAAACCAATCCGGCAGTCGGAGCTTTCGGGGTTGTTTTCTCCTTCACGGCGGCGCTAGGGAGGTTGCCACCGGTCTAGAACGGAAGCTGGGTCGGAGACCGATCGATTGGGACCGGCGCGGCGGTCTGGGGCGGCCGGACGGCGGCGGTCGGGCTCGGGAAACGTTTCCGGCAGGGAGGCTCGGGGAGAGAGAATCGGGAGGAAGAGAGAGAAAGTAAAGAGAAACTGATTTGGGCCTTTAGCCCACCCGGTCCACCAACTCCACCATATACCCAATCCAAAATTCAACACCCCAAAATAATACCCCAATAAAAATTATCTTTTACTAGCTAAAATTTACCATTTTTACCGTCGTCACATTTTCTTCCTTCGAATAATTCTTTTGAAATATTTGTCCCTCAACACACCTCTAGGGACTTTAGGACTATAAGCTCAATGACGAAGACGGTAAAATTCTTATTACCACAATGCTAGTAATTAAGGTAAAATTTAAGAGTCGGGGCGTGACAATTCTCCCCTCCTTATAAAAATTTCTTCCTCGAAATTTACAAACACGTCAAACAAAGAGGTAGGGATACTGTTGTCTCATTTGCTCCTCCGATTCCCAAGTAGCTTCCTCTACTTGATGACTTCTCCAAAGCACTTTGACAAGCGGGATTGTCTTGTTCCTAAGCACTTGCTCCTTTCGGTCAAGAATCTGAACCAGCTCCTCTTCATAAGAAAAATCCTTCTGCAAACTAATCGGCTGCTCTTCAAGCACATGAGAAGGATCGGCAATATACTTGCGAAGCATGGCTGCTCTGCCTCCTTAATATTATTATCATATTTGCCTAAGAAGCATGTAGTTCCTATAGAGTGGTGGTCCGACCGCGGCGGATTCACTAGCATTTTATGCTTTAGATGCTATGTGTTATTAGGTATGTGTGATAGTTCTGTTAGTCTTGTGTATAGACTACTTAATATGTCTTTTCCTCAAGTACTATGCCTCATAGACGCCGACGCCGACCCCGAGTAGCTACCTCGACCAACGCGAATGAGGGTGATGAGGTTAGAGGATTAGTTGATTCCATTGGGAATATGCTGAGGGGTGTATTAGACAGGGTTCAGCACCCACGGTCTGTGAGGAAGAAGGATGTCTTCGATGCTGGAGCAATTGAGTTCAAGGGTGTCAAGGGACCCCTTGATGCATACATGTGGATAGATAAGATGGAAAAGGCTTTTGAAAGTACTGATCTGCCAGAAGAAAAGAGAGTGAAGATGGCAGTGACTTTTTGGAGACTTACAGAGCCATGGTGGATTGTTTCCGAAAAGAAGTGGTACTTCGGAGTCCAGATGGATTTGAGGTTGTTTTTCAGGGGGAAAGAGATGTGATTTCGAGTTGCCTGATATCAGCTGTGGCCACCAGGAAATTGTTAAATAAAGGCTGTCAGGCATTCCTAGCTCATGTTGTGGATACAAGAATAGGAGTGTTGGAAGTAGGGGATATTCCTGTAGTAAGAGAGTTTCCGGATGTGTTTCCCGATGAGTTGCCTGGTTTGCCTCCTGTAAGGGAGATAGATTTTTCTATCGAGTTACTTCCTGGAACTAGACCTATCTCTCAGACACCTTACAAAATGGCTCCAGCGGAATTAAAAGAGTTGAAGACTCAACTGCAGGAGTTGGTAGACAAGGGTTTTATTCGGCCTAGCATGTCTCCATGGGGTGCCCCAGTGTTGTTTGTTAAGAAGAAAGATGGCACCATGGGACTATGCATTGATTATAGGAAGCTTAATCAATCCACAGTGAAGAACAAGTATCTGTTGCCTCGCATTGATGATTTGTTTGATCATTTGAGGGGTGCTTCTATTTTCTCAAAGATTGATTTGAATCCGGTTATCATCAGTTGCGGATTCGGGAGAGTGACGTAGCCAAGACTGCCTTTCGATCACGCTATGGTCATTATGAGTTTGTGGTGATGCCTTTTGGACTTACTAATGCACTCACGGCGTTCATGGATCTCATGAATAGGGTGTTTAATCCATATCTTGACCGTTTCGTGATCGTATTCATAGATGATATTTTGGTGTACTCAAAAAGTGAGAAGGAGCATGCCAAACATCTAAGATTGATATTGCGGACCTTGAGAAATGCTCAGTTGTTTGCCAAGTTCAGCAAGTGTGAATTTTGGCTGGATAAAGTGGGATTCTTGGGTCATGTAGTTTCAGCGGAAGGTGTTATTGTGGATCCCCAGAAGGTGGAAGCAGTGTCCAGTTGGAGAAGACCCGCCTCTGTGACGGAGATTCGTAGTTTCTTGGGCTTAGCAGGTTATTATCGGCGATTTGTGCAAGACTTTTCAAAGATTGCAGCTCCACTAACAAGGTTGACCAGGAAGGGAGTCAAGTTTGAATGGTCAGATCAGTGTGAGCAAAGTTTTCAAGAATTAAAGAATCGCCTGACTAGTGCTCCTGTTTTGGCGCTTCCAGATGATAGTGGGGAGTATGTGGTTTATTGCGATGCTTCTAGACGAGGTCTAGGCGGAGTATTGATGCAGCATGATCGAGTGATTGCCTACACTTTTAGGCAACTGAAGCCGCATGAGGTGAATTATCCCACCCATGATCTAGAGTTTGCAGCAGTAGTTTTTACTCTTAAGTTGTGGAGACATTATCTTTATGGAGCAAAGTGTCAGATTTTTACCGATCACAAGAGCCTTCGGTATGTGTTCACTCAAAGGGAGTTAAATATGAGGCAGAGAATGTGGATGGAGTTGATCAGTGGCTATGATTGCACTATTGAGTATCATCCTGGAAAAGCTACTGTGGTAGCTGATGCTCTTAGTCAAAATCCCACTATATCTTTTTCTCACCTGAGGATGGTTCGAGTTCCACTTCTTTGTGAGTTGCGAGCTACAGGGGTAGATTTGGCGGTGGATGAAGTGGGTGCCTTGGTAGCTAGTTTCCATGTGAGGCCAGTTTCGGTGGATAAAGTGCGTGAGGCGCAGTATAATGATCCTTCCATAGCTCAGTTAATGGAAAGAGCAGCGAATGGAGCAGCTGTGGATTTTTCGGTAAGAAGAGATGGAACCTTGTTGTTCAAAAATAGGCTTTGTGTTCCAAAAAGGAATGAAGAGTTAAAGAAAGAGATTATGGAGGAAGCTTATAGTTCTGCATATGCTGCTCATCCAAGTAGTACAAAAATGTATCGGACCTTAAAGGATTATTATTGGTGGCCTAACATGAAGAAGGAAATTGCAGCTTTTGTGAGTAGGTGTCTGATTTGTCAACGGTTCCATTGCAGCTGTGCATCCGGATTCTTCACGGGTTTGGTTAGGGTTCCATTCACTAACCCTATTTTGTTCTTGATCTGAAGTGCCATGTCCATGCTCTCAATCCAAGAGCTGAAGTTGTCCTCCACTAGTTGTTGAGGAACGAGAATCATTCCTGGTTGATCAGAATGATGGATGTATAGAGCGTGGTTTGAATTCTCCCATGCCGGGGTTTTTGATGTTGTTTCGGGTTTTTGATCATCTCCTGCCATTGTTGACGGCAAGGTAGAGTTAGAGTTTTGTGTTTGGAAATTGGCTCAGGAATGTAGAGGCTCTGATACCATAAAGGAACTGATATGATGCGAATGTAAATGTATATTATTGATACTTTCACAGACTTACAAATATATACACAAGAGTTGCCTAACTTGTAGGACTTAATAAGGAAGGTAATGTATACATATCGAACTAATTTAGTTACACAAGGATATCGATCACAAGACCTTAACTGCCTAGGATACTTTCCTTAGATGCTTCAATAGAATGTACAAGGCCAAAAGGCCATTGTGTTGCTGTGCGTGTAACAAGTGAGGATCCAGATGATGGCTTTAAAACTATTAGTGGGAAAGTTCAGGTTTGTTATCATGATTCACCTTTTCATTCTTTGCCATAATGCTCTGAGGGATCTATACTTAGTTAAGCTACTATATGCAGGAGCTGAGTTTCAAAAGCAAGCCAAATGTTTGGGCATACTTTTCTGTTAAGGTAAAATCTAGGAAGTTGATAACAATGCATTTCCTCGGAAAAGAAGAGGAAAGAAGGAAAATGTAAATCTCAAACTAATTCTGATAGATGTTTTGACTTGCAGTCTGGAGGGGAAATACATGAGTTCTCAGATTCTCAGTTTGGTAAGTATGCTGCTAATTTTTAATTCTCAAGCTGGAATGGAGAACAGAAAAACAAAAATAATTATTTTTAAGGGTGTTATAATAATATATTACTTTTTTTGATGCATTATGTCATTGATCGTGTTAGTTAATGGTGATTAACGACGGGCAACAATGAATGGTAGTGAAAGTTTTGCAATTTTAGAAGACGTTATTGAAAGCCAAAGAGCAGTGTAAATAACAAAATCAACTGGTTTTGTATCATTGGTTTATACAGTAGTATCATCGGTACACCCTGTAATGCAATTTCCCCTGTTGTATAGTACAGTTCTTTCAAGTTCCATATACATCTTCAAGGAAGAATCTAAACCCCTTCCCATAGTCGTAGATTTCATAAAAGAATCTAAGGGTACTTGGGTGTTGGAAATTTGCTAGTCCACAGCCTGTGCTCAACAGGAAATTGATGAATCTGAAGCAACAGGAAATCTACATCTTCTCTACGTCGACTCTCGTCCTTCTCTAGCTTGATCGATCAGTAAGTGGAAAAAGCCCCTCAACATATACCCCCACACAATTACCAACCTCAGGTATATCACGAATTTGAAGCTTCCTACCATTTTCTTTCTTAAAGTCGTATATAATCAATGAATTCTTGTACACCATGAGATCATGAGATTTTGTAGAGAAACCAATATATGACAATATGGTCGAATATGGCATGGAGATTCTCATTTTAGTCCAAGACTCACTCGCCCTATATTCTTTCATGACCCAAAACTCATCATATGTTTGATGAGTGCCGCGTAGCGTTATACATAAGCAATCTCTAAACACTCCCAGTATTGTTGAACAAGTATCAGCAATGGGTGGGAGTTGAATTTCGCAAAACTCCTCCTCTGCTAATAGAAAAGTTAGAATCACTACTGATCTATTGCCAACTCCAAAAGCTTTCCCCGCCGACCAATGAATAGCTCCATTGAAAGAAATCCCTTGATGATAATCAGGACAGTATTGAGTGTGGTACTCTATCTGTCGCCAAGAATCAGTTTTCAATCTATAGACACTGAATACGATTCTCATGTCACGGTACATCTGCCCGTCAACCACGTTATACTCATTGGTCGAGTAATCAAATCCAAGTCAACATATGCTCAAGGAAGCGCTCACCCTGATAGCAGGGCTAGGTCTCCACGTCGGTGTCTTGGGTACTTTCTTCATCTGCCTGGTTGCAGGGTTAACCAAATAAATCCCTTTCTTGGTATAGCACAACAACGAGTTATTACAGAAGTAGATGAAAGGAAGCCAAGGAGGTTTATGTTGTTGCTCTGGATCAAATTCTTTCCGACAAAATCGAGCTCGATGGCTGTTACTGAACCATGAGGATTATCTGCTGTTAGCATGAGTCATGAAGTTAATTTAGGAATGTCTGATCCGACCCGGTTTGAACTGATCCGACCCGTTTGTGATATATTGTTGCTTTATTGTGGTATATTGTTGTCACTGCATAAACTACTGATTTGGCATTTGTGTTACAATGGGTTCTGGAGAAGAAAGTTATCAGGTCAATGATGTTCAGAAGTTTGAAGTATCAGTCAAGAATTCTGAAAGTGGTTCCTTTGGGGGAACCAAACTCAATGGAACCAATTTCCGAAAATGGAAGAAAATCATGACGGCTCATCTCCGAGGGATGCACAAGATGGAACATGTAATTGGGGTGATTGAGGCTCCTAGTGCAAGTAATGTTGCTGCTTACAGTAAGTGGGAAGATGATGATGGTCTTTTGATGTCAGTTTTGTATAAGGCCATGAATGAGGAAATAGTTGACCTGGTGGAGCAATGTGATACTGCGCAGGCAATTTGGAAGACATTGGCAGATTTATATACTAATGAGTCTGACTTCATACAGGTTCATGAGTTGATGTGTACTACTACAGCAATGCAACAAAATGGGCAGCCAGTGGCGCAGTACTTCACCAAGCTGAAGAACATTTGGGCTGAAATTGATGTGAGGCGTCCTTGCAAGATCAAGAATCAGGAGGATCTAGTTTGGTACCTAAAGGAAAAGGAGCTTGAACGAGTTCATCACTTCTTGAGAGGCCTTGATGCAAAACATAACAGTGCCAAAGGAGAGCTGCTCAGAATGACAGAACCTCCTAGCTTGACTACAGCTTTCACATATATCCGTAAGGATGAGTCTCAGCAGGAAAGCCTTACTCAAGCACAACTTGAAGTCTCTAGTCTCACTATTCAGGCAAGAGCACCAGCACCACTCCTTCAACAATCAAGTTTCGTTCCACTCCACAGGCAAGGACCACCACCAGGCTTTGGGAATCAACCTCGTTCTCCTTGCTCTTACTGCAATGGTGACCATGCTCGTGAATCTTGTTGGAAGTTGTACCCGCATCTTAGGCCTAAAAGGCCTACATATCGTCCCAAGGCGAAAGCAGCTATTCAGTTAGTCCAGGAACCAGACATCTATGGGGTGGTCGGATGTGATCATCATACAGCAGGAGGTGCCACACCCTCAGCATATGTCGCTAGTCGTGGCAAGATAGGTATGGCCTTAAATATTTCTCACTTTGTTGGTGGTGATACATGGATTATTGATTCAGGTGCTTCTGATCATATGACTTATGACAAATCTTTTTTTAATGAATTATCATCTCCACCTGTACCTTATGTTACTAATGCCAACGGTGAGGCCTTCCCTGTTTTAGGAAAGGGGTCAATTCGTATCACTCCCACAATGGTGCTAAAGAATGTGCTATATGTACCTGCTTTATCCCATCATTTGATATCTGTCCCACAGTTGAATGTTGAATCCAAATGCTCTGTGACCTTTTTACCTATGTATGTGATTTTTCAGGATCTTCTCACTGGGGAGTTACTAGGTCGGGGGTATCTGAGGGGCAGGTTGTTTCATCTGGATCAGACGTACGTAGGGGAGAAACCAGGAGCACAGTCTCGGACGACTTTAATGTCCAATTCTGACAAGCTAAGTGAAGTTTGGTTATGGCACCGTCGCTTAGGGCATCCATCTTTTAGTGTTATGAAAAAATCCATGCCTTCTTTGTTTTTTAGTGTGGATGAGTCAGTCTTACATTGTGAAACATGTGTTTTGGGCAAGAGTCATCGCTCAACTTATTCATCTCGTATTTCTAATAAAAGTGTCATTCCTTTTGAATTAATTCATTCTGATGTTTGGGGACCTTCAAAGGAATCCACTGTGTCTGGTATGCGATACTATGTGTCATTTATTGATGATTGTACACGTCTTACTTGGGTTGTTCTTCTTAAAACTAAGGATGAGGTTTTTCCGGCTTTTCAAGCCTTCCTTTCTGAAGTCCAAACGCAATACAATGCCCAAATTCGAATTCTTCGCTCTGATAATGGGGGGGGAATATGTCAATCGTGTCTTTCAGTCTTTCTTACAAACACATGGGATTATCCACCAGAAAACGTGCCCTTACACACCTGAACAAAATGGGGTATCCGAAAGGAAAAATCGTCATTTACTTGATATGGCTCGTTGTATTCTCTTTAGTGCCCATTGTCCCAAGAATCTATGGGGTGATGCTATCTCCGCATCTACCCATCTCATTAATCGTCTTCCTTCTACTGTCCTCCAGGGAAAAGTACCATTTGAGGTACTAGCTTCTTATGTCTCTTTATCTTCCTTTCATAATCTCCCAGATCGTGTTTTTGGTTGTGTTGCATTTGTTCATATCCCAAAGAGTCAAAGGTCAAGTAAATTGGATGCCCGGGCGATTAAGTGTGTGTTTGTTGGCTATGGGGGCCATCAGAAAGGGTACAAGTGCTATCATCCACCTACTAGGAAGTATTATGTCACTATGGATGTTACTTTCTTTGAGGATATGAGCTATTACACCTCTTCTGATACTGCTCTTCAGGGGGAGAACTCATATTTTGAAGAGCTGTATCATGGAGAGGAGGAGACAGGTCATTCAGTTGAGGTTACAGATACATCAGAGGTTCAGGGACAAGAAGATGACAGACAGGCACCACCAGATGATTCTGGTATAATTGCTCCAGAGATTCAAGAGTCCGACACTGCAAGTGTTCCTGTTGCAACCGTTACTGCCCCTCCTTCCTTGCCTGATGTTACTAATACCCCTGACTCATGTCTCCCTGGTACAGAAGATCTTCCATCTGAGGTTAGTAATTCTATTGGGGTTAATACTAGTGATGCTAATAGTAGACAATATGTGTTACCAAATAGGTCTACTCGGGGTAAACCAGCAAAAAGGTATGAACCTACCCTTCAAGCCAAAACTAAGTATCCTGTGACAAATTTTATGTCTACCAAGAGATTGTCTAAGTCATATGAATCATTTGTGAATCAAATATCTGCTGTATCAGTACCTAACAAAGTGCAGGATGCATTGGGAGATCCAAAATGGAGAAAAGCAATGGATGAGGAAATGGAAGCATTACAGAAGAACAATACTTGGGAGCTTGTATCTCCACCACATGGAAAGAAGGCTGTGGGATGTCGCTGGGTGTTTACAGTGAAGCATAATCCAGATGGGTCAGTGAGTCGATATAAAGCACGTCTGGTAGCAAAGGGATTCACCCAGACATATGGCATTGACTATGATGAGACATTTGCACCAGTTGCAAAGATGAACACTATTCGGGTATTGCTCTCTCTTGCTGCTAACTTAAACTGGCCTCTTAAACAGTTTGATGTCAAGAATGCTTTTCTTCATGGAGAACTTATAGAGGAAGTGTATATGGATCTGCCACCTGGATATAAAACTGCTCCTTCAGGTAACTTTGTGTGCAGATTGAGAAAATCTTTGTATGGTCATAAACAATCACCTCGTGCTTGGTTTGGAAGGTTTTCACAGTTCATGAGGAAGATTGGTTATAAGCAGAGTAACTCAGACCACACATTGTTTCTTAGTCTGCACACAAAGTTACCTGAAGGAGCAGTTTTATATCCAGGTGGCAGATCCATATACACTTCCTCTATAAGTTCTCCATGAAGAAAAGCATTCTTGACATCAAACTGTTTAAGAGGCCAGTTTAAGTTAGCAGCAAGAGAGAGCAATACCCGAATAGTGTTCATCTTTGCAACTGGTGCAAATGTCTCATCATAGTCAATGCCATATGTCTGGGTGAATCCCTTTGCTACCAGACGTGCTTTATATCGACTCACTGACCCATCTAGATTATGTTTTCACAGTTCATGAGGAAGATTGGTTATAAGCAGAGTAACTAAGACCACACATTGTTTCTCAGACATCAACAAGGGAAGGTAACAGTTCTGATCATATATGTTGATGATATGGTTGTTACTGGTAATGATACTGTTGAGATGGATAGATTGCAAAAACAGCTAGCCACAGAGTTTGAGATGAAGGACTTAGGTGCACTCAAGTACTTCTTGGGCATTGAGGTAACCAGGGGGAATGAAGGCATCTATCTGTGTCAGAGGAAGTATATACTTGATCTATTAACAGAGACAGGTATGTTGGATTGTACTCCAATTGATACTCCTATTGAGCAGAATCATCGATTAGCAGAGTATCCTGATCAGGTACCTACCGACAAGCCTCGATATCAGAGGTTAGTTGGACGTCTGATTTATTTAGCACACACCAGACCTGATGTTGCATACGCAGTAAGTGTGGTGAGCCAGTTCATGCATAATCCCAGTGTAGATCATATGGATGCCGTTGTAAGAATTTTGAGGTACTTGAAGTCTGCTCCAGGGAGAGGAGTAATGTTTTCTAGGCACAGCAATATTCTTGAGGTATGCGGTTTTACAGATGCAGACTGGGCTGGAAATATTACAGATCGGAGGTCTACATCAGGATACTTTACCTTTGTGGGAGGTAACCTTGTTACTTGGAAGAGTAAGAAGCAAAAGGTTGTGGCTCGGTCTAGTGCTGAAGCAGAATATAGAGGTATGGCTCATGGAGTGTGCGAGTTGTTGTGGCTGAGGAGTGTGTTACGAGATTTGGGTGTCAAACCCAAGTGTGCTATGCAGCTGTATTGTGACAACAAGGCAGCTATCGATATCTCACAGAATCCTGTGCAACATGATCGTACTAAGCATGTGGAAGTTGATCGTCACTTCATAAAGGAGAAGCTAGATGCTGAAATCATTAGCTTTCCTTTTGTCCCTACAGAAGAGCAACTTGCAGATATACTCACAAAAGGAGTTTCTAAGAAGGCCTTTTATGACTCACTTAGCAAGTTGGGCATGGTTGATGTATATGCGCCAACTTGAGGGGGAGTGTTAGCATGAGTCATGAAGTTAATTTAGGAATGTAAATTAATTTGTTATTGCTTTTTATTTTATATGTGTAATACATGTAGTACATAGTACGTAGGGTTTGTACATGTAGTAACTCTATAAATAGCCTCTTCTGTGGGATGAATAATACATCAGAAAATTCATTCTCCAAACCTTGTTATATTTGACTTCTGCATGGTTGAGAAACTCATCTAGGTCCATAGAGTAAAGGCCACGACTTGCAACGTTAGATATGACTCTTCGTCTCCGAAAGAATACCTCTTTATCCTCGAGGGCTTTCTTGGCGTGCAGTGCAATGAGTCAAATATAACAAGGTTTGGAGAATGAATTTTCTGATATCTATTCATCCCACAGAAGAGGCTATATAAAGAGATACAAGATGTACAAACTATACGTACTATGTACTACACATATAAAATAAGAAAGCAATAACAAATTAATTTACATTCCTAAATTAACTTCATGACTCACGCTAACACTCCCCCTCAAGTTGGCGCATATACATCAACCATGCCCAACTTGCTAAGTGAGTCATAAAAGATCTTCTTAGAAACTCCTTTTGTGAGTATATCTGCAAGTTGCTCTTCTGTAGGAACAAAAGGAAAGCTAATGATTTTAGCATCTAGCTTCTCCTCTATGAAGTGACGATCAACTTCCACATGCTTAGTAGATCATGTTGAACAGGATTCTGTGAGATATCGATAGCTGCCTTGTAGTCACAATACAGCTGCATAGCACACTTGGGTTTAACACCCAAATCTCGTAACACTCTCCTCAGCCACAACAACTCGCACACTCCATGAGCCATACCTCTATATTCTGCTTCAGCACTAGACCGAGCCACAACCTTTTGCTTCTTACTCTTCCAAGTAACAAGATTACCTCCCACAAAGGTAAAGTATCCTGATGTAGACCTCCGGTCTGTAATATTTCCAGCCCAGTCTGCATCTGTAAAACCGCATACCTCAAGAATATTGCTGTGCCTAGAAAACATTACTCCTCTCCTTGGAGCGGACTTCAAGTACCTCAGAATCCTTACAACGGCATCCATATGATCAACACTGGGATTATGCATGAACTGGCTCACCACACTTACTGCGTATGCAACATCAGGTCTGGTGTGTGCTAAATAAATCAGACGTCCAACTAACCTCTGATATCGAGGCTTGTCGGTAGGTACCTGATCAAGATACTCTGCTAATCGATGATTCTGCTCAATAGGAGTATCAATTGGAGTACAATCCAACATACCTGTCTCTGTTAATAGATCAAGTATATACTTCCTCTGACACAGATAGATGCCTTCACTCCCCCTGGCTACCTCAATGCCCAAGAAGTACTTGAGTGTACCTAAGTCCTTCATCTCAAACTCTGTGGCTAGCTGTTTTCGCAATCTATCCATCTCAACAGTATCATTACCAGTAACAACCATATCATCAACATATATGATCAGAACTGTTACATTCCCTTGTTGATGTCTGAGAAACAATGTGTGGTCTGAGTTACTCTGCTTATAACCAATCTTCCTCATGAACTGTGAAAACCTTCCAAACCAAGCACGAGGTGATTGTTTAAGACCATACAAAGATTTTCTCAATCTGCACACAAAGTTACCTGAAGGAGCAGTTTTATATCCAGGTGGCAGATCCATATACACTTCCTCTATAAGTTCTCCATGAAGAAAAACATTCTTGATATCAAACTGTTTAAGAGGCCAGTTTAAGTTAGCAGCAAGAGAGAGCAATACCCGAATAGTGTTCATCTTTGCAACTGGTGCAAATGTCTCATCATAGTCAATGCCATATGTCTGGGTGAATCCCTTTGCTACCAGACGTGCTTTATATCGACTCACTGACCCATCTGGATTATGCTTCACTATAAACACCCAGCGACATCCCACAGCCTTCTTTCCATGTGGTGGAGATACAAGCTCCCAAGTATTGTTCTTCTGTAATGCTTCCATTTCCTCATCCATTGCTTTTCTCCATTTTGGATCTCCCAATGCATCCTGCACTTTGTTAGGTACTGATACAGCAGATATTTGATTCACAAATGATTCATATGACTTAGACAATCTCTTGGTAGACATAAAATTTGTCACAGGATACTTAGTTTTGGCTTGAAGGGTAGGTTCATACCTTTTTGCTGGTTTACCCCGAGTAGACCTATTTGGTAACACATATTGTCTACTATTAGCATCACTAGTATTAACCCCAATAGAATTACTAACCTCAGATGGAAGATCTTCTGTACCAGGGAGACATGAGTCAGGGGTATTAGTAACATCAGGCAAGGAAGGAGGGGCAGTAACGGTTGCAGCAGGAACACTTGCAGTGTCTGACTCTTGAATCTCTGGAGCAATTATACCAGAATCATCTGGTGGTGCCTGTCTGTCATCTTCTTGTCCCTGAACCTTTGATGTATCTGTAACCTCAACTGAATGACTTGTCTCCCCCTCTCCATGATACAGCTCTTCAAAATATGAGTTCTCCCCCTGAAGAGCAGTATCTGAAGAGGTGTAATAGCTCATATCCTCAAAGAAAGTAACATCCATAGTGACATAATACTTCCTAGTAGGTGGATGATAGCACTTGTACCCTTTCTGATGGCCCCCATAGCCAACAAACACACACTTAATCGCCCGGGCATCCAATTTACTTGACCTTTGACTCTTTGGGATATGAACAAATGCAACACAACCAAAAACACGAGCTGGGAGATTATGAAAGGAAGATAAAGAGACATAAGAAGCTAGTACCTCAAATGGTACTTTTCCCTGGAGGACAGTAGAAGGAAGACGATTAATGAGATGGGTAGATGCGGAGATAGCATCACCCCATAGATTCTTGGGATAATGGGCACTAAAGAGAATACAACGAGCCATATCAAGTAAATGACGATTTTTCCTTTCGGATACCCCATTTTGTTCAGGTGTGTAAGGGCACGTTTTCTGGTGGATAATCCCATGTGTTTGTAAGAAAGACTGAAAGACACGATTGACATATTCCCCCCTATTATCAGAGCGAAGAATTCTAATTTGGGCATTGTATTGCGTTTGGACTTCAGAAAGGAAGGCTTGAAAAGCCGGAAAAACCTCATCCTTAGTTTTAAGAAGAACAACCCAAGTAAGACGTGTACAATCATCAATAAATGACACATAGTATCGCATACCAGACACAGTGGATTCCTTTGAAGGTCCCCAAACATCAGAATGAATTAATTCAAAAGGAATGACACTTTTATTAGAAATACGAGATGAATAAGTTGAGCGATGACTCTTGCCCAAAAACATGTTTCACAATGTAAGACTGACTCATCCACACCAAAAAACAAAGAAGGCATGGATTTTTTCATAACACTAAAAGATGGATGCCCTAAGCGACGGTGCCACAACCAAACTTCACTTAGCTTGTCAGAATTGGACATTAAAGCCGTCCGGGACTGTGCTCCTGGTTTCTCCCCTACGTACGTCTGATCCAGATGAAACAACTTGCCCCTCAGATACCCCCGACCTAGTAACTCCCCAGTGAGAAGATCCTGAAAAATCGCATACATAGGTAAAAAGGTCACAGAGCATTTGGATTCAACATTCAACTGTGGGACAGATATCAAATGATGGGATAAAGCAGGTACATATAGCACATTCTTTAGCACCATTGTGGGAGTGATACGAATTGACCCCTTTCCTAAAACAGGGAAGGCCTCACCGTTGGCATTAGTAACATAAGGTACAGGTGGAGATGATAATTCATTAAAAAAAGATTTGTCATAAGTCATATGATCGGAAGCACCTGAATCAATAATCCATGTATCACCACCAACAAAGTGAGAAATATTTAAGGCCATACCTATCTTGCCACGACTAGCGACATATGCTGAGGGTGTGGCACCTCCTGCTGTATGATGATCACATCCGACCACCCCATAGATGTCTGGTTCCTGGACCAACTGGATAGCTGCTTTCGCCTTGGGACGATATGTAGGCTTTTTAGGCCTAAGATGCGGGTACAACTTCCAACAAGATTCACGAGCATGGTCACCATTGCAGTAAGAGCAAGGAGAACGAGGTTGATTCCCAAAACCTGGTGGTGGTCCTTGCCTGTGGAGTGGAACGGAACTTGATTGCTGAAGGATTGGTGCTGGTGCTCTTGCTTGAATAGTGAGACTAGAGACTTCAAGTTGTGCTTGAGTAAGGCTTTCCTGCTGAGACTCATCCTTACGGATATATGTGAAAGCTGTAGTCAAGCTAGGAGGTTCTGTCATTCTGAGCAGCTCTCCTTTGGCACTGTTATGTTTTGCATCAAGGCCTCTCAAGAAGTGATGAACTCGCTCAAGCTCCTTTTCCTTCAGGTACCAAACAAGATCCTCCTGATTCTTGATCTTGCAAGGACGCTTCACATCAATTTCAGCCCAAATGTTCTTCAGCTTGGTGAAATACTGCGCCACTGGCTGCCCATTCTGTTGCATTGCTGCAGCAGTACACATCAACTCATGAACCTGTATGAAGTCAGACTCATTAGTATATAAATATTCCAATGTCTTCCAAATTGCCTGCGCAGTATCACATTGCTCCACCAGGTCAACTATTTCCTCATTCATGGCCTTGTACAAAACTGACATCACAAGACCATCATCATCTTCCCACTTAGTGTAAGCAGCAACATTACTTGCACTAGGAGCCTCAATCACCCCAGTTACATGTCTCATCTTGTGCATCCCTCGGAGATGAGCCGTCATGATTTTCTTCCATTTTCGGAAATTGGTTCCATTGAGTTTGGTTCCCCCAAAGGAACCACTTTCAGAATTCTTGACTGATACTTCAAACTTCTGAACATCATTGACCTGATAACTTTCTTCTCCAGAACCCATTGTAACACAAATGCCAAATCAGTAGTTTATGCAATGACAACAATATACCACAATAAAGCAACAATATACCACAAACGGGTCGGGTCAGTTCGAACCGGTTGGGTTGAGCAAGAAACAGAACCGGGTCGGGATTGCAGTAGAACCGGGTCGGGTTGAGCAAGAAACAGAACCGGGTCGGGATTGTAGCAGAACCGGGTCGGGCGCGTCGTCTGCGTCGTCACGTCTGGGGCGAGACGACGACGGAGAGGCAACGTCAACTGGACAGCGTCGGCTGCGTCTGGACTGATGCTGATCAGGCCGGACGTTGGACTAGACCGGACGGACTCTGGGCGGAGATGGCAGGTCGGACTGGACAAGACGAAGTCTTCTGGCTTCTGGGATCGGCGGCAGTCTTAGGGCAGACGATGGCACGAAGGAGATGCGAGTCAGGCCGACGTCTTCTGGGCGGAGATGACAGCCAGGGGACGGCTAGGGACCGGGGACCTTGTGCTCTCACGGCTTCTGGCTTCTGGGATCGGCGGCAGTCTTAGGGCAGACGATGGCACGACGGAGATGCGAGTCAAGCCGACGTCTTTTGGGCGGAGATGACAGCCAGGGGACGGCTAGGGACCGGGGACCTTGTGCTCTCCCTTTCTCTTTCTCACTCTCTTTGAAGAAGAAACACCCGAACGGAAAAAAAAAGAAAAACACCCGAACGGAAAAACGTTGTCCGGAGAATAAAAAATCGTTGGGAAAAACGTCAACAAAATCGCAGCGGAAAAACAAAGAGACAAAGTCCTTTCGGATCTTTGCTCTGATACCAAGTCAAATATAACAAGGTTTGGAGAATGAATTTTCTGATATCTATTCATCCCGCAGAAGAGGCTATATAAAGAGATACAAGATGTACAAACTCTACGTACTATGTACTACATGTACTACACATATAAAATAAGAAAGCAATAACAAATTAATTTACATTCCTAAATTAACTTCATGACTCACGCTAACACAATGAACTTGGTGTTGGAGATTAGAGAACGCCAGGGCTTTGATACGCACCTGAAGCGGCATAAGGACTTCACTGGTAGCCTTGAAAGAATCTCAACTATGATCTCGGAAGGAAGGGGGAATCGGTGCCCCGCAAGCTCGCCATTGTCTTCCATCTATTTTGTTGTTTTCTTTACTCTTTTATATATGCTACAAAACCTTAAGAGAGACTTGTAGATCTACAAGTCATCTAGAAGGCCGACGTGTTTATACTTTACAGTTAAAAGTCATCCTTGAATAATTGAATTATATGCGGACATGGATATCCAAGTCCGTAAGGGATCCCTATATCTTTGTCTATTCATATTCAGAAAGGGAACCCTAAATCTTCATCTTCTTGCATTTGGAAAGGATGGAAACATGAAAATTTGCTTGCCCTAGGCTAGGTGATCATCATTTTGACTCAGGTTTTCATTTTGACCAGTAACCACCCTCGATCTGATATTTCATTTTGTATTCTAACCCAGTTCACCGGCCGCCACGGCGCCACCTCTTTGTTCTTGAAAAGTCCCAACGTACGCAAACACACACACACACACATGTACACACTCTACCCCTCTCTATGCACAATTCCAAAACAGCTAGAGCCATGGAATCGAGGTTCTCTTCAGTTCACGAGCCACACCATTTCACATCCTAACCTTCCGAACCGTACGTACCCTAAACCCCACACTACTGATCGCCGCCGGAATCTCAACCTAGGGTTTCATGCCAAAACTGCACTTCACTAACCTGGCACATGCATAACTGCATTGCTGCTCTGGAAAACAGTGGCTTCCTCTCGGTACTTCCCCATGATTTTAATTTTTAAACTTTGAATAATCAATACCACAGCACAAATACTAATAGTAGTGTCATTTTGTCCTGCTGAACTGTCGGAGCCATCTGCTTTTTTTTTTGATTGAAAAATACTTTATTGAAACAAACTGCCAAACGTCAATAACAATTACATCAGTAGGCATCTCTGAAAAGAAACCCAGAACTAGCTTCTACTATGAGCAACAAAAACTTCATGGAGCCATGGGGGCCTTGATTCATAACAAAATACTGGACCATCTTCAAAGCATTTTGAAAAAAGCTGTGTGTAAAGCTATTATATTGCATATATTGAAAACGATACAAGAGATGCCTATATATATAGGCTGCTTAAGATACAAACCAACATGGTTTGTATGTATATAGTTACAGAACTAACCCCGTAGAAATAGGAAGCCTAGTTACAGTAGATAACCTAATAATTAGAGATGATTCTTTCCTTCAATACTCCCCCTCAAGTTGGAATGTATGTTTAGAACATTCAACTTGCTTAAGAGTTCAGTGAATTGCTTTGGATGCAATGGCTTGGTGAATAGATCAGCTGGTTGATCTTTTGTCCGAATGTGTGCAGTCTGGATGAGTCCCCTTTGTATCTTCTCACGAACAACATGGCAATCAATTTCTATATGTTTAGTGCGTTCATGAAAGACCGGATTTGATGCTATGTACAATGCTGCCTGATTGTCACAGTATAGCCGAGTTGGACTAGCACTCGAGACATTCAAATCCTTGAGTACATTTTGTAACCAAGTTACCTCACAACATGTGGAAGCCATAGAGCGGTACTCCGCCTCCGCACTTGACCTCGAAACCGTTCCTTGCTTCTTTGTCTTCCATGAAACAGGGGCATTGCCGAGGAATATGCAATAACCAGTCACAGACCGTCTAGTGTCTCTACACCGTGCCCAATCAGCATCACAAAAAGCTCTCAAATTCGGTGAACCATTTGATGGCAGTAGTAACCCTTGACCTGGGGTGGCTTTGAGATACCGAAGCACGTTGTAAGCTGCTTCAAGATGGACGTCCCTTGGCTTGTCCATGAACTGGCTGAGAACATGCACGGCATATACTAGGTCAGGGCGTGTAATAGTGAGGTATATGAGTCTACCAACTAACCTTCTATAAAGTCCCGGTTCAGTCAATAAAGTTCCATCTTCTTTACTGAGCGAAGTGTTGTACTCGATAGGACACTTTGCAGGCTTGGCTCCAAGGAAGCCGGAATCTTCCAGTATTTCCAACGCATACTTGCGCTGACAAAGAACAAGACCTTGTTTTGACCGAGCTACCTCTATGCCAAGGAAGTATCTCAGAACTCCCATGTCCTTAAGTTTGAAACAGTTTGACAGAAAGGTCTTTACGGCATTGATGTCTTCAAGGTTATTTCCTGCTAGTATCACATCATCAACATAGACCAACAAAGCTGTAAAGTTACCTTGTCGTCGCCGCACAAACAATGAATAATCAGACCATGACTGTGTAAAACCGGCAGCCTTCAGTGCGTTGGAGGGTTTAATGAACCATTGCCGAGATGCCTGTTTTAAACCGTATAAAGACTTGTGTAATTTGCAAACTCTATTCTCCCCCGTTCCTCCAAATCCTGGAGGAAGTTGCATGTAGACATCCTCATAGAGATCACCATTAAGGAAAGCATTATTGACATCAAGTTGATGGAGGTGCCAACCGCGAAGGGATGCAAGACTAAGAAGAACCCGGACTGTTGTGAGCTTGGCCACAGGAGCAAAAGTCTCGCGGTAATCAATGCCTTCGACCTGGCTGTAACCCTTTGCAACAAGGCGCGCTTTATATCGTTCAACACTGCCATCAGGATTGTACTTGATTTTGTACACCCATTTGCACCCAATTGGACGCTTGTGAGCAGGTTTCGGAACAAGACTCCAAGTATGATTGGCCTGAAGGGCCTTAATTTCAGTCTGCATGGCAGCACGCCATTTGGGATCAAGTACAGCCTGTGAAAAAGAGGTTGGTTCTCGATGCAAGGTCAGTGCAGCAGTAAAAGCCTTGTATGTAGGAGAAAGGCGATCATAAGAGAGAACCGTAGAGAGACAATGAGCAGTACCTTGTGGGGTGACCACGTCCGAGGAAGTTGATGGGACAGTGCGAGAAGGAATGGCTGCCTCAATATGAAAGTCTTGTAGCATGGAAGAAGTTTTGGTTGGCCGGGTGGATCGTCGAGGAAGAGAGATTGTCGTTGGAGCTTCGGTGGATAGGTGGGAAGGTGTCTCGGTAGTTGGAGGAGGAGGAATGTGTGGACTGGGAGGAGTGTTGTCGGCAAGGACAAAAGTAGGGTGAGGACTGTTGACATCGGAAGGCGACGCAGCGGAAGTAGGAAGTAAGGGAGCGGCAGGGGATGGAGAGGCCAAGGTGTCTGTGTCAGAAGTAAGAGGTTGACTGGTGCTAAGGTGCGGAGAAGAGTTTGTTGGAGTGGGAGTGTCATACACAGTAGTGTTTTGTGACTAGGGGGGTGAAGTATCACAGCTGGAAACGGACTCTAGGGATTTGTAGGGAAAGTGAGTTTCAAAGAAAATAATGTCCCTCGAAACATGAGTTTTCTTGCTCTTTAATTCATAAACCTTGTAACCTTTCTTGCCGTGAGGATAACCAAGAAAGATGCACTCGGTAGAACGTGGATCAAACTTAGAAGGCTTGGATGGATGAGTGGAGATAAAACAACGACATCCAAAAACCCGCAAATGAGAATAATTAGGAGGTTTTCCATGAAGACGTTCAAAGGGTGTTTGTCCTTGAAGAAGTGGAGTAGGTGTGCGATTAATCAGATAAGAAGCTGTAAGAATCGCATCACCCCAAAACTTCTTTGGCAAATTCGCCTGGAAGAGAAGAGCTCGAGACATGTTTAAAAGATGACGGTGTTTTCGTTCAGCGACTCCATTTTGTTGAGGAGTGTTGACACAAGATGTTTGATGTTCAATGCCTTTAGAAGCATAAAAAGTAGGCATGATAAATTCAGGACCATTGTCACTACGAACGACTTTGACTCGTGTTTCAAATTGGGTTTCAACTAATTGAAGAAAATCAATGAGGAGGGTCCGTGCCTCGGATTTTTGTTTCATGAGAAAAACCCATGTACCCCTTGAATAATCATCAACAATGGTGAGAAAGTATTTGGCACCCGAAAGAGAGGGAACATGATAACCACCCCATATATCAATGTGAATTAAATCAAAACAGGCAGTACTTTTACTAATGCTCAAGGGAAAAACTTGACGAGTCTGTTTAGCTAAAGGACAGATCAAACAATCATTGGGAACATGACTAGTGGTTGAAAGAAAAGAAAACTTAGACAAGACTTTCGAAGAAGGATGACCGAGCCTGTTATGCCACAAGAGAGGGTCGGTTTCTAAGGTGATGGTGTTGGCCATGCTACACGTTCCTTTCCGATCCGGCTTGAGGCAGTAAAGTCCATTCTTCTCATGGCCCATCCCAATCGTCTTCCCCGATCGTAGGTCCTGTATAACACAATCATGTCTCAGAAATATGGTGATGAAGAACGAATCATATGCCAATTTGCTCACAGAAACCAGATTCAGATAAAACGATGGAACACATAGGACATTATGGAGTGTGAAATCCGATGTAAGTTTGACTGTTCCAACATGTGTAACTAAGGCTTTGTAACCAGACGGCAATCGAATGGTGTAGTTGATTGCCGGCTTAGAGTAAGTGAGCAGTTTTTCATGGCATACGATATGGTCAGTAGCTCCACTATCAACGATCCATGTATGTAAGTCAACTTGTGAAATAGTCTTACCTGAAAGCTCTTCATAATTCACTTTACCAACTTGATTAGCCGAGGCAGTGGTGGCATCTTTCAGTAGGCTAAACAACCTACCACATTCCTCTTTCAAGAAGGTGAGGTTCAGGTTCTCTTCTTTGGCCGAGACAAGGTTGCTGGAGGCCTGACTGGAAGCTTCTCCGGCAGCACGAAGAGCGGCTTTTCTTTTCCTGCACTCATCTTGGGTGTGACCTTTGAAAGTACAAAAGGTGCATGTAAGATGAGCTTTGCAGTTCTTGGTTGTGTGATTTGTTCTACCACACTTTGCACATTTCGAACCATCAATCTTGTTCGAGTTCTTTTTCCATGTTTCCCGGTCCTCTTTGCTTGAGTAGAAGGTCGCTGCTTCAGTAGAGGATAATCCTCTATTTCCCGACACTGCTGCCTGCTTTTCTTGTCGCAACACCATAGCATATGCCTTATTAAGAGTCGGCAATGGATCAATTCCGATGATGGTGCTTCTCACCGCAGCATAATCATCATTAAGACCCATCAGGAATTTCATTGTTCTCTGCGTCTCAAGGGCAGTAGCGGCTTCGGTTGCAGCCGCACATGTGCACAGCGTAGATGTGCACAAGGCATCCTTCTCGTCCCAAAGAGCCTTCAGGTTGGTGAAGAACGAAGTCACCGAGTTCCCTTCTTGAACACACTCATGAATGGCAGTCTCAATATTAAAAAGATTCACAGTATTGGTTTGTGAAAACCGTTCTTGCAACTCAAGCCATACGCTTCTCGCATCTTTGCAGTGCACAACTGATTTCCGGATCTGTTTGCTCATTGAGTTTTCCAGCCAGTTTTTCACCAAGGCGTTGCAGCGAGTCCACTGCGTCTTCTCTTCCTCGTTGAACTGAGGACAAGGTAGGATTCCATTGACAAACCCTATCTTGTTCTTGATTGTCAAGGCAGAGGTCATGGACTGTTTTCATTCGACATAGTTGTCTTCCTCCAAAGCTTGCGACACAAGGACTGTGCCTGGTTGATCGGAATGGTGAAGATAGAGCGCATGGTTTGAGCTTTCCCATGCTGGTGTTTGGTTTGAGGACTTGGTGTCCTTGGTGTCCTTCTTGGTTTCGTCTTCTCCTGCCATTGGGTTAGGGCTTTGTTTTGTGGTGGTGGTTGTTTAGGTCCTCAAGAACGTGGTTGCTCTTGATACCATGAAAAAAGCTGTGTGTAAAGCTATTATATTGCATATATTGAAAACGATACAAGAGATGCCTATATATATAGGCTGCTTAAGATACAAACCAACAGGGTTTGTATGTATATAGTTACAGAACTAACCCCGTAGAAATAGGAAGCCTAGTTACAGTAGATAACCTAATAATTAGAGATGATTCTTTCCTTCAATACATTTCGAGCAAGAGTATGAGCAATCTTGTTATGGCGCTTACGCATATGTTTTTAGGACACCCATTCAAACTTTGCCTTCATCCTACGAACTGCATCCATAATTCCTCCAATATCGCTCAAATCGAGTACATTTCTGCCAATTGCATTGATCACATTGACCGCATCTCCTGCAATCGCCAGCTCTGTTACCCCCATTTGTCTGCACAATTTCATCCCATGCCAAAGTGCTAAAGCTTCGATGATGTGTGGTTTGAGAACAGCTTCCATAGGCACCGCAATGGCGTCAGAGCCATCTATCTGCTTTAATTAGTTTTGCAAAACCCGACTTCATCAATTTTTTTTTCCTTTTGATATTTTACATTGTCGTACTCAAAAGAAAACAACCAACAATTCACTGTTTCCCACTTTCAATTTAGGACTAATTTCAGTTTACTCCCATCAGTTTTAGGTCGATCATCATGTTAGTAATTATTCTTACAATTTCATCAAAAACACCCTTCAACTCCCAATTTTCATCAGCCGTGTCCAAACCTCCATTCTCCATCCAATTATTTCGTCAAGTGATGACGTGGCATCAAGAAGAAAGTCAAATTCCGAAAAAAATAACATTTCTGAGCATTTGGCCCCTATATCGATACACATCTCCATACCCATTATAACCCCCTAACCTTAGTGATTTTGGTGGGATTGAATGCAATTTGTCTATTTTACCCTTTTTCTGTGGGCGTTGAACTTCAAATTTGGTTTTTTTCTTATTACAAGTCATTACATGACGAGGGAATTTGATGAAAAACGTATATGGCTGATGAAAATTAAAAGTTGAGGGGTGATTTTGATGAAATTGAAAAAAAATGAACTAACATGATGATCGACCTAAAGTTGATGGTAACTGAAATTAGTCCTTCAATTTAAAATCGAAACTTGCAGTTTGGATCTGAGAACTGGACGGGTTGAAAGGAAGGAGA
Organism: Fragaria iinumae; assembly: GCA_009720345.1. Taxonomy (NCBI): domain Eukaryota; kingdom Viridiplantae; phylum Streptophyta; class Magnoliopsida; order Rosales; family Rosaceae; genus Fragaria; species Fragaria iinumae. Next base: position 32,313,750 of record CM019121.1, on the reverse strand, counting down.
GAAAGCATGAAACATCACCAATGAATTAAAAATAAAAACTAAAAACATATTTGATAACATATTAGCAAATGGTTTCTGCTTTTGTGTATCCCCATCGGCCTACATGGATCTAAGTTTTCACAGTAGGAATCAGAAAAATTTCATAACTCGATCTGTATACATTTGTTTTTCGAATTTGAAGGTGCAGACATTGAAAGCAGAAAATGGAATCCAAATATCCAATTTCTCAGGAGCTGAACAATTACATTGAGATAGCAGAACTAAAAGTAGTCCACTTTCTTATGAGTTAGAAACTAACATGATATCCTCCTCGTGTTCAGTTCTTTCTTGAAACAACATGATGATGAGGAAGCAGTGTTTCACAGCTTTAGAGACATAAATGAGCTCATTAAAGTCATGCTGGAGATTAAGGGAAGATATGCTACTGTGGAGATGGAACTTGAAGAAATGCATGACCGTTACTCTCAGTTAAGCCAAGAATGACTCTCAAGAATGTTCGAGCATCAAAGAAACAAGCACAATACTTAAACCGCTCCTTGACAAGTTGACAACCACTCTACTGGATCCCTAGTCAAAGTCATTGTTGCCATCCTATCTTCTTTGCAAAGAAAGACCGTTTTACAGGGGTTAAGAGGCTAAGAATTGATGGTTCCAGATGCCTTGCTTGATGCATTATGTCATTGATCATGTTAATGGTGATTAACGATGGGCAACAATGACTAGTACGTGGTGAAAGTTTTGCAATTTTAGAAGACGTTATTGAAAGCCAATTCAAGGAGCAGTGTAAATAACAAAATCAGTTGGTTTTGTATCACTGGTTTATACAGTAATCATCAGTACATGCAGATCCCTGTAATCCAATATTCCCTGTTGTATAGTACAATTCTTTCAAATATATCCTCCACCAGAAACCACATAAAGCACAAGAATCATCTACATCTTTCTACGTCGACGTACTCTTGCCCTTCTCTAGCGTGATCAATAAGCGGAAAAAGTCCCTCTATATAAACCCCCACACAATTACCAACTTCAGGCATATCACGAATTTGTAGCTTCCTACCACTTTCTTTCTTAAAGTCGTACATAACCAATGAATTCTCGTACACCATAAGATCATGAGATTTTATAGAGAAACCAATATATGACAATATGGTCGTATATGGCATGGAGACCATTTTAGTCCAAGACTCGTTCACTCTATATTCTTTCATGACCAAAAACTCGTAATATGTTTGATCAGTGTCGCGTAACGTTATACATAAGCAATCTCTAAACACACTGCTAAACTAGTATGAGCGATGGGTGGGAGTTGAATTCGGAAAACTCCTCATCTGCTAATAGAAAAGTTGCAATCACCCGAGAGTGTGGAACTCCCGCTTTCCCTGCTAACCAATGAATAGCTTCATTCAGAAAAATCCCTTGAAAACAAGAACCGAAGTTGTAAGAGTGGCACTCTATCTGTCGCCAAGCATCAGTTTTTAATCTATAGACACTAAATACGATGTAGTCATAATGGAGCTTCCCGTCAACCACCTTATACTCATTGTTGGAGTAATCAAATCCAAATCCACATAAGCTCAAGAGAATTACGGGCCTGATATTAGGTCTCCATAACGGTGTCTTTAATTGGTACTTTCTTCATCTCCCTGGTTGCAGGATTAACCAAATATAACCCACCACACACTTGGCACTGCACAACAACAAGTTATTACAGGAGTAGATGAAAGGAACAAAAGGGGGTCCATGTTCTTGATCATCTGCATGAAATTCATTGCGAAAAAAATCGAGCTCGGTGGCTGTTACTAAACCATCGTGATTATCTGCATGGTTGAGAAACTCATCTAGATCCATAGAGTAAAGGCCACGTAAGTTCACGTTGTTAAATATGACTCTTCATCTCCGTAAGAATACCTCTTTATCCTCGAGGGCTTTCCTGGCGTGCAGTGCAATGAACTTGGTGTTGGTGATTAGAGAACGCCAGGGCTTTGATACGCACCTGAAGCGGCATAAGGACTTCACTGATAGCCTTGAAAGAATCTCAACTATGATCTCGGCAGGAAGGAGGAATTGGTCCCCCGTCAGCTGACCATTAATGTCTTCCATCTATTGTGTTTCCTTAAACTCTTATATATGATTGTGCTACAAAAGCTTAAGTGTTGATAGAAACACTAAAGTAGAGAGAGAGCAAATTAAATCGGAGAAACATATGTATTATTCATTGATAGGGGAGGATTACAGAATACCTTTCAGTTATGTAGAAGTAAACATAATCATATTCTATTTTGTAAACCTATCACTACATGTAAAAAGAATTTGTATTCCTATTAGCATCAGACCAAGACACACACAATTAAAGTGTTTCCCTTTGTGTCGCGCATGTAATTGCCAAAGTGATGCATATGGGGTCGTCTCATTAAAAACTTTTTCAAGTAACATCAATAACTGATAGGAGCATAGAGTGCTACCGTCTTAATATATTTTTGACTCTATTTAGTTATGTAATTCCTTTAACAATGTTCATAACTTAGTTTGTGTTTTTAGATCACAAATAGCTACAATGAAAAAAAATATGATAAAGTGAGCCAAATTAAGAAAATCTGCACCATTGAATAGATAAGGAGCAGGTAAGGACTATATAAATATAGACTTTTGGTGTGTTTCGGGTTATCAGGAGAAGATGAAAAACAGTCGAATGGCTAGGTATAGAATCAGTTCCAGTTAGGCCCGGGCCTGAGATTTCTGGGCCTGAGGCGAGTCCGAAAAATGGTGCCTTGTCATAGTTATACCAAAAAAAAAATCAAAGAGGTTCCAAATTAATATAAACTGAAGATGAGAAGATCCAATACAGTACAATACATGAAGGAAATGCTTCACTTATGGTTCAGCTAGCCAATCTGCCATACAAAACAAAAAAGATTCCAAACCAATATAAACTGAAAACAATCCTCAAGTTACCACAAAGGCATCACAAAGTTACTTAAATACTACTCGTCTCGCAGTCTTGGAGGCAAAAGTATCAATTAACTTTGCATAATCAACTTTCTCAACCACCTTTTTCTCAATGGATAACATAGCCAAGCCATTTAGTCTCTCTTGTGACATAGTTGACTGGAGATAAGTCTTTATCAACTTCAACTTAGAAAAACTCCTTTCAGCAGAAGCTACTGTAACTGATATAGTCAACAAAATTCGGTAAGCAACATATGCATTGGGATAACATCCATCCATCTTCCTCAAAAAGTTCAACACATCTATTGCTCTAGTTGTTTCTGCTGGTAGTAGGTGTCTTAACAACTGCAATTCTAAACACAAATCTGTTGCATCAATATCAGAGTGCTCATTATGTTTTAGAAATTGTTAAAGTTTGACACATGAGCTCAATAGACTATTATCATCAGCAGACTTTAACTTCTCCACAGTAAACAAAAAGCCAAACATTTCCTCATATATTTGGAATTGCTCAAACCGAGATTGAAGTGAAGAAAGAGCTTGATCAACTATAAATATAAAGTAGTTAACCCGAAAAGATTCTTTAGAAGATTGGGTTACCTCTTCACCACTGTTGGTCTCATCAAATTGCCTCCTCCTTCGAATGATGTTTTTTTCTCGAAAAACAGCTTCCATTCTCATCTCATTTGCAATGTGTTCATCTTCAATTATTGCTTGATCAAACACAGATTCTCTATACTCTTGAAGAAAAGAAATAAGGGCTTTCAACTGGCTTATAGCAACATCAATATCCATATTCTCAGCTTGAAGAAACTTACTAACAATATTTATATGATGCAGCAGCTTGTACCAGATCACCATTCCAAGCAAAAACTCAAAATTGGCAAGTTCAAATTCTACCAAGCCTTCAGCTTCATTTTTGGTTTTCGGATCTTCACTTGTTGCTGCCAATTCATCAAGCGCATCTTTTATTTGAGAAGCTTGCTCTTTTATTGGCTTAACACTTCCGACATGGCTTTCCCAACGTGTTTGTGAGAGAGACTTAATTGTAAGTCCCTTCGCATGATTTTTGAAGATGTGCCACCGCTTGGTTGAAGAAGAGAACAATGTGTAGATGCGTTGTACAACTCTAAAAAATGACATTGCTTTTGAGACTATGACATCCACATGGACTGTAGAATGCTCTGGGATTAACCTCAAGTAATCTCCTTTGTACACCTCTATGTCTCCCTTTCATATTGGACCCACTGTCGTATCCTTGACCTCTTATATCATCAATGTCAAGGTCAAGTTTGCTCAAGATAATTTGAAGCTCCTTAAAAAGGCCAAGCCCTGATGTATCATCAACCTTCAAAAACTCAAGCCAAAATTCTTCCACTGCTACTTTATTTGCTGAATGATCCACACATCGAATAACAAGGGACATTTGCTCTTCGTGGCTTGCATATGGAGTGCAATCTAGTATGACCGCAAAATACTTTGCATTTTTATATTTGCAAGAATTGAACTTTTCACATCAGTAGCCAACATCACTATCAATTCATTTTGAATCTTTGGGCCAAGGTATGAATAATGAACCTTCTGTTGTTGAATACGATTGAGGTGCTCTTGCATCACTGGATCAAACTCTGCAACCATCTCAATCATCTGCAAGAAAATTCCATTGTTGTCAACGAAAACCTTCTCACAATCACCTCTAAGTGCCAAGTTATTTTTGCAATTCTCTGAATAATAGCAATTATTCTCTTCAGTACCTGCTTCCAGTGCTCTCTCTCTTTGTTGATAGCCACGTGCACACTTTCATCAATTGTCTTGTTCTTCTCAATTCTTTTTTCTAACTCAATCCACTGAGTCATGCAACCAACATGATGCTTGCTGGTTTCATGAGAGCTGAGACATCGACTGAGATTTTTCCAGTAGCAAAATCCTTCATTTCCCAGCTGGCCAACCTGATTCATGTTTCTCTGAGTCTTGAACAACTTGCAACAAAAAAAAAGATTTTGTCTAACGACACAGAATATACAAGCCACCTTCTATCAATTTTCTCACCATTAGGCAGCAGCCGCTTATAATGCTTTGACTCTAAATGTCTTCCAGCTTTATCTTCGGGAAACAACAAACCATCATCTCTTTTGGGCCCTCTTTCGACTAGAAAATCCCTAATGTTTTGTCCCATTTTCTCCCAATTTGTTGGATCATCAACATTTAAAGGAAACAAGGGCTCATGATGTATATCACTATTAGCATATGCAAGCACATTAACATTAACAATCTCTTCATGATCTTGATTTATATTTTCACCTTCCTCATTTTCCTCATTCTCAGGCTGTAGTGGATCTTCATTGATAGACGGGTGTGGATCTTCATTGACAGGTTGGTGTGGATCTTCATTGGCAGGCTATTGTGGATCTTCATTGACAGGTTGGTGTGGATCTTCATTGGCAGGTTGTTATGGATCTTCATTGATAGTCACATCTTGTTCCCTGACTTCTATAGTGTCTACCCTCTCTGCTCTTGGCTTGCTACTAAAGTACTTATCGATGCTCCCTGATTGACTTTGACTCAATGCTTCTTCCTTCTGCTTCTTTTTTCTTTTCTCATGTCCAGACTTTTGTTTTCGTATTGGAGGCATATCTACACAGCAACAAAATTTATTAAGCATGGAATAGAAACCAAACTTTTTGTGTCATCAATACAATAGTTGTGGATAAAAGGAATAACTCAAGACCAAATAAAAACTTTAAAGGAACAAAAGAAGTAGCCAACATTATGACACAGCAGTAACATCTATGGTCACCACAATAGCTCACCGCAGGTCCGCAATACCTTAACACAGAATAACCAAAACCTAACACCTTGATTCCTTGAAAAAAAACAACAAAAGAAGATACAATAGAGAGCCTAAAAAACAAAATTTTTGTCCTGTACCGCTGTACCATTCTCATTAAGTCTTGGTATTGGTTAATGAATAATGATACATATTTGATACTCTTTGCACCTCAATGTGAAATTGTGAACCAAGTCAACCAACTCTCAGCAGAAATACACGAGCTGGGATAAGAAATTAAGAATGCCAACTTGAACATCATGAGCTTGAAGATGTTAATCCTCAACTATCCATCTACAGTACCATTACCAAGAATCTATAACAGATTAACAGCAAGAAAAGGAAAAAAAAAAAAAAAAACCCAATTCTCAAATTTTAAAACCCAATTCTATGAATGAAGACAGTTCAGATTTTGTATAATTTAAAACCCAATTCTCAAATTATAAATTATTGATTATATATACGGATATAATTACCTTTGAAATTGAAAAATAAAAAATTGATAAAGAATTATTAGATTCATTGCAAATTTGCAGAAAAGAGTTAAAGAGGTATACCTTGGAGAGTTGGCTGAGTTGCAGATTGACTTAAGTCTGGAGAACTGGATTGGGTGGAGTCAGAGAGATTGAAATCATGCAGTAGGTTATTTAGCCTATCTAGAGAGGATAAATCGCTTTGAGGAACCGATGGATTTGAGTTCCAAGACATATTGCTTGATTTGCTTGATAACCGATGGAAATTCGGAGACCCCAAATTTTTGTAATCTATGACTATTGAGTATAGAGAAGTCGCGGAAGAAGTGGAAAAGTTAAGGTAAAAAAAAAATTTGGTGCCCCTCATTATTTTGGGCCTGAGGCGGCCGCCTCTTGGGCCTCACCTCAGGTCTGGGCCTGGTTCCAGTTGTTCTCTCTCCAGACTTCCTCGCCGATGCGTTCCGGCCCGGGAGGGGATGTCTGTCTATGACAGTGGTGGGACTACACAGCTGAAACGAGGTCCAGGTTCCGTGGGATGGTTCTCGAGATCGGGTGGGGCAAAACGATCCCGATCTGTGCCTCTCAGATCGTCGGCGTGCATAGGAGAAGGATTGCAGCCTGGGGTTGTTGCTCGAAGGAGGGAATCATGTAGATATTGTTCTTGTCTTTCTCAAATATGGGTTTGGGATGTTGTTGCTTTGGGGAAGGAAACTAGAGTTCAGAGTGTGGGCCGGTGTCGGTGATTCGACGGGCTGACTCACTAATGGGCTGTTAGCGCCGCGCTTCTCTAATCCCTACGGGGCAACGTGGGGTACGGCGGCGGTGGTGCGAACGAGGTGGTGGTGTAGCAAACGGCTCGATCTGGGAGGACGACGTACATGGAATTTGACAAGGCTCCATGGGCCTGCATTTTTGGCACTTACCTATGTTTTGGCCACGATCCTCAGCGCGCGGAGCAGAGGTATATAGCAAGCAAAGAAGAGGGGGAGTGCTGCGGGCGTGCCACCTCGCGGACGAGGAAAAGATGATTGTGTGCGCTTGACTTCTTAATCAGGCGGAAGGGGTTTCCAGGTGCCACCTCAGAGGAGGAATTTACGAGCACAAGGCGATCGATACTCACGGAAGGACGCGAGCAGAGCAACAAATAGGGAGTTCAGATAGATCGGGGTAGAGTCGGGAGGGCTCTGAAGAAAAACCTAGGCGGCGGCGCTTAGGGTTAGGGTTTTCGAGTAGCTCGAAGGGTAACTGGGTTTCAGTTTGTATTGTCGTTTTGTATTTGTTTGAGAGTGTCCCTTTCTGTAAACCTTCAAGCTCTTTATATAGTGATTCGACTTGCGGCGGAAGAAAGATAATCAAGGTTCAAGTCGAACTCTGAAACCCTAATAGCACAAGGGCACTGTTCTGTCCACGCGAACCAACCATCTTGTGACACATGTCCAGTTCGCACACTTCATTCCGCATAGGACATTGCTTCCGCGCTGCCAACTGTAAACTCCTATGCGAACTGGAATTAGGAATATCCTCATCCCGCGAGCTGTCACAGGATGCTGTCTCGCGTGCTCCTGAAGCTCGCTTCCATTTCGCGGGCTATTGCAACTCGCGAGCCTTAAAAGGGCTTTTTATATTAAAAGGGTCACAGGGATTGGCCCGAAGCATGTCAAAGACTTGTAAAAGTCTTCAACGATTAATGCGGTGCACGCGGACTCCACCTGTTGCTTCCTCGCGAGCCAGCTCGCCAGCTCGCCTTGATGTATTCCGCCTCGCCTAGGACTTTTACGCGAAGTACATTGCGCCTCGCCTACGCGAAGTGTCAAACTCGCCTCGCCTCACCTACGCGAAGTATCAAATAGTAATTCCGCGCGCAAAGTCATCCCGCGCGCGAGCCAAGTGTTCCACGCGAACTGTGTAGTCCACCTATGTCCATTCCGCGCGCGAGCTGTGCGAAGTCTAGTTCGCACACGAACTCTGTAACTCAGCTCGCGTGGACTTACTGACAAGCCATCACTTGTAAACTTTAAAGAACTTGGGTTCGCCGGTACGACATAGACCAAGAGTTTAATTACTATTCATATGGACATTTACTGTCTAGTAAAATATTAATTTAGGCGTAAACAACCTATTCGATTATGGGTGCTCACGCGTGGGTTCATCACACCCCCCCCCCCAATTTTCTTTGGTATTGGTTCTTGGTTCTCCTTCGTCAGTCGCTTCTCTTTCGCAGCTTGGATTTCGATGGTGGATTGTACGGTGTTGTTTCGAGAAAGTTATTCCTCTCGGTTGTGGTGTACCATATGATTTGTGTTTTGGGATTCGATTGGCATCAGTTATCCGGGCGTCATTGCTCCGGTTTAGTACTCCTCACTACCTCACGGTTGTTGGCGGCGATGGCGACGTCAATGTTATCAAACATGGGTAGAGTGTTGTAGATTTGTATTTCTTGTTTTATTGTATTCGGTTGTAGGGTCTTCGACCCATAGGGTAGCAAGGTATTGGTCTCCTCGGCCTTTGTTGTTATTTGATTTTCAGCCTCGCGTTTCATTTCTCTCCAAAAAAAAAAAACGTTGGGTATTTCGTTTCTCACAGCAGTCCTTCATTTTGAAACAGAAGCGCTGACGCTATATATATTGGTCACTAACAAAAGTGAGAAGTCTATTACCAAATAAAAGAGTGAAAAAAGAAGTCCTTTAATCATAAACGACGACAAAAAAGCTTCCCGAAGAAGATATGGCTGAGCTGTTAGAGAGCGACTGTGGGTATTGTCATTTCCAGTTTAGACACTTTGAGCTTGTGATTCGCACCTCTTGTAATCACTACTAGGCCTAGACCTAAGAACCAGAGTCCTTCTCCAAACCCTAACAGATTTCTTCATTTGCCGACACCTACCGTAACGAATCCTGCCGTCAACGTTGAAATAGGCACAGTCACTATGGTGTCCATCTCCGACGGCCATGACCCAGCAATTTTTGGTGGAGCCATGTCCACTATCTCTGACCCACTCACCAGAATCATCACCTTGCCAACTTCATTTGGGAGTTCATCCCAACCTTCAAACAACAACCTTCCTTTGGTACAACTCGCAAGCAGCTGCATAGTCATGGCCTTCTTCCTCGAGACAGGCACAGTCACTATGGTGTCCATCTCCGACGGCCATGACCCAGCAATTTTTGGTGGAGCCATGTCCACTATCTCTGACCCACTCACCAGAATCATCACCTTGCCAACTTCATTTGGGAGTTCATCCCAACCTTCAAACAACAACCTTCCTTTGGTACAACTCGCAAGCAGCTGCATAGTCATGGCCTTCTTCCTCGAGACGAAATCAACAACAATAAGAAAACATCCATAACTTCTCCAATGACCAATTCGAGAAGATGGGCATGGGTGAGCAATTGTGGCACAAACATGGCCTTGGAGACAACAGAGGGTGGAGAACAAGTCCCCACTTAGGAACGGAACCAGAGATGGTTGCCGGATTAGAGAACTGATTAATCACCCTGTTTAATCTCATCCAATATCTCAATTGATTATTTGAACTATAAACGTTGACGGTAGCTTTTATATTTTTAAACTACAATCTTAATTCCTAATGAAAACCTACATGTTTCAAGTATATATCTAAAGTTCCTGGCATATAGAGAACAATGCCACCCAAAACAATGAGTGTCATGCAATTTCTTTTAGAGAATGAATCATGCAAACAAACTACACATAATTTATACATGTAATAAAAAAAAAATCTAAATTTTGACAACATATAACAAATACAAGGCTGGTCCAGGCAATGAGAATGTGATCTGGTATCTCATATTATGGGCCATGAGTTTCAGTGCTTGAGATATACAGAACATATAGAAGTGTTTGAATGGTTCACTTAACAACTATGCTAAGCAAACCAATTATTTTCCTAGTCATACTGTACTAATTCTATTTGTTCTCATGCTTTTAATTGTAGAGAATACTATGAAGATCAAAACATTTGAAGCAAACATGTAATGGTCTCTGCCGTAAGTAATATATACAAGTGAAACAAAGATAGTTTAACAACAAACAACAATCGGTTTACAATAAATCAATCAAATCAATCAATTACTTGCGCTGTTCTTTTGTTTTGTTTTTTCTTTTACCACTAAATCTGAAGCTCCCGATCCAACAGTGTGTTCTTTGTTTCATAACAGATCACATGCAGTATGGAACTAAAAGAGGTGTTTTACAGACAGAAATCAGAAGATTCAAAGTAAGAAAATCCAGAGTTGATGGTTTTATAAGCTTCTTGCTGCTGCTTGTGACTGGGACCTGAGCAACGAATGAAGAATAAATGCCGTGATAATAATAAGCTGAGGAAGCTCTGCTTTGCCTGTTACCTGGAGCTACAATATTGTGCATGAACATCGAGGCGTCTCCGGTGAATCATTCTGCAACTTATCTGTGGAGAAGTCAACCATTAGTTGCTAATATTTGGAAATGCTTTCCATTGTTTGAAACATAATTAATTTCCACATGTTGTATGAATGGCCACAATTTCTAGTACCATGATTCACCGCCTACTAGTTACTGAAAAGAAAAACTTCCACCATGAAATTTTCCTTAAAATGTGGGAGTTTCTAATTAATGAACGGTAAAATGAAGGAAAAACTAAGAAGGGATATCCCAAAGAACACACAAGAAGGCACTATATATCAGCAACACCGAGGAAGGGAAAGGACTAACAGAACAACATAAATAGTAAACGAGAACGGAGAACCCTTGTATGCTTTAAAGTTTACGACATGGAACCTTACAATAGACAGTACATTGAATATCCATTAATCTATCACATCCAGCTTGTATTCTGATATCATTAAGCAGCTGTACTTGTGAGAACAAGCTTGCCAGATTGATGTCGGCTAAAAATAGACTCAAGAGTTTGAACATTCTGTCTATGCTTAGGGTCAAGATACGGTAGATACCATAAGAATTTTGTACCTTAACTAAATCAGATTCGCAAATACATAGACCGGTCATCATCATGACTAGGAAGAGACTAATAACACCAACAAAATCACCAAATGTGCTAAAAAGATATGAGCAACATAATTGCAACCATGTCCAAAAATAGAAACATAATTACCACTCTTTTTGTCTGCAACAGGAATACGCACAACCACATGCATAGTGATGAGACCTCCTGGGAGTTCACCAACTGGAAGTCTAGAATCAGCAAGTGTCCTGTTGTTTTCCAGTATCTTTCCCGCATTAATAAGCTTCAAATCATTTATCATCCTTGGACCATTTTCTTTCTCTATAAGATATTGTATTGCAGAAGAAAAACATGTCAATTTCAAAACAAAGCACAATGTTAACAATGTAATCATTAAGGAATTCATTCATAAACTTGGGCAAAATATTGGCACTTTCTGCATTTCATTATTATTCGGTATGGGTTGGTGCCAGAGAGAGAACAAAAAGCAAGATATGGCCAACCAACACCAGAAACATGAATTATAACTAGAATAAACACAAAATTACATTACATTACTCAGTATATGGCTAACATAAGCATACACTTAAACAACAACTCCAAATGTTTTAATAATTCGTCCGCCATTTCAAACCATCACCTTGAGACTATATGTACAACAAAGGACAGAGTAGAAGCCCCAAAATTGCTTAGACAAGGCACTACAGATAATAATAAGAATTATATTTAACTAGTTCTTCCCTTGTAGAAACAGTATCTTGGCCAATAAACTATGAGGCTTTCAACTCTTACAGATTATTCAAAGTAAATGGCTCCAAACAGTAGTTCCTATAAAAATTGCTAACAAAGTTACCGAGGTCTAAATTGAATCAATGTTAAAAACTTGTGATAAGCATAATGACAAATTGCAAAAGCCTCCCATAAACACCCAACAGAATCATATAAAAGCAAAACAAGTTCAGCAACATAGTGAAACAATTAAAACACAACAAGTACAGAACTTTTAACAAAAGATATAACCTTTGGGCCATTGTGTAAGTATTTTCTCTTTGAGTGATGCAACAGTGGCAGCTGGGCTGTACTTGTGTGGACCTATGTCGGTGCCATCTGATAATCTGAATTTGACCTCAATCAAATCTTGGGTTGCTGCCATTGATGAACTTCCCAGCAAAACCCCACTTCAGAATCTCATCACACTCTCCAATAAACCAGGTTGGTTTCTACAATCAGAGAAAACCCAGATTGAATCTGATGAAGATTTACTTATTGGACCAGAACAGCAGAAGGCTTTGATGATTGAAGTGAACTTGGGAGTTCACACACTGATAAAGATTGAAGCTTTTGTTGATGTAAACACTAAAACCCAGAAACAGGGAGATTAGATATATGTGAAATCAATTCAAAGAAAGAAGAAAGAGTCCTCCTTTTGCTTTTAGCCGGTAGAAGAAGACACCTCCTCCTTTGAATTGCTTGATGTAGAAAATAACGAGGTAGAAAGTACCCAAAACAATCTGAGTGAGATTTTTCACCAGAATTAACAGAAATTTTAAGTCATTAGAGAGGATGTGATTACTTATTTGCCCATACTTCAATTAAATAATAACGATATTATTATAAATTATTTTTTATCTAACTTTTAATGTTTTGAAAATGACTATTATACTGTGAAGATGCGTCATGATATTTTATTTTTATATGGGTAAGAATTAAACAAATAACATTAAATCAATAATACATATAATTACATCATTATTATTTTAGAAGAATGAAAGACTAATTCATTAACGAATCATTCTAATGAGAGTTTATAACTAGAAAAGCCTCGAGTTTTCTGAATGAAAATGTGCTAATTATTAGGACTTGAAAGCCAATTCTTGTCGCAACTTATTCTAGTAATTTTAATGTAAATGAGAAACTATACATACTACAAACGGTTACGATCATAGAGATAGGTATCCAACTTAGCCAAGATAAGATTAAATATCGCCACAATGTCCACTTTCCTAGAAGAAAACGTTGAGTTATCCTTATTGCATCCATTCTTAATGATAGTAACTAGTGTTATTATATTGTTAGTGTTATTGTGAAATGTTCCGCGTAATTTATGATAAACTGTAATTAATATATTAGATGTGTCACTATAAATTGTAATTTTTCATTATATATGATTCACATTCTAAAACTATAAATTATCCGTTGCATTGCTAAGTTCCAACAAGACACTCTTTAGATTTTAGTTCCTTCCCAAAAATTATTTAACTATTCAAGGCTTTTACTAAATTATTGACTCATGTAACAACATGTTTAGTAGAAAACAAAATGCACGTAATCTGGAAACCTAAAGGCAAAGTCAAGAATGCAAGTCACCTGTGAAAGGTTTAATTAAATAATTCATCAGATCCTTGTTTTTTGGTCAAGCATCAGATCCTTGTTGAGTAAACATTATCTGCATGAGCTGTATCTCCATTTGTGAGAGTTGAAGCAAACCACTCGGTGCTTGGCTGGGCTCGTTTGGCTTCTCCTTTGCCCATGCATGGTTTGGTTGGCTGCAACTTGATCATCGCACTATCTTTCGCAACATGTTTTAAAGTTTTAATCCAATGTAGATTAATCTCTCTCCCACTTTTCAATAATCAAGAAGAAGTTGATGATAGAATTCCCAGTAATGGAGAATTAGAATAAAACATACTTTTAAAGAAGAAAACTTCAGCATATAGCATAGAATTTTCAGATGTGACTTGTATAATGGAAGCATCTAACTTACTTTCATGCACCCATTACTGTGTTTTCTTGTTTCTATAATATATCCTTCCGAAGTTAGAAGGGAAGGATTGAAAAGTTATTAAGTAATCTAGATTGTCGATTGAATTAGTCACTACTCCCCCATGAATCCAAGTCATGGAAGGCAACTACTAAGATTGGCAACCATAACATCTCCTTCCAGAAAACAACAGGTATCTAAGGATATTATCATTTTGACAGATTCAAATGGAAATAAAAATGATGAGGACTAATGAGGATGAATATGTCAAACTCAGATGACAAGTCGGCAAACTTATCAAAACCATGTCCACCAGAGGACGATTTATATGTACAGTGCTATCAACAAATAGACCATTTCATACTGATGCACAGCTGGGAGGTTTTACAGTATCTGATGACTTGCTACAGGGTTTCTTCTTCGTTAGTTGAGTAGTCGGATTTCATGTCCTAGACATTCACATAATGTTTATGAATTCAAGTTGATTTGCCATAGCAGCAGGATAAGCTCAGAAGACTCATGTCTATTACATGTCTTATCTCAGGCTATATAGCTTAACACTTACCAGTTATAAATTGCTGATCGCCAACAGCAGATCAGCACAATCAAGCACCAGAAAATCTATAATACTTCAACCATTATAGGACACCAGCCATTATGAGAACAAGAAGTAGTGCTTCAACAATGTGGTGCTGATTCATGGACTTCACTGATGGGTACCAATTTATATCCGATTGTATAGATTTAGATCAGTTTCACCTTCACTACCAATGTCAACTATACAAACTTAGCATTCTCCTATCACAAAGCAATTCGCAATCATTTTATTGGAGGTGGATGTCTGCACATAAATATCTGTCAAAATATTCAAATTCTGCATTATTGGCTGACGGACCCTAATCTTATGCATCATTGCATGAATCCATGTTCAAAAGGATATGTTCACATGGTTGTTCTTGACAAGTCTCATTCCTTTATTAAAAAGTGAAACAGCAGTCAATCTGCTTGAATTCACATAATTGGCATGTGGGCAATATCTCTGAAAGTTTTCATGTGATTCTATGGATTTAATCAAATTTCTGATCTACAAAGTGCAAGGTTTAGATAAATAAATAATCAGTATATGTTTGGCAAGGGCTCAAGGCCCATAAATTAACACATCAATCTGCAACAGATATTCAGATCATACAAGCATCTTTTTTTTTTTTTTCTTTAGTGTCTCCTGATCATGCAATTGACAGACCCTAAAAGTAGTGATTCTGATAGTAGGATCCAAGACTATATTTGAAGGCAAAGCTACTGATGGAGTTTGAGATTGCTCATGTAACTCATAATTGAGGTTGCAGCTAATCCAAATAAATCAATGTAATTTAAGGCATAAAGAAAAACTTAAGACAAGGCATAGGCTGCATAGACAAAGGTTGAAACCAAAGTATCCCTTATGTTGTAATGTGATATTATCCCTTGGAAAATGATAAATTTAAGTTTCTATAGAGAAAGGTAGCAAGTCAATTAATTATCAGATTCACCAACCATCAAAACTCTAGTATGCTGCATAAATTGTGAGTTACTATATCTGCCAAATTATCATACAGATATATCAAAATCCAGAAACCAAAAGAGTAAAGGCTATGAAGGAAGATGAATTACATGGAGGATCATGATGGAACATAGATCAGTATACGAGAAGCATAATTTGTAGACTTCCAAGACGCAATAACTGATGATAGCGCATCATATAATATTCCTCTGTTCAAAAACTTCTGGATGAAGACAAGCCTATTTGAAATGCTTTAGACAAGTAATTTTTGTAGTATACAACATATACAATATTATATGAAAGGCCAGCTCCTTGACTTACAGGGATTGTCGCCGTAAACTAAATGTCAATAACTTGACAACTGACCAATTCACTTGACCCAAAATCCTTGGTGCCAATGGCCTTCCACACAACTGTATCCGATTCTGCCAGTGACTCAGGATGTTCATCTAATAAGGATCGGGCTACAACAGAACACGAGCTTGACGACAGTGAACCCAAATCGTTCCGTAGATCAGCCCGCAGAACAGCGATTTCATGATTAATATCTTTTGTTATAACATGAAGCTTTCCATGAAAACCAGCAAGTAAATATGGAGATTCTGAACCAGCCAAATCACACATGGGGAGTTTCCGTATAACAACTTTCCAAGCATCTTCCTGTTGATCATACACCTTGATCTTACCACTATCCATAGAACTTGAAGGATCAAAAGCATACAATTCACCATCTACCACAACACTCAACTTTGAGCCAGCTTGCCGAGCAGGCCAACCGTCTCCCATGCCATTTGGCATTTCAATCCATGAATTTGTCTCAGGATCATAAATTTCTCCTCCAACATCAACAAAAAAGGGCCATGAGTACAGACTCTGGGACACACATAACCTTCCCATGTATGGAGTCAACCCGGTGGCAATAGGCTTTAGCATGTCAGTCAAGAAGGCAGTAGGCAAGGCTTGAGCTTTTGAGAATGGCATGCTTGGTACTTCAGACCACATACTTGTGGAGGGATCAAAAACTTCAGCAGATTGAAGAGGTGCTAATCGACCTTGGCCTCGACTAACCCCTCCAACAACATAGAGCTTGTTATTCAGAATGCCTGTTTTACCATAGGCTCTACTTGTGGACATGGCTGTCACTTCGCTCCATGTATTTTGAATTGGATTATATCTCCACACACATTTCATAGTAGAAGTTTTACAAAATCCACCTAAAACATAGAGGTCTCCATCAAGAGCACCAATAGCACAACCACAAAATGGCATTTGATCAAATGAGTTCTTTCTTCCAAGCCAGCCTCTAATAGTATCAGCAAATTTGATGCTTGGCCCAACCATATTCCATATCGAAAACCAAGGCAAACCTCTAGTATACTCTTCTTCATAAACTACATTTGGCATCCGAGGTAACCTCTGCCACTTCCTTGACAGGGGATCAAAAGCATGCCACAAGAGTTTATCTTCTTCAATTTTGGTCAACAAGTATAGCCATTCTTCTGTTTTTCCAAGCTCTTTTCTCAACTTAAATAGTTCGGAGCTTGTAACAGTTCCCTTCCACTTCTGCGACACCAGCCTGATATGGGGGTAGCAAATTCTAGGAAGTCTAGCAATAATTTGGATTGAGAGCTCATCAGGAAGATTGGGAATTAATCTTTGGCTCTCCTCAAAACTAGGTGATGACATTCTTTGCCGCTTACAGGTATCATTCTGAGTGACCTCATGATAATCTTTTATCCCAAATTTGGGACTGCCCAAACTCAAAATAGCCCCCATTCAATATCTGAAAAGTATCAGTAAAGGCTATGAATCTCATGAACTTCTATCAATCACAGACTTGGGACCAAACAAACACGAAAAAAGAGAGAAAAGTATTGGATAATCTTTGACCTCATGATATTATACTGCAAAAGGTTACAAACTTCTGTTCATCACTAATCTACGCATAAAGCCACAAAATTTTGAGTCAACGGAACAGTTGACAGTAATTGATAGATGCAAGAAGGAACCTTTGAACATTTGGCTTCCAAAGCTACGCAGAGGCAACACTCCAGTTTTGACTAACTTGAGCTAAATTTTGCTACTTTTTTCTCGGTTTAATGCTAATATGCAGATATATTAGTTCCAGACAGCACTGGTCCAATCTTCCCAAAGATTCACGTTTTTCCACCCAAAAAGGTCATAACTTACTTTCATCATCTTAGCAAATGACCACCAATCTATATCCAAATTCAGATTTGACAACTATCACCAAATTTCTCAAAACAACCCGTCATATATCTAACCATTATATATTTCAGAATTGATGAAAATGAAAGGTAAATAAGATGTAATCCTCTGAAATGCAGCCTATCAACCTAAACCAGATAAAATTGAACAAAACCCACAATCAAAAATCAAATCAAAGACAAACCCAAATGAAACAATCACTGACCAAGCACAAACAGCAAAAAATTATGCCTTTCCACCACAAACACCAAAAATTGCAACAAAAAAATCCCAAAACAGATACATATTACAAGCCTCAAACACCAAGTTACCCTTTCAATTCTCAACCAAAAATAAAGAAAAAACAAAAACTGGGTGTTGTACCTGTTGATCCAGAAAATGAAACCCTCAAATCTGGTAGGTTAGAAACCAGGGATGCTATGCTTCTATTGAAGCTTGATCTGCTTCAATGGTTTATGGCGGGTGACTTTAATGGAAAACTATAGGAGCTCATTGTATGGTCTGACACGTGTTTGGAATGATATTTTATCTTTTGCATACGTCTTTTAGGTCGCGACAAAGACTATACTTTTCTTTTCTGATGAATTGATGATTGATTAAGAAAGACCCCAGTATTGAGTCTTGGACAGTCCAAATGATGAGTCTACACAATGCCGACAAATTGTGGATTGTTAAATCACTTTTAACCATGTTTTGTTTGATTGTTTTTCACATTCAAATTGGGAATAGAAGGATTGACTGGTAAATGCTACGTTACGTAGGGATTGACTTGACCATAGTATGAAATTGCGATCCAATTCATATGCTCCAATTACTACAACAATATATGGAGAGCGTATGGAGAGACCATAGATGGTCTCTGATATAAAAGATATAGAAATCAATCGCTTATCACTAAAGTGGAGGTAGTGGATTTTTTTTTTTGTTTTTTAACTTTCTTTTACATATTTTACATTCATTTATGAAGAATACGCATGTCGGTGTTTAGAACTCCTCCGTCTAGAATTTCAGGTTTCCCCATCTAAGTTGAGAGTCCACTGTACCCGTCTCTTCTCACTCACCTCCATCCCTTGTCCTCTCGATCTATGTATCCACATGTTTTCTACTGATTCTCTCACATCCTTTGTAGTGAAATTGCACCCTTTATATTGTGAATTTTATCTTACTTATGTTCATATATATAAGTGGATTTGCCAAAACATTATTTTTGGTGCTGATGATGTACCCACATTTTGGAATGAACATTGTTTTTGGGCACCGTAACATGCACTTTGTGAAAATGTTCCATGTCACTACTAGAAATATGGCCAATTTGGAGAAAAGTGTCTTTAGATTTATCTCTCTCTTTTTTTGGGATCTAAGCCTTTATGCATTCAGAACAAGTAGCATTCAGAACAAGTACAGTATACCAAGAACTATGAATCGGAGATCAGAGAAAGTCACTCCCCTCTCCATGAATTGCACTCGGATCTACATCTCATCACACATTCACTGTCCAATTCTCCCTAGCTATATAGCTTAGCCAGATTATCTATCCTCAAATAGATCTCATCATCTGGTTGCATTATCATTGTTAAGGCTTTTCATACATATGCTCACAGGTAGAGATCGAGAGAACTGATTTAATTAGCTAGTTTTACGCCTTCAGGTATCAAATATCTACCTTTTCATTCAGTTTTAGTTTATTTAAATTTGGTAATGAAAAGCTTAATTATTCTTACAATTCAAAGTTTTAC
The DNA here is from genome assembly GCA_009720345.1 of Fragaria iinumae. NCBI lineage: Eukaryota > Viridiplantae > Streptophyta > Magnoliopsida > Rosales > Rosaceae > Fragaria > Fragaria iinumae. Next base: position 32,294,278 of record CM019121.1, on the reverse strand, counting down.
ATTTTAAACTAGGGAAATAACATGAAAGAAAGAAACTAAAGAACCAACATCCTGGTTACACTGTTCGATCTCGACAGCCAGATCTAAGACTACATATAACAAGGCTGCTTAATTAGCTTGATCCAAGAACAAACACACCCTGATTCTTCTTATGAGATGCCCTAATTATATGACAGCAGTAGTGATTGGACGAAGAGGAGCTGAAGCAGGGTGGGCAAAGTAGTTTTGCGGTTGTTCATGGATTGCAGCTGACTTTGTGAAATACATATTCCCATATTTCTCAGCACACCTGCTGATCTCCGAGTGTGACTGAGGCACCGAATTGCAGACCAACATAGCTTTACTCTCATCCACATTGTTGTCACATTCATCATCATCATCTCCGTCATCATCAGCATCATCGTCATCATCGTTATCATTCTCAGCATAGTATTTTTCAGCAAACTGCACGTTTTCCATTTCGAGCTCTTCATCGTTTTCCTCACACACAGCCAAATGTCCACCGGACGACTCAGGCGGCAAATCATAGGTGGTTACTACGGTGTTGTCCAGAGGCACAAGCTTCAACACAAGGCGGCCGTTGTCACGCTCAGCTTCAAAGTACTCATGGTGCTGTGCTTTCTCTTCTTGCAAAACTAGCCTTCCATTAGAGTAATGCCTGGTCAGATTCCAGGGCATACGACATTGCAAATTTCCCGTTTGTGCCAGGAAAGGTATTGGTGGTGGAAATTCCCTTTTCACCCTTTCGTTTCCTTGAGTACGTTTCCTCTTGGGGTTACTGCGAGTAGTACTGGTCGTCATTGCCATGAACATATCCTCGTCTGAGGTTGCCATGAAGGGGACGCCACTGTCTGTTCCGAGCAAGTCGTCCATCATAGACGATGTCCACGACGATGTCTTATCCAACAACGACCTCGAAGAAGTGAGTGAAGACTGCGGTGATGGCGATGGCGGTGCTAGCTTGTAGTTCTTATGAACAATGTGGCGATGATCATGGGATTTAGGGTTGAAGATTAGGGTTTTCAGACCCAGCTTATTGAGATTTAGATGCGTCGTTGGATTATATTTCGGGGTTTGCATGGGAAATGTTGACTTCGAACGCCACAACAAAACGAGAAAGGTAATTATGGATTTGAAAGCATTGCAGAGAAATAACCTTCCCCTCGTGAAATCCATGGTGTGATTTGACCTGCAAGTACTTCATGATAAGGAAGATTAGTACGAGTAGATTTAATCTATAGGCTATAGCGGATTTAAATGTAATTACAGATTATTAGAGCAAATCCAACAGGTTTTCTAGATTCTTTGATTTTCTCTATTTTAAGGAATATGGAGTCATTTTCCACTCCAACAACTTCCCTATCATATTCTCTAAAATAGGGAAAGAGATGAAAGAGAAGTTTTGTTTCCCTATATTTACAGATTCTCTAAAAATATTTAGAGAAAAAAGAATTGAATGTTGCACATTCTTCAAGACTCAAAGATAAGAAAGAAAACATAATTTATTCTAAAAAATAAACTTTTAAATTTTTATACTTATTATTATATTGTAATAAATGAGGATTGTTGTTGTAATAAATATTTGAATTTTTAAAATAAGGAAACTGTTGGATTTGGTATACAAATTTTTTAGAGATTTTGAGTTTTGCTTCTCTATTATGTAGAAAATATAAGGAAGCTGTTGGACTTGCTATTAAGTTAGGTATTATCCAGTGATTGTAAAGAAAGGACAAGATCAAATCTCTATAGTTGAGACTATATACAAGTGCATGGACTATACGTGTGGAGTTACGGTGGAAGAAATTATACCTCTTAACAGCTATACTTTGTCTGCTCTCATTGCACCGTTTCATCAATTCTGCTTCACTGCTTGGATTTTACTTCTTACTAATTAATGATTCAAATTTAACAAATATATAAGAGAAAAAATATGATTTAGAATGAGGATTAGGTTGTATGTACAATATTCTCGCAAGTAATAAAATATAGTAAATAAATACACAACCATAGATTTTATGCAAGAGCATAACATTAAGTTGTAACATTCCTCCAAAAAATGCCTATTTTAAGAGCATGATTAATCAAGGAGTCATTCATTTTTCATACCAAAAAAAAATATCACGATAAATTTTAAATGAAGTCAACGAAATTGGAAACTGAAAAGAGCCAAAAAAGAATTGGGAGCAAAAATAAAAAAGAATTGAGAGGGCATGTAATTCTTTTTTTTTTTAAATAAAGGTTGGTATGGCTGCCCTCAAGCCTAAATTAATGTCGAATACAAGGGGAACATTGAGTCTAACCCCTGGTAATCCTTTAATTATAATGAAAGATAAAAAAGACTGTATCTGATCTTTATATTAATTTACCTTTCATGACCTTCAGAAAAACTATATGGTTTGATAGGATCAAATCCATGTTATATGTTCAATGCTGAATTAATTTTGAATAAAATTTATGATTAACGACCTGCACATATACAAGAATGTTCGAATTTATGTCGTTAAATATAATCAATATGAACCATTGCTGGTAAATGGTAATCCATTCCTAACCCAAAATCTAGGGATCAACAGATTTCTGATTATTTTCAGTGGAGTGGTTTGATAGAAAAACATGTTAACACACACCTTGTACAAGATGAACAATCACCAAAAATCAGACGAAGGAAGACATTCAAGATTGGTGATGAAGAGAAGCATATAATTAACCAAAAATTGAACACTAATTTATATGCAAGAAATGGAAATGGGGAAGAAGAGGAATCTGTTTACTTACTATAGCTCTATGAATTATATGATCAGTAATGCAATTTCTCTCTCACACAGAAAGACCGAGAGAGTGAGACAATAGACAGCTGAGACTCTGAGAGAGACTGCCCAGCTTGCAACCACCTCTTAGTTCTCTGTAAGCCTTTATGGGAGAGAGCTTAGCACTTAACTGAGTTGGATTACCTTGATTGCCGTGGTTTCGACCTAAACGACAACCCTTGACGCACACACTTCCCAAGGGCACAGAGGTCAATTCTCGCTCACCCAGAAACGGCTGCTTCTATTCTGGAATCGGCGGAGGGGCTGTGTTCATCTGCATTTGGCTTGGCATCTGATTGTTGTAACCGGAAATGCACAGGGAATCAAATTCTGACTCCGCTGGGGTTTTATCATGTGATTGGTGGGCCTGAGGAAATAGCAAGGGTGAGTTGCACTGGAGATCACAGTGAGATTACAACTATGAACTGAATTTGTCTGGATTTGTATCTCTGGCTTCCATGTTTGATGCCAGGTCTGTTCTTCACTTCTCCACCAACCACCATATGAGACACGTAGAAACCTTCTTTGGATGTTTATAACTTTATATAGATACACATTTTACTTGCGCATGCATCTCGTCGTGTTCAAGAGATTTGATTGCGTGACAGGCACATGCTAGTAAAAATGGTGAAAAATATACTGTGTTCGGATTCCGGAATGATTTTACGCATCCATGGGCACCACGGCTGGGATATACTTTCATGAGCTTAGATTTTACGTTAGTGGTTTCAAGTAATATGTTAATACCCACCGTATTTATGTCCAAAACTGGCCCACTTTAAGATTTTGTTCTTTTAAGTATATTATTTTTACCTTATATATGAAGCCGTAAAGTGACGTCTTTTAAACATAAAAACAACATCATCCACTGAAAACGGATATGAAATCCAGCTTACCTGATAACATGAATGGAAGAAATCATCAAATGATAAAAGTGCAACAGCTGACTGCTCAGCAAACCACTAGAAAAGTAGATACTTTCATGAGCTAAGATTTTGTAATATTAATTAGTTTTTGTTTAAGGAAAATACTTTCATGTTCTTCTGTTATGTGTCTTGACCTAATCGTTTCCTTATTAGAATAGATTACAGTATTGATAGATGTTCTAGATCCTTCGGGAGACTCTATGTAATGCCTATAAATAGGCATTTCTATCAATAAATGAGTAGACTGTTATTCTCGTTATATGTTCTTTTTCAACACGTTATCAACCCGTTGTCCATAGCCAAAAGAAAACCCTAACCCTAGAAAACCAAAACCCAATATCGGCTGACGAAACTTTCAGTACTTGACCGAACCCGAAAACCATCATATAGCCCTTGTTTCCAGAATTCCAAAGCCGCCGGCCTCACCGCAAGAACCGGTTGGAACAGTACCGAACCGGTCACCGGAATACCAGAACCTTCTGTCTCACTAACGCCGCCGGTTCAAGCTCTTCCCGGAGTCCGATCGCCTTCAAATTTTGTCACCAGTAGGGCGTCGTTGTCAGGGTTCTTGTATCAAAATTTCACTGCAAGAACCGGTCCAAAAGTAGGTGAACCGCTCAACAGACCGACGGTAACGCATAAGAAGAAGAAGGAAAAAGTTCTCAAAACCTTAACATCGCAACGCCACAATTGCGCACCTCCGTACACGCCGTGTTAGGCGGTCTTCTGCTACATCTTGTCAACAACAAATCCCCAAGGTTCCAAGCACTTTCACGCCCGTCTCCGAAAGCGAATTCTCCAGCAATCAAAACGAGGTAATTTTTTCTAAAAGTTGCTGCTTTTGAGTTTTTAATTTCATAGTCGGGCTTCTTAGCCTTCTTCTCCATCCCACCTTTCTTTATAACGTGGGACGATATTGAGGGATTGGGACCCCTCATATCAAGTTTGATTAGTGATGGCTTTGTCACGATATAACTCAAAAAAAAAAAAAAAAAAAAACAAAGGGAAGAAATCGATTGTGACGGTCTAACAGTCACGGTTTTTCACATCGATATTGTGACCAATACATCTTGGCTCACGTTCTAATTCCATATACTTGATTTTAGTATTCGAATTCTCGATACTAACTACTCTCCCTTGTCTTTAGTAGATGACCGAGTCATCTAGGCCAGAGTTCGAAATCCTTGATGCTCAAGGAAAAGAGTATCATAGGTGGGTGTCGGACGTGACTCACACGTTCGTCGGTAAACGATACACCACCACAATTTTCCCTTCGGATGTTCCCAATACTCCTCCTCCTAGTTTGGAGACCAAAGTTCAAGCCCTTATGTTTTTGAGGCGTCATATCTACCCAATTCTGAAGAAGCAGTATTTGAAAAAAGAGGATCCCAAGGATTTATGGGACGTTCTAAAACAACGCTTCAACAATGTACATGACGTACAACTCCCAGAATTGACTGAGCGATGGGAAACCATTCGTTTGCTGAATTTTGCCAAAGTTGAGGACTACAACCAAGCTATGTTGGACCTCCAGGCAGAGGTTAGTTTTTGTGGAGTCGATAAATCCGAGCAAGACATGATCGAGAAGACCATGAACACCTTTCCCTCCTCCATGAGCTTACTTGCTCATCAATACCACCTTGAGTATGAAAACGAAAGAGTTAAGACTTTCAGTGACCTCATGAATATACTTTAGAAAAAAGAGAGGCATCATGAGATTATTCTCAACAACAATGCAAGGCCGGTTGGGACCAAGAAAATCCTTGAAACTTATCAGGCTAGTGGTGGGAGAGCTCCAAGGCAAAAGAAAACCGATCGGGCCGCACCTTATACACGTAGGAAATCTGCCCCACGTGGGGGCGGCAAAGGGAACCAGCAACGCGGTCCAAACCACAGCCTCACATGGAAGAGGGACGGCTGCGCCACCGCCAACAACCAAGGAGGGGGCCGGTCCGGCCCTGGCTCTAGTAGAGGTGGAAATCCTCCACCTAACTCTGTCAAACACGGTCGATTTTCTTGCTTCAAATGCGGTTCAACTATGCATATGCACAAACAATGTCGTGCAAGCAAGAAAATTCAAGATATCTACAAGAGGCATAAGCAGTATTTGGCTCAAGAGGCTAATTTTACTGATGGAGATTATGAGATGGATAACGGAGACGCAGAGATCACCACCAATCTCACTATAGCAGATTTTGAGACCAAGAAGAGTGTCTCTTCAGAGAGTGTTGAAACTCTGGATTTTGATTAGTCTATGTATTAGACGGTTCTTCTGCTATGTTATTCAAGTGTTTTTTGTTTGGCAATGGCCATGTTTTAAGACTTTGGTTTTTCTTAGTCGTTTTGGAATTAGAACATCCTTGATGTATTAAGTTGGCATTAATAAAATTTCTCTTAGTTTTCTGGTTTCAAGAATGGTTGAGAATTTTATTTCCCTTAATAATGCATGAATGGTTCGAATTGCAAAAGCTACTTTGTGCAAACAGCAATCTGTCCGCCAACTTCGTACGAGCTTTGTGAATAGCTCAGGATGAACTAGAATGTGAGTGACATATGTTTGGAAAGCTCTATGAGTCTAGTTTCCAGATCTTCTCACGGTGCATCCATATCTATTTCTATGACGAAGTTATGACCGTTTTAGTGAGCAAAGGTCAATCTGCGCGGAAAATCTTATGCACTCAATAAGGGATCACAACTTGATCACAATTCCCTGAAATTCCTCTATGTTATTTAGAGTGTTCGCCATGTCTTGAGTTCAAGACTAATTGATTTACATTCTTTTGTAGATGTCTCGCGGTGAAATTGAGTGTTTGGCTGACAGTGGGACTACCCACACTATTCTGCGGAATAGACAATTGTTTATGGATTTTGTGCCTTACAAATCCTCAGTGACAACTATGATTGGTTCATCGCCGGTTATACAAGGGCGAGGTATTGCACAATTCTTGTTGCCAAATGGCACAAAGATTCATGTCACTGATGCCTTATACGCGCCAAAGGCCAATCGAACCTTGCTAAGTTTTAAGGACATTCGCGCCAACGGTTTCCATTTGGAAACTCATCGTGAGAATGATAAAGAGTTTTTGTGTATTACCTCTAATGAATGTGGCCGTAAGCGCATCTTAGAGAAACTTCTGAGTCAAAGTAGTGGTTTATATCTTACTACAGTTCGGATTATTGAATCCTATGCAGTTGCTCGCAACTTCTGCGAATCTGACTCATATAAGCTTTGGCATGATCGTCTGGGACATCCTGGACATGATATGATGATCTGTATTCTTAAAAATTCACACGATCATCCGTTTTTCAGAGCACAGAGGCGTATGGGAACACACATAGCCACCGAAAATGGTGGCAGTGCCGTGAGCACTACTCATGGTCAGGGCTCGGCCTTAATGCCGTCCCAAATGCTGTCACAACCTTCACAGGCTTCTGTGCCGCATGGTTCCACTCCTTATGCCTCCATGGCAATCTCCAATGCTCACCGCTCATTTTGCAAAGCTTGTTCATTAGCAAAGTTGCAGGCACGACCCTCTTTTGCTATAGACACAAAACAAACCATTTCAGTCTTACAGAGGATCCAAGGTGATATTTGTGGACCTATCAAACCAGAATGCGGACCATTTCAATACTTTATGGTTTTGGTTGATGCATCGACGCGTTGGTCACACGTCGCTTTGCTATCCACAAGGAATGCTGCATTTGTTAAACTCCTGGCTCAAATTATAAAACTCAGGGCTCACCACCCTGACCATCCGATCAAGTCTATTCGATTGGATAATGCAGGAGAGTTTACATCAAAATCTTTTGATGATTATTGCATGTCTATTGGGATTGATGTTGAATATCCCGTTCCCCATGTTCATTCACAGAACGGTCTTGCAGAAGCAACAATCAAGCGATTACAGCTTGTGGCTCGGGTTGGTGATGCGCACCAATCTACCCGTCTCTGCATGGGGTTATGCAATTTTACATGCAGCTGTACTTATTCGTTTCAGACCCACCGCCAACCAACCATTTAGTGCGTACCAGTTGGTAACTGGATATGAGCCTGACATTTCGCATTTACGCATATTTGGTTGCGCGGTTTATGTGCCTATTACGCCTCCGCTGCGTACTAAAATGGGTCCTCAAAGACGATTGGGTATATATTTTGGCTTTGAAGCACCAACGATTGTCCGCTATTTAGAACCTTTGACAGGAGATCTCTTTACTGCAAGATTTGCAGATTGTCACTTTGATGAGACATACTTCCTGTCGTTAGGGGGAGAAAGGAACGGTAATGTTCCGGTTGAACGACATGAATTGTTGTGGTCTGTCCCCACTATGTCTCATTATGATCCCCGCACATCTAAGAGCGAGATTGAAGTGCAAAGAATTCTCGATCTTCAGAAAGTTGCAGATTCGATGCCTGACTCCTTTACTGATATTGCGAAAGTGACGAGATCAACTATCCCTGCTGCAAACGTTCCTGCAAGGTTGGAAGTCCCGAAAACTGGGCAAGTTAATGCCACACCCGAGCTAGGCACCACTGGCGTCGCCGGCGTACCTAATGCCCATGGTGGAGGGGTAGCTACGGTCTCGGTTCCCACCCGGAAGAGGGGCAGACCAAAGAAAGGTTCAATCGATATCTTGCCGCGGAAAAAGCAAGACATCAAGGCACAAAATGATCTGCTCATCATCAATACTGTGAATCCATCACATGAGATTGTCTCTGACTATAGCTATGTCCATGAATCGATATTGAAACCTCTAGGGGACGCCTCAGAATCAATGTTGATGTCAGAGAACAAAGAAATCTCGTTAAATTACACAAGTGCGCGCGTTCTTATGGATAGGTCTTCCATGTTTATTGATGATGCTTTTGCTTATTCCGTCGCTCAGAAGATTATTGACGATGATGAAATAGAACCTCGCTCTATTGCAGAATGTCAACGTAGAGCAGATTGGCCGAAATTGAAAGATGCAATCCAGGCTGAACTAGACTCCCTATCGAAAAGGCAAGTTTTTGGTCCGGTTGTGCCATGCCCACCAAATGTTAAGCCTGTTGGATATAAATGGGTCTTTGTTCGGAAGCGTAATGAGAAGAATGAAGTCATGCGATATAAAGCTAGACTTGTGGCGCAAGGATTCTCGCAACGCCCTGGTATTGATTATGAGGAGACGTATTCTCTTGTTATGAACGTCATTACTTTCCGCTACTTGGTCAGTTTAGTAGCGTTCGAAAAACTGAATATGCAGCTTATGGATGTGGTTACCGCATATCTCTATGGGGATCTTGATACAGAGATATATATGAAAGTGCTTGACGGCCTTTCGTTGCCCAATTCAAGTGACTCTAAACCACGGAGTACTTATGCCATCAGATTGAGGCGTTCACTATATGAATTGAAACAATCCGGACGAATGTGATATACTCGTCTAAGTGATTACTTGATTGGGAAGGGATACAAGAATGATGATTTGTGCCCATGCGTGTTCATAAAAAGAACAAGTTCCGGATTTGCAATTGTAGCAGTCTATGTTGATGATATGAATATCATCGAAAATCTCAATGAGATCAATGAGACGGTTAGCTACTTGAAATCAGAGTTTGAGATGAAAGATCTTGGGAAGACTCGATTTTGCCTAGGCATTGAACTAGAGCATCGAGGGACTGGAATCTTAATACACCAGTCGGCTTATGTCCAAAAGATGCTCAGGCGATTCAATATGGACAAAGCACATCCTCTTGGCACTCTCATGATTACCTGAAGTCTGGATATTAAAAAGGATCTGTTCCGTCCGAAAGATGACGATGAAGAGATCCTGGGAGCTGAACTTGTTAGCTAGATTTAGCTCTGCGCCAACGCATCGTCATTGGAATGGTGTTAAGCACATCTTCAGGTATTTGAAGGGTTCCATTGACTTAGGCCTGTTCTTTCCCTACAGTGAAACAAGAGAGAAAAATATCCTGTCTGGGATCGGTGGATCACAGCCCTCGGCCTCCCACCAAGAGACTGTGTCCGATGCTGCCATTGTCGCGGTTCATGCGCATGGTAGACTAGTCCCCTATCTTGAAACACCGAATAATGTGTTAGTTGGATTTGCTGATGCTGGGTATCTCTCTGACCCACATAAAAGACGTTCCCAAACTAGATATGTGTTCACAATTGGGAATACGGTGATATCTTGGAGATCAACCAAGCAAACCCTTGTTGCTACTTCCTCGAATCATGCTAAGATTATTGCACTACATGAAGCAGTTAAAGAATGTGTTTGGCTTCGGTCTGTAGTGTCTCATATTCGAGAGTCTAGTGGATTACCATCTACTACGGCTGAACCAACTTGCATCTATGAGGATAATGCGGCTTGCATTGAACAGATGAAGTTAGGTTACATTAAGGGTGATAATAGTACATATATCTCGCCGAAATTCTTTTACAATCAGCAGCAGCAACAGTTTTTGAATATCCATGTGAACCAGGTGAGTTTTGAGGATAATATAGCAGATTTGTTCACCAAGTCTCTACCTAAATCTACCTTTGAGAAACATGTGAAAAGCATTGGCATGAGTCGTTTATCTGAATTCCAAGATTGAGTTACCAATCAGGGGGAGTCGTTATGTAGACATCAGGGGGAGTCTACATCACATGTTATCTTTAATTGTAGTTGGTGCGTTGTGCTCTTTTTCCCTTTGTCCAAGTCTTTTGTTTTGCCCACAAGGTTTTTGTTTTACTTGGCAAGGTTTTTAAGGAGACAACATCTCATGCACTATGTCGTATTAGGCACGTGACACAAGGGAGAGTGTTTAAGGAAAATACTTTTCTGTCCTTCTGTTATGTGTCTTGACCTAATCGTTTCCTTATTAGAATAGATTACAGTATTGATAGATGTTCTAGATCCTTCGAGAGACTTTATGTAATGCCTATAAATAGGCATTTCTATCAATAAATGAGTAGACTGTTATTCTCGTTATATGTTCTCCTTCAACAGTTTTAAGTTTTATGTTAATACTTACCCTGTTTATGTTAAAAATTCCGGTCATTGAGATTTTTTCTTTGAATTTTTAATTTACGTTAAATATAAAACTTTAAAATGATGTGGTTGTAGACATAATACGACGTGAAAAATAAAATGAATATATATATATCCGACTTACTTGATAACTCAAATGTAAAAAATTATGAATTGATATACATGTCGAAAAAACTTAATATTACTTTAACTTGAACTTCCATAAAGTGTCCGACTAGCTGCCCGGCGACCCATGCCACCAGAAAAGTAGTGAGATTCTTCTTCTTCTCCGACAACTTTGCAATTTTCTCTACAAACAAAGAGATGTTAAACGAGTTTCTCAAAAAAAAAAAAAAAAAAAAAAAAAAAAAAATGTTAAACGACGTACATCCCGGATTTTTTGCTTGCACTTCTTTGAAGCTCTCGTGCCCATGCAGCCACATCGAAACAGTGAGATTCCATTCTTTCTTTACCCATTTAGCAACTACCTCTGTAAATAAAGAAAATAATTATTTATGCATTTGTTTGGCAGTGCTCTTCTGCCTCACATCCATTAGTGCTCTTCAACTATTTATGACTATGAGTTTATGAGTTGCTGATAGTGAAATTAGGACGTCAATGGAAAACTAAAACCCACAAATATTAACTCAATTGAAGTGAATGCATGAATCTATTTTAAGAAAACCTCAAATTACAAACCGTTTGAATTATTACTCCCTTTAATTGGGTGTTTTTTGGTTTTGTAAATGAAAACAAAGAAAAACAATTTAAAAAGGGGAAAAAAGCCTAACCTTGAATCGCTTTTTCTTTTGCTTTTCTTTTCCTTAAGGAAGCTACAAAAAGAAACTGTAAATTGTAGAGAGTACCTGGGTATGTGATCTGTAAGAGAGTCGAATGGATCTTTGTTTGGTTCTCTGCGGCGGAGAAATTGAGGAGGCGCTCTTCTTTTGCACTTATTGGGATAATTTGTTGATTTATCATAATGTTATCTTATTTCTGAATCATTTTCACTCACTGAGCTGATATAGTGAGAGCGTTCATTTCTTCCACTCTTTCATTTGTGAAGAACCTAATTCATATCCCAAAATTGCGTCCGTCGAATGGCATATGCCACACAAGCATATTAGTAACACACAAGAGAGCGAAACACTTCACGACCGACAAATTTTTTTATTTCCTATTTTGCCCATACAAGTATACTAGTGATATTTGAACTAACGACCTCTACAATATTAGTTTATCAAATAACCAACAACCAATATAGCTAACAGCTCACCGACTATATATACTTTAAGAAACAACACATTAAGCATAGATGACTAGTTTCCTAGAGTAAGCTGGTAAGCAAGATAACACTTAAATCATAATGAACCAGTGAGAATAAGGTACCTAAACTGTGTCCTTAAGGAATTAATCAAATAAGTTGGTATTGTCATGTTCCAATTCTGCTACCAGTGTTTTTAAGCATCTAAAACCGAATGAGGTGGAGCCTATACTTGAGTTATCCTGATAATAGCAGAAGTCACACTATGAACATGTATCCTAATAAGCATCGACTAACGAAGAGTGTCTGATTAGTTACTTTATTCACTTTGCAATTGTGGTGACATACTGAAAATATAATTTATTACGAAGAAATCATTGCCAATAACCCAACTTTCACACCATGTTGCCACCGGAATATACAGCTGATGACACTAAATTTACCCTACCACTACGAGACAACGACCATTTGACTAAGTAAGGAATTTCCGCCTACCTAGAGCATATAAGGCGCACGAGATGCATCAACCGGAATCAACCCCATTTCGTTTTACCAATAAAGGTAGTTATTTACTAGTGCAACTAATAATAAGACAACATAACAATAGTTAAAGACAAAAAATCAACCATCTTAGACCAGATTGAAACCCCAAGCCCAAACCAGGTGAAGCCCACAACTGGACTAAGGCCAAACGAGTCCAACCATTCCTTACGAAGCAGTGAAACCATGGTCTAAGGTGGTTGCTTAGCCCATCTTAGGGTACCCTTGGACTTAAAGGCAAGCAAAGCTGCTCGACGAGCAGCTTAATTTGCTTTTAAAGGAGCCCAGCTCCACTGATACTCTCGATCACCGATATCCTTCTTTGAATTCTCTTCAAAATTGGGTAAGTTCTCCAATTACAAGTAGTTCCTTCTTTGAGAGCACTGATAACATGCATGCAAGCAATATGACTCAAAAATAACTTTTCTCACTTTCAACAAGATTGTTAGATCCAAACTTCAATGCTTCCACCTTTGAGGAATCACAGAAGATGAAGAGTTTTTCTGTGACAGACTGGCGACCAAGAAATCGGTCACATCCCAAACGATTACCCCCACTTCAGCTCAAGAAGGAGGAGTACAGGCTGCATTTGTAATGACCTAGTGCCAATTAATTAGCAGGAGGTGGAGTCCAAATAGAGTTATGCTCAAACAACTCTATTAGCTAACTGGACTTTGATCCTTACCAATTAACTTAGGAGAGTGAAATTTACGCATCATAAATTACAATCCACACACCCTAGCCCACTTTTAATTGATGAAATGTCAAAAGTACCCTTATCTTGTAAATGATTTGATACTACTATTAGAAGATATATGGGCATTTTTGACATTTCTACAAGTATGCTAGTGTGTGTGGATTGTAATTTAGGGTGTGTAAATTTTACTCCCTTTAACTTAACTACATGAAGGATTATTTCTCTCTTTTTCTTTTTTCAAATAAGGGCTAGTGCATGTGTTCTCAAGCATTGATTAGTGAAACTACTGAATACAATGGAGAGACATGATACCTAAACCCCAAATTACAAGCGTTAGAGCATCCCGAATAATAACAGTCTAACAGGAGCCTCCACGAATGAACCCCAAGTGTTTAAAAATACACCTACTAAAAAGGTTGTCATACAAATAATCTGGGTGACTCCATTTGCTTTACACCAGTGACAAAGCGGAAAGATAAAGCCAAAGTAAAGACATTTTTGTAAATCGGCTTTCCCACTATGTTGTTGACCAAGAATATAACCGACGACACTTTTTTTGTTTATTTTAGACCTAAGTCCATTTGATAACAACTCGCCTCGCCACCCTATTAGGTCAGACAAGGCACATAAAGTGCACAAGCTGGGACAAAGCCCAGCTATCCCTTGGAAGGGAAAACTTATGAAACATAATATAAAACTAATTAAATAGAAGACAAATTAGAACATAAAAGAATTAAAGAAAAATCCCACCAATAAAGTTGAGACGACACGTACGTACAACAGACTATTGTCGTCAGTGTCGCCGGATTTGCACTGTCGATGTCGTTTAACCATACCACCCCCATTGAACCTTGAAGCTTTAATTGATGACGCAAGCCACATCGCCTTCGATCCCAAATCACAATCGGATTCGGGTTGCGTAGTGACTCACACTTAATGAATTCTCCATACTCTTGACAAACCGTGTAAAATCGCTATGATTAGCCAACACCAACGGCTCAACCAACACCAGAACCTCCACCGGTACGTATTGCTTGAGCATAACACATGCTTTCATACAATGTGATAACAATTAAAATTCAATTTAATTAATGTCAAACTATTCACTGTTTTTAATTAATATTCTAATTAACATGTTAACATTGAAGAAGTTTCCCGAGATATCATACCTAGAATCCAAAGTTTAACTCTAACATTGCTCAAGGCTCACATGACTGCAACTCGTATTTTATAAGATCCTTCTCCTTCTACTAATGACATTGCTAGCTAGTAAATATTTTTCAACGCATATTTCTGAGTGATGTTCCGACTACGGAGCAACTTTGCAAACCGAAACCTAGGTTTCACACTAGGGGTGGTGGGCTTCATGCTTTGTCGACCAATTCAAGGCAAGTTTGTGGTGGATGTGACACAGGAAGGCAACCGCTTTTAAAGCATAGACGTCGGGATCTCAATCAAGGTGTCTGTAAAGCTCCAATCGCGGTGGCTTTGTAGATTGAATATGAAGGAAGAATGGTTGGGGCCGGCAGAAGTTTGGCCGACAGCTAGAGGTGGAGCTGGGCTCCCATCTGTGACTCATGTAGGAGGTTAGGAGTCTTGGTCACCGGAGATGGTGCTTTCTGCTGCATCAGACGCAACAAAGTTCCTTGTCAATGAGTGGTGTAAGGCTGGCTTGTGGGTGTCAGCATAAGCGGTGGTTTTCGATCGGAAGGGGCAAAAGGCGCGGTCTCTACGGGCGCTGGTTTTGTGGTTGATGATGTGCTGGTATTTTTCTATGTTTTTACGCCCTTTAATCTTGATATTTGTGTATAGTTCTCCTTGTTTTTAGTCCATTTATTTGGTTTAGTGTGTATGTAGGTTTGAAGAGCAAAGATGAGGAAAAGAAGCAAAAAGAGAGCAAAAAGGATTGAAGGTCGTTTGCAGTTCTGACAACTGAAGCAGTCTTGACAGAACAACCAACTTTGAGGATTTAACTGTACTGATCCAGAAAGAACCAGCGAGTGAGCCTTATATGCACGAAAAGCCCTGGATGTCTACTTTCTACAGAATTTTACGGTTTGTGATTTCGATACTCCTAGAGGGAGATATGGCCGTTTAAGTACAGGCTGTTCGGTACGTGCGAATCTGCAACATGTTTCTAAGAGCTCGAGTTTTTAAGACCTGAATGACTTAGCAAAATTCCGGAAAATTAATACAGCATTATGGGCCTCTTGAGAGTCCAACACATGTTTTCCTTGGACTTTTTGGGCTATCTCATTAAAGAGTTCTCAAAGCCTGAAGCAACAAGAAAAAAGACATTATATAAAAGGAGGTTTATCAAGCACAAAAGGAGGGGGGAATCCAAATCAGAATTTCATCCAAGAAGCTGCTGCCATCCACCGTCTTCTACTTCCATCTCCATTCAATTAGTTTCTTTATGTTTTTAAGAACTCATAATATGTTTGCTTTGAACATGAGGAGCTAAACTCTTTCTCTAGGGCTAGGATGAAGCCCTAGCATGATTGTCTACATGTTTTGATACTTAATTGATGGATTATTAGTTTCTTCTCAGATAAATTCTTAATCTCTGCTTGAATTGTTGCTTGTGTTAAAGTTCTATTGATTCGCGACCTTTAGGCTTTGCATCTAGCTATCAGAAGTTGAATTTGAGCCGTAACTGAAATAGAATTCTACTTAGCTTCTTGAGATTAAGGATTGTGAATTATATTGTTGCCGTAACTGGAATAGTAGTTTGCATGATTCTCTGTTTTCTAAACATCATGAGTCCTATGTGTTAAATTTATGCCGTAACTGGATAGACTGCATACTAGGATATACGATCTCTGCCGTACCTGGAGAGCATCATACTATTAAGGAAAACTAAGGTCTAAGTGTCGTACCTGGACTTAGATACGAGGATTGTTACCTGAAGAAACAAAAGAATCTATTAGTTGTGTCAAGTCGTAGATAAGATTGCTTGTGGTTGATTCCGACACCCTAGGCTCATCATCATCATCATCATCATCGTATTCTTACTCTTTTTAATTTTAGTTACTCTCTTTTAGTTTCTGTTTACAAGTTACTTTTCATTAGCATAAGACCCTTTTTAAAACCCCCAAAAATCATAAGTACAATTTAGTTTGAGTCTTTGTGTTTGTCTTTATCAATTGTGTATTTTGTTTTGTGTGTTTTAGTATAGTTAGTTTAGATATTTCATAATTTGAGTTGAACTAAGATCCTCGTGGGAACGACAACCCCTTTTCTTCCATTCATTATACTACATCCACCCTGTATACTTGCAGGAACACATCAGTTGACGGTGGTGGGTTTCATCGCTGCAAACCCTAGTCTAACTAGGTTGAGTAGGCTCCCGTCTTTTGGGCCCGACATAGTTGGGATAATTTTTTCTGGTCTGGATGAAGTTTTTGGGCTTCCCTCAAAACCTGCATCTGTATCTAAGAATGAGCCCAAAGAAAAACGTGGGCGCCTTATTTGTCCACGAAACAAGACTACCAGAGAGAAAGTGTTGATTGTGTTCCTCCCAGGCATTCCTCCAAGCCCTTATCTGAAGGGCATAACTAAAATGTAGTTGCTTTTATGTTGGTGCGTGAGCAGACAAACTATGAAGATTAGCTACATCTAGATGGTTGTATGTTACTTAAAGTACCGCAATTGAGCGTCTTGGCTCTAGTCATATACTTCTATGGTATCTTTTTATGTCTAGTATTTTTTACTTCTACTAAGCTCACAATAAGTGAGCTCTTTGTCTAATGTAATTGTACTATATGACCATTTGCGGTCACTGTATGTTGTTATTCTGACCTTCGAATATCAATAAAAAAAATTTCAATTTGTCAAAAAAAAAAAATGACATTGCTAGTACACATTCAATCCTTGTATCAAATTTTTTAATCAGAAATAGTCAAATAGAATTCAATCAATTATAACTTTATTCGCACTAAATTTTGAAGATTTGTTATCGGCAGAGAAATTCGGATCACACTTTGTTTCTGAAGCATCAGTGTGGTAAGGTGACAGCTTTAATTATTTACGTAGATGATATGATTGTGACAGGTGATGACAATGAGGAAATTCAGAGGTTACAAGATCACTTATCTTCCGAATTTGAGATGAAAGATTTGGGTAATTTGAAGTATTTTTTGGGAATTGAAGTCTCTCGTGAGAAGGATTGTATTATGCCGATTCAGAGGAAATATGTCTTTGATTTGTTAGCAAAAACGGGCATGCTTGATTGTAAACCTGCTGATACTCCTATTGAACAGAACCATCGGTTAGCAGAGTATTTGGATCAACTGCCGACAAATAAAACGCGGTATCAAAGGTTAGTTGGCCGGTTGATTTATTTGTCACACACTAGACCAGATTTAGCATATGCGGTTAGTGTTGTGAGTCAGTTTATGTTGTGAGTCAGTTTATGCATAATCCAAGTGAAGTCCATACGGATGTTGTGTTCCGTATTTTGCGGTATTTGAAGTCTGCTCCAGAAAAAGGGTTAATATTTTCAAAACACAATCACTTGGATGTTTTTGGATACACAGATGCAGACTGGGCATGCAATATTACAGACCGTAGGTCTACTTCAGGTTATTTCACGTTTGTAGGAGGTAATTTGGTCACTTGGAAGAGCAAGAAGCAAAAGGTAGTAGCTCGCTCTAGTGTTGAAGCGGAATATAGAGGGATGACTCGAGGACTTTGTGAGATTTTATGGTTGAGACATTTGTTGAGAGATTTGGGGTTTAAGTAGAGGAAGGCTATGCCGTTGTATTGTGATAACAAGGCTGCAATTTAAATTGCTCACAATCCTGTTCAGCATGACCGAATGAAACATATGGAGGTAGATCGACATTTCATCAAATAGAAGTTAGATGCACAAATTATCATGTTTCCCTTTGTTCCTACTGATGAACAGTTGGCAGATATCCTTACAAAGGCTCTCTCGAGTAAAGCATTTTGTGACTCACTTGATAAGTTGGGCATATGTGATTTATATGTGCCAACTTGAGGGGGAGTGTTAATGTGAGTCAGTCTGTGGTGTATTAGGATTGTGTATTTTCTGTATTGGTAGGAATATTTGGTAATATCCTTGTGTAATTAGTTTCCTATTAGGTTTTGATGTAATCTTGTATATATACTCCATTCTTGGAGGATGTTAATATCACATCGCAAAATTCATATTCTCTTGGTACCGTTTGACTCTATGGACACCCAAAATACTTCTTCCTATATTAAATTTCCTTCGATTTAAGCCTTCTAGCCATCTAGCTTCAAAAACTACAGTCTCGATAACCAATTGAGACGCCGATTAGATGGTATTTGACAGTGGATTAGCTTGCGCTGCAATGGATCGATGAGGAACAACATTTTCGGGTGGCGGTTGACGTCCGTCAACTCCTATCCTTCAAATTTGTTTTAGCGGTGTTGGTGAAGGTGGATCTCGGGTATGAGAAGGTTCATGGCTACTGCTGGGCTAATGATTTGTTCAACTTACGATGCGAAGAACCTTTTTTTTTTTTTTTTTGAAATCACGATTCCATCATTTCAGAATTTGTGAAGAATTAAAAAAAACTCTCATCCAAACGCAGCGTTGAAGAAGCAAAAGATGGGAATGTAGATATAACATGCCTATGGTGAGCTCCTATTTTCTTTGTTCGCTTTGAGCCGGGCCACTCCAAATCTTAAGGCCAAACCAATTCAAAGAACCAGATTTTCTCTTTTGCCTCGTATAAATCTAAATTTTCGATGCATCAGATATCACTAGCTTGTAAAAAAAAAAATCATGTACTCTAAACCTGCTTATACCACTATCTAGTATTTCGTAGAATCATATTAGATGGTTGTCTCTCATTCAAGTAGACCAAAAAGTTTCAGAACGTATTTAAAAAATTTGTGGGTCTTGTGAAAACTATAAGAGAATCAACTTGATCGAGAGGACAAATTTGAATCATATTTCACCGTCCAAAGGAGAGTGACAGCCAAGCTTAGGTCTTGATATTCCCAGCGACAGGAGCAAGCTGCCAGTACATGACTGAGAGTTTTGAAGTGCGAAGTGCAATGAAGAACAGGCCAATGATGAGAGGCCTGAGTAAGTATTATAACTTGTTGTTCTAAGTTGTCACACACAATGCTATCAATATTTGCGATATTCTTCTAAATAACAATTTTGCGATATTGGGAGGTAGCTGTACTTCACCATTCCTTTTCCTTCCTTTCTTTCAATCATTCGGAATCCCCCATAAGTTGAATTTGGGAGGTAGCTATCGAATTTGGTCGACCTCGTAAATTGAACCATGTATTTGATCTATCTCCTTGATATAATTGCTTTACAACAGTGGAGCTCGATCTACGCACACCACCTGGATTTGTTTCAAGGAACGTGGACACGTCCAGGCACACTTCTCTCAGCAGTACTCCAGTAGACCAGCAGTGAATCAATCAGTTGCAGAGAAGGCTGTTCGAGAATCTACAATCTCAAAAGTGCCAAACCCTAGTTAATTATAGAATCTGTTTTGCATTGTTTCGTACATATATGGTTTAAATTATTATTTTCAAACCTAGCTAAAGAATAATGCAAGCAATTTGTCCCTTCCTTTGTTTTCTATATTTCATCTAAAATTGGTATATATCCATCACAAAAATGTTGAAGTTAATGCTTTCTTGAGAAATCTGATAAGCTTATCTGTTGAAATTAATTAGCTGCAGGGACTCACACTAGAGCTGCAGTGAGACAACTTCCAGCCACTTGATTTACTGTTTCTCCTCCACTTAATCTAGATATTTTGTTGTATGTAAAGTACAATTATAATCTAGTTAATTAGGTGTTTCTAAGATATTTTGTAGGTTACTTTGCACCTTATATAAGAGTTAAGCTGCTGTGTAATCTCTACGAATTCCAGAAGTAAGAATAGGAGCTGCAAAGTTTTGCTTCAAAGTAAGTTTTCTTCTGCCTCATTTACTGTAGCAAATTGATCTTGTTCATATTTTGTTCAAAATACAAAGTAGAGGCTTAAATTCTAACATGGTATTTGAGCCCTGTTGATCAATATCAACTGGGGTGTACCATCTGTTGGATCAAAACAAAAAACCAAACACTTTCCTTTAGTTTTCTGCTACTGCAATGACTACTGCAGAAAATGGTTCAGATTTTAGAGTTCCTATCTTCTCAGGAGAGAACTTTGATTTCTGGATTATTAAGATGGAAACCATGTTCATATCACGTGATCTATTCACTACTAGGATTGCAGACTTAAGAGACGAAACCATTTCGTGGCATAAGAGACCTTATTCGTCGCATATATACCTATGCGACGAAAAGTCGCTCGCATAAGAGTCGTCGCATAAGTGGTGTCGCATAAGAATCTATGTGACGAAAAAAAAGTATTTGTCGCTACACTCTATATAATGCGACAATTAATAAACCTTCGTCGCATAGAAAAGAGGAGACGACACTGGTGTCCACTTATACGACGAATGTCGTGGCATCTGTGTTCTGACGAACAGTTTTTCGTCGTCAGTAATTCTGTAACGACGAAACATGGGTGCAATTGCCGACGAAAGGTTACTTCACTTATGCGACGAACTGTCTATTTTGGTTGCATAGATGTTCCGACGAACAATATTTCGTTGTCAGTAGTTCTGTAACGACAAAAAGTGGGTGCAATTGTCGACGAAAGCTTGCTTCACTTATGTGACGAAAGGTATATTTTCGTCGCATAAGGTTTTTCACTGAGGCTAGTTTTATTTGCTTTTTCCTTATCTCCCTGTTTCACTATTAAATAGTTTTCTATAGAAACAGAAACTATAAAACTGCAAATTTAGCAAACAATAAATTTTCATATATGCATAATTTGTTCATACAAAGTCTTTACTCTTTAGTAACACCTTGAATTGCAACTAAACAAAACCATTTATTCATCCTAGCTTAGCTAGCCTATCCTTCTCCAACTGAACAAAACCAACTACACAAACCTTAAAGGCTTCTCCATCTAGCTAGCCTATCCTTCTCCAACTAAAGCAAACCAACTGCACAACAACCTAACCTTAAAGGCTTCTCCATCTAAACAAAACCAACTGCACAACAACCTAACCAAAGGCTTCTCCATCTAAACAAAACTAAAATAGTGAAGCATGCAGTGATGTACCTAGCTAGTTCCTCTGAGCTTCCATGTTGTTCCCTGCATCAACATTTTCTTCTAGAGATTGTTGGTAAGGGACTTGTGGAAGACACCCAGTCTGCTGCGCCATAAAAGACATCACTGCTGCTAGTTGCTGCTTCACCAATGTCATCTCTTCACTAAGGTTTTGCGCAACCGCCTCAGCTTTTTCGGCCCTCTCCTCAGCAATATGTAATATTTTCTCCACCTCATAAACTCGAGAACGTGGAGTGGAAGATGATGACACTCGGACACCTGCTCTTCCAAGACCACGAATCTCCTTCCCGGCTCTTCTGCCGACTCCTGCTTCAAGCACCTTAATATTCATTGACCACTCCAAAGGTGGTGTTTACACCCAAATTAATATTTTACTGGACAGTAAATGTCTAAGTGAATATTAATTAAATTCTTAATTCACGTCACACCGGCAAGCCCAAATAATTGGGTTTACAAGTGGTGGCCCGCCGACAAAGTCATGCGAGCTAGGTGTATAGTTCACATAGAAGACCAGAAGACGTGGGTTGACTTGGTCTGATGTTCAGCTGCCTACAAGGTGGCACGAGCTAGATGATACAAGTTGCATGCGAGATGGACTTTGGAGCTAAAAGTACATGAAGGCATGCGAGATGGCTCCGCGTATGAGACTTCGCGAAGAAGCAAGAGGCGGAGTCCACATGCACGTGATCCGCATGCGCCACATTTATCGTTGAAGACTCCTACAAGTCTTTGACATGCTTTGGGCCAACTCCTGTGACCCTTTTAATAAAAAAAAAAAGCCTTTTTTAAAGCTCGCGAGCTTCAATGGCCTGTTAGATGGAAGCAAGCTTCAGGAGCTCGCGGGATGGTTTGAGTTTGCGGCCCGCGCGAGATAGGTTTCCACAAGGACTGTGACACCTCGCAGGATAAGGACGTTCCTAATTTGAGTCCGCATAGGACTCTACAGTTGGGAAGCGCGGAGGCAGTGACCTATGCGAAATGGACACGCGTCATGCAGATGATTAGTTCACGCGAATGAAGCAGTGTATTTGTGGTATTCTGTTTCAGAGTCCGAATTGGACTATAATTATCTTTCTTCTGGCAGAAGGCAAGCTACTATATAAAGGGGCTCGAAGACTTACAGAAAGCTCTCTCTCTCTCTCAAAAAACACAACAACTCAATACAAACAAACAAACTTTCAACCCAGTTGATACCTTCGAGCCTCTCGAAACCCTAATTCTAAGCGCACATTGCCTTAGTTCTCAGAGCCCTTTTGGACTCATCTTTGATCACTCTTGATCCCTCTTTGGTTGCTCTGCTCGCGACACACTGTGAGTATCGATTCGCTCAGTGCTCGTAATTCCTCATCCGCGAGGTGGTACCGAAAGCCCTCCGCTTGATTAAGAAGTCAATACCCGACGCACTCTCTTTCCTCGTCCGCGAGGTGGCACGCCCGCATCTTTATTACTTTTGGTAGCTAATTACCTCGCTATTCCTTACTGAGGATCGTGGCCAAAACAGGTGGGAGCTCAGCCTCCGGGATGTCAGGTTTGCATTCTTCTGTGCATTTTTCAATTCAGTGGCCTCTTTCTGCATTTCCTCTTGCAGATAAGAGATAAGAGATAAGCTTGTAATTAGATTTGGAATTTAAATTCATATTGCAGTTGAAAAGCAGTTAAGGGTTTGATAAGCAGTGAAGGAAAATAAGTTGGAGAGTGATGGAACAGTTATGAATCTGCTACATATTACAGGCATGTAAACGTACTAAATGAAGAATTGAACTTAGAGACAAACAATGTTCTGCAGAACATAACAATATTAATGATCAGGTCTTAAGCAGGATATACAACTTCATCTAAAAGGGAAGGAACCAGACCTAGCTCTAGTTAAAAAGAAGTTCCATCACAAAGTCTACAAGTACATTCCTTAGTGAAGAGATATGAAACTTAGCATAACAAAGTCACATTCACTAAGACAAAACACAAATGCCTCTACACCAACTGAAAATTATTTGCACAATATATGTAAGCTATTTGCACCAGATTTAATTAACTTAAAAGATTCTTGGCAGCTTTAGGGTCGTTGACTATGTCATACGTCTCCGTGTAAGCTGGGATAACAAGAAATTCCTCACCCTTCGAATTCTCTTTGTGATGGACCACCCTGTAGATGATAGGTAGCCGCCCCGTGTGGTGCTCCGACTCCTTCTTACCACGGTTGGTCGTGTTTAGCCGCCGATCGTGTCTGCCAATCACATAGTACGTAGTTCATATAAATGTAATGGATCATCAAGCTTGTACAACATCATCTAATACAAACAAAATTATTATTGTTAACATGCTTATAAGACAAAAAAAATAATGAGATTACATTTTGGAAACCCTTTTGTTTTCCCACGACTCACACAGTGTAAGTCTTTGCTTTGATGCATGTTCAGTAAGCAACAAACAAAATTAGAGAGATTAAGCTTATACCACATCATCTAATACAAACAAAATTATTATTGTTAACATGCTTATAAGATAAAAAAAAAGATAATGAGATTACACGTACATGAGATTATATTGTTTAACAGTATATACAAGCAACCCTGCAGTCCAGAAATATAGTATTAATTAAAGTGATTCAAGACAGAAAATTATGAAGAAAATCTTGAGTTAGGACAACACAATTATGTCTCCAGTATACAGACCTGTATGTTTGTATGGATATGCTAATCTGTACGGAGATTAATTTGAAAGAGACTAAGAGTATCATCCTGTTTCTACCTGTCCCGAGGTCACGGGTCGGGAGGTCGAATTCTTGAAACCGAGTCTTGCACCTGCACAAGTAGCGATGCGTTAGGAGTCGGGACTGAGGTGGCCCAGTCTTCGACTCTCTGATGCTTAAGTTAGCGCTTAGTTGCTACTTGCCGAATACGGGAGTTTTGGAATGAGTTTTATGGACTTACCTCTTTTGGGAGTTTGTGCCTGTTTTATAAGCCAATGTTAGGCGTTGCGGCCTCAGTCCTCGATGTGGGACTGTATGTGGTCCTCTGTGGCACCTCCCATTTGGGGGGTGTTTTGCCGCTGGAGAGTGGATCTGACAGGTGGATTGCTGCAGGACCTTTGCTCTCTGGGTACCCGTGAAGGGCTCGCCGGTGCTGTCTTAACCGGAATGATCTCCGGCGACCGGGTAATTATGTCATATTCTCGGCTTGGCCAAGTATTTTGGCTATGTACTAATAAGTCCCCAAGTCCTCGGTCCGAGAGAACTCTTGGGTGGGGAGTTATTCCTTAGGTGCCGAGAATATGTTTTACTTGGTCGCTGGAGGCATGGTGTCGAGTCCCCAAGTCCCCACGCGAGGGTCGCGAGGTGACGGGGGAAGGTTCCGAGAATCTGAAGCGGACCATCTCGCCGTGACGCACGTGTGTCATAAATGGCCAGTTTATGAGGGGCACGTGGTCATTCACACCGAGTGTTAAGGTCGTAACGGTTCGCGGTGGTGGGCTGAATGGTTCGCGCTGGTGGCGTAACGGTTCGCGGTGGTGGGTTGAATGGTTCGCGCTGGTGGCGTGACTATCCGCGTTGGTGGCGTGACTGTCCGCGCTGGTGGCGTGACTGTCCGCGCTGGTGGCGTGACTGTCCGCGCTGGTGGCGTGACGGTTCGTGCTAGTGGCATAACAGTTCGCGCTAGTGGGCAGAATGGTTCGCGTCTGTGCGTTTCGTCTTCGCCCCACGTGCTTAGTTAATGCGCGTGCGCGGGGGCGTGGGTGCGTCGTAAATGCATTTATGATCGTGGTCCACGTGGCTGTGCCCTGGCTGTATAGTGGTAGAGTCTGGTTGGGATGTATATAAATAGACTTGGGGTAGACTGGAGGAGGGAGTTATTCGCGATTTTCTGTAGAGGTTTTTTGGTTGTGTTGTGAAATCAAAGCTGGGGAACGTCCAATTTCACCCTCGATCGATTGGGTGCGAGCACTCAGCTGTTTGCAACCAGCTTCACTGCCACTACGTGTATCCCCTGTTTCAAGGTATGAACTTGTCAAGTTTTGTTTTGTTGCTGAGTTTGTGTTTTTTGTTATCTGGAGTTGATAGGGATTGTTCGTATTTTTGTGATGTTGGTAGGAGTTCTAGAGTAAGGGATTGACTGGTTTGCTGTCGGGTTGGTTAGGGTTAAGGTAATGAGTGTAACTTGTGAGGGTGTAGGGTATGACAGATCCGGTGTGGGTGTCCAGCGAAGAGACTGTGGCTGTCTCTAGTTTGCCTGATTTTGATTCAGACACCTTGCACCGGTGGGAGGAGCAGTTAGATGAGCTTATGGCGGAAGTTGCCCTTGATTTAAGGAAAGGCATCCCTGTTACAGATGTCGGGTCGCACGTGTCCTCATCTGACCCTCTCTTGCAGGAGGTAGAGGATTTTAGCATGGCGAGATCTCGGGAGGAGGATGATTCGTTTTGGGAACCTCCTGGCGTGAGTATGACCTTGTCGGAGCTTAAAGCACTTCGACAGAATTGGAGTATTCCTGACGAGGTCTTGCTGCGGCCGCTTGATAGGGGTGTGAAATTTTGGGACCCGTCGGGCAATTTCACGTTGGTATACGAGTACCAACTTAGATGTGGGCTAATGTTCCCGCTGCCCTCGTTTATGCAGTACATACTGGCGTGTTTGCATGTCGCCCCGGGGCAAGTCACCCCCAATATGTTAAGGCAGATATTGGGGACGGGGGTCCTTTTTTGCCTTCTGAGGCATCAGTTCCCCAACCTTGAGGAGTTTAATGCCTGCTGGCATATGGGGTGGTGTGCAAAGAAGGGCAGCCGGGGCTGCGTGACGATGAAGTCCCGGGGGAAGTTTAAAGTCTTGGCGGAAGACTTGCCTACGTCGACAAATGAGAATTGGCGGCGGAAGTGTTTTCTAGTGGGGGGGGGGGGCAGTGGCAGGAGTGGCATAGACATCCCTTCTGGGTGCCCAGGGCTTTACAAAAAATAGGTACCGTGCTCTCGTGTCTTTGTGGTTCTTTACTTTGTTCTGTTATGCCCTTGTTGACTGCTGGCTTTGTGTAGTGCCCCAAGAATATAATCTAACCGAGCTGATGGAGCGTCGGATACGCCGGGTGACGTGGGCGTTCGAGTGTAGGAGCTCTTACCGGATATGCCGCCTTGGCATATACAGCCATTTCGGCTATGCCCGGGTTCCGGGTCTGTATTGTGGTTGTTGTGGTCCCTTTTTTATGCTTGTTGGTCTCTTTCTTACCTTCCGTTTTTGTTTTTTTTTTTTTTTTCTTTTTTTGCAGTGACGATGCCACGGGATGGCGGATCGCGGAAGAAGGAAGGTCCATACGACAAGGTGTCGGATAAGGACGTGCGGGAGGGGTTGCGTGCCGAGGCTGACCACGCCAAGCGATATGACTTTGACTTGGAGACCGGCGAGGGGAAGGAGGTGAAGCTGGGTGATTGTGAGGATTTTTTGAGATTGAATCTGGCGGATGAGGATTACGCCTATGTGCCTCCCTTGGTGGCAGAACTAATGGGTTTGGTCGTCCAGGAAGTGGATGTTGAGGAGACGCAGACAGAGGGTGGTGATCGCGAGGACGGACAAAGTCAATCCCTGCTGGAGGAACCTGTCGTGGAGCCAGAGGGTGTGGAGGACTTGGTTATCGAGGATGTGGGTGGGCCTCGCTCAGGTGGCGAAGACGTGCTGGAGGAGTTAGCGGATCCTGTTGAAGAGATTGTTGTGGCAAAGTCGTGGAAGAGGAGGGAGAGTGTCGGGCCAGCTCGCGGGGGCCAATCTAAGAAGCCGCGGAGGGAAGGGCATTCCGGGAGTTCGAGTAGCTTAGCTGGGATCACCCAAGCTTTGGAAGGGACGGGGGCGGCGCAGCCGTACTTAGCCCAGATGGCATACGACATACGTCATTGCTCCCGCGGTATGCATGCTTTGGAGGAGGTGGATCCGCTGGCTGACATTGCACTCGCCAAGGAGAAACTGACGCAGGTAGGTATTTGCAACTCTTTTTTTTTTTTTTTTTTTGCTTGGGCTTATACGTGTTGCCGTGTACTTGCAGGCGACGTTGCTGATGTATGTTACGAGTGAGAGGGCGGTCACTTACTTGCGGGAGGATGCCGAGGCGAAGTGTCAGCGATTGAGGGAGGCGGAGGAGAATAACCGCGCCCTCATGGAGCGTCTAGAGCAGGTGGAGCAGGATGCTGCTGTCTTCTGAAACCAGGCTGCCGCCGCGGAGAAAGTTGTGGCGGAGCTGAAGGGGGCAATGCAGAAGAAGGATGAGCAGGTGGAGGCTGGGTAGTTGGCGATAGCCAAGGCAGCGTCCTTGGAGACTGAGGTGGCGAGGCTGGCTCAGTCGCTGGCGGAGCTGGAGATGTCTTGGAAGGCTAAGTGTGGGTGAGCTGCCGGGGTAGGGGAAAGGTTGTTTCGCGAGAGTGAAGCCTACAAGCAGCAGCTAAGGGGTGCCTACAATAAAGGTCAGGATGAGCTGAGTCAGACTGGTTGCCAGGCGGGCTGGATTAATGAGGCGGCCATGCGCAAGTGGTATGCCGATAGAGATGCTGCAAAGATGGCGTGGGAACAGATGACGCCTGAACAAAGGAAGCAAGCCGAGATCTCGCGGTCTTTGGCGAAGCAGCATGAGGCTTGGCGTTCGAGACGTCTTCTGCTGGGCGGCAGGAGGTTTCAGCTGTGGGTGCGTCGCGGCCTCCGCCCCTTTTGGCTGCGTCACCCGTGAGGTCTACTGGTCCTGAGGGGTCCTTATCCACGCAAGTGGTGGTGTCCCAAGTGTCATCTGAGTCTCTAGCTGTGGGGCCTCTGGCGCCTGCTCGCCTCGATATGCAGAGATCCGTAGTGAAGAAGTCTCCCGGTCCTGAGGTGGCACAAGTGAGTTCGCTTGTGCGCCCCAATGTTGCTATGAGGCCTACACTTGTGTCACGGGATCGCGCGAAGCAATCGTTAGGGAGAGGGTTTCAGTTAATGTCAGCTAGTCTCGTGGCCGTGGTAGCGGTTCGAAGGGTGGGGGGAGTGTGGACAAGTCTGGCGGCTCATCTTCTAGGGGGAAATGACTGATGTAATTAGGATTTTTTGTTTTGGTAGGTGTAGGGAAAGAGAATTTTTGTGCCTGGAACAGTGTAAGTGGCGTGGTTAGCCATTTTGAACATGTTTGAAATATAGGAATTGCCTGGGAGTCCAGGTTGATGGTTGGCGTTATGTTTAGCCATATTGTGTGTTTGTTTTGCCTTTTACGAATGCTTTTGTTTGTGGTCCCGTGTTGTCGGGACTTAGTTCAGCATGTTGGGATGATAAAGCGATTCATCTCATTTAGATTTGGCCGCTAGTGGGCAAGGTGTACATATTGTTGGAGCCGCTACTGGGCTAGAAACACAAGTATCGGCTATGATGCTGGGTTAAAAATTGATTAACTGGGGTAGAGGTGGAGGTGGCGAGCGTTCCAGGGGCGGGGTAGCATGTGACCATCACAACCTCTAAGATAGAATGTGGCAGGTCCCGGAGCGTTAACTATCTCGAGTGGGCCTTCCCACTTTGCCTTGAGGCCGGTGGGGTGGGGGATGACCTCTTTCATGACCCAATCGCCTACTTTCAAGGGGCGGGGTACGACTTTTTTGTTATAGTACTTGGCTATTTTTTGCTTATTGTTTATGGTCCTGAGGTGCGCCTTGTCCCGGCGTTCTTCCAGGAGGTCCATGTTAAGTCGTAACCCGATTGTATTTGTCTTGGGGTCATAGGCTGTGACACGTTCACTCGGGACCTCCACTTCCACTGGTATCACTGCTTCGGTGCCATAAGCCAATAGGTATGGGGATTCCCCTATGGCTGTTGTGGGGGATGTGCGGAGTGTCTAGAGGACATCTGGGAGCTTGGTTGCCCACAACCCTTTGGCCTTTTTCAGGCGTTTCTTCAAGTTTTGTTTGATGAGTTTGTTTATGGCTTCCACTTGGCCATTGGTCTGGGGATGTGCTGGGGAGGCATAAAAGATTGCAATTCCCTGATCTGATAGGAATTCCCGGAATGTGTCATTGTCAAACTGGGTGCCGTTGTCTGTAATGATGGTCTGGGGCACTCCGAATCGACAGTATAAGTTGCGCCATAAGAAGTTTATCACTTTTTCAGTGGTGATTGTGGCAAGGGGCTATGCTTCTATCCATTTTGTGTTGTAATCTACAATGACAATAGCATACTTGAATTGTCCCGGGGCTGTGGGGAGTTGCCCTATGAAATCGAGTCCCCACTGACTGAAAGGGACTGGTGAGATGATAACAGAGAGGGGCACTGGGGGATGATGTGCAAAATCTGCAAATTTATGGCATTGAAGGCATGCTTGGATAATTGCCTTGGCATCTTGCTCTAAGGTTGGCCAATAATACCCCGCGCGAAGCGCTTTGAACATGAGGTTCCGGGCCCCTGCATGGTTCCCACAAATGCCACTGTGGAGGGACTTTAGCACCTTGTGTCCTTCTGTCATGGGGAGGCATCTCAGTAGGGGACATGACTAGCCTCAGCGATACAGTTTTCCACCCTTGAGTAAGTAAAATGAGGCTTTGTGGCGTAGTCGCTGTGCTTCATTCTTGTCTCGGGGTAGGGTGCCATCAGAAAGGAAAGCGACAAATGGGTCCATCCATGAGGGCTGGTTAATGGGCTCGAGAGCGAAGATCTCTGAATAAGCCTTTGAGATGCTAGGCTTGTCCAGCGTCTCGATGTGCACATCAGGTGGCCTTGGAGTTTTTCACTAGCGGGATTTGGGTGAGTTTGTATGAATTAAAGTGCTGTAGGAGGGCGCCTGCGAGACTTTTGTAGGATCCCAAGTCGTGTTGGTTGGTCTTGAAGTCCCCTGCCACCTGACTGACTACAAGCTGAGAATCACTGAAGACGTGGAGGTGCCGGGCTCCGAGTTCTCGATAGAGCTGAATGCCTGCTACGAGGGCTTCGTATTCAGCTATGTTGTTGGAGGCTTTGAATTCAAACCGAAGAGCATACTCATATGAGTTGCCCTCTGGGTCTGTGATTATGATTCCTGCTCTACTGAGTCTGTGATTAGAGGATCTGTCAACATGGAGTTCCCAGATGGCGTCGCGAGTGGGGGTGTCTCTGTGTGGACCGTCATTGGCCAAGGGGAGAAACTCATTAATAAAATCTGCAGCTGCCTGCCCTTTGATAGCCACTCTTGGCTTGAAATACAAGTCAAATTCGCCTAGTTCAATTGCCCATTTTACCATGCGGCCTGAGGTTTCAGGTTTCTGCAGGATTTGCCATAAGGGGTGGTTGGTTAACACATGGATTGTGTGGGCATGGAAATACTGTCTGAGCTTCCTGGCGGCAGTGATGAGGGCGAGAGCGAGTTTCTCTTTGTCTGGATAACCAGTCTCGGGATCTTTAAATCCTCTGTCACAGTAATAGACCGGGAGCTTGTTATCATGCTCATGGCGTGTAAGGGCAGCACTGACGGCAGTGACGGAAACAGCCAAATACAGGTAAAGCACTTCTCCCGGGGCTGGCTTGGAGAGTAGAGGGACCTCTGCAAGGTAGGCTTTGATACTGTTGAAGGCGTCGTCGTGTTCCGGGCCCCATGTGATATCCTTTTTATGTTGTGCTTTGAGCAGTTGAAATAAGGGATTGCACTTGTCCGTGAGGCGAGAGATGAAACGTGCCAGAGCTACAAAGCGTCCCGTGAGGCACTAGACCTCGTTTCGTGAGGTCGGGACGGTCATGTTGAGTATGGCCCGTACTTTTTCTGGGTTGGCCTCAATGCCTCTTTCACTGACCATGAAGCCTAGGAACGTGCCGCCGCCGACGGCTAGGATACACTTATGTAGGTTGAGGCGCATCCCGTGTGCCAGGAGCTTAGTGAATACTTTGCTAAGGTTGGCAATGTGGTCGCCTTCTGTCTTGCTCTTGACCAACATGTCGTCAACATATACTTCCATGACTTCTCCAATTTCATCTTCAAACATGGCGTTTACTAGTCTTTGATAGGTTGCCCCTGCATTCTTGAGGCCGAAAGGCATGACCTCATAACAATATAGTCCCTTGTCCGTGACAAAGGTAGTGTGAGTCTGATCCGCGGGGTGCATTTTGATCTGATTATAGCCCGAGTAAGCATTGAGGAAGTTAAGCGTCATGTAGCCAGCTGTGGAATCAACCAATTGGTCAATCTGTGGCAATGGGAAGCTGTCCATGGGGCATGCCTTGTTGAGGTTTGTGTAGTCCACACACATTCGCCACTTGCCGTTAGGCTTGGGGACCATGACTACATTGGAGACCCATGTTGGGTAAGAAACCTCACGTATGAACTTGATTTCTTTGAGGCTTTGGACCTCGCCTTGGATAGCCCGATACTTGTCTAGGTGGAAAGCATGTCTTTTTTGTTTGACAGGGGGGTGGTCTTGAAGGATGTTAAGCTTGTGGGTGATGATATCTGGGGAGATGCCTGGCATGTCGGCATAGGACCAAGCGAAGACTTTTTGTTTTTCTTAGAGGAAGGTAATGAGTTGTTGGCGGAGTTCTAGGCTGAGGTTTGTGCCAATGCGAACTTTCCTTTACTGGGCGGTAGGTGACAGGGATACCCATTCCATGTCTTCCGCTGGATTAGGGCGTGGGGCCCTCTTTATGCTCCCCTCAAGGTCGTCTCGCGGGTCATCAATGGGCTCTGAAGGGCTGAGGGGCATCATCTCATAGGCTTCCCGCCCCTGCTGGATGACATTAAGATGACAATGCTCAATGGCTGCCTGATCACCCTGAATTGTCAGAATGCCGCCTGGGGTGGGTACCTTCATGAGTAGCATGTGGCCGGCAATAAAACACTGCAGCCCCCAAAGAATGTCCCGGCCTAAGATGAGGTTATAGGACGAGGGACAATCGATTATCAGGAAGCGAGCTGTCAAGACCCATCCCGAATTTCACCCCGAAACCCGAGGTAAGTCCTGCGGGGACCACCTCCAAGGAAAATTTACTGATAACAAACCTCCCTTGAAAATGGACAACCCTAACCTAGAAAACTAAAGTGTTACTTTCTTAAATAAATTTGAGCATCCTCCAAAACAACCCACAATTATACGAAAGTGAGTAAATAATTACAAACTTCGTATATTCAAAAATACAACAAAAGTCTTACCACCCCACCAGAAACATTATACGATAAATCCCAAAGAGTATTCAGAGCTACTATACACTAGAGGAGTAGGAAAAATACTCTAGTAGGTTAAACAGGTAACCTACTGGTGAAAGGTGGCTGAGAAATGGATAACTATGCCTGGTCGTCTCCAACTCGTTCTAACTCGAACTCTGCAGACTGGGCATTTTAAAAACGAAGAGCCCAGGGGAAAAACATTCGCAAGAATTAGAGTGAGTGGACAAAAATAAATAAAAAGAATATTTATGTTTTCCCAATTTAATTTCCAAGAAAACGAATGCATGTCTTAAACGATAATTCTCTTATCGTTATAAATATCGAGCCTCTACTGCTCAAAATTATATATATCAAAATACAGCCTCTCAGGCTAAAATATATATATATCAATATATAGCCTCTCAGACTAAAATATATATACATGTATATATTTACACTCGTCCATACTCCCTATATAAATTAATAATAATCTATATAGGGCTACTACGCTCGCGTCCAACGCTCACTTCACGCCTTAATGCGGTGATACACTACGTCATTAAGGTGGACAGACGGGTGTATAAATATGTGCCCATACCCCTTATATGAATTAAACACTCATATAAGGCTACTACGCTTGCGTCCAACGCTCACGTCACACCATAATGCAGTTATATACTATGTCATTAAGGTGGACAGACACATATCGCTAGCTAGCATTTATATACATACTCTCCTTAAAATTATATTAAAATTTACCGAAAATCCCATTTTCGGTAACTCATCACAATTAGTAAAATCGTCAAATAAAAATGACGTCAAATGGTCCAACCAAATAAACAATTGCATGCACATTATTTAAAACAAAGGTCCACTCACAAGTTAGGCCTAAGCCTGAAGTCGGTCGGAGGTCTCCTCTGCTCGAGCCTCCTCGCGTCCTGTTCCAAAACATAAATAATTCCTTAAATAAAATCTCAACGTTTAAAGAAAATAGGCATAATTAAATATGAGCTTCTCGCGCTCAACCATGCCTATCGTCCTAAATCTTAACTTCACTGCCAACCAAAAATCTCCATAAATACTGACGTCCTCAAAAATCACCTTTCAACGTCCTAATCATAAAAATAATCAAATGACCGGATTTTAACTTATTAATCCGCCAAAAATACCAAACTTTACAAATTCCAAAACCTATCCAAAACTCCTCCAAAAATTCTAAAACTCATTCCATTAAACTCCTCATAATTTTCTCCACCAAAAACATTTTCTCGGCGGCGGCGCCGGGGGCGGCCGGCGACCAACTCCGGCGACCTGCAAATGCTACCAAAATTTGACAGCACCTTCCTCTCAATCTCCTCTACAACTTTCCTAACTAGCACAAACACCAATTCCAAGCCTAACTATGGTAATCGAATCAAAACATCCATAAATTCCTAAAACTTTCAATTATACAAACCACCCTAACGAAATCGAATTTAGCCGAATCCTTTTGAGGGATTACTCACCTAGATGAGGGCTACAAGTTGAGCCAAAAATCACGACCTATGGTGGCCGGAGGATGGAGCTCCGACGAAGGTGCAACCACGGCAACCGTGGCTTTCGGGCTCGGCTGCTCCTTCACGGCGGCGTTAGGGGATCGGCCACCTACCCAGAAATGAAGAGGAGATGTCGGGGGTCCGAACGAGACCGGTCTGGCGGTCGGTGGTGGCCGGACGACGGCGGACGGCGGTGGTGAAATTTCCGGGCGGAGGGAGGAGAAAATCGGGTGGGAAGAGAGAGAATCGGGAGGAAGAGAGAGAAGTGAGGGGAGAGAAATATATGGGCTTGGCCCAACCGGTCCACACCACTTATAACCCAATCTCCCAAAATTTTAACACCCTAAAATAATACCCCAATAAAACTTACATTTTTAATTGATAACTTTTACATGCTAACTCTGATTTTAACGCGTAGCATGTCTACGAACTCGTAATAACATCCTCTACGACTTTCATGAAGAAAGTTTTCCCAAATTCCATACAGAAGAAAAAGTCAACTTTGGAGTCTTAAATAGTAAACGGTTACTTAAAACGGTAAAAGACCAAAATATTACCAAAGTAAATAACCGTAAAATAACTTAAGAACCGGGGCGTGACACGAGCTGTTATGGAAGAGCGGCAAGGAGCGGTTCCCACTGACACAGTTAGGCGGTCTGATCCTAACGGCTGCACTATCTCGCCAGAGAAGCTGATAAGGGTATCATGGTTGTTGTACAATTTGGCTTGGTCCCAACGGAGCCCTCTGTAACAGTCGGCAAACATGACACTGACGGTGGCCCCCGTGTCGACCAGGGCTCTATGGCACCTGTAATGATCCACCTGCACGTTTATTATGAATGGTTCACTGTGGTGGCAATTGATTGTGTCCTCCCCTTTGCGAAATGTCACTTGATCCCACGTTGACGAGGTGATCGTGACACCTCGCTGGATGTCAAAGACTTCCAAGGGGGTTGTGCATTGCCTTTTTGTAGAAGGCTGGCAAGGGAAGAGCCGCGGGACTCCGCCGTGTAGGGTTAGGATCTGGCCATGCACCTCGATGGCATTAGCTCATGTTGCAAGAGTGCAATATTAGTGAAGTTGTCCATTCCGGACCAGATGTTCTATGGCATTGCGGAGGCCATTGCAGTGCTCTGTTGTATGGCCATTATCGTCATGATAAGCACAGTATTTATTGTCTATTGCTCGCCGGGGTTTTTTTTTGATATTTGCTCTTAGGAGGTGGAGGAATGAGGTCTTTGTGCTTGGCCCATATGTCCGCGTATGTCGTGGTAAGAGTAGTGTGGACCTCGTAACGAGGTGGCGGGGAGGAACAGCACTGTTGTTGAGGAGGGCTCTGGTCCTGTGACTGGTAAGGGTGGTCACGGTTCCGCTGTCCCCCGTGACGATGGTCGGAACCGCGTCCCTGGCCCCGGGAGGAGCCATGCTATTTACTTTTATCTTGCCTTTATCAAATTGCTCATACTTCTGCTGAGGTTGCTGCTTTGGGGGAGGAGCGGGGAGTGCTAATGTGGCTGGAGCAGAATGCACAAAGGTGGCAAATTCAGCGCGTGCCCACCAGACAACCAGGTCCAACAAGGCATCATAGGAAGCTGGAGGGTTCTTGTTGATCTCCATTAAGAAATTGCCAGGGAGCAAGGCCTGGCGGAAAGCTTGCTCGGCAACTCGAGGCTCCAAGTTGTGGCATCGCGTGGTGGTGGATTGCCACCTGGACAACAACTCATGGAGGCCTTCTCCGTTTTTCTGCTTGATGTGGAACAGGGCGTCCACGCTGCGATAAATGCTGGCATGAAGTATAAAGCGGTTAAGGAAGCGTTCCGAGAGTTGGTCAAAGTTGTCAATGGAGTTGGGTGGTAGGTTGAGGAACCAGCTGAGTGCTTCGTCAGAGAGGGTATCTTGGAAGGCATGGCAGGCCATGGCGTCTGTGTAGCGAGTGGAGCTACATAGCGAGAGAAATGTCTCGAGATGGAGATGAGGGTCCCCAGTGCCCTTATACTTGTCCACCTTGAAGGGCTTGGCCTCGGGGGGTCGCTTCTCCACTTGTATCCGTGACGTGAAGGGACTTGGACGATGTCCATAGCCAGAGAATAGAGGTCGCGGGTTCCCGCGACTCTCGACCCCTTCAATCCGCGAAGCCAACTGAGTGACAGATTGGCTAAGCTGGAGCAGCAGGCGGGTTTGCATGTCGGTTGGAGGCGTTGGCAGAGGTAGGAGTGGGGGCAGGCGGAGCAGATGGGTCCAGTTGATTTAGCAAGAGAGAGGGTTCGATGGGGATTGTAGATGGTTGAGGGGCTGGTAGTGGAAAAGATGGGTTTGTAAGTGGGTGGGTGACGTGGACGATCTGGTTAGGGCCTCCCGGGATCACGGAACTGCTTTGGCCTTGGTTAGGAAAAGACGTGGTGGCGGGATTTGGGGTACCAGCGACCCGTGCCGCGCGGTCCAAGCTGTCATTGTACACGTTACGATTGTCTAACGTGGCGCGGAGCAAGAATTATTCCTTTTCCAACTCGACAATGCGTACCCGGTACGCTTCAGCCTCCGCCCTCTCTCTGGCCGCTTGCTCGCAAAACGAATGGAAGTGTCGCTTTAGAATTTCGAGGGCGGTGGCGGGGTCGGGATGGCTAATGGAGGTTGCATTGCTGGTTTGGGGAAGGGATGCATCTCCAGATTGGAAAAGTTCTTTCTCTATCTGAGTGCCAGGGTCATTGGGGTCGTCTATGGTTTCCACCATTGTTTCGAGCTAAATGCTATTAACCACAAGGTCGGAGGTTCGAGCCCTCCTCCTAGCGCCAATTGTTTCTACATGTCCCGAGGTCACGGGTCGGGAGGTCAAATTCTTGAAACTGAGTCTTGCACCTGCACAAGTAGCGATGCGTCAGGAGTCAGGACTGGGGTGGCCTAGTCTTCGACTCTCCGATGCTTAAGTTAGCGCTTAGTTGCTACTTGCCGAGTACGGGAGTTTTGGAAGGAGTTTTATGGACTTACTTCTTTTGGGAGTTTGTGCCTGTTTTATAGGCCAATGTTAGGCACTGCGGCCTCAGTCCTCGATGTGGGACTGTCTGTGGTCCTCTACGGCACCTCCTCTTTGGGGCGTGTTTTGCCGCTGGAGAGTGGATCTGGCAGGTGGATTGCTGCCGGACCTTCGCTCTCTGGGTACCCGTGAAAGGCTCGCCGGTGCTGTCTTGCCCGGAATGATCTCCGGCGACAAGGTAATTGTGTCATATTCTCGGCTTGGCCAAGTATTTTGGCTATGTACTAACACATCCTTATATACACAACGCTAAGATACAAACAGTGTGTGACTGGTTCAATCACTATAAATTGTTCAATGTTTAGCTCAAATCCCTTCTGTTAATTCGGAAAACCCCGTAAAACTCGGTCATCTCAGAATCTTATTACTAGCTACTACAACTAACTGGAAAACAAAACCATGCAATATATATACTTCCATGGAATTTTTAAGGGCCAGGTTGGTGTTCACAGACCAACAGTATCAAACAAGGAGTTTAGCGAAAATACAAAAATTCTAGTAATTTATAAGAAGCATAGCCAGAATCTAGATATAAATATTTTTGATGGCCCCTTTGTGACTAGGCCCTGCTATATATTTTAGCAAACTGGTAATCTCACTACTAGGATCACATTCATATTCAGAGAGAGAAGGAAAGAAAAACAAAGGAACCAATAAGAAGACCAACAAAGCACAAAGGAAAAGGAAAGCTTAGTTAAAAACTAATTCAAGGATAAAAAGGGCCTTAGCTTCTTCACTGATCATGAAGGGCGTGGCAGATTTATTTTGGGGACACAGAAAGATATAGAAGAGAAACAGAGAAGCCTTTGCCTCTTTGTATTGCCCTTATATTTTGCCATACCCAAAACCATCTTTCGTATATCAAGCAAAGGTAAGGCTGAAAACTCAAAGAAACCTACACAATTCAATTTCTCTAACAATAATATGAAGATTGAAGAGAAGAAATAACGTAAGAAGTGCATACAACAACTCATGCATACCCTGCAGCAAAAAAAAGTAAAACAACGCATGCATACAACAACTCATGCATACCCTGCAGCAACAACTCATGCATACTCTAACTAATCAGCAACTCTATCAATTACATCAACTCATACAAAAAAAGCAAAAATTGAAACAACTCTAACCATTATCCAAAATAGAAACAACTCCCACCATTATCCAAAATTGAAACATTCTAGCCATATAAATATCAAAGTGCCAGCAAAGCCAATCCCACTCATCTTGCCTATGTATCAAATCAGGCGGAATTGTTTCTCTCTCATACTGTTATAGTGCCTTGAAAAGTCCCCCTTCCAATCTCGATATATGGTACCAGCCTTATCTTCAAGCCACGCCCACATCTGTTTATCCCCAAAATCAATTTTAAAATACGTCTACAACACAAACAACTCCTCATCAGACTTAAAATTGAAATAATGAAGAATAAAAATAGTAGATTCACCATATAACACAAACAACTTCTAATCATCTTGTAAATTGAAATAATGAGGAATAAAAATAGTAGATTCACCATATAACATAAACAACTCCTAATCACCTTGTAAATTGACAAAATGAAGAATAAAAATAGTAGATTTACCATATAACAGGACCAACTCCTAATCACCCTGTAAATTGACATAACGAAGAATAAAAACAGTAGATTCACCCTATAACACAAACAAGTCCTCATTCTAATGTAAATTGACACTCTTGAACCAGTAAAGTCCTCATTCACCCTATAACACAAACAAGTCCTTTTTACTCTGTAAATTGACATAATCAACAATAAAAACATAATTCACCAGGTAAACACAAACAAGTCCTTTTTACCCTGTAAATTGACATAATCAACAATAAAAACATCATTCACCAAGTAAACACAAACAAGTCCTCATCCTACTAAATTGACATAATGAACCAGTAAAGTCCTCATTCACCCTATAACACAAACAAGTCCTCATTCTGCTGTAAATTGACATAATGAACAATAAAAACAACTCATTCACCAAAAGTGTACTGGATTCTTACCGTAAGCCTGTCTATCAACTTCTTCTTCTCAAAGTCACTGAGGCATTCCCAGTTTCCGGCCGACAATTTGACTTTGGATCGAATTATACAACCAATGCTATTGACCAGGAGGCTGTTCACTGCTGATGAAGACAGTCCTCTGATGAAGTCGTCATACACAATTTCGATCAAGTCCGGTGCATTTCACAATACATTTGACTTTGTCTAGGTTGCTGAACCCTAGTCGGTGTTTTGGGGGAGGTCCGGTGGACTTCTTAGTACCACGTCGAACACTACAACCATCAAACAACGTCGCTTGAGCTTCTAGGGTGACATCGTCGATCACGTTCTCATCCAGTGGGGGAGCTGTTTCGACAATCGAGGCTGGTGGTGGAGGTGGAGTCGTTTCACCGTCTCCCGTCGGTGACTGGTCAGCAACATCTCCCGTTAGCCCCGTCGTATTCTACGTCGTGCCGGAACCAAATTGGGCTGCACAAGCCGATCGTAAACTCTTAGATGCAATTTCCCTGGCCCTTTTCTTCATCAATGGTGGCATGCTTGGGATTGAAACTCGGTTTAGATGGTAGAGGGGAGAGCGAAGTCGAATTGAGATTGAACCCAAAATTAGGATTGGAAATGGGAGGACGAATTTGGGAGAGAAGCTGGGGAGGCGAAGGAGGCGAATTGGGATTAGGGTTTAGGGTTTCGAAACTAGGGAGGGATTAGGGATTAGGGTTTTGAGTGATACTTGGGAGGCGAATTGGGAGCGAGGTCGAAGCAGTGAACCGAAATGGAGTTGATGTGAAATAGAGTTGGAACTGGATTTGGGTATATTTGATATAGATCAAGTGACGAATTTAGTTATTTCATGGCCCAATCTAGGTATTCGAATTTTGGCCCAAATATTTGGCGCAAAACTCGTACGCGCTATATTTTAGGCTCAAACTCTTTTTCGTCGCTTAGGACATGTCTGGAGCGACGAATTTAGGCTTTTTCGTCGCAACAAAATAAATTGATGTATATTTTCAATAAATACATTTATTTAATAATTAATCTTTTAACAGTATGAACACATATGTTTTACAGTACAATGTTATATGTTCACATGCACATCGAAATAGGTCTAATAATTATGTACTCAATCGCTATCCTCGTAATCCGGATCTTCTAGATCATCCTCAGGAATTTCATCTGAATCATCATCTTCATCTTTAATGAAGTCGTGACTAGGTGGGATGTACGGCTGTGAATCGAAATCGAACCCTAAACTAAAATTGGAATGTACTCGCCTTGTGGGAAGTGGATGTCGTTGTTGATGCGAATAGTGCTTGTGTCGGGGATGTCAAAAGTTAAAGGCTCTTGATATGGTTCAAGAGCCACATTCTCAATATCTTGTTCTACCCGGCCCCCTTAAAGTGTGGTTGCGTTAAAGATACTTCTATGCTCCATCACGTCAACTACTTTCCAACCCCCACCAGCTTTCGGATCATCAAGATAAAACACTTGCTTTGCTTAAATGGCAAGCACAAACGGGGCATGCTCATACCAGCTTGTGGATGTATTCACTGATAATAGCCTGTGATCCATCTTCGTACTCCTCGGAAAATTTGGGTCAGTATTGAACCATCTACACTTGAACAACATAACTGGTATACCTGCTGGATATAGTAGTTCGATGACGGCAACAACAATCCTGTAGTATGCTACTTTATCCTTACCCACTACCATCATGCCATTGTTCTATGTCTTCCGGCGTTGATCTCGTCGTTCTGTCAGGAACTTAACACCGTTGACTACACAAGCCGCATAAACATTATATCCATATGGCATACACGCCAAATGATACAACTGCGGAGAGTAATCCTTGCTATTTTGTTCTTGCATCCTCGTCACCTACAAACAAATGAAAATATGTAAGTAAAAAATTATGATCGAAAAGGGCATGAGCTTCCCCCAATTATGAAATGGGGAGATTAAACGTACCCATTTTAGGAAATATGCAGGAAACGTTTTCTTGTGCCTCTCTTCATGCCTATTCTGATACTTAAGTTTAACAAGTCCCAAATGAGCATCTCTATATTCCTTGACTTCGTCACAGTGTTGCAGTACCCACCAATGAGCCTCACATAACTCATATTCTCTTAAAATTTCTGAATTTGGTAAGTTACCAAACATTCTTATATCTTCAGAGACAATTGAGAGGTTGAATGTATGTGTGATTGTCGGGTCGAGTGCTGATGTGTCGTCTGTATTATGGAGATATGAGTTGCTATACGTTACACACTCATGTGCAATGTATGCGTTAGCTATTGATCCTTCCGGCTTTGATCTGTTTTTAACAAAACCTTTATACCCACCAAGTTGTCTAAAAAGAAAATAGTTAGTACTGGTGGTATAGGGAAAATATGTAAATAATAATAATGTGTAACAGGGTTTAGGGTTATAATCATACATTTCTATAGGAAACATCCAAGTAAAGTGTACTGGACTAAAAAGAAGCACTTGTTCGGCAAGATGGATCATGAGGTGAACCATGATCGAAAAGAAAGTCAGGGGGAAGATCCTCTCTAATTTGCATAGGATGTAGACATTGTCTGATTTCATTTCAACAACATCTGACTTCTTCAGCTCTCTACTGCATAATCTCTGCCAAAACCTGGACAAGGCTACTAACGACTCCACCACATCATGATGCAAATATGGTTTGATTACCACGGGAAGAAGACTTTGCAATAAAACATGACAGTCATGACTTTTCAATCCATGTATCTTCTGTTCCGCCACCTTAACACATCGAGCTATATTTCCTGCATATCCTTGAGGATACTTAACATCAGTGAACCAACTAAAAACTTTAGGCTTGAAAGCGGGCTTCACCGAGTAAGGTGCAATAGGCATTTCCACTCTTGACACTGTCCTTTTTACTCATAAGTGACGTCGTAAGCCCATTTTTTGCAAATCATCTCGTGCTTTGATGTTGTCTTCTGTCTTGTCTTTAATATCGAGAATTGTTCCCACCACGCTGTCACAAACATTCTTTTCTATGTGCATGACATATAGGTTATGTCTAATTCCCAAAGTGGACCAGTAAGCTAATTCAAAGAAAATACTCTTATGATGCCAATTGTCAAGTGTAGCAGGACGCACAGGATTTTGGGCCAAGACATCTTTATCACTACTCAAATATCCAAATTCGAAAGAGTTCAACTTGTCTAAAATTTCATCCCCAGACTGAATAAGGGGTGGTTCACGACACTCTTCCCTGCCATCGAATGCATCTACATCAAGCCGCCATTCATGATTCATTGGAAGCCATCTATGGTGACCCAGGTAAACAATCTTGTCTGCGTGACGACTAGCATCGACGTTCTCTAAGAAGATGGGACAAGCCTTGTACATTTGAGTGGTATGAGAAGATAACATACCATAGTCAGGAAAGTCTCTAATTGTCCACATCACGACTGCTCTCATCTTAAATGAAGTTTTACTATGTCTGTCAAAAGTGGGAATTCCATTTTCCCATAATCCTTTTAGCTCATCAATCAACGGTCTCAAATACACATCTAGACACTTTCTCGGAGAACAGAGACCTGGAATTAACAATGCAAGAAAATTATATTCCATCATCATACACATCCACGGTGGTAAGTTGTATGGCATTTAAATAACATGCCAAATGCTATGAGACAGAGTCATATTGCCACTAGGATTGAATCCGTTTGTTGCTAGTCCGAGCCTTACATTTCGAATGTCTTCAGCAAAATCAAGAAATGATGTGTCAAAAGATTTTCAAGACTCCCCATCTGAGGGGTATCTCAGAACACCGTCATCTTCCCTAGGAAGACCATGCCATCTCATCTCCTCTGCAGTCTCCGATGACATGTAGAGACGCTGCAACCTAGGAGTTAATAGGAAATAATGAAGCACCTTCACAGGAACAGGTTTCCCTTTATCTGAAGAAGCCTCCTCATCATACCTCGGCCCATTGCAAATGGGACAGTAAATAACATGCTTGTAATCTCCGTAAAACAACACGCAATTATTCTTGCAGGCGTGGATCTTCACATAATCGAGGCCGAGGTCACCCATGATCTTTTTTGTCTTATAATGACTATCGGGAAGTCTATTTACAGGAGGAAGCAAAGTTTTGATAAACTTTGAATAATCTCCATAATGTCCATTACTCGTTCTGTGCTTCACTTTCAAATACATCTGTGACATGATGGCACTTAAAACTGAAACTGGACACTCATCATACACTGGTGTCTGGGCTTGCATAAGAAGCTTGTTATACTTCTCATAATCAGACATGTCAACTGCCTCATTGACATTGGGGGCATCATCATCAACTGCCTCTTCTTCATATCTTGAAGCATACGAGAAAACATCATGTAGCATATTCATAGCAGGGTATGTAGAAGGGTCGGAAGTACCACTAGATGACCCAACTTCATGAATGTAACTTGCTCAAAATTCCGCTAGTGTAGGATTATTTTCCTCCACCTCACCGTGTTCCGTCCATGTGGTATAATTTTTCCACATACCAAAATGTGACAAGTGTTGTTCCATACCTCCACGTGTCTGCCAACCGTCACACATATATTTTCTACATGGACACTTGTGCCACTCAGTTCCTGGAGCAGCATGATAATCAACAAATCTCAAGAAATCAAAGATTCCCTGTATATACAAGTGGTGACACCTGTCGTATAACATCCAGCTTTTATCCATGTTTTGCATCTGTTGTCATAAGAAAAACAAGAAATAAGCACCAAGTTATATAGCAACAAGCCAACATTACTCATACAAATATTCGTTTCTTCTTCACCTTATGTCTCCGGTTAGGGTCCTAATCCCATTCAAGACAATAAGACTTTGTTAAGAAATTTGTTGTTCTTTTGTTTCGATATCGATGTGGTAAAATTTCGGTAGCATCTCCCTACAGTTCCCTAAGTGCATGAATATCTTAGCCTAGTATGCACTCGAGGAACAATACAGGAGAC
This sequence comes from Fragaria iinumae, assembly GCA_009720345.1. Taxonomy (NCBI): domain Eukaryota; kingdom Viridiplantae; phylum Streptophyta; class Magnoliopsida; order Rosales; family Rosaceae; genus Fragaria; species Fragaria iinumae. The sequence goes on along the minus strand of CM019121.1, from coordinate 32,250,256 downwards.
TGTCAAAATATATATACCCACAATCAAAACCAAAAACAAAAGAACTGCAAACCACATAACAAAGTCTTATTCTCCCAAACTATCCAAAAATGGGACAATTCAAGAATCACTTTAGTCTGTTGCCAAACCAAAATCATTCTCGAACGGGATTTGTAAGGTTAAATGTGAATGAAAGAATTTAACCATTCTTACATTCATCACGCTAAAAAAACACAACATCATTCTTTGCATATATATATACCAAGCTATAAACTAGTGGTGCTTCATGAATAGAGGCAGACAAAGCTTTAGATGTCCGAATTTGATGATTTCCGATACTAACATCGAAAATCTGTCGCCAGATTTCAGCAGACCCAAATTTTCTTCTGTTTTAGATCTGGGCAGTGAGGAAGGAGTTATAAAGTCGAAAACAGTTATGCGACGAAAATTTCGTCATATTAGTAATAAATTTGGTCTCATAAGAAACGTTTTATGCGGCAAAAGAAACTTTCGTCGCTTAAGGTAAAACTTTTTGCGACGAAATTCATTTATTCGTCGCCTAAGACATCACTTAAGAGACGAAAAAAATTTCGTCTCTTAAGTGTTGTCTTCGTCTTTAGGTAAAATTTTCATCGCTTGAGTGTTTACCTAAGTGACGAAGTGTTTTTCGTAGCATAGGTTAATACCTATGCGACGAACAAAATTCTCTTAGTCGCATATGTCTTTTTTTTCTAGTAGTGATTGAGCTATGTGAATGAAGGCTATGTACCAGCAGCTGAAGGGATGACAAATGCTCAAAGAACTGAGCTGAAGGCAAATATCAAGAAAGATGCAAAAGCTCTTGGTATTTTGCAAACCGCAATCACAGATGTTATCTTTCCAAGAATTGCAAATGAGAGAACAACCAAAGGAGCATGGGATGTTCTAAAGGTGGAGTTCAAAGGCTCAGATAAGGTGAGAGCTGTTAAAGTTCAATCTTTAAGGAGAGATTTTGAGTATACTAGAATGAATGAAACTGAGATTCTAAGTGATTATTGTACTAGATTGACTGATTTAGTTAACCAGATGAATTCCTATGTTGAACCTATACCTAAAAAGAGAGTAGTACAGAAGATCCTTATGAGTTTGAATAGGAAGTATGATGCTATAGCAAGTATTATAGAGGAAACTAGGTGTCAAGACCCATCCTGAATTTTACCCTGAAACCCGAGGTAAGGTTTTGTGGGGTCCACCTCCAAGGAAAATTTACCGAAGAACTCGACAAACCTCCCTTGAAAATGGACAACCCTAATCCGGATAATCCATGAATTTCCCATAAAAATAATCCAAATAATATAACATGAATCTTAGCACACTCCATTAAAATATTATACAATAATCCTAAGAGTATTCAGAGCTACTAAAGACAACGGAAGCAGGAAACTACCCTAGTAGGTTAAGCAGGTAACCTACTGGTGAAAAGTGGCTGAAATGTGGGTGACTATGCCTCGTCTCCTCCTACTAGTACCAACCTGTACTCTGCAGACTGGGCATTTTAAAAACGAAGAGCCCAGGGGAAAACATTTGAAAACGTTAGAGTGAGCGGACAAAATGAATTTAATGAAAATATTTATGTTTTCCCAATTTATTTTCCATAGAAATTATGCTGCATGCGACAGCTCAAAAATTGGCAAGTATCTGACTTGCTCCGGCTAATCTCCAAAACTTAATAAAATACAGCCTCTCAGGCTAGAATATATATATATATATATATATATATATATATATATATATATATATATATATATTTACACTCGTCATACTCCTTGTATGATTTCTTATGAAGAAATATAAGAAAATAGAAATTCATACAAGGCTACTACGCTTGCGTCTAACGCTCACGTCACGCCATAATAGAATTTTACCTCATTATGCAGAAAAGACGGGTGTAGTCATATACGTGCATACTCCCTATATGAATCATTATTATATTTATATAGGGCTACTACGATTGCGTCTAACGCTCACGTCACACCATAATCGTATTGTTTCTGCATAATCCCGTAAGCTATGCGGAACCATAGTGGAACATGAACAGTAGACAACACATGGGCATATAGTGGTTCACCATGCCTCGGAGGACATGGCTACGTCCACTTACGAATCCACTATCATGGCCAATAGGCCTTTGGTGTTACAAGAACATCCATCCATCCCGCCCGGGAGGGAGCATCACATATATCTATATCCATATGGGGGGAGAATGAGTCAAAAGTCAGTCGGTCCCCTTTTCTACACAGGGGGAGCCTTCCTTTTATAGATAAGGAAGGTTTCCTCTTATTACACATTACCGATGTGGGACTAACTATGCATTTATCTTATCATGGTGCCTTCTTGTGGAGCTTGGAGGAGCACCTTCCCGATGTGGTACCGATGATCTTTCACCATGGCGAGGTAGTCTGGATGTCGGTCTACAAGTTTCATGACTGGTCTATGGGCGGGGAAGGTAGTTTACTGACTACCGACTACAAGTCCCCCCAAGTTCCCGTTCAAGACACATCTTGAGTGGGGACTTAATATACAAAATGCCCATAGACCAGTCATATGTCCCCAACACGGACCCGTACCCAGTCCCCCGAAGTCCGTACTCAAGACGTGTGTTGAACGGATCCGCCTCACACAGAAAGGCTGACACCACCAGGCGAGCTGAGGAGGCACGCGAGCTAAGGAGTCTGCTCCCCACAGAAGAGCTGACACTCGAGCGAGCTGAGGAGTCTGCCTCGCACAGAAGGGTTGACTCTCGGGCGAGTTGAAGAGTCCGCCTCGCGCCATAATGACTACACGCGAGCTGAGTCCGCCTCGCCTAGGAGGGCTGACACTCGGGCGAGCTGAGTTCGCTCCGCGTACAATGAATACACGCGAGTTGTGGAGTCCGCTCCGCGTACAATGAATACACGCAAGCTGAGGAGTCCGCTCCGCGCACAATGCCTACACGCGAGCTATAGAGTTCGCTCCGCGCACAAGTCCCCCTAAGTTCCCGTTCAAGACACATCTTGAGTGGGGACTTAATATACAAAATGCCCATAGACTAGTCATATGTCCCCAACACGGACCTAGTCCCAGTCCCCCGAAGTCCGTACTCAAGACGTGTGTTGAACGGGTCCGCCTCACACAGAAAGGCTGACACCACCAAGCGAGCTGAGGAGGCACGCGAGCTAAGGAGTCTGCTCCCCACAGAAGAGCTGACACTCGGGCGAGCTGAGGAGTCTGCCTCGCACAAAAGGGTTGACTCTCGGGCGAGTTGAAGAGTCCGCCTCGCGCCATAATGACTACACGCGAGCTGAGTCCGCCTCGCTCAGGAGGGCTGACACTCGAGCGAGCTGAGTTCGCTCCGCGTACAATGAATACACGCGAGTTGTGGAGTCCGCTCCGCGTACAATGAATACACGCGAGCTGAGGAGTCCGCTCCGCGCACAATGCCTACACGCGAGCTATGGAGTCTGCTCCGCACACAACGCCTACACGCGAGCTGAGGAGTCTGCTCCGCGGCCAATGCCTACACGCGAGCTGTGGAGTCCGCTCCGGGCATAATGCCTACACGCGAGCTATGGAGTCCGCTCCACGCACAATGACTATCTCTGTGACACATGCGAGGTGCATCCTGTTCCACGCGAGATGGGTCTCGGTGACACACGCGAGGTGGATCTTGGTGTTATACTTTCATGGACAAGGGTAGCGAGCCCTTTCCATATCTGGTGTTACTGCTCGAGCGCGGGGTATTATCCCCGCGTGGGTTATCAGGCCATTATTCTCCGTATGAAGGAAATGATATGAACTCCCCAACTCCCACTCTACGGGAGCTGTACAAGGGACTTACGGTTCTCATGGCTCTAGTTGTTTCGTCCATGCTGCCCGGTGATATGTTTCCGGGGTTGTATGCATGTCTTCTAGTTCGTGCGCATGCTTCCCGTTGGTTCTTGCTCGGGTATAAGAATCTCATGAAACAGTTGTTGTATGTTTCTTCCCGTTAGTTCTTATCCGGAAATCGAGATTTCCTAAGCAGTTGTTGTATGCTTCCTCCCGGTGACACTTATCCGGGACTTACTACTATCATGTTTGCCTTTCCAATTATTGGCCATTTAGTTGGAATATAATGGCCCCGTTGCGATCTTGGCGAAATGTATGTGTGATGGATCTCGCTCCTGAGTTCGCCTCGCGCATATGTAATGAAATTAGTAGGCGAGCTAAGGACTTCGCTTCGCGTGGAAAGAATGAAATTACAAGGCGAGTTGTGGTGTCCGCCTATAAGATAAAAATGCCCCTCCCGACCTCGGCCTCAAAACTGACTCGGCGGGGCAAGGATTGTTGTACCTTCACAATGAACAAATGATCGACACAATTATGGGGCTAGCCGAGTATGGTTATGGCATAATAATTATCGAAAAGCAAAATGGTTCATGCAATTGTGTAATACTCTCTCGGTGGAATGTCAATCTTGGTCGAATGCCTATCTCTCGGTGGAATACCTCTCTCCTAGTGGAATGCCAAAACATGCAGGTTGACTTGCAAGTAGAATATTATGAATTTTCACAAACCAATGATATTATAACAATCATAATCTGGACGGGACTTATCTGTGAAAATAGCTGCTGAATGGGTGCACACAGGAGGTGCAGATTCAAGCCCATACTACTCCCGGACGAAGAATCCTTGTTGCCAGTACGGTCGGGTTGCCATAGCCTTTCCAGTTTCTTTCTCCTTCACCCCATACCTCTCATACCGGGTGTCCATAGCAACTTTCAGCTGTGCACCAGACAAATCAACAAGGGGATGTCGGTGGTAGCTGCCGGGAAGCGCGTCCCGGATCCCATGACCATTAAGCCAGCAGATCGGGTTGTCACCCGGGGTTCCTGGAGCATGCTCTAATATTCAATTCCCAAAAAGGTTAAGTCAACGTGATAACAAGATGGTCGGGCAGCGGGAGTGGGTCGTCACCGATGAAGCTCCCGTTCGACAAGACTGAGCTCTGGGTCCTGGTGAATCATCTCCGGGTGATGGCTGGAGGCATCGGACATGAGCCGCTGTGGCTCTGCTCTTGGTAAAATCCCGATGACAAAAAGAACCCGGGCGGGTAATTTCACTTCGCCTCCATGCGAATTCATCTCGCTTTGCTCCCCTGCGAGCTATCTCACCTCGCTTCCACGCGAGGTGTCTCACCTCGCTTCCACGCGAGGTGTCTCGCCTCGCTTCCACGCGAGGCCTCTTCCTATTGCTCATGGATTTGAATGAAATGCCTCTCGAGCGGTTGAGTAACATGACTTTTAGTAATGATTCCCACAGACGGCGCCAAATGTTTCTGCATAATCCCGTAAGCTATGCGGAACCACAGTGGAACATGAACAGTAGACAACACAGGGGCATATAGTGGTTCACCATGCCTCGGAGGACATGGCTACGTCCACTTACGAATCCACTATCATGGCCAATAGGCCTTTGGTGTTACAAGAACATCCATCCATCCCGCCCGGGAGGGAGCATCACATATATCTATATCCATATGGGGGGAGAATGAGTCAAAAGTCAGTCGGTCCCCCTTTTCTACACATGGGGAGCCTTCCTTTTATAGATAAGGAAAGTTTCCTCTTATTACACATTACCGATGTGGGACTAACTATGCATTTATCTTATCATGGTGCCTTCTTGTGGAGCTTGGAGGAGCACCTTCCCGATGTGGTACCGATGATCTTTCACCATGGCGAGGTAGCCCGGAAGTCGGTCTACAAGTTTCATCACTGGTCTATGGGCGGGGAAGGTAGTTTACTGACTACAGGTATTTTACCTCATTATGGCGAAAAAGCACATATAGCTAGCTAGCATTTATTTAAATACATAATATCCTCATAAACATCCATATATAAACATATAATCACCGAAATTCTCAATTTCGGTTATTCTCTAATAAGAGAAAATATTCAACAATAAATCTTTGTACTGGTATAATATTTAAAACAAGGGTCCACTCACAAATTAAGCCTAAGTCTGTTGTCGGTCCGAGGCCTCTTCTACTCGAGCCTTCTCACGTCCTGTTCCAAATATAATATTAATTTCCCAACTTAAAAATCTAATATTTAATCAAAATAGGCAAAATTAACTGTGAGCCTTAACCACGCTCATCCATGCCCAACTTCGCTATTCTAAACTAAATATTATCCAAACCTCACCGGAAAAATAACGGCAGCCTTAACGCAACCTTCCACAGTCTATACATCATTAAACCCATGGCCGGATTCTACCATTTTAATCCGCCAAAATTACCAAACTTCAACAATTTCCAAATCTATCGAAAACTCCTCCAAAAATTCCAAAATTCACATCATTAAACTCCCCTTAATATTCTACATTTAAAACCATAAAAATCCCCCTAACAGCAGCAGCGGCCGGCGGCCGACTCCGGCGACCTCCAATGCCTATCAAATTTTGACAACATCTTCCTCTCAACCTCCTCTACAAGTTTCCTAACTAGCACAAACTCTAATTCTAAGCCTAACCATGCCAATCGAATTAAAACATAAAAAAAAGCCCTAGAATTTCAAACACCGATTTCTCCTTACCTAGCTCAAGAGGAAGCCAATCCTTTGGGGGGATGCACGTATGGGAGGAGGGCTTCCTTTTGAGCCTAGCAGCTCCGGCTATGGCGGCCGGAGGAGGAAGTTCCGGCGACGGGAAGCTTTGGGCAGTCGGGACTTCCGGGCGGCTTCTCTCCCTCACGGCGGCACTAGGGAGGCTGCCACCAGTCTAGGATGGGAGCTGAGTCGGAGGCCGACCGTTTGGGACCGGTGCGGCGGCGAACGTTGGCCGGACGGCGGCGGTCGGGCTCGGGAAGCTTTTCCGGGCGGAGGGAGAGGGAGAGAGAATCGGGAGGGAAGAGAGAGAAAGGAGAGATGGGTTTTGGGCCAACCCGGTCCAACCCTACTAAATAACCCAAATCCATAATTTAACACCCAAAAATAATACCCTAATAAAAATTACCTTTTACTAGCTAAAATTTACCATTTTTACCGTCGTCATAATTTTCTCCTACGAATCATTCTTTCGAAATATCCGTCCCTCAACACTCCTCTAGGGACCAATTAAATTATAACTCATTGACGAAGACGGTAAAACTCTTATTAACACCATGCTAGTAAATAAGGTAAAAATTTAAGAGTCGAGGCGTGACACTAGGGATATAGACACTCTTGGTGTGCAGGATTTAATAGGGACACTTAAGGCTTTTGATCAGAAGTTGATGAGTCATGATAAACCAACAGAAAAAGCCTTTCAAACACTAAGCCTAAACACAAATAGTGAGCCATCTAGTTCAAATTTCAAAAAGAAAAAGAATTGGAAAGGCAAAGGCAAGAAGTGGGAGGGTAGATCAGATCAGTCAGGAAAAAGAAAAAATGAAGGAGGCAATAGTTCAAATTATTCGAAGTGTTCAATCTGTGATAAGATGCATATAGGTGAATGTTGGTTTAAGGGGAAACCAAAATGTTTAATTTGTAACAAGTTCGGTCATGTCAAGAAGGATTGTGACTACAAGGGAAATCAACTGGCTAGCTGCAGTGAAGAACAAAGTGATGCTAGTATGTTTTGTGTCACTTATGCTGCAACCATTGTGGTGAATGAGAATGTGTGGCTTGTTGATAGTGCTTGCAGTAATCATATGACTGCAAATGCCAACCTTCTCTATGACATTAACTACAACAGCATTACAAAGGTGAAGATGGCAAATGGAATGTTGGTGGATACAAAAGGCAAAGGAAGTGTTGCTGTTGAAACCAAAAATGGAAAAATGTTCATCAGAGATGTAATGCTTGTTCCAAATCTTGATTATAAGTTGCTTAGTGTTGGACAACTCGTTGAGCACAAATATCACCTGCATTTTGGTGATGACACTTGCAAAATCTTTGAGAGAGGGAGTAGCAAGAAGCTGATGGTGGAAGTTGAAATGAAGAACAAAAGTTTTCCTCTGACTCTCAAGTATGCAACTGAGAGTGCAAGAAAAATGGAATTGCAGGAAGATCCTTGGCTCTGGCATCAAAGGCTTGGACATTTGAATTTTCAAAGTTTGAAGTTGCTGCATCAGAATAAAATGGTGCAGGGATTGCCAAAAATTAAAGAAGTTACTGAAGTGTGTGAAGCATGTGCACTTGGAAAGCATCACATTATCTCATTTCCAAAAAGGAAGGCATGGAGAGCAAAAACACCACTAGAGTTGGTCCATTCTGATGTCTGTGGTCCTATGAAAACAATTACTGAGGGAGGTAACAGATATTTCCTTACATTCATTGATGATTGTTCAAGAATGACTTGGGTTTATTTCCTGAGGCAAAAATCATATGTGATCATTGTGTTCAAGAAGTTTCAAGCTATGGTAGAGAGACAATCTGATCTCAAAATCAAGAAGCTTAGATCAGATAGAGGTGGTGAATACACATCAAATGAGTTTGGAGATTTTTGTGCAGATATTGGTTTGGAGAGGCAACTTACAATAAGCTACACACCGGAGCAAAATGGAGTAGCTAAAAGGAGAAATAGAACAATCGTTGAAATGGCGAAGTCTATGTTGCATGTCAAGAAAGTGCCTCTAGAATACTGGGGAGAAGCAGTTAATACTGCAGTGTATTTGATGAACAGACATCCAACTACTGCAGTGCAAGGAATGACACCATTTGAAGCATGTAGTGGAAGGAAGCCAAGTGTTAATCACTTGAGGGTGTTTGGTTCAATCTGCTATGCATATATCCCAAAGGTGTTGAGGAAGAAACTTGATGAATCAAGTGAGAAGTCTGTGTTCATGGGATACAGGTTGCACACAAAGGGCTATAGGCTCTATAGTCTGAAAAAGAAGAAAATTGTTATGTGTAAAGATGTTCTCTTCAGTGAGAATTCATCTTGGGATTGGAATCAAGGTTCAGTCCTACAACAATGTGTGTCAGATAATGTTGTTCAAGATGAATATGTTCTAGAAGAATTGGAACTTAATCCACAGCAACAAACTCTACCTCAGAGTCATGAACAACCCTCACCAGCACATTCAAATGCTCAATCTACACCAAGCTCAACACCAATAAGGATGAGAAGCTTGAATGAAGTGTATGAAAGCTGCAATATGCTTATTTGAGCCTGAAAGATTTGAAGAAGCTGTGAAAGAAGATGACTGGCGGACTGCGATGAAAGAGGAAATTGATGTGATTGTGAAAAACAACACATGGGAGCTTGTTGATAAACCAGACAACAAGGATGTCATTGGTTTGAAGTGGATTTACAAAACCAAGCTAAATGTGGATGGTTCTGTGTAAAGAAACAAAGCAAGATTGGTGGCAAAAGGGTATTCACAGATACTTGGAGTTGATTTCAATGAAACTTTTGCACCAGTTGCAAGGCATGAAACAATCAGAGGTCTGATTTCCATTGTAGCATAAAAAGGCTGGTTCTTGCACCAGCTAGATGTCAAATCGTTGTTTCTAAATGTAGTGCTGAAAGAAGAAGTATTTGTGGAGCAACCAAAAAGTTTCATCATCAAGGGTAAAGAGTAGAAAGTCTACAAACTGAAGAAGGCTCTTTATGGTTTGAAAAAAGCCCCAAGAGCTTGGTACGGTGAGATCGATTCATATTTCATAGAAAGAGGGTTTCAAAGGAGTGAAAATGAACCTGCTCTCTACACCAAAACTAAAGGTAAATCAAGCATATTTATTTTCTCCTTATATGTTGATGATTTGGTATTTACTGGAAGTTGTGAAAAGATGATTTCAAATTTCAAGTATGATAAGATGAGGAAATATGAAATGAGTGATTTGAGAATCTTGCATTATTTTCTGGGAATTGAAATTGTTCAAGTAGTGGAGGGAATCTTCATTACTCAGAAGAAATATGCAAAGATAATTCTAGAGAAGTTCAAAATGCTTGGTTGCAATGCTGTTGCAACACCTCTAGTTGTCAATGAAAAATTTTCAAAAGAAGATGGAAGTGGTAAAGCTGAGGAGAGTTTATACAGAAGTTTAGTGGAAAGTTTGCTTTACTTGACAGCAACAAGATCTGATATCATATATGCTGCAAGTTTGATGCCCAGATTTATGCACAATCCTACCAAGATTCACTATGGAGTTGCAAGGAGAATCCTTAGATACATTCAAGGTACAATGAACTTTGGAATTTTGTATGAGAGGAATGTGGAACCAAAACTCTTTGGCTTTTGTAATAGTGATTGGGGAGGAAGTGTTGATGATTTAAAAAGCACATCTAGATATACTTTTACACTTGGAACTGGTGTATTCTCTTGGGCTTCAAAGAAGCAAAAATCAATAGCCTTGTCTACAGCTGAAGCAGAGTATGTATCTGCATCAATAGCCACTTCACAAGCAATTTGGCTCAGAAGAGTCATTGAAGACTTTGGTGAGAAGCAAGCATCTGCAACAACCATTCTCAGTGATAACAAGTCTGCAATTGCCATGAGTAAGAACCTTGTGTATCACAGTAGGGCAAAACATATTGCCTTGAAGTTTCACTACATCAAGGATGCAGTTGAGGAGAATGAGATTGATTTGGTGTACTGCAATACAGATGACCAAGTTGCAGATATCTTCACCAAAGCTCTACCAAGAGAGAGGTTTGAATACCTCAGAGGTCTGCTAGGAGTGTAGAAGCAAAGCATTAAGAGGGAGTATTGAAGTTAATGCTTTCTTGAGAAATCTGAAAAGCTTATCTGTTGAAATTAATCAGCTACAGGGACTCACACTAGAGCTGCAGTGAGACAACTTCCAGCCACTTGTTTTATTGTTTCTCCTCCACTTAATCTAGATATTTTGTTGTATATAAAGTACAATTATAATCTAGTTAATTAGGTGTTTCTAAGATATTTTGTAGGTTACTTTGCACCCTATATAAGGGTTAAGCTGCTGTGTAATCTCTAAGAATTTCAGAAGTAAGAATAGAAGCTGCAAAATTTTGCTTCAAAGTTCAACTGATTTTTCTTCTGTCTCATTTGCTACAGCAAATTGATCTTGTTCATATTTTGTTCAAAATACAAAGTAGAGGCTCAAATTCTAACCAAAAAAATAGCCACATGCCATTTTGCGAAAAGAAAATCTCAATATTTCTCTGGCTAAACATCATCAACAATTCCTGGTGTGTATCAGCAGTGTATGTGTGTGGAGGTGGTGTAACGTAACTTAATAATGCCCATTGAGATTTTGTTTGCTTAACTCATATCGATCTAGTTGTCATTGCCTTGGCAATTTTGAGGACTGAAGTACTGAACAATAGGGCCATATGCCAGGAAATCATTTCTATATTTCTATAAGTTCAATTCCTTAGGGAATAATGAAGTCAATTTAGCACATTGATCGATCAGGTTAGAAAACTTGTAAATAGCTTGAGCTTGTTCTAGCTTGAGCTCGGTTGTTGAAGTTTTGCTCACAAATACAAAAATTTCTGATTGAATAGTTAAAACTGGAGAAAATGTTCCACATCGATTTGTTCTTTGTATTATGCATGGTTTTCTTTGGAAGGAACACAGTTATGGGAAAATCTGTCTCAACATTCAGCAGTACGGCCATCTTATTCCGTACTGTTAAATCTGTCACTCAACTTTCACACTTATGGACATCAACCAAGAACCAATTCTGGATCCAAATAAATGCCTCAGAATCAAAATAAATGTACAGTACTGCCCTCAAATGCATGTATGATGTATATGAAGAATAAAGGTTCATCTCCATGTTCAACTTTGGAAATGACATTTTTCGCTAGTAATCGACAGCACAGATCTAGAGAGCAAGAAATTTAAAGTCATAAACCAATTAAAAAAATGAACAAATTTCATGATTCAAGCTGTTGCAAATTAAACAACCTACACACTCATAGCTATCATGGCAATCGGGAAACCAGAAACAACTAAAGCTCTAGAAATCGAAACGCCTTTGAGGCATGGACATGATCTGTCACAAGACCTACAGAAATAAAAAGTGATAGCTCTGGTACAACTTCTAATAGACTCCTTCCTATCTATCACATAAAATTGGACTTAACTGTGTTTGCCCTCAACTATGAACTTGCCTGATCGCCGGCACTGGCACCCCGAAAATACACGGGGAACCTGTTCCCACACTGTTGAAACTGAAACACTTCAATGTCGAAATTGGATCTTCAGGCACACCATCATCGAACTGCAAATTATCATCATCTTGTTCATCCTCCTCCTGTTTCTCCTCCTCTTCCTCATCCCCACTATATCCATCATCATTCTCATTGTAATAATCACCTTCTTCATTTTCTAAGTTGTCGTCATCATCATAAGCATCAACTGCCTCCCTCTGGTTGGCCGCGAAAGGAGGAGGTAAGACCTCGTCATCAAGAGGAACGAGCTGCAAGGTCAGCCGGCCGTTGGATCTGTGTGCCCTAAAGTATTCATGATGCCTGACCTTCTCCTCCGTCAGGATCAACCTCCCATCGCTCGTGTAATGCCTCTTCAAAACCCACGGCATGTGGGAGTGGAGATTCTCCGTTTGCGCCAGCATCGGAATCGGTGGAGGAAGCTCCATCCTCTTCCTCATCGCCACTCTCTTCTCCTCTCTCTTGTCCTGCACCTTTTGGTTGTAGCAGCTTTGTTTTTGATGGCAGTGAGTTTCTTCGTCTCCCTCTCTAAGAACATCGATACAGCTCTCCATCCCAATGTAGTCCCCAGAGATGAGTCCCGGGGACAGGGTTGGGGACAGGAGATCGGACAACATGTAGGAGGAGGGATTATTTAGGTGGGATAATGGGGATTGTGGATGATGGGGTGCAAGGGTGAGGTCCTGGAGACCCGAATGATGATTGGAGCGAAGGGGAAGTTCCAGATGTTGTAGGCATGGATTGTTGCGATGGTCTCTGGAGGTCTGCATTTTATACAAGTGCATGGAAGAAAGGGACAGTGTGGCAGTAGGTCTGGATTTAATGGGGGTTTGAATCACAGTGTTGGATAGAGAGAAAGATAAGCAGAGCCAGCTAATATCTGTGCTGACGTGAATATTCAGAATTCCAGTTTCATGAGTATTCTCTACTGTGTAATTAGATCGCTGACCTGGCAAATTAAAAACATGGAAGCAAATTTAGAAAATAAATATAATTTATAACCATATAGATAGATTTGGATATCTGTTAAATAGTTAATCTGGACGACAAGAATGCATCGGATTCATATTGACTCTTTCTCTTTTCAAATTATTATGCTCCACCAAGCATTTTAGATAAAATTTCAACACATAAATAAGCAATGTGCAAATCTATTATTGTTAGGACAACACCAAATTTGTTTTCAGGATAATGTTAAAGTGCTAGCTAATTCTTAACGTAAACGCAAATTCAAATCAAAACAGATAATTCATAAAATTACATCTCATATATATCCGTTAAGAGATTCTATATCTTTCAAAAGTTAAAATTATCTCTGAAACATTACTCGCAACTATATATTTAGCCCCGAAAATGAAAATGTGAAAACTTAGCATTAGCTAAAGCTTTATCTGTTTTACAGCTAGAAATCACAAGTTAACAGGTCAATGTTAACATTGCACAGCTTCAAATTTGCTATTAACTTTTGAACGTATCTATCAAACTCCAAAACCTAATATATATATATATATATATATGTTTGAAACATTCTAAACCCTAGAAAAACCCCTGAGATTAGCCGTACACGTGGTTTAGTAGATTGCACCACGCGTTGTTTTCATGTCATGCATGAAATGAACTGCTCGTGCTGTAATGCATATAAGTCTGGACACCCCAGAGAGCTGATTGGACCGTTTGATGTGATGGGATTGCTAGACGATCATAAGGATCGACGATCGATCTAAATTACATGACCGATTGCGAATCTATAAGACAAATATGTTTGCTTAGAAAAAGGAAGAAATTGAAGAAGAAGAGCAAGGAAGACCGTATACGCATCTAAACGTACAGCTGGAGAGTTCGAATATGAAAGTGAACAGATGGAAACTAGAACTCCATCCCTAATCAGACACCCGAAAACTCTCTATTTTATCGTGTTCTAGTTAGTAACTGAAAGAGATTTTAAGATTAAAAACAACAATGATTCAATGGAGACCCTTAAAAGTTCAAACAATGTGGAGCTGTAATGTTTGTATATTCAAACATAGAATAACATATCAATCAATTGATTGAATTCCATTCAAAAATGAAATCAAAGCAAATGTGAGAAATTTGGAAACGATCAAGAACAGCAACTGACAGCAAAACTAATTCCATGACATCGTATGATCAAGTATATTCATCGCAAAAGAATGCATATACAGAAAGAAAATTAACAACTTCATAAACCAATTACTGTGACTATATTGAGTGTTTCTAAAAAAAACTGCATAGACAGAAAGAAAACAACTTCATAAACCCATTACTGTGACTATATCCGTTTAACCTAGTATTGATATTTATAGCCGGTTTCGAATCTTCAAGTCGGGTTTTGTTTCATATCATCAAGCTCAGAACGACGAGGGTCCTAGGTATAATATGAGAATAAACATTCATGGCATAACTTCATCCTCGTGTTACAGTGCATAAATTTTAATCGACCTAACCTATTCTTAATAACTTGGTAAAGAAACTTCATGTCGGGTTGGAATTATTCAAATCAAGAAGGTCAGAACAAGGTCCTAATAAGTAAGAGGCTCGATGCCGGAAAGTGGAAGATCGAATACAGATATAAATGGAAGAGAAACTTACAGGTGGCCGGAGAATGGAGAACCAAGGTGCATGTAGAGGGTGTTCTTGTTGAAGCAGAAGACAGTACGAAAAAGACGCATATAATGGTTTATGAAGATGGAGAGAAGATCAAAAATACGGAGAAGGGGCACCGTCAGGAGCAAGATAAAGATCCGGTGTTAAATACTGGACATAATTTTTGGTAGCTCAAACGTCGGCTGTTTGATACCTGATTTATCTCCTCTGTCTCTGAGTAGGATATTGTGATATCATTCCGAAAATAGGCGGGGTTTTTGGGATTTAACCGTGATAACCGAGTATGACTCGGCCAAGTACTGGGAATTATCCAGACATTTTTTGTTTTTAACTTTTATTCTTGCAGTTGAAAATCTAAAATTCCAGAAATTTAGTTGTTGTAACCGACTCTTGAGTCAATCTCATCGAAAGAAACGCATCTAAGTCAAAAGAAGGTGGAGTATTGCAAATAGTAGTTATCCTGTTGCATACCAAATTGAAGGAGACACATAACTCTATATCTTAATTTTCTTTGATAGGAATCTATAGGTAATGAATTTATTATGATATACTTCAATACATACTAGCTACATTAGGAAGATTTTATAGTTTTGCCTAAAACAAGAAAAGGGACGGGTCTAATGGTTCACAAAACAAAAACCATTGAGCAAATGAAATAGCTATGGAAATATCAGGCTGCATTGGGAACGATCTAGTTGAGTAGTTGTCGGCAAATCCCAAAATAGAACCAAATACACAAATGTCTAAAACCCCGAACGGCCAAACCAAAAGCAACTCCTTGTTATTTCGTTGAAGATGGCTCCTCAAATAAATCTAAAAGCATATCTGGTATAGGCCTCTGTTCAATTTTTGCACAGGCATTTCTGGTACATACGCATGTACGCCCTAAGCTTCTCCTATTGTATATACTCCTGGTGTGTGCTTAACCAAGTATATGTCCGAGTTGTTTTATGTTGAATTGAAATTAGTGTGGAAAAACACAGGCGGCGTACCAGAAAGGTAGAAATACCAGAGAGAAAAGTTAACAACGTAGGATAAAGCAAGAGAAATAAGCTAAAAAGGTAGGATCAAGCCAGCAAATTTAACAAAGTGCCTACAATTTAAAACTCTTTTAAGATGGTTACTGTTTGTAAATGATGCAATGGAAATAAAGAGGACAACATAAGGTGAATGTGAGTACCCAATTATAACAGAATTAACTTAAATGATCTTGAAAGCAGGACCAAGTTGAAACCTAAGAGGGGCATTGGATCATGAGAGCACAAACAAGCCTAAAATTGTAACATGTTGACAAAGGAGGCAGTGTCCGAAAGGCCATCACTGATCACCAGGCAGTGTCTTGATGATATCCGAATCACCTGAAAATTATCCAAACCAGTGGACAAGTCAGCCAAATCAGTTTTTCAAATGAATGAGTCTGACAAAATAAGCTTTAAACAAGAACAAATGATTAAATGTACCTGGATCAATAATGCTGAGGCATGACACGCGGAAGTACTTGCCACATGCTGTACCCAGGTCAACATTGTCTGAAAACACAACAAATGACAAAGAAAAGGTAAGTATAAGTACAACAATTCATTTCACCTTTTCCAATGACCTAAAAAATTAGTTTTCCTGCAACATATGAACCTTTATCATATCATTGTATCATGCCATCTAAGAGAAATTTCTCTTCTACTTGTACTTGCAAACAACCAAAGTGATCAAGCATTGTGCATATAAGAATCAATCAGCTACAATGCTGGATAAGTTCGACCCGAGAGTATCACATTGTCAAACAAACAGAGAAGACCTACATCTAAACAATGTATTATGCAGAGAATTCATACGTTTCTAATTCATGCTGAAGAAGACAATGAACAATACTTTGTAGGTTTCTTTCAGAGGACTATGTCCACTCCTTGATCAAAAGAGAAACAGGAGCAGACACCATAACTCCATGAGTATAAATCTAACATCCAATGATTGACATTTACAACAAAGGCATAATAGTTTAACCAACACAGCAAACCAAATTTCCTAGACTGTGTTAAACCGAATTCCTCCAATAGAAGCAGACAGCACAAGTACAAATCTCACATCCAAATCCAATATAATGACATCACAACAAAGGCATAATAGTTTAACCAACACAGCAAAACACTCCGTCAGCTTGGTGCGACTAAGCTTTCATAACACTTGCACAAAATCAAGTTGGGAAGAAGCTAACAGTAACCTAAATGGAACTCAAGAACAAATAGTGTTCTTTCTTTAGCCAGTAATTCTACTGATTGCTTAGGTTATGTGCTCCATTTTAACTTCTTTGACAATTCGTTGATCATTCAACATTCAGATTCAGCTAACATACACCCTTCTAAGTCACAGTACCTCACTTTTTATCGATACAAGTAAAAACGAGCTATATATCCAAACATTCATCAAATAAAATGCAGAAACCAAATAGCAAAGAGCAAAACAAAAAACACAAACTTGACCCAGATCAATAAAAACACTTACTTCCATTGTAGTGATGAACTCCAACCTTGGCAAGCATGGCGTAGTACTCAATCTCCGACTTTCTCAGAGGAGGGCAATTGTTCGAGATGATAATAAGCTTCCCTGCAATTCACCCGCATCACAAAAATCAAAACCCACATAGAAAATCCATAACCCAATTCACAGAAACGTGAAAGATTGAAGCTTTGGGAGTCAGAGAATCAATTACCTTTGGAGCTACGAAGAGTGTCGATGACGGTCTTGTAGCCGAGTGTGTACTTGCCACTCTTCATGACGAGAGCGAGCCTGTTGTTGATAGACTCATGGGTCTTCTTGGTTTTCTTCACGGCCACCATGGTTGAATCTGCACGAAGCTTTCTCTCTTCTTCTTTTTCTTCGCTGTGCGGCCGAGACCAGAAACAACAGCAAGACTATGAGCCGCGTTAGGTTTTCGAGGGTTTTTGAGTTCCAAATTGGGCTTGGTTGTAACTTGCAAGTCTATCAGCCCAAGTAATATGTCTAGTTTTGGGTCCGATAATTCTATTAAATTTTCACAATACAGTTAAATCTTTATAATTTAATAGCTTTAAGACCGGTAAAAAGTATTACTTAATCAAAATTATTAAATTATCGAGGTCAAGTTTGCACTGATTTCTTGTTTTGGAACCGCCAAAACATATTTGTTTTGGCCACACCAGTAAGTTTAAGCATGCAAAGTCTCTTTTAGTTGTTGTGGGCGTACCACCGCACGGACGCAGAATGTAATGGTTGTAGTAGCGGGGTGCGCTTAGCCTTCTACTTCTAATCAAGCGACTGAGGATGGAAAGAGCAGCAACTCCACCACAGGTTTCTTCATATTCATCTTGCGTACTGGGCAAAGACTTACAGTAGTCCGCCTGAGCGTCACAATATCGATACTCGACGTGAGATCGAGCAGAGCTTCAATTGGAAAGGAAAGGAAAACTGGCAGAGCTCCGGGGAGCTTGTAAACAAAGGGCTAAGGCGAGATGCTTTAGCACTGAGTTCGACTAGGTCGATTGTATTTGAGTTCTTTGTCGAGTTGTTTTTTGTTGAGAGCTGAGAGAGAGTATCCTCGAACTCCTTTATATAGAGTTATTTAGGGCCACAGGTATTGGCCCAAAGCATGTCAAAGACTTGTAGAAGTCTTCAACGATAATATGTCGTAAACAATCACGTTCGCTACCTCTTGATATAATTCTGCTAGCTAGATAAGGCTAGCGAACTTATGGATAAACATGCATGTGCCTTGGACTTCCTAGTTGTCTTCATATAATCAAACACGATGTCCTCAAGGAGAAACTTGAGTCCTACTTGATATACCCCTTCGCGAAGCAATACAACCCAAGGAAGACACTTCTAGTTTATGCATGCTTCTGCCAAAGACACGTACCCCAGGAGATATACACCATATGACATAATCAAAGACTTGAATCCTTAGCCAATGTGCACACGTGTACTCTTCAAGCAATTAAGGATAACTATTCTCATCTTCAATCAAGCATGCGGAGGCGGAGTCCATATCATCCGGACTGATCATTTCGCGTGCACCCTGGCTTGTACGTAGCACGTCTCTCGTGCATGCATTCATTGCAATATGTATATGGAGATAGGATAACTTTGATAGTCATTCCACGTCCTGGTTTTCTAGGCGGAGTCGTCCCCTTTGCATGCAAGCTTTGGACTTTGTAGTTCGCGGGTCTTTGTAGGCAATTAAACATCAACTCACGCCCATTTGGTCTCATTTTCTTAGGCGAACTCCTCCCTTCGCATGTATATAGACTCCTTGTTGAATGCAATTAAGAATGTAGCTAGCTAGTCTTCTTATCCTTCTGTTCCGCGTCCAATAATGAATAATTATCAAATGAGTAATATAGCAAAGCTAGCTACTTGACAGCCGCTACATCTAGCATCCCATGCAAACGTTGCTTTGAGCACGCGAACTCCGCACTTCGCTTGCATACAGGACTTCGCCGGCAATTAAATGTTTGACCGAGTCAACCCTTTGTTTGTAGCACGTGAACTCCTTTTCTTGTTTCTTCACAAGGTCCTTCTCTTATGCGGAGTCCCATGTGCGAAGTCATCACCTCGCGGAGCACATCTTCTCATGCATCCAGCTCGCATGCAACTCATGTCACTGTTCTGACATCTGCGAACTCCTCAGTTCGCCTGATAATTTCAGTCCTTCTTATATGTGAAGGCCTTTGTGCAATCAAACCCTACATCTAGCTCGTGTGATATTGCAGGCAAGATAACCCGCCTCTAAACCCAATATTATTCGAGCTCGCCGGCATGTCGTGGACTATGAATTTAACTAATATTTACATAGACAATTACTGTCCAGTAAAATATTAATTTGGGTGTAAACATTGCCCCCCAGCCTCGAAGTCATGAATGTCAAGAATGACTGAAGAGGTTTATGTCCATACTGCTCCAAAACCACTGATATTGGCTCGGGTCATACAAAATGAGTGTGAGTAAACAAGCCACTGAATAGGCCTTGAAACTCAAGCACCGAGCATTGAAGCAATGTAGCGAAGCTGCTGTACGATTCGTCTAGTACCATAGTAAACTGATGATCATGAACTTAACATAACTAGGCACCTTAGACTTGAACTTAACGTGCATTCCGCTTGCACTTCGCCTGCTCTACTCAGAAGACATGGTACATTACACATACCTTGAGCGGATGTAGCTCGCATGGATGTATCTTGAGCGAATGCATGTAACTTGAGTAGATATATTTGAAAATGAACCGTCTGACCTCAAAGGGATGTACCTTGAGTAGACGTTCACCTTGAATTTTTTTTTGTTTTAGAGGCCACAGGGATTGGCCTAAATAATGACCAAGTCACCTCAAGAAGGGTCTAAAGTCTGAAATATACGAAATACATATCTATCCCATATGTGCCCCCCATTTTTGATGTATGTTCGACGATACTTGAGAAGAATGAAGGACATCAAAACTTTAGTATGCTCCCCAGTGAAGGAGTTGTAGTACCGTGCATCATTGAAGGTAGCAAACACCGAAAAAGGTCGTGGATCGGCCTTGAGTAGATCCTGATATATGAATAAAGGTACGCAAAACTTGTATGGATACCCTTAGTAAAGGAAAGCATGCTGCAAGGTCATGAAAACACATTGAAAAAGCACACTGTAAATTCGCGCGTATCCTGACCTGTCTGTATTTGAACTGCCATAACTCTCTCCAGGAATGTCGAAATGACAAACCATAAAATCCTCTGGAAAATAGATATCCAGGGCTTTCGGTTGATATAAGGCTCGCCTGCTGGTTCTTCCTGGATCATTCCAGTTTAATCGGCGAAGTGGACTGTCTGGTAGTGGCTGTTGCAACTTGCAGCAACTATTAGAATTTCTTCTCTGACTTGATTTCACTGGCTGCAATTCAAGGCATATGGAATGCCTGCTGTGTTGTCTCCAGGCCTCAAGGATAGGCCTCAAGTAAAGTTCAAGTCTTTTGTAGGCAAAAACGTTATCTTGCATTTCAGTAAAACTAAGGATCTCTTTTTGTGTTTTCTGCTATTTGATTTTTTTGTATTTTCTTTTTTCGATGCAAGAAAGAAAGAAAAATGAAAGCAAACAGAAGTAAAAACTGAAGTAAAGCTAAGAGTAAAGGAAAGAAGAGAGTATAGCATGGTTAGTTACCCTTCGTAAGGCCACGGGGGAGGCCACCAATGCTTCACTCCAAGTCTCAACGCTGTTATGTTTCTGGCATGAGACTCTCGTTGTTGAGAATTTTCAAATGTTGAGCAGAGCTGTTTCGCGTCAACAACTTGAAAATTTGGGCAAGGTAGTTCGTAGGGTAAGTCTCGTTGCACCCCACGTATCCTTGTTGTTTGGCAAAGCATGATCTTCAATTGCATTCTCGTGGATCGTATGATGTTGAGATCTGCCTTGTCGCCAACTATCATGTCATAATGCATGGTCTCATCGGGAACAGCCACACATTGGTCATGGAAGGAGACCATATCAAGAGCTTCACTGGGATTGAACTCTTGTGGAATATGATTATGAGACAGACGCACCAACATATAGTCTTCATCATATTCATCACATGCAAAATTATCAAAGGTCGGTAGCTCGACCTTCCTTGCAACCATAGGCATGCATGGGATATGTACGTATTTCGCACATAAACCAAATTCACATCCCGGCTTATGAACTTGCATACAAAAACTCTAATGATATTGGATAGTAAAGCCACGTAATGGCTTTGTAAAAACACATGTTGGTTGATAATTAAGTTGGCCATTGTTTTGGCCCTACTTGAGGAAACATCTAGAAGCTAACTGACAAAGTAGGCTTTCACCTATTCCTTCACTAAAACGCTCAGCAGCTTCATGAACTTGCTTCTCTAGGTTAATTAAAGAATGAAGGCGAGCTACATCTTGCCCCCCATGCATCTAACCAGTGTCCACATATACGTCTCGCATAGGAAAGTTGGCTTCTTGGTCACCTTTCATGTGAAATTGTGGTTCGTCATCATCAGTGTTCGAACCAATTTCTTCTTCTAAAATGGACTGTTCTGTCCTATATTCATGCTCCTTTTTTCTGAGGAACACCGTCAGTTTTTGAGATAGGATGATTATCCATAGTCTCAACAGCCTCGACCTCAGGTTCTTCGTCATTGAGTGACAAAGTAATTTCTTTTTCGGACGTAGGTTCGTCCAAAGGAAAATTTTCACCATTAGATTGGCTACTAGGCAGTCCAATCTTTTTGGCAAGGGCGTGTTCGTCAATTGTAGGCCTTACATTTAGGCATTGTAAAGCCTTTTCCAAGGCATCGCACTGTTGATGAAACTCCTCTAGAAAGGCTTTCCTTTCGGCTTTATCCTTTTCTTCAGCAACCTCTCTAGCAGCCATTTCCTCAGCGCGTTGCTTGAGGATGGCAGCCATTCGTTCGGCATGTTTTTTGCGGCTGGTAGATCTTAGTTCGGCAAATTTTCTCTCGATGGCATCTAATTTTTCTTGCCAATCATATCACATCTTTGTTTCCGATCGTCAATCCCGATGAAGGTGACGTCAGAGACTACCCTGGTCCCACTGGGCGTGCCAATGTTTTGGCCACACCAGTAAGTTCGGGCGTACAAAGTCTCTTTTAGTTGTTGCGAACGTGCCACCGCGCGGACGCGGAATGTAATGGTTGTAGTAGCGGGGTGCACTTAGCCTTCTGCTTCTAATTAAGCGACTGAGGATGGAGAGAGCACCAACTCCACCGCAGGTTTCTTCAGATTCACCTTGCGTACTGGGCAAAGACTTACAGTAGTCCGCCTGAGCGTCACAATATCGATACTCGACGTGAGATCGAGCAGAGCTTCAATTGGAAAGGAAAGGAAAAAGGGCAGAGCTCCGGGGAGCTTGTAAACAAAGGGCTAAGGCGAGATGCTTTAGCACTGAGTTCGACTAGGTCGATTGTATTTGAGTTCTTTGTCGAGTTGTTTTTTGTTGAGAGCTGAGAGAGAGTGTCCTCGAACTCCTTTATATAGAGCTATTTAGGGTCACAGGTATTGGCCCAAAGCATGTCAAAGACTTGTAGAAGTCTTCAACGATAATATGTCGTAAACAATCACGTTCGCTACCTCTTGATATAATTCTGCTAGCTAGATAAGGCTAGCGAACTTATGGATAAACATGCATGTGCCTTGGACTTCCTAGTTGTCTTCATATAATCAAACACGATGTCCTCAAGGAGAAACTTGAGTCCTACTTGATATACCCTTTCGCGAAGCAATACAACCTAAGAAAGACACTTCTAGTTTATGCATGCTTCTGCCAAAGACACGTACCCCAGGAGATATACACCATATGACATAATCAAAGACTTGAATCCTTAGCCAATGTGCACACGTGTACTCTTCAAGCAATTAAGGATAACTATTCTCATCTTCAATCAAGCATGCGGAGGCGGAGTCCTTATCATGCGGACTGATCATTTCGCGTGCACCCTGGCTTGTACGTAGCACGTCTCTCGTGCATGCATTCATTGCAATATGTATATGGAGATAGGATAACTTTGATAGTCATTCCACGTCCTGGTATTCTAGGCGGAGTCGTCCCCTTCGCATGCAAGCTTTGGACTTTGTAGTTCGCGGGTCTTTGTAGGCAATTAAACATCAACTTGCGCCCATTTGGTCTCCTTTTCTTAGGCGAACTCCTCCCTTCACATGTATATAGACTCCTTGTTGAATGCAATTAAGAATGTAGCTAGCTAGTCTTCTTATCCTTCTGTTCCGCGTCCAATAATGAATAATTATCAAATGAGTAATATAACAAAGCTAGCTACTTGATAGCCGCTACATCTAGCATCCCATGCAAACGTTGCTTTGAGCACACGAACTCCGCACGTCGCTTGCATATAGGACTTCGCCGGCAATTAAATGTTTGACCGAGTCAACCCTTTGTTTGTAGCACGCGAACTCCTTTTCTTGTTTCTTCACAAGGTCCTTCTCTTATGCGGAGTCCCCTGTGCGAAGTCAGCACCTCGTGGAGCACATCTTATCATGCATCCAGCTCGCATGCAACTCATGTCACTGTTTTGACATCTGCGAACTCCTCAACTTGCCTGATAATTTCAGTCCTTCTTATATGTGAAGGCCTTTGTGCAATCAAACCCTACATCCAGCTCGCGTGATATTGCAGGCAAGATAACCCGCCTCTAAACCCAATATTATTCGAGCTCGCCGGCGTGTCGTGGACTATGAATTTAACTAATATTAACATAGACAATTACTGTCCAGTAAAATATTAATTTGGGTGTAAACAGTATTATCTTATCGACGTTTATCGAGTATTAGATTATCGAGGTTCTATTGTGATTTCATAGTATACATGTTGGTGTGGACCACACAATATTAATGTACGATATTTTGTTTTTGTTATTTCTTTCAAAAGTAGGGATCGAGTTTTGTTCCATAAAGCCTCTAAATCAACAACTCATTTTATATTTACAGATCGAAAAAAGAAGTAAGTGTCGTTTAGGGTTTCAAAGCTCTAGGATTTATCCTACCGATTCTTTGCATCAAAATTCTACTCCTTCTCTCAACTGATCATGTCGGAAGAAGCCACAGCTCGTTTCGCTGTAGCCCTGGCCGTCAATGACAAGGGAAAGATCTCTTTTGGCACAGATGGAGCAGCAACTATCTCGCCGCACTATTATGTTGTCAGACGACTTCTTTCTCTAAAAAAACAGCCTACTCCTAAGGCGCTTATGGATACCTTGACATCTGTCTGGGGTTTCAAGAATTGTCTTCTTATCAGGGCAGAGGGAGATCGTTTCACTTTGTTGAAGATCATAAGTATGTTCTTGAAGGCACCTGGTTTTATGGCGCAATTTGTTTGTGGTGGCACCCTATAATGGGCTTTGTGCGGCATATCAGGTTCCACTTCAAACTTTTTCGTTCTAGGTTGAGATCTTCGGTCTGCCTCCGATCTTGATGATGAGAAAGCAACTGTTATGGTGGGTGCCTCGCTAGGCACCATGGACAATGTCAACAAGCCAGGCATTAGGAAGGGGGAGCGAGTTCGGGTTATGATATGTCACCGAGTCTTGGATCCGGTCAAGCAAGCATACGTACACTTACGTCTTTCAACTTTGGGTCACTAAGGGCACAAACCTAAATTTAATTTTAGGTCAACTAAACCTACAAATATTTATATTGGTTTTGCATCTCTAACCCATGGATTCAAGACTCAAACATATTTTAATATTTATATTATTGTTTAATCATAAATGAAGTAAAAATCCAAACATATTTTAATCATTAATTATTTTATATTAATAAACTATGACACTAGTCCATACTCATTTTAACATTAATTATAGGTTTTAATCATATTTGGTTGAGTCAAAATATGACATATTTTAAGTTAATCTTATTTTAGCTCAACTTGGATAGTGGGTTAGAGATTAAATTTTATAAAACTCAAACCTATTATAAGTTTTAGACTAAATTAAGGTTGGAGATGGTCTAAGGGCCACGGTAAACTTGAAATTCAGGTATGAACGTGTTTTTGGTTTCTGCAAGACTTGTGGGATGTTGGAGCATGATTTTGCAGACTATGTTGGTCCTCCAGACATGCCGGAGATTATGGAGGGTGGTGAGCCGACGTGGATCGAGGTGAATGCCAGGAGAGAGGCTAGGGTTTGCATGAATCAAACCCTAACCCTATCTTTGGCGGCGGGTCTGGTGGAGGTCCGGAATTTGATATTGGTTCTTTGATGGCTTCTTCCTTTGGAAGAGCAGGAGGGCAGCGATCAACAACGGCTTCAAATCCAAGCTGCCCCAACGTCGTTAATGTTCTCTTTACCTAGGGTGTCGGTGACTCACTTGATTGCACAGCTGAGTCGCGTCAAACTCCCCTCCGCGGGGGCGGCTATTGCTAGTCATGGTGGTAGCAGGGAGCTGGTGAGTAGAGGAGTGAGTATGGCTACATATATCACAAGTTGCAAGCGCAAGATCAATATGGAGGTAGGCAGTTTTGGTAAGAGGAGTAAGAATGATATTTCGTTGGAGGAAGTCCAACCTTTGGAGCTCTCTTTTGTGCCTGAGTTTGAAACTCCTCTTTTGAATGGGAGCCTCATCATCTCATCGGCAAAAAAGGAAAAGGTGGGTCGTCCGGTTGAGTCCAAGGAATAAGTAGAAAATGGAAGTTGTTAAGCCATGGAAAGTGGGAGCTACTAGTTTGAGTCCTAACAAAGCAAAGAAAAGGAGCTTTGGGGCTCGTAGGATGCTGGCACTGACAGATGACTCGGGGTCGGGTTCTGGCGCTGATCCTAACCTGCAGAGGGTGTTGATTCTGGTGGTGTTCAAGGTAATGGTGTGATTAAGGAGATTGCTTTGTTGTCATCTGGTTCTAGCTCTGGGGTTAATCTCTCAAAGTGATTTAATTCTTGAACTCTGAATAAGTCTGAGGATTCCGACAATTACAGCAGTTGCAGTTTATTGATTAAGCCTATCACATGGTTTGCAATATTAAGATAACTTAGTTACTAAGTTGTTTTGCATAATTTGATATTTTCGTAGCCCACGAGAGTGAATTATGTTCATGTTATACTCATACAAATCTCTTAATCAACAATATGACTTTACATCATTCAAAAAAAAAAAAAAAAAAAACTTCTAATTTTATTAACATTTCGTTTGACACCAATTTTTATGTACTCCAAACCAACAACTTGCTAAAGCAACTCAAACAACATCAAAACACAAGTTGATCGACACCAAAATTCAGGTCGTGAATTTAATAAAATTGTATAAAGCCACGAGCTCAAATTGGATTGGGTTACAAGTGAAAGAATTTAGTTTATGTTGGTTTTAGTACATAGTTGGGTTGGGTTACAAAAGAAAAAACGTGAGAATTAGGTTGGAGATCCACTATTTTTGCTACTCTCAAATATACCTCCGCAGAAGCCAAGGGAGCAGCTGCTGCAATCAAAAGAGGCCACGAAAACGAAACCATTCTCAAGTCAGAGTAATGGAAACAAAGAGGCTATGTCCAACTCTTGCACCACACGAGGTAACTCTTGTAACTGTTAATCTGTTGTTTGTATTTCGATCGACTTTTTTTTTATTTGGGGTCAATTTTTTGTTAGGGTAAGGGTGACTGCAAGTTCGTGGGTCGAATTTGTTGCCGGATGAAATTCTCGATCGTATAGTGTTTTTCTTAGACCTAAAGGAAGCAGTTGGCACCAGTATTCTGTCTAAACGATGGAGGTATTTGTGGAACCCTACTATGACTCTCAAATTTGATCTGGAAGATTGTTTAGGGTTAAAATATCTGAATAGCAGAGCAGATATCTTTACGTACGTAGATCGAGTGGATAGTGCAGTCAAACAAAACAGAGGGTCCAAACTCGAACAAATCAGTGTTCGTTTTGATCTAACAAATCAAAAGTATGTATGCTACAGTGATGCATGTATTGGATTCGCAATGAAACAGAGAGTTGGAATGCTTGAAGTGGTTCGGCTTGTGAAAATAGACAAAAAATGTCATCATCAGATGAAAAGAATCATTTATTCTTCCCAGGATCTGAATCCCATGTATTTCAGAAAACATTTGAACCACTTGCTTTCTAAACATGCTCCTCTACCACCTTGTTAATTTGTTCCATGCTACAAGTCCCTGAAAGCTATTGCATTCCGATCTTTCGATCAACATTAATGGAGAAATTGTTGAGTGACTTGCTTAGTTGAGTGCTTATTGTTTACCTGGCCTTTTATTGAACTATCAATATCACTTACTGTGTATTTGATCTTCATATCATAAAGACTAAATTATTTTGATCTAAATTTGAGATTTATATGCATTCGAGCTAGGTATCAATGTCCTTGATTTAAACGGTTCGATTACAACTGTTGTTGATCTTGCCAATTCTGTGTAAATATATATACATGACCTGTATATGTTAATGACCAGCATGTTGTACCTCATGTGACGTTTTACTGTGAATATTAGTTTCAACTGCCCTGTGCCGGACCACCTCCAATGGTGTAGCTCCGTCGCTCCCCTCCCATGGCTCCGCCAGACCAGATCGCCGTCCAACCCCCACACATGAGCCGTGCTCTGGAGTCTGGCCACATCATCATAGCCAGCAGAGAGACTTGCGGGAGGATCCCGATCTTTGAAAATATTCGCAAATTCACCTAATTTCCAATGAAAATGACATGTTCCTTTATTTTTGGGATCAAACACCCAGAGTTTTTTTTCGACAAGAGTTTGGAACATTGCACACAGACCTCGTTGCTTTTTTAATGGTATGTATTTTCAAAATGTGGAGAAGATCATGGTTATGATCTGATGGCTTAAAGTATGATATAACGAAAAGAGTAATAGATTGAGGTCTGTCGGAATTCAAAAAAGCCCCTGGATTCTCCTTTTTCTATATTACAATTAATATTGTTGGAGGATAAGTGTATATTTCCGTTCATCAATTGGAAAAAGAAAAAAAAAATGCTCAGATTGAGAATTGATTAATGGAGTCGACTAATTTATCTTCTTAAATTTGATTTAGTCCGTAATATTTTAGTTTTGATAATTGCAACTTGTTTCAAAGGTTTTAACCTGCTGTCTGAAAAATGGATGGTAATTTGTAGAAACCAACCTACTTTCAATGCGAGTTAGCTTTTATGTTAGTAGAAGCCTCTCGATCTATAAGTCTTCGTGGAAGTATTTGGTTTTAGCCTACCACAATTGTGTGCCTGGTGTCTAAAGTAAGTAGAAGATAGTTGCATGCGAGGTGATATGTTTTTATTAACATAGACCACTCTCATCAAACTCGAAATCAATCGTAATTCAAACATATGACCTCAACATTGCCACTCAGCTTACATAACTAATTAAGTCATGTCTCACCGATATATAGTTATACTCTGACCGATATATAGTTATACACTTCTACTCGTTTCATAAAACAATTATGAAGATCGAAGTCGACCATGTATTTGACTGAATTCATTCCCCTAGCCTGGAGTTTCCACTTTATCTGGACTTTCAAAGAGCAACCGACCAACTTTGTTTAATACAAGAAGAACATGTATTATCCACACCAATCCCTAGAGATCTCCCTGGGCATGGGAGGGAGTGATGAGGTTTTCCTGAAATTATGAAACCTTATATTTTTACTCAATTCCTCCCATATATAATCGAAGATGAAAGTACGTATTAGGTTAATTTGTTTCCCAACTTTTTCAACTGATCACACTCTCGCAGTCATAGTCAAGCACTCCAGCTTCCATTGTTTAAGTGCATATTCTAGTTTATCCCCTCTTTTTCTACAGTCGCACCGTCCAAACATACCCCATTAATCACTCGCCCAGATCTCACAAATGGACAATTGCTTCTGAACAAACCGAATCCACAACCATGCCAGATCCCAGGTTCTTCTGTAACGTGGATTATCACCAGCCATTGATGTCCATCATCCCCCGGGTCTCATGCAGAGGATTATGAAACGTAGCCAGCCAACGTATTCTTTTGATCAAAGCGTTACTGTCAAAGCACAACTGTACCTTGTTTACTTAATTTCTTGCCCCTTTCGTGTACCCAATGCCTTGATCTCTCTCCCTCTCTTTTCAACACCTAATACATTTGGGTTCTGGGTAGTGTATGTTAATCTTTATTAACAAATAGTTAAGGTCTTAAGCTAGGTCATTCGATCTTAGCTAGCTAGCCTACCGTCAATCACTATAACTCATTTATTATATAGCGAACATATCGGATAAACTTGAAACGGCGATTACGACCATCACTGTTAAATGTATATGACCTTTTATATAACCATTTTTCAAAGAGAAGTTTTTGAAGAGAATTGAAAGATGTTAGTGGCCCTTAATAGAAATATGTAATATCTTACCCAAGCTTCCACCAGATCGATAACATCTTATTTAGTTAGTGAATCAAATTTGGCGAGTCTAGTACTAATAGTATTACCGTATTAGTATCATGGCGTGAAAACTAGGATTACTTGGAACCATCTTTAGAAGGGTATATACTAAAGGAACTTTGATACCTTTTCTTTAGGGCCGGGGTTCACTGCCTTTCCATTAAGAGGTCGACTCTCGAAGACTAACGATCAGCTAGATCAAGTATATAGGGGGAGTGGGGAAGCTTCCGGCAGTTTCTAGAGCACCATGAAGGATAAGGGTACCTTTCAATAATTGATTTAATTATCTAATTTATTATTTTATTTTTACGAGCCAGGTGTTGGATCTCCCTATAAATCACGTACAGAAGCCAGCAAACCAGAGTAGTTCAAGACCAAGACTTGTGTTCTAGCTACCTCCCACAATCTGTTACTTCGATCTATTTTCAACAAAGACTCAAAACACATCTTTCTCTCTTGCTTCCATACGTACATATCTTCCACCCTCAACCCTATTCTTTGGTTAGTGCATGTATCTTCAACTCTTTCTGCACTTTGATTTGTTCAGTACGTACATGAACTATCAATCTAGAGCTTTTCAAAGAAATCGGAGACTCGAGCTGTAGCTATCCCCAGAATCTAGCGCTTGTCTCTCTCAGAACTCTTCTTCTCTAACTCTCCGCTTGTAAATTTCTGCTCATATAGCGAGCTACTTTTCTGTCCGCACTTTGATTTTTCAAGGAA